>CM046878.1:406668866-407900352 GCA_025667525.1 Glebionis coronaria
TTCGTCGTGTGTCTCGATCCTTCATATTGACCTTTGATAAATGATTCTTCACATCACTTGGATCTTTAGAAACAAAATATAGCCCTCATGTCTTGTTAGGACCTTTTTGGACTCGCCAATCTTCGCTTCCCGCTTCAATAAGTTATGCCTTGGCTATGAACTCTAATCCATACCGAGCAACTTTTAAACGATCTTGGGCTAGAAGATAAGTAACTTTTCAAATCGTACAACCTTATTTATTGCAGATAAATTTATTAGCAAGCGATGGGAGAATAGGCTCATAATTAACTCACATAAATTCACGAAAGAATATCGAACTTATAATTGGCTCTATCATCTCTCGTTTTCGACAGTTTAAAATCTCAAGGAATGAGACTCGTGGATGCTTAGCCTATTAAATCAAAGTTTTGGGTTTTCGAGTCGCCTATAGGATCTTGCAAATTCTTAGACTTTTTCAAGTTTAGAAATCGCATTTTAAAGTTCCCTTGAAAAACGACTCTCTAGGATCAATTATAGGAACTTGCGAAAAGTTCTTGTTCTTAACCCGTGAGAGTTAAGACTTTCGCGTTTTATAGCTCCCTATATAAAAGCCTAGCAAAACTTGACTTAAACACGTTGAGGATACTAGCTAGAGTAACTTAAGATAAGTAAACTCGGGTTGAGTCAAAAGATTCACAACGTTTAAAAATTAAAACCACTTTATTAAAGATTTATTCTAACAAAGAAAGAAAATAACTATACAAAGGGAAAAACTAATAGGCCAAAATAGATCAAAAATTTTGAAAAATGTCGAAAAATTGATTTTCCGGTTAAAATGAGGACAAATACAAGGAAAAGGCCACTTAACTTCGATAGAAGTCCCCCCCTACACTTAATATAAACATTATCCTCAATGTTTAAGCATGTGGGAGTAAACTCACCTACACTTAGGACATTGTGCACTTTGTTTAAATTTCGCTAAGGAAAAGACAACTAAAGAGATTCCTATTTTAATATTGAAAAAAATATAAAATAGTGAATCGAAAAGAGTTTAGGATAGAACCGGGAAGAAGTGAACACGGAATCACGGGTCGTCAAGAATCATCAAGAGTGGATCATTGAGCGCTCGAATCCCTGATTACTAGAAGAGAGGAAATAGCAAACACAACGGGTCTCCCCTACACTTAGGATAAAGAAAGCTAAAAGATAGATACATGGGTTGCCTCCCAATAAGCGCTTGATTTTTGTTAACCGAGTCGTGAGCCTGACTCGACCTTGATCATCATAGGAAGAAGCATGAAACATATCCACCAGGATCAAAGACATAGTTTTCGTCCATCAAATAGCACAAGCTTAAGGCGAACAAGGCAAGCCAAAGAAGAGTAGGCAAGGTTCCCTTAAGAAAAGATGGAGCACGGTGGAAGAACGGGTGAAGTGGTGCAAGCAGATTTCCATAAGTTCCAAAGATATTTCCTTTTATTTCATCAGAAGGATACTGAGATGGCTGCAGAATATCGATACCGGGGTCGAACACCTTTTCCTTTAAGGGAAAATAGCACTCAGGCTCAACAGAATGTGAAGAAGATCCGCGAAGAAGATGCACAACCTCGTCCTCAGAAGGTGGACAAAGAGGTGTTAAATCATATGTGCTGCGGATATTGGTGTCGACCGGTTTCTTCTCCTTTGAAAGAATTTTCTTCAAATCCAAAGTAGGATCAAGACGATAATCTTCAAAGTCCAAAGGAGGAGCATCACTCTCATGAGAGAAGTACGTGTTGAGAAACGTAGAGAAGTCTTCCTCAAATGAGTAATCATCCAAAGTAGGATCAAGTGATGGCGGAGGATCTTCATCATGTGAAGAATCACTCAAAAGAGTATCGGCCTCATCAAAATCATCATACGTGGGAAGGCCGGGATACTCGGAGGTACAATCATCAATATCATCCGAATCTGATCTAGAATCATCATCATAAGCGTCAAAGATCGGTGGAGAATCATAAATGGGAGAATGTTCCAAATTGGAGAGAGAATCATCCACATCATCTTCAAAAAGTGGATTATCAATGCAAGACTCGAATAGAGGATTGTTGTAGATGACAAAATCATCGAGCACATTAATCATATTCGCAGATTCTCGTCCATAGGATTTGCTTGTAAGCTTCCCCATTTTGAAAACTTGTGCATCATCCCCGACTCTTAAGATTAACTCACCTTCGGCAACATCAACTAGAGCTCGTCCGGTTCTCAAGAATGGCCGACCAAGTATTAAAGGAATACGAGGGTCCATTTAATAATCACCAACGACAAAGTCGACCAGGAAAATAAATGTGCCAACTTTAATGAACACGTCTTCGGCAATACCAACGGGGTAAGCGAGAGTGCGATTTGCGAGCTCGAGAGTCATCTTTGTTGGAGTGAGGTCGGGTAATGATAGTGTTTTCCAAACACTCAAAGGCATCAGATTAATACTGGCCCCGAGATCAGCTAGGGCAGTAAATTCTTCGGTTTTATTAAAGATGCAAGGCAACACAAAACGACCGGGATCTCCAAGTTTTTCCGGAAGTTCTTTACGAATAACTGCGGAACAGTTTTCATTTAAGCGTGTGTTGGCGAGCTCAATCAACTACTCCTTCTTGCTAAGCAATTCCTTGAATGCTTTGACAAATTTCGGCATGTGGACAAGTGCTTCAACAAGGCTAATGTTGATGTTCATTTGAGAGAGCATCTTCACATAGCTCGACACTTGACAGTCATTCTTGGTTAGCTCGTTGGTCTTGCCTAAGTGAGAAGGATAAGGGATATTGGGTTTGGGTGGTGAAGGTGTAGGTGTAGGTAAAGTTTGAGATGTTGAAGGGTCCTTCCTAGATACATCATCATGACGAGGCAGAGACGATAATGGTGTACTAATACTAGGTGTAGGAGGAGTAGGGATAAATGGTGGTGGAGGAGGTGTAGATGATGGGGGTGGGATCGGTGGTCCTATGATGATAACTCCACTACGGGTAGTAATAGCACTCACATTTGCTCACAGATTGGTGACGGTGTTTGAAGGTAGAGAACTCGAAGTAGAAGGTTGAGTTGTGGGTAAGAAACTAGCCATCATATTCTTAATATCATTCGTTTGAGTGCTGAAGGAGGATTGAGTATTATCTCGAAGCTCGGATCTAATTTCATTCCCTTGCTTGGTAATATCTCCTTTCAGATTGATAATTTAGCTCTGCAGATTCTTGATTTGCTCACCTTGTGTTCTCATGATGGCTTCAACATCGGGGTTAATGGGTGGGGTTTGTTGAGCTGGTGGGTGATAAGGATTAGAAGCTCTTGGTGGGATTTGGTTGCTTCTATTGTAGTTGTTGGCGGGGTTTTGGTTTTGAGGAGAAAAACCGGGTGAAAGGTAGTTGTTGGACCGGTAACTCAGCAAATTTCGATCCCCTTGAGGTCGGTTTTGGTAATTTTCCAGTGAATAATTACCATAAGCTGCATACACATTTTCCGGATTTCCTTGTGTAGAAGGACAATCGGTGTATGAGTGTGGACTGCCGCATGTTTCACAAGGATTAGCAACCGCTTTAACTTGTTGTTGTTGTTGGTTTGAAGCGAGAAGCAAGATACTTTTGTTCATTTCAGTCATCATGCGGGTGAATTCGGTCATATCGGGGCTTGCTGAAGTAGAAGAAACATTGACTCTCGGGTTGTTCCTTGAAGAAGCGGAGGAATCCCAGTTTTTGTGGTGAGTAGTCATGTTCTCAGTTAGCTCTCTACACTCCTCGGGTCTCCTTTTCATGAATGTGCCACCGGCGGCTGCATTAATCGTATCACGATCTCGAAAAGTCAAACCGTTGTAGAAAGTATCAATCAATGTGACAGGGAGCATGTTGTGGTTTGGACAACGATCGATCAAGACATTATATCTTTCCCAAGCATCAAAGAGAGATTCATCGGGATCTTGCATGAAACCGCTAATTTGATTGCAAAGGCTCGTGACCATGGATGGTGGAAAGTAGCGCGACAAAAAGCGTTGAGTCATGTCATCCCAAGTGTGAATTGAATTCTTTGGGAGACGATCAAACCATTTCTCGGCATGATGTGATAAAGTATGTGGAAAGAGTTGGAGGCGTAGAACATCCATTGTGGCACCAGGCAACTTCATGCTTTGGGTGATTGTAATGAACTTGTCGAGGGGTTTGTTGGCATCATCATCAGGCATTCCTCGAAAAGGATTTGTTTGCACTTGCTGAATCATGTGGTGCTTCAACGAAAACTCCGGAGCCGTGATTTGCATCGGCGCAATCGGTCCTCCTCGTCCAAACATGGTAGGTTGACAAAGCTCCTCCATTGTCCGAAGATCGGGCTGTGGAAGAACATTGTTGTTATTATTGAGGTGCGGTGGCTTATTGTTGTTGACACCTGCCATACTTAAATCTTCTCGAGGCTCGGGCTCTTGATAATTAGAAGATCTAGTACGCATACACCTACAAAGACAAAAGAAAACAATACCAAACGCAAAGACAATATATACACAATAAAAATAAAATCTTTTTGGATTTTTGAAAATTTTAATTTTTATGGATTTTTAACAATTTTTAATTTTTATGGATTTTTTAAGTTTTTTAAGCAAGAAAAATGACGCTCACAAGTGAACGGATCCCAAAAAGCAACGCGTCTCTCACAGAAAACCGTTAATCTTTACGAAAAGAGCCGGCAGCGGCGCTATTTGATAACTAGGTTTTTGCCTAATTTAAAAGATTCGTTGATGTGTGTCTAATCGAATTGATCCTGGTTAACTATGTGACTCAGTCGTTCTTTGGTGGAACAAATAGATGTGTCATTGTATTAATTAAAAAGTGCAAAACTTAAAACTAAATGACGTTAATTTTAAATCTAACTCTATTTGAAAAATAAATGGCGAGTATTCAAAAGCGTGACGAAAATTAAAAGGCACTAAAAGTAAATAACGCAAACTTAAAACTATATAAGGCAACTTAAAACGCAACTAAAACTTAAACTAAGGCAAGGCTAAAATAAATCTAAGGCAATTAAACTTAAAGTGCAACTAAGGAAAGAGGCGGGAAAAATAAAGCATAAAAATAAAAACTTAAAAACTGAAATTAAAAAGAACCTGAAAACAGCTCATTCGGAATAATCCTTCGTTCGGAATAATCACTCATCCGGAATGTCACCTTCGTTCGTAATGATTCTTCTTCACTTGGAATATTTACAAAAATCCTTGATCCGGAATAAATTCCCTATTCGGAGTATGTCACTTATTCGGAATAAATCCTTAATTCGGAACTTTGCTTGGTTCGGAACTTTGGTTCGGAACTTTGGTTCGGAACTTTGGTTCGGAAATTCCTTGGTTCGGAACTTTGGCTTGGTTCAGAACTTTTGCTTGTTTCGGAACTTTGGTTCAGAACTTTTGCTTGGTTCAGAACTTTTGCTTGTTCAGAACTTTTGCTTGGTTCGGAACTTTGGTTCAGAACTTTTGCTTGGTTCAGAACTTTTGCTTGGTTCAGAACTTTTGCTTGGTTCAGAACTTTTGCTTGGTTCAGAACTTTTGCTTGGTTCAGAACTTTGGTTCAGAACTTCCTTGGTTCGGAACTTTGGCTTGGTTCAGAACTTTTGCTTGGTTTGGAACTTTGGTTCAGAACTTTTGCTTGGTTCAGAACTTTTGCTTGGTTCGGAACTTTGGTTCAGAACTTTTGCTTGGTTCAGAACTTTTGCTTGGTTCGAAACTTTGGTTCAGAACTTTTGCTTGGTTCAGAACTTTTTCTTGGTTCGGTACTTTGGTTCAGAACTTTTGCTTGGTTCATAACTTTCTGAACAAATCTTTGATCCAAAATATACCTGGGAAATGAACACGAACGAAGAACACGCAAGAACAAAAAATAACACGAATCCAAACAAATACTAATCAAATCAACCAAAAGATTAAATCAAACTAATCACAAAACATCTACTAATGATAATCAAACAATCCAAAACAATCAAACTAACAAAACTAATCAAAATAATCAAAACCCACTTAAATAAATCAATAAAAACATCTAAAACATAAACAATAAAGCATGAAGATTAAGATCAAATAAAGAAAGGTAGATAAGAGATTGACAAGAAAAGTAAAGATTGAAAATAATTAAAAGAAAACTTACTTGAAATTAAATGTATTTAAGGTGCAAGACAATGTATTTAAATGGACATGAATTTAAATGACAAGGTAATTAAAAGGTGGAAGACTAATTGTCACACTTAGCCAACAAAATGAAATGATTAAGATCCTAAACTATATATAGGGAGGTTAAGGGATGCTTAGGAAGCTTCCTCCCCTCTTTCCTTTCTTCTTAATTGCATGATCAAGTCCTTAAGCCTTTAATCTTTTGTTAATTGCACCATTAGTCCTTAAGCCTTTTAATCTTCTTTAATCTTGGACTTCAATGACTTTTGGCTCGGGATTTCTTTGAACTTGTCTTTTAATTCTTTAATAAATAAGACTTGAGTTCTTCGGCTTTTAGTAAACTTCCGTCTTTTGACTTTTTCTTCGATAAATCTTCAGAATTGGTCTTGGACTTCCGTTCTTTTTGCACTCTTGACTTCTTGACTTCGTCTTTCATATTTTTCTTCAATAAAAGCCCGTGAATGCCCGTGTTTTCTCCCATTTTCACAATTTCGTCCTAAATCACAACAAAAACACAAACCACGCATAATTCCGACAAAAAAGACATAAAATACACGTTTTGGCTCGGTTATTATTGTAATTAAGTGGTAAAAAGGATGGGTGTTTACACACCTATCAATTGACTCCTTATGATTAACTGATCATTTGGGTGCATTTGCTTAACTTGAATCCACAAAAAAAGTCATATAAGACAAAAGGTCAATTAAGTCAAGTAGTGGAAACTTTTCCCACTACTTAGACTCCAAAACTAGCCCCTGCTAGTGTAATCTGTCATTCAACTTATTCATAAGACAATTTGGCTTATCCAGACTTGCAACAACTTATTTTCTGTAATAGATCTGCCTCATTTGACCCATTTATTTGATCTGGATCTTATCAGACCTTGGCTTTGAATTTTTACTAGAAAACTCATAAGGTTGACTTTAAAACAAGTGCTTATTTGCTTATTTCAGCTTATTGAGTGTGCTTATTTGAAAACTTTTTGATTATTTAGCTTAATTAAGTCATTTAAAAGCTTTTGAAAGTTGAATTAGCTCTTGAGATGGCCTAGAACTCGAAAACGACTATTTTGTCATTTTGTGAAGATAGCTTTTAGCTTATTCAGGCTTATTTCTTGTGCTTTTTCCAATTTTATTTTTACAGATCTCTTAAGTAACTCAAAAGAAGCTTGTGTGTCAAATTTGAGCTTATGGCATCAGCTTATAGCTTAATGGGCCAAAAAGCCCATTTAAGCAAGCTTAAACACATTTTCAGCTTTTGGGCCTTTAGAGTTTTGTTCTTAAAATCAAATTTTGAGTCAGATAGGAGCTTTTGGGCTTATTTGGACAACATTTTTCTTATTGGGCGTTAAATAGCCCATTAAGGGGTCTGTTTGGACTTATGGCCCATTTCAAGGCCCATTAAGGGTATTTTTGTAATTTCAACTTCATTTCTGTGTTTATTAGGTTAAAATAAACTATTTTGCAACTTTTTAGAATTTTTTATAAATTTTGGACTTTTATTAATATTTTATTATTATTTTTTTATTAAAAATTAAAATTTAGTTTTTTCAAGTTTTTCCATTTTTCTTAGTTTAAATACATTAAGTTAGAAATTTTACAATTTTTAGAATATTTTTATTGTCACTAGATTAATTTTTAGTGTTGATCCCTAACTTGGATCGATTTAGCTTTATGTATACGAGATTAGATCAAGTAATACACTTAGAGAAACCTTTGTATATGTATGTTGATGCAAAAGTAGGGTGATCCTTGCTAGACCCGAATTAGGCTTAATTCGGGTTGGCTAGGCTCCGGCTCCTGCACCAAGTGAATTGTTTGGTTGGGATCCTGCACACTAAACAGCACGCGTTAGGCTTACCGTGGGAGTGTTTCCCACGATTAGACTCCGGCGTGAGAGTAAGTAATCGATTTAGGGTTTATGTGAGTTAAGAGTATAAGACGTAATACCTTTGTGGAACCCTTGGGGGTTCCTTTTATAGGCAGTGGAACCCTAGTGGGCTACCACTTGATCCTTCGGCCCCAAGGAAAGGATAACTATCAGAATTAGAATGATTGTTATCTTCTAATTTTGGTAGTGAATATCCTCCTCCATTGGGATAAAGATATTCCTAGACAGAATATGATTCTGTCTAACCCTATGTCGGCCGCACCGGGCCGCGAGCCGCACGCATGTGTGCGGTCACTGTTCATTTAAGCCCATAAGCCTAGATGACATTATTCCACCCATCTATGATGGGCCGGATGCGGGTAGTACCCATGGGCCGGGCTCATGACCCGGCTGGGGACTATACGTCATCATGTCCCCCCAGTCTAGTTGTTACACCCATAGGTGTAACCTCTAGACTACCAAGATGCTCCCTGGACGTACCAAGGAAAAAATAGGGAATGATAAGTTGTCCAAGAATTTGTATTGGCCGCACGTGGCAACCTGACTTTGGAAGTTATTCCATCAGTATCTCAGCCGCATATGGCGACCGAAACAAATTAAATATAGCATTAAATGTCCAGTCTTACGTAAGAGCCGCATATCCCGACATCAATAACTGTTCACCTGACATGTTAACTGACAAAAGTGTAGACAGTCAGAACCCTGAGCAGTGCAAACGTTTGAGTCAGAAATGACCCGTGGGTCCCACCTGACGTTTCATTTTCCACTTGCCCCCTAACCACACGATCAAGAACAGTGGCAGACTCGTGTCACACATCCAACAGGTCGTGACCCACGAGGCAACCCTATAAATAAGCCACCCCTACGGCTGTGTGAAACACACAGTTATAACCTCCATTTCTGCCATTAAAGCTTTCCTCTTAGCTCGAACCAATTACGCACGGATCCCTCCACACGAAGGTTAGAACACCACGTCCTTACACTTTTATTTAGTAATGGCTCATAGAAACAACCCTTCCATTGGATCCGTGCTGAATGTAATGACCCAAGACCAATGAAACCACTTTTGTCAAACTTTTTCGTTCCTACCAACCTACACCGCTCACTTCGTGGCGCCGGAGACCTCATAACTGAGGCTCTAGCGGGTAAGATTGGCATGTACACTCGCCTCTTTGATGCGGCTAACTACCGCATTCCCTTCACCCATTTCCTTGTAGATCTGAATAGGACCGGGTTCCATAGAAGTCTGCCCGAGTCATTTCTATGTTTGCTAGGGATTAGCCGCAATTATTTTGGCCCGTCCAACAAATATCCTGTGTTTTGGAGAAGGCAGGGTGAAGGTAGGCTACCATCCGTACACAAATAACTTATTCAATCATTTTATAAATGGCTAACATATTTTGTTTTGTGTTGGGCAGAAATGAACTTCTTTGGACTCTTGCGTCAGGGCGACCCGAAGCTTGTACCGGAGGGTTCCCGTCCTCTCGGTGAGAATGAACGACCCCTTCTTGAGCATACCCGAAACGTGACGGTTGCTCTCGAAGCCGTGCCAGATCCCCTCTCGGACGAGGAAGAGCACGGAGACGATGGTGGTGGTGATAACCAAATGCATGAAGGAGGAGCCGGGCCCTCCTCACCACATAGGGAACAGCAGGGAGATAATATTGACCTAACCACCTCCAGCCTTCGCCGGATGATGGGAGATGATGATGAAGAAGTACAAAAAAGTCAACCTGGAAGAAGAAGAAGAAGAAGTGGAAGAAGAAGTCGAGAAGGAGACTGACGAAGCAACAGCTCAGCCCGTCGCCAGGCGTACCCGGAAAAGAAACAAACGAGCAAGACGAGCTGCTTCAGTCGAGATTGGCGAACACAACGCCCCTGCCAAGAAACTTCGAGAAGACGACCCCTTGTACCAATCTGTTGGTAGTACTACCCAGGGTTCCGAGACTATCCGGGCTGCACATGTCGATCCCGTTACTCAGATTGCCCACACCGCATCAGAACTAGCGAGAAAGGACATGTAAGGCTCCATCCTAACATGTAAGAATGACAACTCCTTTTTGAAGCAACACCTAATATGTGTCCACATGATTGTTTTCACAGGGATGAACAAACTGCTACCGCGCCTCCTCCTGATACTCAAATAGATAAGGGAAAAGGAAAAGAAGTAGAAAGAAACCCCATGCTTCACACAGCCGCCCAAAAGTCCGGCCCTGTTTTTGAAGAAGGTTCACCCACGGCTTCCCAAGACCTCCCGGCGTCTGGCCCCCCTCAATCGTTCAATCCTGTATGGAATATCACAACTGCATCACGTATGAGGGACGCCGATGAATGCCGGGAGTACCTCAACAACTGCATTCCTCCAGGCTTGGTGCGAGAGGTGAACGCGCTTAGCCATGCGGATTTGGTGGATGAGTATAATGGTGCCTTGGTACACCAAATGGCGATGGGCACCTCGATGAGGGTAAGGTTCGAAGCCGCACTTGGGCATGGTGAATCGCTTAAGAGAAAGGTTGGACGGAGGGAGAAGATGATCGTGGATAACGAAGCTCAAATTGCAGACCTCCAATCCCAACTGGCTAGCGCCGAGGCGACCATAAAAAAGCAATCGGCTCGCGCGAATGAATACGACCAACAAGTGGCCAACCTTGAGTAACAACTAGATGCTGCGACCACCAAGGTACATATCCGTGCCGCACAAACCATTTTCTAAAAGAAATATATTCTAACGTTTTAGCTCTTATAGGTGGCCACGGCGGAAGCGTCTGCCCAGTCGTACTCCAGCCAGGTACACGTGCTTAACAAGAAACTAGAAGACGCGCACCTGGCCGTCCAAAGTATGGAGAAGGTACAAGGGGAGCTTGCTGATGAGAGGGCTGTCACCCAAGAGCTGAAAGAGGCGTTTGCCCAAAAAGATTTGATGATTGATGCCCTCACCGCTGAGCGTGACGACGTGCTATGCCCCCAACTGCTAGCGGCTATTGCCGGCCGTAGGTGGATGGTAGGGCATGGAGCACGCTTGGCCGTCATGAAAGTACTGGAGGCCCCTGAATTTGTGCAACAATTTGCAAGCTTGGTGTCCGATGGCATTGACCATGGACGTCATGAGGGAATGGTTGAGGCCGTTGAGCTGATCAAGAAAGGGGAAAACTTTACCAATCATGCCTTATTTAATCCTGAAGCCGCTAACAAGATGACCGCTTCCATGGCCGCGATGCGGGATTTGCACTATCCATTCTTGGATGAGCTGGAGGCCACCAAAGATGCATCAAATATGGAAATCATGGAAAGGCTAAGTCTTAGTGCGTTCTCCCAAGGTGAGAGTCACTCCCGTGCTTCCTTCACTCCATCGCCCAGCCACCTGACGCTCCCCATATACGAGGACGTAACCAGGATCGTGCTTGATGAATAATCCTTAAGTGTGGTGCTGGAGAGGAATGCGGCTCAAGCCCAAAAGCGGAAAGAAAGTGATGAGTGGTTGTCTTGTCTGGTTGAGGAACAAGTGGAACTGGGTAAGTTTTTTCCCCCTATGTAGGATGCTCCTACTTTATGATCCCTTTCAGACACTTTGGTTTGTAACCGCTGAATATTTGTTGTTTCTATTCGTCCATGCATGTACACGGCTAACACCATTTACATTTTGTATGTAAGTCCGTGATTGACCACGGCAATTTTGTGATCTATTTGGAAACATGTGTATTTTGACTGTGTTAAATATTGTACCTCAATACTGCATGATATATCACGTCTTACACACAAAGAAAGAAAATACATACAAGTATATAATTTACTAGACATGCGACGTGCGTCTTTACTATGCGGAGCACTGTGTGACTACGGCATATGAAACTTACCCCAACGTCTTGTGAGTAAGGTGTCTAGTAAGGATACATGATCCGTGCGGCTAGGGTTGCATCCCTCTTACGCGGCAAGTTGAATTAGTAGGTTCTCTTAATCCTCTTACCTCGCCTGGAGGCGTATAGTACATGTACAGTAATTGAAAGAATGCATATGAATGAAACATGGTATATTATAAAAAATTCATACGACTAACAAAAAATCTAAAAAATGATTTGCACGAAACAAGCCGTGGGGCTAGCTAGGCACCACGGCATTTTATTAGAACGTTTACACTTTTGTTTGAACAATAATTACAAGTCCTAAAAAACAAGAAAGGAAACTAAACAAACATAAGAAAAAACAAAACAGATAGACCGCATGGTTCTTTATTAAGACCGCATATAGCGAAGTACCCATGCGGAAGCCGTAGCTTTCAAAGATAGCACCTTTTGAGATTGGAAATGTTCCATGTGCGCTCTAGGTCGCGGCCATCCATGTCACGTAACTTATACGCGCCTCGTCCCAAGGCTTCAGTGACTTCATACGGTCCTTCCCACTTAGGGCCCAGCTTTCCTGTATTCTCCGCTCGACTTGCTTCGTTAGCACGATAGACGTAGTCTCCCGGTCGAAAAGAAACACCCTTGACCTTGGCGTCATAATAAGCCTTCATCTTAGCCTTGGACTTAGCCTCATTGATGGCTGCTATTTCCCTTTTTTCTTCCAACAGATCCAGGTTGATTCGCAGCTGTTCATCGTTCGCGACGACATTAACCTCCGTCGTGCGGATGGTAGGCATTCCTATTTCTGCTGGAATAACAGCTTCAGTGCCGTAAGCCAATGCAAATGGAGTATCTCCGTTGGCTGTTTTGATCATAGTTCTATGCGCCCAAAGCACATGTGATAACTCATCGACCCATTTGCCACTTCGTTCATCCAGATGCGCCTTGATGCCATTCCCCAAGCTTCTATTTGCCCGTTCGACAAGGCTATTTGTCTACGGGTGCTTAACAGATGCGAAGCGCCTCTTGATGTTCAATGATGCACACCAATCTGTGAATGGGTTGTCCGTGAACTGCTTGCCGTTGTCCGAGATGATTTCTCCTGGTAGACCAAAACGGCAAACAATATGTTCCCAAACAAACTTCTTAACTTGTTTGCCTGTGATAGACTTGACTGCCTTGGCCTCTATCCATCGTGTGAAGTAGTCCATCGCAACAATCAGGAATTTAACTCCCCCCGAAGCTACAGGAAATGGTCCTGAAATGTCAATTCCCCACTTATAGAATGGCCATGGGGACGTGATAGGTGTAAGCTCCTGCTGCGGGTGCCGCGGCACTGGCCTATGTACTTGGCAATCACTACACTTGCGAATCATGTCGCGTGCGTCTCTGTGCATGGTAGGCCAATAGTATCCTGTTCGTAAGGCTCTAGCTACCACGGACCGTGGACCTGCATGCATGCCGCACAATCCTTCATGTATGTCACTGATTACGTATGCGGCTTGACGTGGTCCCACACACCGCAGCCATGGCTGCAAGAAAGAGAGCTTGTAAAGGACGCCTTCTCGAAGTTCGAAATGCTGAGACTTCCTTCTGATGCGCCGTGCTGCTCTTTCCTCGTCTGGAAGAGTCTCACTAGTCAAATAGTCGATAATCGGGGTCATCCATGTAGGTCCATCCTCCTCGACTATAGCAGCAACCTCCCCTTCCGTTATAGATTTCTCCTTGAGTATTTCCACCAAGACTTGTTTAGACAAGTGAGCGAAGCTTGTGGATGCGATCTTGCTAAGAGCGTCCGCCTTCTTGTTCTCGCCCCTTGGCACCTGCTTGATGGAAAACTTACTGAAAGTCGTGATTAGCGACTTGACTTTTTCCAAGTACCTGACCATGTTGTCCTCCTTAGCCACATATCCACCTAGAATATGGTTCGCGACAAGCCGTGAGTCCACGTAGGCCTCAAGGTTGCGGACTCCCATTCTAGCGGCGATTTTTAAACTCGCAATTAATGCTTCATATTTCGCTTCGTTGTTAGTGGCCGTGAACTCAAAACGGAGGGCGTACGTGAATTCCATTCCTTCTGGATTCGTGAGGATGAGACCAGCTCCGGAGCCGTCCGTACACGAAGATCCATCCGTGAACAAGACCCATGGTTCTGTTGGAGTATCGTCTTGCTTAACGATTGGCCCTTCCTCATCTGGCTTCTCGATTAGGAAATCCGCCAAGATCTGGCCTTTCACAGCCGTCCTTGGCCTATAAGATATATTGTGCTCCCCCAATAAGATGCTCCACTTCTGTAGCCTCCCTGCCACGTCCGGTCTAGAAATAACCTGCTTGATTGGCTGATCCGTAATGACTACAATTGGGTGCGCCTGAATGTACCGGCGCAGCCGCTTTGCCGCAAACACTAGTGCTAACACCAATTTTTCCATAGAGGAGTAATTCAGCTCCGGCCCTTGTAGTGTTCTACTTATAAAGTAGACCGGAGTTTGCACTGTATCCCTATCTGTCATAAGTACCGCGCTTATTGCGCCATGAGTGGCCGAGAGATACATAATGAGTTCCTCCTTTGGTCGGGGAGCTACTAGCATAGGGAGGGATGCAAGATGCTGCTTGATTTGGCCGAAAGCTTCCTCGGCTTCCTTCGTCCACCAGAAGTCTCCCTTCTTAATGCACTTCTTGAGTGTCTTAAATAGGGGTAATGACTTCTCTGCGGATTTAGATAGAAACCTATTCAGCCCGGCTAGCTTCCCATTTAAGGATTGCACCTCCTTCCGTGTCTGAGGGGATCGCAGTTGTATCACTGCGTCCGTCTTCTCTGGGCAAGGTTTGAAGCCGTTTGGATCAATCAAATATCCAAGGAACATTCCCTCCGTTGCCCCAAACGTACATTTCTTTAGATTTAACTTTGATAGGTGTGAAAACACCCATCCTTTTACCACTTATTTCTGGCTAAAACAAGACCAAAACACGTGTTTAATATCATTTGTTTGGAATTATGCGTGGTTTTTGTGTTTATTGTGTTTTCAGAGTCCACCGGGAGAATATTGAAGAAAACGTGGGATTGCACGGGTTTTATCGAAGAAAAAGACTCAAGACGAAGTCTATTGTCCAAGAGATGCAAAAGATTTAAAGTCATTGTGCCTATTTGAAGATTTATCGAAGAATAGAGCCAAAGATGGAAAATTCATATATGTCGAAGAACTCGAGTCTATTAAACAAAAGATTATTAGACGAGTTGGAATTATTCACCGACACTTCTAAAAGTCCAAAGTCGAAAACGGTTATTTAAAAGAAGCGTGAAGACCAAGGAAGAAAGAAGAAAAGAAGCCCGATACCAAAGCCCATACACAAGCCCATACATACCCGCCTATATAAAGGCCTTACCTCACAAATTTTCACACACTTAGTTTTAGCCAGTCTTTAGTTTTTCATTTTCTCTAGTTTCTAGAGAGAGAAAGTTCCATACTTTCTCTCACTAAACTTTTTCTTTGTTTTTCATCTTTTAATTCAAGCTTCTTTTAATCTTTGTATTGGGGATTTCATCAATCTTATTCAAGTTAAGTTTTTAAGTTCTTTAATCTTTTTCTACTTTTCTTAGTTTATCAAAATCCTTGATCCGATTGTTAAACTCCATACGGTTGGGATTTTTGGATGTGTTCGTGACCTTTAGCTTAATCTTTCTTGTCCCTTTTAAGCTCTAGTACGTGTATAAGCCGTAAGCTTTCCATGCTTATTGGTTAATTGCTTGTCTATGCTTATTGATTTTCGGATTTCTTCAAAGTTTTAATCATTCACAAGTTTTGTTTATTAAATTTAAAGTTTCTTGTTTTCAAAAGTGGTTAAATTTAAGCGTTTTGAGTTATTTAAGTTTCGGATTGTATAGCTTATTGTAAGTGCTTATTGAAGTTTTTGAGTTTCCACCATTTTCGAAAAATAGTTGCCTTTATTCCATCGCAACACAAGGGTCTTAACACATTCCGATAGTTTCCCTGCTCAGTATCGCAATAAACCAAGTGGGGTTTTACTTTGCGATAGGTTGTGTAAGTTCCCCTATTTCGATCTGGGATTGCGATCGCACATTCCGACGGGGATTAGGTCTTTTTTTAAGTCGAAACTCTGGCCAATTTTTGTTCTCCATATTCCGATAGTACTTACATTCCGATCGACCTCATTGCGATTGATCATCATTCCGACAGCTTGCAATTTAAATATTCCGATAGCTTGATTTTAGAGTATTCCGATGGTGATTGACAGAAACATTCCGATGAACCTTCACTTGAAACATTCCGATGGGTCATGTTAATTGCATTCTGATAGCCATAGTTTTCATTATTCCGATAGAACAAGTTTTTAAGCATTAATTCAATTAAGTTTTCAAAGTAATTTTCTAATCTTTTCTTTACGTTTTCAAGCACTCATTTTTAACTTGTCAATTTAGTTTAATCTTCCAAAGTTTTAAATTACTCAACGTCATTTACATTTAATTGATATTAGTTTTAAAAATAGATAAACAAATCAATTCCTTTTTATCAACCAAGAACAAATCATTTCACTTAAGGCCGAGATCAATTCGAGAGGATATCGAGAGACAAATTGAACCAATACAAGAGGAATGTATCAAATGGCGCCGCTGCCGACTCTTCTCGTTAAGATCAAAAGTTTTTTGTGAGAACTTGGATTTTGGGATCCGTTCCCCGTGAACGTTACTTTTTCACAAAAATTTTCAAAAAAAAATCCTAAAAAATATAAAATTTTCAAAAATACAAAAAAAATTAAAAAACATAAAAACCAAAAATATTTTTGCTTTGTTTTTCTTTGTTCGTTCTTTTGCAGGTGTATGCGCACTCGATCCACGTCATATCAAGAGCCCGAGCCTCTCGATCACTTAGACATGGCCGGTGTACCACCTCCAAACAAGAATAACAACAACAACCCGCCTTTCCACAACATGAACAATAACAACAACAATGAGCCCCTTCCGGATAATCGCCCGATGATTGAATTGCTGCAAGCTCATGTAGATGGCAACACGGATCCAATTGTCATACCTCCAATTGCCGCCAACAACTTTGAGCTAAAATCAGGCTTTATCCAAATGGTCTCCGCTCAACCATTCTTGGGACGTACCATTGATGACCCACATGACCATATTAAGAGATTCTTGCAACTCACCAACACGGTCAAGTTCAATGGTGTTCCACAAGAGGTTATAAGGTTACAACTTTTTCCCTTTTCTTTAGAGGAACAAGCCCGGCATTGGCTTGCTAAGGAACCGCCACAGAGTATTCTCTCGTGGACGGATTTGGAAACTAAGTTTATCAATTACTTTTTTCCACCCTCTCGTACTACCGCTTTGCGGAATGAAATCATAAATTTTGAACAAAAGTACGATGAGTCGTTCAGTGAATCTTGGGATCGTTTTAAAGATCTTTTAAGAAAATGCCCACAACATGGTTTTACCAAAGTACATCAAATTAATACTTTTTACAATGGTTTAAGCATGAGTGACCAAGATTCACTGAATAGTGCCTCGGGGGGTAATCTATTGGCTAAGACTTCCAATGCTGCTTGGGACATCATTGAGAATAAATCTCGTGTGCAAACCAAGAGTGTTAGGACCAATGTCGCTAGTGCTAGCACTAGTGACAGCGACAAGCGATTAGACAAAATCACTACGCTTCTTGAATCGCTTGTCACCCACACCGTCAGCAACAACAACAGCAACAACGCCAAAAACGCTCAAGTAAACGCTGTCAGCCAACCTTGTGAGATATGCGGTGGTCCTCACTCTTACACAACTTGTACCGCCACCCAAGACTACCCTGCTGAGAATGTGAATGCGGCATATGGCACCTATCCTCAACCTGCTTATCAAGCTAGACCTCAAGGTGACCGTAATTTGCTTAGCTACCGCTCCAACAACTACCTCTCACCACCCGGTTTTTCCCCAAACAACCCAAACCAACAACAAAACCTTAATCGCCCTCCTCAACAACAACAACAACCTCGTACACCATACATTCCTCCTCACAAGCAGCAACAACCACCTCAACGAAACAACCAAGTTTACCAGCAACCTGCTTATCAACCACCCGCATACACTGCTCCTTCCAACCAAACCCCTGCATCACATCAAGACATTGGAACCTACATGAGGACTAACGATGTGATCGTGGATAATCTCCAATAGGAAGTGCGCAACTTGAAAGCAGACCTGATGAAACAAGGGACTGATCTGAGAGCTGATATGAAGAACATTATGGATAGTCAAACGAATGACTTAAGAAACATGATGGCTAGTTTCTTCCACGGTAATCAACCCTCTTCTTCGGGTACTCTTCCAAGTAATACCGTTGCGAATCCAAGAGGGGAGATGAAAGCAATCACCACTCGAAGTGGCAAAGGTACCAAGGAACCCGAGTGTCCTATACCTCCATCGGTGGTTGTGACTAAGGAGAACGAGTCACCTGCTCCTATTCCTCATCCTTCTCCTTCCCCAATTTATCCACCTCTTCCTTCTACCCCTCCTCCACCCGTGGTTGTGAGTGATCCTATTCTCCCAAAGCCTTCCTCTTCTTCCAATATACCTTATCCATCTAGGTTGAGGAAAGAGAAGCAAAAGAGCAAGGATGATATTCAGGTTTCGAACTTCCTTAAAATGTTCAAACAATTGAATTTCAATATCTCCTTCGCCGAGGCTCTCGCTCGCATGCCCAAATACGCGAAAATGTTTAAAGATCTTCTGAGCGACAAGGAAAAGCTCCTCGATATTTCCAACACCTAACTTAATGAGAATTGCTCTGCAGTGCTCTTAAGGAAATTGCCAACTAAGCTTGGTGATCCGGGTCGTTTCCTTATCCCTTGCAATTTCCCGGGAGTAGAGAATTGCATGGCCCTAGCCGATCTAGGTGCCAGTATTAATCTCATGCCTCTAAGTGTTTGGAAGCAATTATCTCTCCCAGGGCTAGTCCCCACCAAAATGACTTTGGAATTAGCTAACCGTACGGTTGCTTATCCAGTGGGGATAGCCGAAGACGTCATTGTAGGAGTCGACAAATTCACCTTCCCTGCTGATTTTGTTGTCGTCGACTACGAGATGGACCCCCGTGTACTACTAATTGTTGGTCGTCCATTCTTGCGGACCGGTCGCACTCTCATCGATGTTGAAGCTGGTGAGCTTATTATGAGAGTGGGTGACGATAAAGTAGTCTTCAACATGGGAAAGCTTTCTAAACAGCCTTATTCATACGAAAGTGTTAATTGTATTGACGTTCTTGATGAGGCTTGTGAAGAACACTTCAAAGATGCTTGTAAAAGTATTCCTACCTCTCTTCCCAATGTTGAGACCGTTTCCTCTATCGACTCATCACTATCTCTATTTGGAGAAAGTGATTTCCTTTGGAAAGATTTGGAAGCCACCATGGGAGATGTGCATTTAGACAATGAGGATTCTACTACCAACTGGGATGAAGATCTCAGCTTCATTAAAAACCTTCTCAAAGAAGACAATCCTTCTCCTCCATCTCCCACGGTTATTGCTATCGATACTCCGACTTCGAATACGCCTCCCGTCGACAATCCCCTGGATTTAGAACTTAAGGAGTTGCCGCCCCATCTTGAGTATGTATTCCTTGAAGAAGAGAAGAAGTCACCAGTCATCATTGCTAAGGATTTGAAGGATGAAGAGAAAGCCCGACTTGTCGCCGTGTTGAAAGATCATAAGAAGGCTATTGCTTGGAAGATTTCGGATATTCGTGGAATTGATCCTCACTTCTGCACACACAAAATTCTCATGGAGGACGACTTTAAGCCCACAATTCAAAGCCAACGAAGGGTGAATCCAAAAATCCATGAAGTCATCAAAACAGAGGTTATCAAACTTCTTGATGCGGGTATGATTTACCCTATTTCGGATTCCCCATGGGTTAGTCCAATCCATTGTGTGCCCAAAAAGGGCGGAATAACCGTTGTTCCCAATGAACACAACGAGTTGATTCCACTCGTCTCGTTACTGGGTGGAGAGTTTGTATAGACTACCGCAAACTCAATGATGCCACGAGAAAGGATCATTTCCCTCTACCTTTTATGGACCAAATGCTTGAACGTTTAGCGGGTAATGAATATTACTGCTTTCTTGATGGTTTCTCGGGTTATTTTCAAATACCCATCGATCCCCAAGATCAAGAAAAGACTACATTCACTTGTCCCTATGGCACATTTGCTTACAAAAGAATGCCTTTTGGCCTATGTAATGCGCCCGGGACTTTCCAAAGGTGCATGTTAGCTATCTTCCATGACATGGTGGAACACACCATGGAAGTCTTCATGGATGATTTCTCGGTCTTCGGGGATTCATTCTCTTCTTGCCTTCCCAATTTGGAACGTATGCTCAAGCGGTGCGAAGACACTCGCCTAGTTCTGAATTGGGAAAAATGCCATTTTATGGTAAAATAAGGCATCGTGCTTGGACATAAGATCTCGAAAGCCGGTCTTGAAGTAGACCGTGCTAAAGTCGATGTTATCGCAAAGTTTCCTCCACCTTCAACCGTGAAGGGTGTGAGAAGTTTCCTGGGTCATGCGGGCTTCTACCGTCGATTCATCAAAGATTTTTCTCAAATCGCTCGCCCGATGACCCACCTCTTGGAAAAAGATACTCCTTTTATCTTCTCCAAAAAGTGTCTTGAAGCCTTCAACTCGCTTAAGGATAAGCTAACTAAGGCACCCGTCTTGGTTACCCCTAATTGGGAGCTGCCTTTTGAGTTGATGTGCGATGCTAGTGATTTTGCTATTGGAGCGGTTCTGGGACAAAGAGTGAACAAACACTTCCAACCAATCCATTATGCTAGCAAGACAATGACGGGGGCACAATTGCATTATACGACAACCGAAAAAGAGCTTTTAGCTGTTGTCTATGCTTTTGAAAAATTTCGCCCCTATCTTGTCCTTTCTACAACAATTGTGTATACCGATCATTCCGCGCTGAAGTACTTGTTGACAAAGCAAGATTCCAAACCAAGACTTCTTCGCTGGGTTTTGCTGCTCCAGGAATTTAAAATCGAAATTCGCGATAAAAAAGGAGCTGAAAACTTAGCCGCGGACCATCTCAGCAGACTTGAGGATCCTTACCAAGGGGATCATCCGAACAAAGAAATCAATGATTATTTTCCCTTGGAGACCTTAATGTCTATAAATTCGAAATCTGATGAAACCCCGTGGTTTGCGGACTTTGCGAATGATAGGTGTGTAAACACCCATCCTTTTACCACTTAATTCTGGCTAAAACGAGACCAAAACACGTATTTAATATCATTTGTTTGGAATTATGCGTGGTTTTTATGTTTATTGTGTTTTCAGAGCTAACCGGATGAATATTAAAGAAAACATGGGATTGCACGGGTTTTATCAAAGAAAGAGACTCAAGACGAAGTCTATTGTCCAAGAGATGCAAAAGATTTGAAGTCAATGGGCCTATTTGAAGATTTATCGAAGAAAAGGACCAAAGATGGAAGATTTACATATTTCGAAGAAACTCAAGTCTATTTAACGAAGAAATTAAAAGACGAGTTGAATTTAATCGACGACAAATCCCGAATCAGAATCGAAAACGTCAACTTTTCTGAAAAGACGAGAAGACAAGAAGAAAGGGAGAAAGCCCACTCACCAACCAACCACTAGGACTATATATAGTTTCTCCCTTCACATTTTAGGGATTTAGTTTTTGTTTTTCCTTCCCAGTTTCTTTGTTTCGTTCCATCACCAACACCATTAGGGTGTTTGGTCATTTTTAATTTTTCCTTTAAACTTGTAAGTTTTGATCATTACTATTGTTAACTTTTACATTAATCTTTCAATCCAATCTTTCTATCCATTTTGTTCTTCATCATCTTTTTATTGCAAGTTCTTAAGTTCTTATTTTGATTCAAGTTTGATCTTAAAAAGTTGTTGATTTAGTGTTTTTATTGGTGGGATTTGTTATTTATGGTATTTAAATGATTATTGGTTAGTTTGGTAAAACCTTTTTGAGTATTTGAGTCGATTTGGATTAAAGTTCGTTTTCCCTGTTCTTGAGTTACTGTGTCTGTTCTTCGTCCCCAGATATATTCCGATTAGACCATTCTTTCCGAATAGACGAATTCCTGTTTGCCTTATTCGGAATTTTGGATATTCCGAATAGGGGTTTTTACTTTTCTCTTACTTGGAATAATTTATTCCGCATAGCATGATCTCCCATTTCCTTACTCGGAATATTTGAATTATTCCGAATAGAACTTATTTTTCCGCATAGAACAATATTCCGAATTGGGCCTTGTTTTCCGAATAGCATTCTTTTTCCGAATAGTCTAAATTTTCCGAATAGAGATGTTTTCCGAATAACTCATTTTTCCGCATAGATGTGTTTTTCCGAATAGACTGAATTTTCCGAATAGCCCAGTTTTCCGCATAAGGTATTATTTTCCGAATTGAGCATTTTATTCCGAATAGAAGATTGCTTTACGCATAGTGCTTGTTTTCCGAATAGGGTAATTTCTGCTAGGGTATTTTTCATTTACTGTTTGATTTAAATTTTTAAGTCTAGCTTACTTTTTAATAGAATAGAAAACCAAACTCCTTTTTGTCACCAAGAACAAATCATTCCACTTTAAACCGAGATCAATTCGAGAGGATTCCGAGAAAACGAACTTTTCAGCATAGAAAATCTCTTTTTTCAAATGGCGCCGCTGCCGGCTCTTCTCGTTAAGATCAAAAGTTTTTTGTGAGAACTTGGATTTTGGGATCCGTTCCCCGTGAACGTTACTTTTTCATCAAAAATTTTCAAAAAAAAAAAAAAAAATAATAATTTAAATTAAAAAACATAAAAACCAAAAATATTTTTGATTTGTTTTTCTTTGTTCGTTCTTTTGCAGGTGTATGCGCACTCGATCCACGTCATATCAAGATCCCGAGCCTCTCGATCACTTAGACATGGACGGTGTACGACCTCCAAACAATAATACCAACAACAACCCGCCTTTCAACAACATGAACAATAACAACAACAATGAGCCCCTTCCGGATAATCGCCCGATGATTGAATTGCTGCAAGCTCATGTAGATGGCAACACGGATCCAATTGTTATACCACCAATTGCCGCCAACAACTTCGAGCTAAAATCAGGCTTTATCCAGATGGTCTCCGCTCAACCATTCTTGGGACGTACCATTGATGATCCACACGACCACATCAAGAGATTCTTGCAACTCACCAACACGGTCAAGTTCAATGGTGTTCCACAAGAGGTTATAAGGTTACAACTTTTTCCTTTTTCTTTAGAGGGACAAGCCTGACATTGGCTTGCTAAGGAACCGCCACAGAGTATTCTCTCGTGGACGGATTTGGAAACAAAGTTTATCAATTACTTTTTCCCACCCTCTCGTACTACCGCATTGCGGAATGAAATCATAAATTTTGAACAAAAGTACGATCAGTCGTTCAGTGAATCTTGGGATCGTTTTAAAGATCTTTTAAGAAAATGCCCACAACATGGATTTACCAAAGTACATCAAATTAATACTTTTTACAATGGTTTAAGCATGAGTGACCAAGATTCACTGAACAGTGCCTCGGGGGGTAATCTATTGGCTAAGACTTCCAATGCTGCTTGGGACATCATTGAGAATAAATCTCGTGTGCAAACCAAGAGTGTTCGGACCAATGTCGCTAGTGCTAGCACTAGTGACAGCGACAAGCGATTAGACAAAATCACTACGCTTCTTGAATCGCTTGTCACCCACACGTCAGCAACAACAACAGCAACAACGCCAAAAACGCTCAAGTTAACGCTGTCAGCCAACCTTGTGAAATATGCGGTGGTCCTCACTCTTACACTACTTGTACTACCACCCAAGACTACCCTGCTGAGAATGTGAATGCGGCATATGGCACCTATACTCAACCTGCTTATCAAGCTAGACCTCAAGGTGACCGTAACTTGCTTAGCTACCGCAGCAACAACTATCTTTCACCACCTGGTTTCCCTCCTACCAACTCAAACCAACAACAAAACCTTAATCGCCCTCCTCAACAACAACAACCACCTCGACAACCATACATACCTCCTCACAAGCAGCAACAACCGCCTCAACGTAACAACCAAGTTTACCAACAACCTGCTTATCAACCACCCGCATACAATGCTCCTCCTAACCCAACCACCACTGCATTACACCAAGAGGTTGCAACCTACATGAGGACCAATGATGTGATTGTGGAAAATCTCCAACAGGAAGTGCGAAACTTGAAGGCAGACTTGGTAAAGCAAGGAAATGATTTAAGAGCCGACATGCGAAACACGTTGGATAGTCAGACGAATGACTTGAGGAACATGATGGCTAGTTTCTTCCAAGGTAATCAACCCTCTTCTTCGGGTACTCTTCCGAGTAACACCGTTGCGAATCCAAGAGGGGAGATGAAAGCAATCACCACTCGAAGTAGCAAAGGTACCAAGGAACCCGAGCTTCCTATACCTCCACCGGTGGTTGTGACTAAGGAGAACGAGTCACCTGCTCCGATTCCTCATCCTTCTCCTTCCCCAATTTCTCCACCTCTTCCTTCTACCCCTCCTCCACCCAAGGATGTGAGTGATCCTATTCTTCCAAAGCCTTCCTCTTCTTCCAATATACCTTATCCATCTAGGTTGAGGAAATAGAAGCTCAAAAGCAAGGATGATATTCAGGTTTCGAACTTCCTTAAAATGTTCAAACAATTGAATTTCAATATCTCCTTCGCTGAGGCTCTCGCTCACATGCCTAAATATGCGAAAATGTTTAAAGATCTTCTGAGCGACAAGGAAAAGCTCCTCGATATTGCCAACACCCAACTTAATGAAAATTGCTCTGCAGTGCTCTTAAGGAAATTGCCAATCAAGCTTGGTGATCCGGGTCGTTTTCTTATCCCTTGTAATTTCCCGGGAGTAGAGAATTGCATGGCCCTAGCCGATCTAGGTGCCAGTATTAATCTCATGCCTCTAAGTGTTTGGAAGCAATTATCTCTCCCAGAGCTAGTCTCCACCAAAATGACTTTGGAATTAGCTAACCGTACGGTTGCTTATCCAGTGGGGATAGCCGAAGACGTCATTGTAGGAGTCGACAAATTCACCTTCCCTGCTGATTTTGTTGTCGTCGACTACGAGATGGACCCCCGTGTACCACTGATTGTTGGTCGTCCATTTCTTAGGACCGGTCGCACTCTCATTGATGTTGAAGCCGGTGAGCTTATCATGAGAGTGGGTGACGATAAAGTAGTCTTCAACATGGGAAAGTTGTCTAAACAGCCTTATTCACATGAGAGTGTTAATTGTATTGACGTTCTCGATGAGACTTGTGAAGAACACTTTAATGATGCTTGCAAAAGTATTCCTACCTCTCTTCCCAATGTTGAGACCGTGTCCTCTATTGATTCATCGTTGTCTCTATTTGGAGATAGTGATTTATTTTGGAACAATCTTGAAGATACCATGGGAGATGCGAATTTAGCTACTAATGATTCTCCTATCGATGGGGATGAAGACATGAATTTCTTTGACAATCTTCTCAACGAAGACAATCCTTCGCCTCCATCTCCCACAGCTATTGCTATCGATGCCACGACTTTGAAAACGCCTCCCGTCGAAAATCCTCCGGATTTGGAACTTAAGGAGTTGCCGCCACATCTCGAGTACGTGTTCCTTGACGACAACAAGAAGTCGCCCGTCATTATTGCGACGGATTTGAAAGATGAAGAGAAAACTCGCCTCATTGCCGTGTTGAAAGATCATAAGAAGGCTATTGCTTGGAAGATTTCGGATATTCGTGGAATTGATCCTCACTTCTGCACACACAAAATTCTCATGGAGGACGACTTTAAGACCACAATTCAAAGCCAAAGAAGGGTGAATCCAAAAATCCATGAAGTCATCAAAACAGAGGTTATCAAACTTCTTGATGCGGGTATGATTTACCCTATTTCGGATTCACCTTGGGTTAGTCCAATCCATTGTGTGCCCAAGGAGGGCGGAATAACCGTTGTTCCCAATGAACACAACGAGTTGATTCCCACTCGTCTCGTTACTGGGTGGAGAGTTTGTATAGACTACCGCAAACACAATGATGCCACGAGAAAGGATCATTTCCCTCTACCTTTTATGGACCAAATGCTTGAACGTTTAGCAGGTAATGACTATTACTGCTTTCTTGATGGTTTCTCGGGTTATTTTCAAATACCCATCGATCCCCAAGATCAAGAAAAGACTACATTCACTTGTCCCTATGGCACATTTGCTTACAAAAGAATGCCTTTTGGCTTATGTAATGCGCCCGGGACTTTCCAAAGGTGCATGTTAGCTATTTTCCATGACATGGTTGAACAAACCATGGAAGTCTTCATGGATGATTTCTCGGTCTTCGGGAATTCTTTCTCTTCTTGCCTTGCCAATTTGCAACGTATGCTCAAGCGGTGCGAAGACACTCGCCTAGTTCTGAATTGGGAAAAATGCCATTTTATGGTAAAAGAAGGCATCGTGTTGGGACATTAAATTTCCAAAGCCGGCCTTGAAGTGGACCGTGCTAAAGTCGATGTTATCGCCAGGTTGCCTCCACCTTCAACCGTGAAGGGTGTGAGAAGTTTTCTGGGTCATGCGGGCTTCTATCGTCGATTCATCAAAGATTTTTCTCAAATCGCTCGCCCGATGACCCACCTCTTGGAAAAAGATACTCCTTTTATCTTCTCCAAAGAGTGTCTTGAAGCCTTCAACTCGCTTAAAGATAAGCTTACTAAGGCACCCGTCTTAGTTACCCCTAATTGGGAGCTGCCTTTTGAGTTGATGTGCGATGCTAGTGATTTTGCTATTGGAGCGGTTCTTGGACAAAGAGTGAATAAACACTTCCAACCAATCCATTACGCTAGCAAGACAATGACGGGGGCACAATTGCATTATACGACAACCGAAAAAGAGCTTTTAGCTGTTGTCTATGCTTTTGAAAAATTTCGCCCCTATCTTGTCCTTTCTACCACTATTGTGTATACCGATCATTTCGCGTTGAAGTACTTGTTGACAAAGCAAGATTCCAAACCAAGACTTCTTCGCTGGGTTTTGCTGCTCCAAGAATTTAAAATCGAAATTCGTGATAAAAAAGGAGCAGAAAACCTAGCCGCGGACCATCTTAGCAGACTTGAGGATCCATACCAAGGGGATCATCCGAACAAAGAAATCAATGATTCTTTTCCCTTGGAGACCTTAATGTCTATAAACTCGAAGCCGAATGAAACCCCGTGGTTTGCGGACTTTGCAAACTACTTGGCGGGTGGAATTCTCAAGGAAGGGTTGACGTCCCAACAAAAGAAAAAGTTTTTCACTGACATTAAGACTTACTTTTGGGACGACCCTTACCTATTCAAACAATGTGCCGACCTGATTATCCGCCGATGTGTTGACGGACCGGCAACGTCTGAAATCCTTGATGCTTGCCACAAAGGACCCACCGGTGGTCACTTTGGTCCCAACTACACCGCCAAAAAAGTGTTTGATTCGGGATTTTATTGGCCCTCCATATATCGTGACGCTCACGATATGGTTAAAAAATGTGATGCTTGCCAGAAACAAGGCAAGATCACACATAAAGACGAGATGCCTCAGAATTTCATTCAAGAGTGTGAAATCTTTGATGTTTGGGGTATCGACTTTATGGGGCCATTCCCTTCTTCTAAGGGAAACAAATACATCCTTGTAGCCGTTGACTACGTTTCAAAGTGGGTTGAAGCCAAAGCTTTACCTACTAATGACGCAAGGGTGGTTTGTAACTTTCTGAAAGCTCTTTTCGCTAGATTCGGTGTGCCTCGCGCCATTATTAGTGATCGTGGGACTCATTTTTGCAATGACCAATTCGCAAGAGTCATGGCTAAGTACGGTGTAAACCATCGTCTTTCCACAGCCTACCACCCACAAACTAATGGCCAGGCTGAAATATCCAACCGAGGACTGAAGCGAATTCTTGAAAGAACCGTGGGAGAGCATCGTGCCTCATGGGCTGATAAACTTGATGATGCTTTGTGGGCTTTCCGTACTGCTTACAAGACCCCGATCGGCTGTACGCCTTATCGTCTTGTGTACGGGAAAGCGTGCCACCTCCCCATTGAGTTGGAGCACAAGGCTTACTGGGCCTTGAAGTGGGCTAACTTCGACATCAACAAAGCCGGTGATCATCGTAAGATTCAACTCAACGAGCTCAACGAACTGAGGAATGAAGCTTATGAGAACTCGCTGATCTACAAAGAGAAGACTAAGATCCTTCATGACGCAAAAATCAAGAACCGAGAGTTCCACGTTGGAGACAAAGTCTTACTTTTTAACTCTCGGTTGAAAATCTTTTCGGGCAAGCTCAAATCTCGTTGGTCCGGCCCATTCACCATTGCCCAAATTTTTCCATATGGTACTCTCGAGCTTGCTCAACCTAATGGACCTAATTTTAAGGTGAATGGCCAACGAGTGAAGTTGTACTTTGGTGAGGACACCTCTCACGAGGTGATTCCATCCCTCACCACGTTCCCCATGAACTAATTTTGGGTCGAGTCAGGCTCGTGACTCGGTTATCAAAAACAAGCGCTCCTCGAGAGGCAGCCCGAGTATCTATCCCTTTAACCCCCTAAGTGTAGGGGAGAACCTATTTTGGTCGTTTGTGTTTGTGTGGTGATGTGATTACAGGGATAACTGCACTCTTGGAATCTTTGAAGAACCGTGCTCCCGTGTTATCCGAAATCCGGTTCTATATCTCAACTATCGTGACTCAATTTTCTTCATACTCACATTTGAAATTGATCACTTTAGTCGTCTCTTCCTTAACTTGAGTTAACCAACGTGCACAATGTCATAAGTGTAGGGGAGACTTTTCCCACATGCTTACACATTGAGGACAATGTTTATCTTAAGTGTAGGGGGGACTTCTATCGAAGTTTTAAGTGGACTTGTCCATGAAAATGCCTTCATTTAACTAGAAAATCATCTTTTTCAACATTTTTCAAATTTATTATTAACTTTGGCCATTTAGTTGTAATTTTTGAATTTTTATCGTTGCTTTCATATGTATATATCCCGCAATAAAGTCAAAAATATTAATAAGTGGTGTAGCTAGTTTAGAAATCTTTGACATATTAGGCCCGTTGCGTTTATTTTGACTCAACCCGAATAGACTTATTTTATTTTTATTCTAGCTAGTATCCTTAACCATATAGACCTTAATTGGTTTATTAGGCTAAGTGTCCACGAGTCTCATTACTTGAGATTTTAAATTGTGGAGGATGAGAAATGATAGAGTCAATTATAAGTCGGTATTCTTGCGCAAGCTCACTTGGTGTAATTATTTGCCTATTCTCCCATCGCTTGCTAATAATTTATCTGCAATAAGTAAGGTCGTACGATTTGAAATGTTACTTAGCTTCTAGCCCAAGATCGTTTAAAAGTTGCTCGGTAATGACGAGAGTTCATAGCCAAGGCATAACTTATGAAGCGGGGCGCGAAGATTGGCGAGTCCGAAAAGGCCCTAACAAGGCATGAGGATTCCATTTTATTGCTGAAGATCCAAAGTGATGTGAAAAGCATTATTCCTAAAGTCAATATGAAGGATCAAGACTCACGACGAAAAGCAATCAACTCCCATAAAGATCATGGAGAAGTCTATCCGAAAAGACCCTAACAAGGTATGAGGATAAATAGATCCAAATCCGAAAAGGAGGTGGATCGTTGTATCTCAAAATCCCAAATAGAGATTGAAGAAATAATCATGAAGTCGTGGTCAATAAAGTTGGAGTACCCCTCAAAAGTCTCCAAGTGAAGAAACTCTATTATGATGAGAAGACCATTATCTCAAGAACGTCTCTCGAAGATATGAAGTATGAAGTACATGCCATATATCGGCCCGAGAAAGGTCTCAAATCGTGAACCGAGTTATGCCAAGATATGAACTTTTTGATATCCCGAGAAGCAGTTTTAAGAGATTTTGTCCTTTAGCTAACTATTGATCAAATCGTCCTACTTTGCTTTCAGCCTTAATAAACTATCGAAATAAGTCCAAAAATGCATCTTCATGATCATTCTAAGACAAAAATAAAATATAAGAGATACACCTAGGAATAAGGGAGTTTAAACATTTAATTAAGCCATGTGTGTAAGTGTTTGATTTGCTAACTTATAATAACAATGATCTCGTTTTTAAGCTTAGTTTGGGGAACGTGAAACTTGAGGGTGATAAATCTTCGCAGCACCAAAGCCCTAATGTAAGTCCTTGATTTCTTTACAAGTTATTTCCATCCTTTTGTTTATTTTAAAGTTTTAATTCCTTTTAGTACTTTAAATTTTTGTTTAGTAATATGTGAATAAGGCCAAGGTTGATTAATTATGAGAAAAATGTAAAATTGCTTTATCACTAAGCATTGCATGAGGGCATGGCAATGGTTAAGTGTAGGGGATTTGATAGGTGTGTAAACACCCATCCTTTTACCACTTAATTCTGGCTAAAACGAGACCAAAACACGTATTTAATATCATTTGTTTGGAATTATGTATGGTTTTTGTGTTTATTGTGTTTTCAGAGCTAACCGGATGAATATTAAAGAAAACATGGGATTGCACGGGTTTTATCAAAGAAAGAGACTCAAGACGAAGTCTATTGTCCAAGAGATGCAAAAGATTTGAAGTCAATGGGCCTATTTGAAGATTTATCGAAGAAAAGGACCAAAGATGGAAGATTTACATATGTCGAAGAAACTCAAGTCTATTTAACGAAGAAATTAAAAGACGAGTTGAATTTAATCGACGACAAATCCCGAATCAGAATCAAAAACGTCAACTTTTCTGAAAAGACGAGAAGACAAGAAGAAAGGGAGAAAGCCCACTCACCAACCAACCACTAGGACTATATATAGTTTCTCCCTTCACATTTTAGGGAGTTAGTTTTGTTTTTCCTTCCCAGTTTCTTTGTTTCGTTCCATCACCAACACCATTAGGGTGTTTGGTGATTTTTAATTTTTCCTTTAAACTTGTAAGTTTTGATCATTACTATTGTTAACTTTTACATTAATCTTTCAATCCAATCTTTCTATCCATCTTGTTCTTCATCATCTTTTTATTGCAAGTTCTTAAGTTCTTATTTTGATTCAAGTTTGATCTTAAAAAGTTGTTGATTTAGTGTTTTTATTGGTGGGATTTGTTATTTATGGTATTTAAATGATTATTGGTTAGTTTGGTAAAACCTTTTTGAGTATTTGAGTGTATTTGGATTAAAGTTCGTTTTCCCTGTTCTTGAGTTACTGTGTCTGTTCTTCGTCCCCAGATATATTCCGATTAGACCATTCTTTCCGAATAGACGAATTCCTGTTTGCCTTATTCGGAATTTTGGATATTCCGAATAGGGGTTTTTATTTTTCTCTTACTCGGAATAATTTATTCCGCATAGCATGATCTCCCATTTCCTTACTCGGAATATTTGAATTATTCCGAATAGAACTTATTTTTCCGCATAGAACAATATTCCGAATTGGGCCTTGTTTTCCGAATAGCATTCTTTTTCCGAATAGTCTAAATTTTCCGAATAGAGATGTTTTCCGAACAACTCATTTTTCCGCATAGATGTGTTTTTCCGAATAGACTGAATTTTCCGAATAGCCCAGTTTTCCGCATAAGGTATTATTTTCCGAATTGAGCATTTTATTCCGAATAGAAGATTGCTTTACGCATAGTGCTTGTTTTCCGAATAGGGTAATTTCTGCTAGGGTATTTTTCATTTACTGTTTGATTTAAATTTTTAAGTCTAGCTTACTTTTTAATAGAATAGAAAACCAAACTCCTTTTTGTCACCAAGAACAAATCATTCCACTTTAAACCGAGATCAATTCGAGAGGATTCCGAGAAAACGAACTTTTCAGCATAGAAAATCTCTTTTATCAGCGAACTACTTGGCGGGTGGATTTCTCAAGGAAGGGTTGACTTCCCAACAAAAGAAAAAGTTCTTCACCGACATTAAGACTTACTTTTGGGACGACCCTTACCTATTCAAACAATGTGCCGACCTGATTATTCGCCGATGTGTGGATGGACCGGCAGCTTCGGAAATCCTCGATGCTTGCCACAAAGGACCCACCGGTGGTCACTTTGGTCCCAACTACACCGCCAAAAAAGTGTTTGATTCGGGATTTTATTGGCCCTCCATATATCGTGACGCTCACGATATGGTTAAAAGATGTGATGTTTGCCAAAAACAAGGCACGATCACACATAAAGATGAGATGCCTCAGAATTGCATTCAAGAGTGTGAAATCTTTGATGTTTGGGGTATCGACTTTATGGGGCCATTCCCTTCTTCTAAAGGAAACAAATACATCCTTGTAGCCGTTGACTACGTTTCAAAGTGGGTTGAAGCCAAAGCTTTACCTACTAATGACGCAAGGGTGGTTTGTAACTTTTTGAAAGCTCTATTCGCTAGATTCGGTGTGCCTCGCGCCATTATTAGTGATCGTGGGACTCATTTTTGCAATGACCAATTCGCAAAAGTCATGGCTAAGTACGGTGTAAATCATCGTCTTTCCACAGCCTACCACCCACAAACTAATGGCCAGGTTGAAATATCCAACCGAGGACTTAAGCGAATTCTGGAAAGAAGTGTGGGAGAGCATCGCGCCGCGTGGGCCGATAAGTTAGATGATGCTCTGTGGGCTTTTCATACTGCATACAAGACCCCGATCGGCTGTACGCCTTATCGTCTTGTGTACGGGAAAGCGTGCCACCTCCCCATTGAGTTGGAGCACAAGGCTTACTGGGCCTTGAAGTGGGCTAATTTTGATATTAACAAAGCCGGTGACCTACGCAAGCTCCAACTCAATGAGCTGAATGAACTCCGTAATGAGGCTTATGAAAATTCTTTGATCTATAAGGAACGAACTAAGCTCATTCACGACTCCAAGATCAAAAACCAAGAGTTCCATGTTGGAGACAAAGTCTTACTTTTTAACTCTCGGTTGAAAATCTTTTCGGGCAAGCTCAAATCTCGTTGGTCCGGCCCATTCACCATTACCCAAATTTTTCCATATGGTACTCTCGAGCTCGCTCAACCTAATGGACCTAATTTTAAGGTGAATGGCCAACGAGTGAAGTTGTACTTTGGTGAGGACACCTCTCATGAGGTGATTCCAACCCTCACCACGTTCCCCATGAACTAATTTTGGGTCGAGTCAGGCTCGTGACTCGGTTATCAAAAACAAGCGCTCCTCGGGAGGCAGCCCGAGTATCTATCCTTTTATGTTTTAACCTCCTAAGTGTAGGGGGACCTGTATAGGTGTTTGTATTTGTGTGGTGATGTGATCACAGGGATGAATGCACTCTTGGAATCTTTGAAGAACCGTGCTCCCGTGTTATCCGAAATCCGGTTCTATCTCTCAACTATCGTGATTCAATTTTCTTCATACTCACATTTGAAATTGATCACTTTAGTCGTCCCATCCTTAACTTGAGTTAACCAACGTGCACAATGTCATAAGTGTAGGGGAAACTTTTCCCACATGCTTAAACATTGAGGACAATGTTTATCTTAAGTGTAGGGGGGACTTCTATCGAAGTTTTAAGTGGACTTTTCCATGAAAATGCCTTCATTTAACCGGAAAATCCTATTTTTCAACATTTTTCAATTTTTTTATTAACTTTGGCCATTTAGTCGTAATTTTTAAATTTTTATCGTTGCTTTCATATGTATATATTCCACAATAAAGTGGTGTAGCTAGTTTAGAAGTCTTTGATCTATTAGGCCCGTTGCGATTATTTTGACTCAACCCGAATAGACTTGTCTAAGTTTATTCTAGCTAGTATCCTTAACCATGTAGACCTTAATTGGTTTATTAGGCTAAGCATCCACGAGTCTCATTACTTGAGATTTTAAATTGTGGAGAACGAGAAATGATAGAGTCAATTATAAGTCGGTATTCTTGCGCAAGCTCACTTGGTGTAATTATTTGCCTATTCTCCCACCACTTGCTAATAATTTATCTGCAATAAGTAAAGTCGTACGATTTGAAAAGTTACTTAGCTTCTAGCCCAAGATCGTTTAAAAGTTGCTCGGTAATGATGAGAGTTCATAGCCAAGGCATAACTTATGAAGCGGGGCGTGAAGATTGGCGAGTCCGAAAAAGCCCTAACAAGGCATGAGGATTCAATTTTATTGCGGAAGATCCAAAGTGATGTGAAAAGCATTATTCCTAAAATCAATATGAAGGATCAAGACTCACGACGAAAAGCAATCAACTCCCATAAAGATCATGGAGAAGTCTATCCGAAAAGACCCTAACAAGGTATGAGGATAAATAGATCCAAGTCCGAAAAGGAGGCGGATCGTTGTATCTCAAAATCCCAAATAGAGATTGAAGAAATACTCATGAAGTCGTGGTCAACAAAGTTGGAGTACCCCTCAAAAGTCTCCAAGTGAAGAAACTCTATTACGATGAGAAGACCATTATCTCAAGCACGTCTCTCAAGATATGAAGTATGAAGTACATGCCAAATATCGGCCCGAGAAAGGTCTCAAATCGTGAACCGAGTTATGCCAAGATATGAACTTTTTGATATCCCGAGAATCAGTTTTAAAAGATTTTGTCCTTTAGCTAAATATTGATCAAATCGTCCTACTTTTCTTTCAGCCTAAATAAACTATCGAAATAAGTCCAAAAATGCATCTTCATGATCATTCTAAGACAAAAATAAAATATAAGAGATACACCTAGGAATAAGGGAGTTTAAGAATTTAATTAAGCCATGTGTGTAAGTGTTTGAATTTCTAACTTATAATAACAATGATCTCGTTTTTAAGCTTAGTTTGGGGAACGTGAAACTTGAGGGTGATAAATCTTCGCAGCACCGAAGCCCTAATGTAAGTCCTCGATCTCTTTGCAAGTTATTTCCATCCTTCTGTTTATTTTAAAAGTTTTAATTTCTATTAGTATTTTCATTTTCGTTTAGTAGTATATTAATAAGGCCAAGGTTGATTGATTATGAGAAAAGTGTAAATGTGCTTTGTCACTAAGCATTGCATGAGGGCATGGCAATGGTTAAGTGTAGAGGATTTGATAGGTGTGAAAACACCCATCCTTTTACCACTTATTTCTGGCTAAAACAAGACTAAAACACATGTTTAATATCATTTGTTTGGAATTATGCGTGGTTTTTGTGTTTATTGTGTTTTTAGAGTCAACCGGGAGAATATTGAAGAAAACGTGGGATTGCACGGGTTTTATCGAAGAAAAAGACTCAAGACGAAGTCTATTGTCCAAGAGATGCAAAAGATTTAAAGTCATTGTGCCTATTTGAAGATTTATCGAAGAATAGAGCCAAAGATGGAAAATTCATATATGTCGAAGAACTCGAGTCTATTAAACAAAAGATTATTAGACGAGTTGGAATTATTCACCGACACTTCTAAAAGTCCAAAGTCAAAAACGGTTATTTAAAAGAAGCGTGAAGACCAAGGAAGAAAGAAGAAAAGAAGCCCGATACCAAAGCCCATACACAAGCCCATACATACACGCCTATATAAAGGCCTTACCTCACAAATTTTCACACACTTAGTTTTAGCTAGTCTTTAGTTTTTCATTTTCTCTAGTTTCTAGAGAGAGAAAGTTCCATACTTTCTCTCACTAAACTTTTTCTTTGTTTTTCATCTTTTAATTCAAGCTTCTTTTAATCTTTGTATTGGGGATTTCATCAATCTTATTCAAGTTAAGTTTTTAAGTTCTTTAATCTTTTTCTACTTTTCTTAGTTTATCAAAATCCTTGATCCGATTGTTAAACTCCATACGGTTGGGATTTTTGGATGTGTTCGTGACCTTTAGCTTAATCTTTCTTGTCCCTTTTAAGCTCTAGTACGTGTATAAGCCGTAAGCTTTCCATGCTTATTGGTTAATTGCTTGTCTATGCTTATTGATTTTCGGATTTCTTCAAAGTTTTAATCATTCACAAGTTTTGTTTATTAAATTTAAAGTTTCTTGTTTTCAAAAGTGGTTAAATTTAAGCGTTTTGAGTTATTTAAGTTTCGGATTGTATAGCTTATTGTAAGTGCTTATTGAAGTTTTTGAGTTTCCACCATTTTCGGAAAATAGCTGCCTTTATTCCATCGCAACACAAGGGTTTTAACACATTCCGATAGTTTCCCTGCTCAGTATCGCAATAACCCAAGTGCGGTTTTACTTTGCGATAGGTTGTGTAAGTTCCCCTATTCTGATCTGGGATTGCGATCGCATATTGCGATCGCACATTCCGACGGGGATTAGGTCTTTTTTCAAGTCGAAACTCTGGCCAATTTTTGTTCTCCATATTCCGATAGTACTTACATTCCGATCGACCTCATTGCGATTGATCATCATTCCGACAGCTTGCAATTTAAATATTCCGATAGCTTGATTTTAGGGTATTCCGATGGTGATTGACAGAAACATTCCGATGAACCTTCACTTGAAACATTTCGATGGGTCATGTTAATTGTATTCCGATAGCCATAGTTTTTATTATTCCGATAGAACAAGTTTTTAAGCATTAATTCAATTAAGTTTTCAAAGTAATTTTCTAATCTTTTCTTTACGTTTTTAAGCACTCATTTTTAACTTGTCAATTTAGTTTAATCTTCCAAAGTTTTAAATTACTCAACGTCATTTACATTTAATTGATATTAGTTTTAAAAATAGATAAACAAATCAATTCCTTTTTATCAACCAAGAACAAATCATTTCACTTAAGGCCGAGATCAATTCGAGAGGATATCGAGAGACAAATTGAACCCATACAAGAGGAATGTATCAAACTTCATGTTAATCCTTCTCAGCGTGTCGAATGTCTCTTGGACATCCCGGAGGAGTGCCTCCTCCGTGTGACTTTTTATAACCAAGTCATCAACATAGGCTTCCAAGTTGCGGCCTATATGTGATTCAAAAGCTTTGTCCACCAACCGTTGATATGTAGCACCGGCGTTCTTCAGTCCAAACGGCATTTTCGTATAGCAATATACGCCCTGGCTCGTGTGGAACGCCGTTTTTTCTGCATCCTCCTCCGCCATCTGGATCTGGTGATACCCTTTATATGCGTCCAAGAAGCATTTAAAAGGATACCCACATAGGGACTCCACCTTCCAGTCGATTTTCGGTAACGGGTAACAGTCCTGTGGGCAGGCCTTGTTTAGATCCGTAAAATCCACACACATGCGCCAACTTCCATCATGTTTCTTGACCATGACCGGATTGGATAACCACTCGTGGTAGTATACCTCGCGCATGATGCCTGCATCCACTAGTTTCCGTACTTCCTCTAATATCACTTGGCTGCGCTCAGGCGCCTGGCCGCGCTTCTTTTGCTTGATGGGTTGGTACCCTTGGCGGATCTGGAGCTTATGCTCTGCTATCGCTCGTGGCACGTCTATCATATGCTTTGGCTCCCATGCGAATATATCTAGGTTTGCACTTAAAAGAGAGCACATGGCCCTTTTGCCGCTATCCGAGAGCGCCCCTCCTATGGATACCTCCTGTTCCGGATAGTCAGGGTGAATGGCTACCTTCCAATTGGGAGGTGGTGATCCATCCTTGGGTGGAACAGGTGGAGCCGGTGTTGTCACGGTGTGACACTCGGATGCTGGTACGATTTTGTTGTAAATGGTAACAATTCCCCCCTCAACGGGGAACTTGATCATTCCGTGCGCCGTGGAAGGTACCGCCCGTATAGCCAAAATGCCTGGTCTGCCTATGATCCCATTGTACGGAGAGTGTGAGCGTATCACCATGAAATTCATCCACGCCGTAGTGGAATGTTCCTCATTCCCAATGGTTACAAGCAAACGTAGTTTCCCTATCGGCCAGATAGTGTCTCCACTAAAGCCAGTAAGCGGCGACGTGGCCGGTACTAATTGGCTTCTTATTTCTGGGCATAACTGCACAAAACAGTGTTCATACAGTACCTCTACTGACGATCCTCCATCCACATACATGCGACGAACATTGTGTGTTCCAATGCTTATCTCAATAGTGAGAGGCGCATCAATCACATTGCTTGCTGTGATGGGAGGGAATGAGATTTCTCTGCCGCGTGAAAATTTTTGGCCAACTTTCTGCCTCGTGTGGCGCTGTCTGGATTGGATCATGTATATCGTCGAAGGTTAGTCCTTTTGGGGATCCTTCTTATCATACTTCTTGTTGTCTTTTCCATCCTTCCAATCCTTAACTAAGTGCTTGAGTTTACCTGATTTGATCAGTGACTCAATGTGCTTCTTGAGCTGGATACACTCCTCCGTACCATGGCCTTTGTCATTATGGAACTCGCAGAAGCGACTTCCTTGCCGACGTTCCGGCGGAGTTGTCATTGGGGGAGGCCTTGGAAAGTTTGCCCCTTCAGTCAGCAAGATCTCCCGGTAGGACATCTTAAGGGGGGTAAACTTATCATCCGGCCGTCCTCCTTTGTTCTGGCTCTTATAGTCCGAGCCCTTGCTACTGTTCTGATTGCCTTGGCCGCCCGAATGTCTCCGAGACTGGTCGTTTGACCGGTACCCATTTCCTCTGGATGGGTATGCCGCGACAACCGCCGTTTCTCCTTCTATGAAATTTTTGACCCTTTCCATGAGGTCATCATATCTCTCTGGAGGCTTGTCATTGAGGCGCCTGATCAATTCCCTGTCTGTTATGGCGTGCATGTAGTCAGAGATTTTCAGAAGCTCCGGCATTGTTCTTGTGCGCGTGCACTCATCATTGAAGAGTTCAGTGAAGGCTTCTGTGGACTCCCCCGGCCGTTGTTTGACAGTTGCCAATGAGACCGGATCCCTATTATACTTCTTCCTCTGGGTATAATTGTTCTCGAACGCAGTGCGTAGTTCCGTGAAACTATCAATGCTCCGTGGAGGGAGTACCTCAAACCAGTCACGAGCATTTCCGATCAAAGTCGAATTGAACATTTGGCACCATATAGGCATGGGCCATCGCTCAATTTTAGCCTGCGTATCAAATAATTTAAGGTGATCAACCGGATTACCAAATCCATCATAAGTCTTGATACACGCCGGCATGCGACGTTTGGTGTCCTCGGAATAGTTCCGTATGCGGAGGGTGAACGGGTCTTCCCTGGGATCCGCCCATGGCCGGGTGAGCCTAGGGTCATCCCATGGTTCGCACCATGGATGCGAAAGATCCTCCGCTTGTGCATCTCGATAATAAGGACCACCATAATACTCATCATTGTTTGGTGGTGGTGGAGGGGTGCGCCTAGGTCGGCGACGCTTAGGCGGATGGTCATCTGAGTCCTCCCCTGACGGGTCTGGAGACGGTGGTGGTGCCCCATCCTTTGGGTAGGGACCACTTTTTTGGGATGAACCGGAAGCCTTCTTCCCAGTGTTCATCCTGTCACACACGCTTGGGCGACGAGCGGTTCTGGCCAAGTCTCGATCTGGCCGCTCGGGTGAGCCATCAGACTTATCTCCTCCTTCCCGAGAATGCATTAGTTCCTGTATGAGGCGATCTCCTATGCGCTCAAACACATTCCTGGGTTGAGGGGTTTCCTCAAAGATGCTCTGCTCCTGAGGCCGAGCTCTCTTTTTCCTCTGATTTTGGGAAGAGGTGATTGGTCCGGTGTCACCAAAGTTGAGTCTGGATTGGAGGTTCCTCCCCAGATTCAATCTTGACGCGATCCCTGGGACGATCCTATCGAAGTTCTGCGTGAGAACTCGATTAAGATCCTCCTCGCTGAGTGGTAGGACCTCTACCTCTTCCTCTACCGATGGTCTGCGCGGCTCCTTGTTAGGAGGGTTGGGCACACTCCCTGGGTCCGGATTGTCCAGGGTGGAAGTAGGTGGGGTGTCATGGAGATCATGCTCATCACCCCCAAGGGCTGGAAGCCGCCACGGTTACCATGTCCGCCTGCAAGGCGGCTAGGTGATTGATTGGGGATGAGTATCCCTTCCCCTTGGGACTTCCGATTTCCAGGATTCGTATTCCTGGGATTGGCTGGCTGATGCCCCTTCGTCATTGGAGATTCAGAATGAGGTTTTGTTCTAGCTTAGTGTAATGGGTCCCAGGATGGCGCCAACTTGTTGATGCATAAGTTGGGTGATCCTTGCTAGACCCGAATTAGGCTTAATTCGGGTTGGCTGGGCTCCGGCTCCTGCACCAAGTGAATTGTTTGGTTGGGATCCTGCACACTAAACAACACGCGTTAGGCTTACCGTGGGAGTGTTTCCCACGATTAGACACCGGCGTGAGAGTAAGTAATCGATTTAGGGTTTATGTGAGTTAAGAGTATAAGACGTAATACCTTTGTGGAACCCTTGGGGGTTCCTTTTATAGGCAGTGGAACCCTAGTGGGCTACCACTTGATCCTTCGGCCCCAAGGAAAGGATAACTATCAGAATTAGAATGATTGTTATCTTCTAATTTTGGTAGTGAATATCCTCCTCCATTGGGATAAAGATATTCCTAGACAGAACATGATTCTGTCTAACCCTATTTCGGCCGCACCGGGCCGTGAGCCCACGCATGTGTGCGGTCACTGTTCATTTAAGCCCATAAGCCTAGATGACATTATTCCACCCATCTATGATGGGCCGGATGCGGGTAGTACCCATGGGCCAGGCTCATGACCCGGCTGGGGACTATACGTCATCAATGTATATGACAATCTAAGTGTTATGCGGAATTAACTCTTAAACAAGAACACAATGATATAAACAACCTTTCACTTTGATTAATGATATGAAACTTTCTTACAATGAAAGTAGTTTACGTATGAAAACTTATATTGAACATTAACCTAAAGGTCTTCTTTTATAGACATAAGAAGCCTTGTACAATAATCTACGTATCAACTATTCTATGTAAAGATAAATATAGAAAATACATTGTTGTTCCTATCTTTACTAGAAGTAATCTAGAATACAATAAACGCGTAGAGTATATCTTCCCATCAGTGCTTGTCTTCAATGTATCAACGATTGACTTTGTCTTGTCAACGCTTGAGCTGTCAGCCTTTGTTTTACTCTTGTCAACGCTTGTTTTACTCTTTTCAGCGCTCAAGTAGACTGGTTATCATTTATTCCCAACAATCCTCCCCTAAACTTGATATCTACTCCAATGATCAAGTTTCTGAATAAACATTAAGAACTAGGAGGAATCTTACAAACCTTCTCATATTGGTAATAAATAAATCTGATCAAGTCTTTTGCCACGTTACTTGAATAATCAATTTCCAGCTGAGTGTTCTTCATCTTCTCCAAGATATCCTTGGACATGAAATACTGACCATCCACAAGTAGATACTCAGCAAACTTTGTAGAACTCAAATAATAAACACCAGCAGCTGAATACAATCTCCATTGAAGACCACTGAGATCATCTTCAAGATCCTTCCAAATAGCAGGATCCTCATCTTTTGGTCCACACATTCTCTTGAATGTGGACCACAGTTTTATTCCATTGGCTGAAGTTGGTGCTTCAGCCTCATACTTGGCCTCTAACAACCTCCATAGGTCTACCAAGTCTTCTCTGTCAAAACTTACAAACAAAGATATAAGGGTGGTAAAAGTGTGAACCTCTTTTCCATACCTGCCAATCTTCCAAAACCCACATTCATCTTCTTCATAGCTTACAATTAGGTTTCTAGAATCAAGTGGTAACACTTGTACCATATCTGAAGGTTCCAATGGTGAGAGCTTGAGGCTCTTTCTTGTGACAGCTTCACTTGGATGTAATGGATCCATATCTTTGGGAAACTCAAGAGAAACTTCCTTTTTCACTGGTCTGGGAACAAACATTGCTTTCTTGAGCTCCATTTCCTCTACAGGTTATTCTTTTCTTTCATCAGAAAGAAGTCTTAGACTGTTTTCTTCCTACACTCTAACCCAAATGGGATAAGCTCTACATTCCAACTCATCAAATGTCAATGCCTTCAATTTCTGATAAGTCCACCCTGTTCCATGACACCTGAGCAACATGCAGTACAACTCCCTTCTATCCCTTTTCAACTTTGAGAGAACATTGCTTGCTTTGTGTTTCAAAATGACCTTGCAATCCTTTTGTACTCTGAGAAGAATCTCCAAACCCCATATCTGATCTGAAATGGTCAAGTGTGGATTCTCCATACATCTTTCTTCCCAAGCAAGGTACATATGAACCACCTCTGGCATATCAAAATCAACCTGCAATTTCAACTCATTCAATTTTTCCTTGGCCAACTCATCTCCATACTCAAGTCTTTCTGGCTGTTCTGTGATCATAACACTTGAGTCTGAGCTGGCTTCATCACTTCCTTCTTGCTCTTCTGAAGTGACAACAAAAGGTGATTCACCCACCCTTTTCTTTTCTTGTTCCACAATTTGTGCAGCCAACCTTCTATCAAATTTAATTTGTGCTGTATTCTTTAGAACAACCTCTTCTACCATAATACCCTTACCCTTATCTAATGGATCAATTGTTGGTAAGGTAGATGGTGATACCTGTGAAGAAACCTCTTTAATGATGGATTATGACTGGGATACATCAACCTCATTTGTAGGTCTGTCAACGCCCAATTCTGCTTTGTCAGCGCCCAAGATACTCATGTCAGCATTCAAATTTTCCTTGTCAACGCTCAAATTTCCTGCCTCAGTGCCTTTTGCAATTTCCTCCAACATGGCTGTAAATGATAAATTTAAGTTTGTATGAGAGACTAAAGACGTATCAAAACCTGTCTGTTTCTTCAAACTTGTTAGGGCCTCAGCAACATCCAAAGATTGACCATCATAGCTGCCCTTATCACTCACATTTATTTGATCATCCTCCCCTTTGGAAGATTCCTCCATCCCTCTCCTTGTACTAGCAGTCTCCAAAATAACAATCCTATCCCTCAATTGCTTGAGTTCAAGGCCGTGTGTGCTGACAACTTGTACCAAGTCTGCATTTTGCTTTTGCAAGCTCATGCAGACTGCCGTCAATTCCATCAAAGTCATTGGTTCCAATCTGCCCTCTTCTAAAATGCGTATTTGACCTCCCAAGTCAGATTCATTGGGCATGGATGAGGTCTTAATTATGGTGGGACTGCCTTGGCCAGCTTCTAAGCCATAACCAATAGTCCTAGCCTTATCCATAGCACCAACCACACTTGTGGTGGTGATCCTCTCTGCTACATGGCTAGGACCACTAGAGGAGAACACTCCAGTAGTCCTTTGGCGTTTTTGTAACCTATATTGTGTTGGTGGAGATGATGATGTGGATTGGGTGGATGTGGGTTGGTTAAGGGGTGTTTGGGTCTGTGAAGGTTGAGTGTCAACGTTTGAAATAGGCACATCAACGCCAACATTTAACGTATCAGCGTTGAAGGGTTCTTGATCAATTTGCATATGTTGGGGTGAAGGTAAAGGTTCAGGGATTGGGTCAATTTGGGGTTGGGGGTCTGTTTAGGGTTGAGCTGCTTCTATGACAGCAATCATAGCCGGGGTTAGGGGTAGGTCACGATGTGGGGGTGAGTTCATCTTCATAAAAATTGCTTTCTTTTGCACAGGGATCTCATAAAAATCATTATGATCCCTTGTGCAGTATCCTTGAACATCAAAAACCATTTGTAAAAATCTGGGATATGCTAAAGTCATTTTGCTCCCTTTATTTTTACACATGCCCTCAAAAATCATTTTGGAATAATTAAACTTTTGCCCAGTAGCAATACACACAATAGCACTAGCAATAGATCTATTGATCTCATTGTGTGTAGTGCACTTGGGACTCAAACATTGTAGGAGGACATGTATGAGGTACTTCCAGGCTGGGGGAAACTCCTGTTTATGATATTTATTTAAAGTTCCTTGAGCAGGAAAAGGATAACCCAAAGGCTTTAGTCCTTGTTCTATTTCACTTATGGGAAGGGTGGTTATACCATCAGCATCATCAAGATGCAAAGCTTGGCGTACCAAAGCTTCAGTAACCACCCAAGTTCTCCCATGAACAATAGAAGATAATGTAGTCACTCTATTAACTGTTGAGGAACTAACAGTGTTCCAAAACTGTTTAATATGTGTGACAGGAATGAGTGGTGCATGAGAAAGAGCATACCTAAAAGGAGATGCGTTCAAATACGCCACCATTTGTGTGTATTGGGGAAACATAGCATCATCAGCTTCAAGATACGCGATCATGTTGTGTTGACTTCTGAACCCCAATTCCAAATCTGATGGTTTAAACTTTGGTGCCATTGTTGAAAGCTGTTAAAAATGATTGATGGAGATGAAGTTGATAAGATAAAATTGTGTTAGACAAGAATAAAAGGTACCCTGTTTAAAAATAGGAGCCAAATTTATAGGAGAAGAAAATGCATGTGATTGGCCCAAAAATAAGCAAGTATTTTCAAAATGTAATCATGAAAATATTGAAAAAGAATTAGTTTATCTCATGCATTAAATGAAGGTTATCAGCTCCCAAAATTACGGCCTAAAAATATGTCAAAAAGTAACAACTGGGTAGGTCCCATTGAGTGTCAACGGTCAATAATAACCTATCAACGCCCAACGGCTATATTCTTGTCAACGTTTGCCATAGCCATGTCAGCGTCTAAATTGGTCACAACAACGCTTGGAAAAATACTTGTCAGCGTCCAAAAATAAAAATGTTTAAAAATGAAAAATGACCTTAACAAAGTAATTTATCCTAGAGAAGATAACCAAAAAGCTGATAATTATTATAGGGGCGGCAAGCATTGTCTAGTTATGCACACTTGCTTAAGCAAGATAGACATAACAGTCCTCTAGTGTCCCTTGCTAACCAAAACTCTTAACAACTAAGTTACCTTATAAAATTCCTTGTTACTCCCAGGTAAATCCCATAACAAAATCATTTCCAAGTCTCCCAACAGACCATAACCAATTCTAGGCCAAAAACGTCTTGGCAGCATGCATAGTATATCAACTTTGCATGCTACAGTGCCTCATGATTTAGTAAAACTAACTCATACTCACCTGTGGACACAATCTAGAATTGTGATAAGAGTATCATATGGATACCCAAACATCCTAAAGGTTCCTAAAACCTCCCCTTAAACTATGATACATATGTTGCTAAAAATGTGCATGAACATAAAAAATTTATGTCAAGATAGGAATTAAAAATTCCAACCATCATCCATAAATAAAAACATGTCCAAATGCTTCTCCAATGATCCATAAGCAACTCTGTATCCAATGGTATACTACTAACACCACCTGCACATTTAGATTGAAAACCACAAAACTAACATTGTTGCTGACAACGCCCTGATAACACATAACAACGTTGAGGGAAGCTTTGTCAGCGTTAGAAAAATATATTGCTGACAACGTCACAAAAACACTTATCAGCGTTCAAGCAACCTTTGTCAGTGTTAGAAAAATATAGTGGAAAATCTAAATCTTCAAAAAGACCAATAACAATGCATTATCCTGTACATACTTTTACAAAAAGACTCCAAAACACATATTATGTGAGATTGATCATTCCAATACTTGTTACCAAGTATTGAAACCTCCCAGCATCAAAAGGTTTAGTTAGTAAATCTGACACATTCTCCTCTGTGTCAACCCTATCTGGTTGTATTAAACCCTTTTCAAAACAATCTCTTATAAAATGGTGTTAATTTCTATGTGTTTAGTTTTAGAATGATGTACATGATTCTTAATAATGCATAAAGTGCTGTTATTGTCAACAAATATCATGGTATGCATGAAATTATACCCTTAGTCTAACAGCTGGTTCTGAATCCACAAAACTTGTCCACAACAAGCAGCTGCAGCCACATACTCAGCTTCAGTTGTAGAATTAGCCACCACTGTTTGTTTCTTGCATTGCCAAGATATCAACCTGCTCCCAAGAAACTGACATCCACCAGTTGTGGATTTCCTATCAAATTTATCACCTCCATAGTCACTGTCTGAATATGCAATCAGCTCCGATGGTGAATCCTTTGGGTACCACAAACCAAGACTAGGATAGCATCTTAGGTACCTAAAGATCCTCTTCACAGCATAAAGGTGACATTCTTTGGGAGTCACTTGATGGCGTGCACAAGCACACACAACAAACATGATGTAAGGTCTGGAGGCTGTAAGATACATCAATGATCCAATCATGGATCTATAGTGCCTGACATCAACATCTTTCCCATCTCCAATCATTCCTCAAGGGTGTTCTCTATCCATAGGAGTAGTAGCCCTCTTTTCATGTCGAGAAAAACCAAACTTCTTCAAGATCTCAGCCACATATTTATCCTGGGAGATGAAGATACCATCTTCTTTCTGCTGAACTTGTAAACCAAGAAAGAAGTTCATCTCCCCCATAGCACTCATCTTGAATTTGTTTGTCATCAGCTTGGAGAAATCCTCACTCATCTTTGGATCAGTAGACCCAAAAATGATGTCATCAACATAGACCTGAACAAGCAACACATCCTTACCTTTCTTCTTTATAAATAGTGTCTGATCTATGGTGCCCCTCTTGAATCCATTGTCCACCAAATAAGTAGACAAAGTACCATACCATGCTCTTGGGGCTTGATGAAGTCCATACATAGCCTTCTTAACTCTATACACCTTGTCTGGATTCTCTGGATCCTCAAAACCAGGAGGCTGCATCACATATACCTCCTCAACAATTGTTCCATAGAGGAAGGCACTCTTGACATCCATTTGATAGATAGTGAAGCCCATACAAGATGCATAGGCTAAAAAGATCCTAATAGCTTCAGTCCTTGCAACTGGTGCAAAGACCTCCTCATAGTCTATCCCCTCCTCTTGTGTATATCCCTGAGCCACTAACCTTGCCTTGTTTCTGACCACAATACCTCTTTCATCTCTCTTGTTTCTTAGAACCCATCTTGTCCCTATAGGTCTGACATAACTGGGACAATCAACCAGCTCCCAAACATCCTGAATTGCAAATTGGTGAAGCTCATCCTGCATTGCTTCCACCAAAATTGGTTCTTTGAGAGCATTAAATATCTTCTTGGGTTCCTGTTGTGACAGAAAACAGGCAAACAAACATGCTTGCACAAGAGGGGTATCAACCTTCTTGTGAATATTCGCAATAAACCCACCAAGACCTTGATGAGATCTTCTAGTCTGAACAGGAGTCAAAATATCACCAATGATTTGAGAAGTGGGGTGATTCTTCATATTAGAAGTGAGAACTCCTCCTTCAAAAAGTATGGTGTCCTCAACCTCATTCTCCATGTTGCCAATATCTTCTTCTTCAGACTCTCTTTCATCAACATGAGGATGAACCTCTTCATATAAATTGGAAGGTTCACCTTGTTCAAAAGTAGAAGAGAAAAGATGTGCAAAAGTGTTGTCAACGCTTGAACCTTGGTTGTCAGCGGATGGGCTAACAACGCTTGAACTATGGTTGTCAACGTCTGAGCCATCAACGTCTGAATTCGTCTTGTCAGTGCTAGATTTGCCTTTGTCAGCGCCTGAAGGAGAATGCATGTTGTTATCTGGTGGTACTTGGGGACCACCATTATCTTTAGCAGCAGCAAAAGCATCTGTCCATATTGGAATTGTGACATACTCTTGTATAGGAGATGACTTTTCTGCTTGTGATCCAACCTTTTCATGAACCTGTATACTTGAAACATTAACAACTTGTTCTTCCACAACACTTGAAGTTACCTTCACAATGTCTGGATTAGTGACAGGCATATAATTTAAAGTCCTAGATAAAGGTTCCAAGTCAAACAACCAATTTGGACCACTTTCAGGATCACTAGGTTTATTCTCTAAAAACCTAACATGTACTCTTTCAAGTGTACGTTTTTCCTCTTTAAGATAAACCCTATATCCCTTGCTCTGCACTGAATACCCCATGAAGTAGCCTTCATCACCTTTTGCACTAAATTTACCTAAGGCATTACTAGTATCTAGAACTACTACATGACAACTAAAAGGTCTGAGAAAACCAATATTAGGTTTTCTTCCCCAAAGTAACTCATAAGGTGTTTTGTTCTGAATTTTGTTGACCAATGCTCTATTTTGAACATAGCAAGCTGTATTAACAGCCTCAGCCCAAAAGGCTATAGGAAAATGAGCATCAGCCAACAAGGTTCTGGCTGCTTCAATTAGGGTTCTATTTTTCCTCTCAGCAACCCCATTTTGCTTTGGGGTTCTGACAACACTAAATTGCCTAGTTATTCCTTTCATGGCACAAAAATCATCTAACTTTTTATTCCTAAATTCACCACCATTATCACTCCTAAGCATTTAAACTTCATTGCCTGATTTCTTCTCAATCTGAGTGATAAAATCAATTAAAGTGTCAGCTGTATCACTCTTCATAGCTAGAAAGAAGGTCCAAGTAAACCTAGAATAGTCATCTGTTATAACAAAGCAGTAGGACTTGCCATTCAAACTTTCTATATTGGTTGGACCAAAGAGGTCCATATGAAGCAAATGAAGAGGTCTAGTACTAGAGTGCACTTGTTTGGACTTGAATGAGACCTTGTGCTGCTTGCCTTTAAGACATGCAACACAAGAGTGGTCATTGTGGAAGGCCTTCTCAGGCAAACCATCAACCAAGCCAAGTCTCACAAGCCTGTTCATATTCTTAAAATTTATGTGCCCTAGTCTCCTGTGCCATAAATTACTTTCATCTACTGAAGCTTTAGCATAAAAACAAGACATATTATTATTCATTCTAATCCCATTCAGATTCACATTGTATATGTCTTTATGCCTAGGTGTTCTATAGTCAATATATTTCTCATCAGGGATCTTATAATCCTTGCTTAACACCAAACATTCAGTATCAGTAAATAGAACTTTATTTTTGTTATCACAAACTTGTGATACACTAAGAAGATTGTAATCAAGTTCCTTTACCAAAAATACATTCTCAAAACGCAAATTCTTGGTGAGAAGGGTTACTTTGCCTGTGATAGTACCATATCCTCCTCCAAAGTAAACCTTATCACCATCCTTAATGGGAGTGAAGTTGGTCAAATAGTCTTCCTTCCCTGTCATGTGCCTTGAGCATCCACTATCCCAATATCCAAAATCATTGACCTGTCTTTGAATGCCCTGCACATAAAGAAAACAAGTTAGTTTTCTTTGGGAATCCAAGCTTTGGAAGACTTGGATTCATCTGGTTGTTCAATAAGAACAGGCTTAGTTCTCACAACAACCCCATTTTCATCCTTCTTAGGATGAAATACCCAGTTAACCCCAATAGGTTTTGTAATGACCTTTGAAATGTTATTAAATCTGTTGTAGGTCATTGAAATCCCATTATCATTAGGGTTTTGATCTTTCTTTGGTCTCCATGTCAAGCTTGAAGAAGCTTTAGACCCCTTACCCTGTGGTTGCAAATATTTAGGTCTGGTCACGTTTCTGTCAGCGTTGGAATTGGTCTTATCAACGCTAAAGTTGCCCTTGTCAGCGTTGAACCTAGGGTTTGCTACAGAAACCGATTGCCTATTAGACCAAGTGTTTGTCTTTTGAAATGGTCTTTGTCCATGTGTGTTAGACCCTCTAGTGAAGAATGGGGCAGGTCTAACAACTTGTGGACTTTGCTGCACACAAGGTTTGGGTCTGACAACGTTTGACTTTCTAACAACGTTGACTTTGTTCCTGTCAGCGCTGAATTTGTTCCTGTCAGCGCTGACTTTGGGAGCATTGACACACTTATATGCTAAATGTGAAAAGCTACCACAAGTGTAACAGGGTTTTCTAGACACAACCCTAGGTCTAGAAGAGAAGAAGCCTGTTCCATCATTGCTAACTTGGCTCTTAGGTGACCTAGTATTCCTATACATCTCTGCATACTTAATTCTAGGTTTTCTAACAGTGTTTGAGCCAAGATCAACAGCCTTACCAGTGACTTGGTTTGTAACCTTAATGGGAGTTGACTCATTGGGACTTTCACATAGCAAGCCACCCTTAACAAATAAGGTAGGGTTAGCTTTCTTCCATTCATTCAGGTCAGTCAACTTTTGTTGATACTCTTCAACTGGGGTGACAACTCTTGGTGGAGGAATGAATTCCTCCTCTTGGAGTTCTGGCAAACCAGTCCAAGATAGGTCCTTTTGTTGGACACCATAGAAGTCACCAGCTGGTGGTGGAACCACAGAGTAGTCTTTCATCCCAATCCCAGTCATGTCCTTAGGATCCCTTTGTTTACTCACACATTCTCCTAGGGTTTGTGTGGCCTTATCAAATCTTTGAATTTTATGGCCAACATTATCTTTATTCTTAATGGCCTCATCTAACTTAGCCTGTAACTCACCATTAACCCTTTCCATGATGTTTCTAATATCCATACTAGCATTTAACTCATGTTTTAAGATATTTATTTTATCTTTTAAGTCAAATTCCATTTTCTTGTATTCAGAAACTATCTTCTCAGTTTGAGTGAGAGCTAGTTGTTATTTAGACAGTTTGCATCTTTCAGTACTCTTGGACTTCTGTTCTTTTTGCACTCTTGACTTCTTGACTTCGTCTTTTCATCTTTTTCTTCAATAAAAGCCCGTAAATGCCCGGGTTTTCTCCACTTTTCAAAATTTCGTCCTAAATCACAACAAAAACACAAACCACGCATAATTCCGACATAAAAGACATAAAATACACGTTTTGGCTCGGTTATTATTGTAATTAAGTGGTAAAAAGGATGGGTGTTTACACACCTATCAAGTACTCACATCATCTAATAATCTTAACACCTCTTTGTTAAGTTTCTTAGTATTTAACCTACAACCTTTACTACAAAAAGCATCATCGTATACCTCATTATCAGATGAAGAGGAGGAGTGTGCCATGAGAGCATATTGAACATGCTCTTCTTCTTCAATTTCAGCAACCAAAGCTTTATCCTCTTCTACATCTTTAGCCAAATAGCTCCAATCCCATCCCATTCCATCAATTCCTTGAACTGCAACCATGGCTTTAGGATCCTGAGCCTTAACAATTTGGCTTGAAGGTTTACCAGCATCAGATCTTTTAGGAGATCTGCATTCCCTCATGAAGTGCCCCATACGATGACAGTTGTAGCATTCAACTTTAGATTTATCAAATCCAGCTGTGTCCTTTGCATTGAAGGTCATCTTCTTCTTAAACCTTCTATTCCACCTGTTTGCTCTTATACTTGCAAGAGCCGTGTTCCACTTAATATCCATCTCTTCCAAGTGCTCATCACTCATCTGCTCAAGGTCCTCATATGTAATCACTGAACCATTGGGCAAAGAAGCAATATAAGCACACACAGTATCCAGATCCAAACCAGCAGGTTTAACTCTTGGTGAGTCACTTTTGTATGTGTCAGCGTCTGAATAGGAGACGCTGACAGGACATGTTCCAACGTTGACACTTGATGATCCAGTAACTGGGTGCATGTAAGAGTCCTTCTGATTGAATTGACCTTCACTATGAGAAAATAAGGCCATATTGTTGTTGGTAGACTTGCTTCCATGCTCCAAAAGAGTTTCATTCTCCAAGAGCCTCAGTTTGTTGTAGATATCATCAAAAGTAGAACTTTTGTGAGTGTTGTTGGCAAGTATAGATCTTGCCTCAATTTTCCACGCATCACCAAGACTCTTAAGAAAAGTGGCATTGATGTCAACATCACCAAGTTGTGTCCCCATGAAGGACAACTTGCTTGTAATGTCAAGAAGTATGCTTCTCACACTGCTAAGCTTCTCATTAGGTTGAGCTTTGAAAATAGCATACTCATGCATGAGTTGCTTCTTCTTTTCTTCCCTAGTATCATCATTGCCACCATATGCAAATCCAAGAGCTGCCCAAAAGTCTTTTGCAGAATCATAACCTCTGTATTTGTGCTGGTTCTCTTGTCCCAAAGATAGTTTTAGGATGTTCAGGGTTTTCATATCAACCCTTCTCTTTGCTATGTCTTCAGCAGACACAGCTCTACCATCCTCTGGCTTTTCTTTCTTATCAGCTTCTGAACATCCAGCAACAGCTGCTCTTCCAGCAATAGCATTAGCAATCTTTTGGGCTTTGTTGAACGTGTTTCCATATTCAATAATCTCCCAGAGAGTGTAGTCATAGATCCCAAGATATTGCTCAAAGTTGAATTTCCACAATTCAAAGTTGGTTGCATCAAGCATGGGAATCTTGATGTTTGGTAAAGGTGAGGAGGAGGAGGTAGGTACTTCTGGAGTTGACATGATGTTGTTAGGGTTTTTGAGAAAATTAGGGTTTTGGTGATTTTAGGGTTCTGGTGTTCTTTAAGATCAAAAGTTTCTCAACAAGCTCTGATACCACTTGTTGATCCCTAACTTGGATCGATTTCGCTTTATGTATACGATATTAGATCAAGTAATACACTTAGAGAAACCTTTGTATATGTATATGACAATCTAAGTGTTATGCGGAATTAACACTTAAACAAGAACACAATGATATAAACAAACTTTCACTTTGATTAATGATATCAAACTTGCTTACAATGAAAGTAGTTTACGTATGAAAACTTATATTGAACATTAACCTAGAGGTCTTCTTTTATAGACATAAGAAGCCTTGTACAATAATCTACGTATCAACTATTCTATGTAAAGATAAATATAGAAAATACATTGTTGTTCGTATCTTTACTAGAAGTAATCTAGAATACAATAAACGCGTAGAGTATATCTTCCCATCAGTGCTTGAATTCAATGTATCAACGCTTGACTTTGTCTTGTCAACGCTTGAGCTGTCAGCGTTTGTTTTACTCTTGTCAACGCTTGTTTTACTCTTGTCAGCGCTCAAGTAGACTGGCTATAATTTATTCCCAACATTTAGAATTATTTTAAATTTTAATAGTTTTTAACTATTTTTAAATAGTTTTAATTAATTTTAAAATTTTCAAAAATAGTTTTAAATTTTGTTAACTCATTTTAGAGGTTTACAAGTAAAAAAATCTCATTTTGGGCTTTTGTTAATTAAATTGATTTTTTGGGCTTTAATTAGCATTAAAAAATTATTATTTAATTAAATAAAAGGTTTGAGTGATTTTGGATTTTTTGTAAACTCTAATTATATTTTTTAGGATTTATTGCAATTTTCTAGGAATTTTTAGGGTAAATTTTTAATTTTGTCACTTTTTACGGTTTTACGTGCACGACTATTCGTCTTAGTTTCATTCGTAATCGTAACCGTCATTCTCTTCTAATCTCCGTTCTATTTTCTTGCTTCATAAATTATAATCACAAAAGTTAATCATCTCTTAGCACAACACATTTGCCTCCTTGGGAAACGAACATGAACTTCATTGGTCATTAGTGCTTGGTTTTCCTAAACCGACACTTAGATACTTTCCCTATTTTGCTCTATTTTCCTAAAGAGAATCACTACATCACGTGTCATCAAAGCATGCAAGGTAATATGTAATAAACATACATGACCATAGGGATAACCGGAATCAAACATCGGTTCCCAAACATAAGCCCAAAACATAAATAAAGTAAAGGAAATGAGAAATGACTAAACAAGCATAAGTATATGAAGGAAAAAAGGAAAAGAAGTCTATGGCAGCTTCCATCCTATGCACGTCCTCCAAATGCTCGAGTCCTGGGTACCTGCCGTTTTGGGACATGGAAAGGAAAATAACGGCTGAGCATAACGCACAATGCACGGATATACAAGCATGGAATGAATAATATAAGCATGTAAAACATATTGCAGCGGAAATGTATATGTCCTGGAAAACCTGGTATAACTTAATAAAACTGGTTTTATAGTTTGAAAAGCCTTATGTTTATCTTATGAAAAATGTTTAACATGTTTACCATTAGCCAATATAGGTCATGAAATATCAACGTGCATGAATACTTGGAGGGGTGACCTCGTCATGCAAGTTAGAGTGGCTGCCTCTAATTTAATATACTGGTTGGGTAGGAGGGATCAGCTCCTTGTGAAGGATGCAAGGCACACACCACATTCACCTGAATAATCTGCTGAAAACATGTAAACTAGGATGCACCCATAAGCCCCACCTGATAGTAATAATATGGCCAAAAGTTAAAGGGACGCCACGAGCTATCACTCCGTCGTGGTGGAGTCATAACACTAGTGCCTCCAGTGTTATGGTTATGGTACCTCCATAACTAGGTGAAACTGGTCATGCATGTATATGGCTTTAGGTATTCTAATTAAATATAAGCAATTCAAAAACATATAAAACATATACTGGGGAAAACAGTTGGCTGCATACGGGGAATCCTAATGAGGAAGAATGTCCATACTGAAAGGACGGAGAATCCGTACCATAAGTACAGTGAACGAAGAAGATGAACGGAAGAGAGCCCTACTTCGATCTCACTAATGCTACATACATAGGATACATGTATAAGTATTCTGATTACTGAGTACGTAACTGGTTTTATATCATTTTTTAGCTTGTTCTATATGTTCATGTCTTGTTTTACTGATTTTAACGTTATACTGTGTTTATCGTGTATTCTGTGTGTTATGATTAAGTATTACTGGTATATCTTTTAATATTATACTTGTTGTAAAATAATAAGTAACTTCCTAAAAATAGCAGGTTTCTTAAAATAGAAAGTTCCCAAAAATAGAAAGTTTTCAAAAATAGAAAGTTCCCAAAAATAGATTTACTACTTAAAATAGATAAGTTTCTAAAAATAGAAAGTTTCCATTAATAGAAATAAGCTGGATTATTAAGCTAAAAAGGATAAGCTTAAGTTTTAGTGATTAATATTCTAAGTCATGTGATTAAATAGTATAGTTTATTAATTAATACTTGTAAATAAAATAAACTATATATTATAAGATTTAATTAAATATAAACATGATTTAATTAAATTAAGTGTATAAAATACTTAGGTTAACATATGTATTAATAATTATATTAATATAACCTAAGTCATGATAATTAATTAATTACATGTCATGTTTTAGCAATTAATTTATTACTATAATCTCAAATAAATAATTAAATACTTAAGTTAAAGTCATGTATTGTTACTTAATAATAATAAACCTAAGTCCATGTTTTAATTAAAATAATTATATAGCATGTCAAATTAATTTAATAAATCTTGTAATTATAAGTCATGTTTTATTAATTTAATTACCTTGTAAATTAATATACATGTAGAGCTAATTAAACTTGTAAAAATAATAAACTGAACCCGTGTATTATTTTATTAAAACGTGTCGTGAATCGAACCCATGAAACCCGTGAAACAAGCACCCACATAAACTTTAGCGACAGAAAATTCTGTTTCAGATCTGTCGCTAAAGTTACCCAGTTTTGTCCCTATTTTGACCATAGAAATCTTTGACAGAAATTCTGTCGCAGAATCTGTCGCTAATGAAAGTTTTCTTGGTACCAATCCCTGTCCAGACTTTCCCACTGATTAAATGTTATGCTCCACCGTTTTTAACAAGGTTCCCACTGTTTTTAATAAGCCCAAACGCCCTGAATAATTTTTAAACACTCTGATTTGGGGTTGTTTCGGCTGAGTTGTTAGATCCGCCCTACGCCGCCCCTGTGTGGGTCACGGCTGGGCAGGGAAAAGAACCACCGAGACCTTAGGGTCTCGGCTTCATTAACAAAATAACACCCGACCCCCAATCATTGTGCATACCCCCTGTTGGGGTTGTTTGCTCGCGGTTGGCCAAAGATCAACACCACCGAGACCTTTTTGGGTCTCGGTTTCTGTGAGATGAGCAACCACGAAACCCCTTTTGTATATATTTTTAAGATTCGATTGTGTTAAATTAATGATATATATTCGTGTTAAAAATCATGAAATCGAACGTAAGGAAAAAAATAGCGTTAAGGGATTAACAGAGCATGAAGAACACAATCGAGTCACTAAAGAATCAAGTCGAATCTCCTTTTTCTTTGTATAACCGACGGCCTCTTTATGGTTCTAGGGTTTTATTTTTTTTATTTTCTATTTTTACAAAGAAAGGGAAGCAGGCGTGTTTTTGTTTATTTTCCCTGAGTGGTTATTGGGCCTTAGGCCCTTTTGATTTCTTGTCTAAACAGCCGACTAAACACCACCTTTATTATAGTATTTTTAGTTTCGAGTTTAAATTTACATAAGTGTATTTTCGTGTTTGAGTTCCCGCGTTTTGGCTTCGTGTCATGATTTAAAGTATTTTATGTAGATACATATTAATAAGTAATTAATATTCGTAGCTCTTGTCGTGCATTATTAAATTAAAAGTTTTAGACAATTCGTTTAATAATGACTACTTGTACGTAATCGACATTCATCGTAGTAATAACACACATAAGTACATGATTATCTGTTCGTGATTTTATGATCATGATTTTATGTTCGTGATTTCATGTTCATGTCATGATTTCGTGTTCATGATTTTATGTTCGTGATTATAATTACTATTGTTAATAATTATCGTGTACTAACACGTATTTAATACTTACCGTGTAATAATACGTACGTAATTCTTGTAATTAATATTCGTGATACGTTTTCATGTTATAAAAGGAAAGTTTTAATCTTGTACGTACGATCGTAAGTGTACTGTTCATGGTAAAAGCATGTGGGTTTTACAACTACGTTTACGTGTAATTATGGAATGTTTGCTTATCGTATGATGCCTTTCGGACTTTGTAATGCACCGGGTACGTTTCAACGGTGTATGATGGCTATTTTTCATGATATTATCGAGAAGTCGATGGAAGTGTTTATGGATGACTTTTCGGTGTTTGGCAATTCGTTCACGTCGTGTTTATCTAATCTCGAGCAAATGTTAAAACGTTGTGAAGAAACCAACCTTGTGCTTAATTGGGAAAAATGTCATTTTACGTGTAAAAAATGAATCGTCTTAGGGCACAAGGTCTCCAAAGTGGGGATTGAGGTCGATAAAGCTAAGGTAGACGTCATCGCCAAGTTACCTCATCCCAAAACCGTCAAGGGAGTTAGGAGTTTCCTAGGCCACGTGGGCTTTTATCGTCGTTTCATCAAAGACTTTTCGAAAATCTCTCGACCTATGACACACCTTCTCGAGAAGGATGCTCCTTTTAATTTCAATGTGGATTGTGTTAGAGCTTTCGAAACTCTTAAAAGGAAACTTACTGAAGCTCCCATTCTTGTTGCTCCTAATTGGGAATTACCCTTTGAAATCATGTGTGATGCAAGTGATTATGCTATAGGGGCCGTCTTAGGGCAACATTATGAAAAGCACTTCTGTCCTGTCCATTATGCTAGTAAGACGATGACCGAGGCTCAATTAAATACACCACAACGGAAAAGTAATTCCTTGCCGTGGTCTATGCTTTTGAGAAATTTCGACCTTATCTCGTCTTGACTAAAAGCATCGTGTAAACCGAACATTCGGCTATCAAGTATCTCTTAGCTAAGCAAGACGCTAAGCCGAGATTGCTTCGTTGGATGCTCCTCCTCCAAGAATTTAATGTCACCGTGCTTGACAAAAAAGGAGCCGATAATCTAGCGGGCGATCATCTCTCTCGTCTAGAAGATCCTCACAAAGATGTTTTTGAGAATAAGGAAATAACCGAAATATTTCCTTTCGAGACTCTCGGTGTAGTGAATTCTAAAGACACCACCCCATGGTTTGCCAACATTGCAAATTACCATGCGGGGACCTTCATAATCAAGGGTATGACGACACAACAATAGAGAAAATTCTTTCGTGACGTCAAGTTCTATTTTTGGGACAACCCTTATCTCTTTCGGGTTTGTGCGGATCAACTCGTTCGATGTTGTGTTTTTGGTACCGAAGCTTTTAACATCCTTAGAGCTTGTCACGAGGGACCCACGGGCGGTCACCACGGTGCTAATCTCACGGCTAAGAAAGTGTTCGATGCCGGCTTCTTTTGGCCTACGATCTATCGTGATGCACACGCACTTGTGAAGTCGTGTGATTCTTGCCAACGTCAAGGAAAATCGTCTCAACGTGATGCAATGCCGCAAAACATAATTCAAGTGTGTGAGATTTTTGACATTTGGGGCATAGACGTTATGGGGCCGTTCCCATCGTCTCATGCTAACAATTATATCCTCGTCCCCGTTGACTACCTTTCAAAGTGGGTGGAAGCTAAGGCTTTACCTACTAATGATGCTCGTGTGGTAGAGAAGTTTTTAAAGCAACTATTCTCTCGGTTTGGAACCCCTCGTGCTATTATAAGCGATCGTGGTACCCATTTTGTAATGACCAATTCGAGAAGGTCTTAAAGAAATATGGAGTTACTCATCGTCTTTCTACGGCTTATCACCCACAAACGAGTGGGAAAGTCGAGGTTTCAAACCGAGCTTTGGAGAGAATTTTAGAGAGGTCGATTGGAGAAAACCGTGCTTCATGGTCCGACAAACTCGATGACGCTTTATGGGCCTTTAGGACCGCTTATAAGACACCTTGTTAGCCTCAAAATATTGAGCCAAACAAGAATGCTCGGTCATATGTTTATTATGTATCGTATTTTAGAACGTTGTAATAGGTAGTATATTAGTCGTGTAATTACGGGCTTAACTTTAAGCTAAGGTTCATTAATAAGTAACCAAAGCCCAAAAGGAAAGCCCGGCCCATGATCATATAGCCCATTAAGCTACATGTAAGCAAAGGCTATATAAACCCTTCCTAGGATGTTAGGAAGGGTGTTGGTCATTTCATTTTCTCTCTAATCTAATATTCCACAAGTTTCACCAACCATTTTCTCTCTACTTTCTCTCACTACTTTCTCTCTCTAGAATTCTTCTCATATCTACCTTTCTTTCTTTAATTCGTGTGATTATAACAATCATATATTAGGGACAACAATTGGTATCAATCGCCATGGGGTAGTTTTGTGATTGGTTGTTGTGTTTTCATATGATCCGTTTGATTTGATCCATATTTCTTCCTCGAATTCAAGATTTTTCTTGTTTTTGATTGTGTTTCTTAATCGTATAACTTCTTTAATCTTGTTGTAGAGATTTGGTTGTTTTGGTTTGGTTAAAAATACGATCTTGTTGCCTAAAAGTTGCTAAATTTGTTGCCTAAAAGTTGCTAAAATCGTTGCCTAAAAAGTTGGAAAAAGGTCCCTTATTGCGACAGCTACAATTTCGGAAAAGGTAAGTACGGTTTTGATCGCAATAACCCTAGGGTTTTACTTTGCGATCAGTATTGCGATAGCCCTTATTCCGATCTGGACATTCCGATCGTTATTGCGATCTGGATTGCGACGGATTTAAGGCAATCTTGAAACGTTACTCTGCCCACATTGCGACAGCCACATTGCGACAGCCACATTACGATCTGAATATTCCGATCTGGGATTTCGTTAGGTACACATTCCGATCTGAATATTCCGATCTAGGATTTCGACAGGTGAACATTGCGATCTAAAGGACATTCCGATCTAAGCAACATTCCGATGGCACTTTCCGATGGACATTCCGATGACATGTTTAGCTAAATTTTTGTTTGAGTAATTTTTAGACTTAGCCACCATCTAGACTAGTTTCGGAACGTAGTTTACACGAAGATTAAAAAAAAAAGAAAAAAAAAAGAGTTAAAATTTTTAGGTCAAGTAAAATCAAATTTTTTCCATACTAGTTTTAGGACATTTCTAGCTCAATTTCAAAATTTGGTGATTACAAATTTTTTAGGTCTACCGTTTTGTCGGACTGAGGAATTTATTGTCGGGCTGAGAAAAAAATCGCAATTTTTGGAATTTCAACAACCAAACAATCACAACACAACTACTTAAGATCCACATTCGATTCATCATTTCAGAGAATATTGAGATGGATTCTACTGCCGAATATCGTGTAACGAACAACAACATAATGGTGGCAGGTAACAAAGAAAGACCACCAATGCTTGTGTCGGGTCGATACGATCAATGGCAATCCCGTTTTATACGTTACCTTGACACAAAACCTAACGGTGATGCTTTAAGGCAATGTATCTTGGAAGGACCCTATAAACTCTCAAGGATTCAAGTTCCTGCAGTACCAGCCACAGACACAAGTGACGCACAACCCGCATATGAACGTGATGAAAAGAGGACCGACCTCACCCCAGAGAACCGTGCGTGGTTTGATGCAGAGAAGGAAGCAATCTACTTAATTCTCAGTGGCATTGGAGATGAGATTTACTTTACGGTTGACGCATGTCCTACTGCTCAAGAAATGTGGACGGCCATTGAAAGATTGCAACAAGGTGAATCACTTAACAAACAAGATGTGAAAACTAAGATGTTTTGGAACAAATGGCAAGTTTACATCAAAGGATGGGGAATCAATTGATTCTTATTACTCCCGATTCTACAAGATGATGAATGATATGACCTGAAACAACTTGCAAGTTTCCACCATGCAAGTCAATGTCCAATTTCTACATCAACTTCAACCAGAGTGGACACGGTTTGTCACCTTGGTGAAACAACAACAAAAGTTAGACGAAGTTTCATATCACAACCTCTTTGACATCTTGAAACAATTTCAAAATGAGGCAAATGAACTTCGAGCTGAACGAGTTGCAAAGATTCCAATCCGCTTGCTTTGGTGTCTACCACTCAACATTACCCAGAATATCACTCCCGTACTTCAAAGACCTACTCTACTCAATCATCATCACCACGATCATCCATTGTCTCCAAGTCATATGTTCCAACACGATCCCGAGGCAAAGAAGTTGCAAGAGCACCATCACCCATACCCGAGCAATCATCCGAAGAAGACAGTGATGAAGAAATAGCTCAAAAGGATAGGGAAATCAAGCAACAAATGGCTTTCGTTATGAAGCAATATAAGAAAATCTACAAACCCACCAACAACAACCTTCGAACATCTTCAAACTCGAGGAACACCCATGCACAGAGTCCTCCAAGGTATGACACACGAAGACGTGTTGAGAGTCCTCCAAAGTATGATCGACAACCTAAGTATGATAATCAGAGGGTGGCTACTGTTGTTGGAAATAGGGAAACTGTTGGTACTCTAGTTGTGCAACAAAGTGGGATTCAGTGTTTTAACTGCAGAGGTTTTGGGCATTTGGCTAAGGAATGCAGGCAGCCAAAGAGGGTTAAAGATTATGGTTATCATAAGGAAAAGATGCTGTTGTGCAAGAAAATGGAAGTTGGAATCAAGTTATCAGCTGAGGAAGGAGAAATGCTTGACGACACAGATGATGAACTCTCCGACCAAGAACTCGAGGCACATTATTCATACATGGCAAAGATTCATGAGGTCCTTAACGTCACTGAAGATGACAATGGTCCTATCTTTGATACTGAGCTAATTGATAAGGTACAAGATGATGTTGAATATAATGTGTTTGGTGATACACATGAGCATAGTGATCTACCAACAACAATTACTGACACGTGTATGATGGAAACGGTTGATAGCAATACCACACCCGATTCATCAGACATGTGCAATAATGAGTTTGAGGATGATCAACATGCAAATGAGTATGATGACGAGGAGCGTGTCACGCTTGCTATTTTAATTGCTAGTTTACAAAAAGATGTCAATGATAATAGAAAGAATCAAAAGCAATTAAAGAAGGCAAACGCAGCGCTCACTCAAAATTTTGAAGAATGGAAAGCCTCTCTTATAAAATCTAGTGATACTATTGATAGTTATGGGGCTGAGCTTCTTCAAAAGACCAAAGAGCTTGAGGGGTACAAAAGTCGTGTCATCAACGTTAAAAAGGACGATTTTGAAAATAAATACAATGAAGCTCTTGCTTTGTTAACTAAAGAAAAACGTCAATTTAATGTTTTATTAAGTGATGAACGTCAAAAAACGTATCTTGCCACAACAAAAGTTAATGAACTTGAACAGAGGATATCTATGAACACCACCGATTCTGCTAAAATTCTTAACGAGAAGAAACAAGAGGTTGAAACATTAAAACAAGATTTCAAAAATAGACAAACCAAAGATACTGAAAAAGTAAAGGATCTCGAAGAACAAGTCGATTTTTTGAAAAAAGTTGTTTATAATACACATGACTCTATTCAAACCGTAAGAATGTTAGCACCTCGGTCGTTTTTCAAGGGTCAACCTAGCTTTGCAACCCCCAAGTACCTCGAACAAGCTCAAGCTGCAAACCCACATTTATATCTTGACGAGTCCGAATGGACCAATCATGATTGCCCTGTAGCTAACCTCGATAGTGAAGAGACGTCCCTTTGGGATGAGGAGAGTAGATCACCGGTCAATAAAGATTTTGTGAAACCATATAACTATGCTTATGAAAACAGTCTTTATGGTCTTTTCACTCCACAAAAACAGAAGTCTCGTGAGGAATTATTTTTAGAATGCAAACAAAAAAGAATTCAATGGAAAAAAGCTTTTGCCACTAAGAGGAAAACTAATGTTTTTAAATATATTAATTATTTGCCTCTAGATGCTTCTAAAAGAAAAAGTAGAAAAATACTTGGTTTTCTTAAAAACCACGTTAATAATGTTCAATCAATTGTTGAAAGCGATTGGGAGAAACGTCAAAAGGATAAGTGGAAAACCGAGATTCCTCACGACATAACTGTGCTTGTGAAAGAACTTTTAATACCAAATACGAAGATAATAAAAGAACATGTTCTTGAGTTTGAAAATTTAATTCAGTCTGAAATGTTTGATGATTTGAAATATGTTGAGTCTCTTGAAAAAGCAATTGATGACCTTCAAAATGACAAATTAGAATTTTCAAACGAATATGATCTACTCTTAGAAGAATGTCTCTCCAAAGATATTTTGTGTGTTACTCTTCAATCTTGTGCTGATATCGATGAATATTCTGATGTTGCATGCAAATATCTTGATAAAATCAAAGAGTGTGAGCGTCTTGAACTTGAGCTTTCGAAACATAAAGAAAATGTTGATAAAAAGGCTTTTGAGTTATTTCAACACAAAACTGATTTCCTTCAAAAACATTGTCATTCTCTTGAACTTGCTTTGCAAAAAGACGTTGGTAGTTTTCCACATGATAATAAATTGCAAGAAAAACTTTCCCAAACGTTTCGAGAAATGAACGAACAGAATTTGGAAATTAAAGGGTTGAAAGCTCAGTTACAAGACAGGACAGAGCGATAGCAGAGTTGCAGAAACTCATTGCTAAGATGGGTGGGAAGATTGTGGAACCTAGTGTTAAGAAACCTGTTGTCAGACAACCCAATGCTCAAAAATTGACTAGACCCTCTGTCTTGGGAAAACCATCTGTTTTCTCTAATTCTGCATTTGCAAAACCTGCGTTTGCCCCCAAGACGGATGGGAAGGATAGGTTACCACAAAACACTCCCAAAACAAATATTCGATCACAAAGCATTAAGAACACAAATGTGGTTAAACCAGGGATGTATAGATTGACCACTAAACCCACACAAAACAAAGAAATTCAATCACCTTAGACTTCTAGAAACACTAATAGACGTGTGTCTTTTACTACAGGAGTAGTCCCCACTGCTAGTGTTAGCCGGCCCCAGCTTAAGAGCACTCGCATGAATGAAAAGGTCTGGCAAAACAAAAGTCAAGGGAAGATGAAGGAAGTAGAAGATCACCCTAGGATTTTCAATGTTTCTAAGAATAAAACGTCTGTAATCGCGTGTAATGACGATTTGAATGATTCGACTTTGAATGCTATGAAAGTTAAGTTTGTTTGTGTGAAATGTGGAAAGTGTGCTAATGCTAATCATGCTATGTGTGTTTCGAATAATGTCAAAGGCGTAGAAACTAGAACTAAGAAGCAAACTGTGATGCCTATTAGTGCTAGAAAACCCAAACGCAAAGTGAACCATTCTGGTGCAACCCCCTCTAAGAAAAGTATTGCATCAGACTCCACCACTAAGAACCCTAGAAGCAGAATTAGGGAATTATATGAGTCTGCTAGCAAGCCTTGGAAATGGTGGTTTGCTAATCAATGTCCTCCAGGATATAAATAGATGCCTAAGGTTAGGACAGAAAATGTGACTACGAGCGTTAGTGTGCCTCTAAGTGATGAAACTAGGGAAACTAATGAATCGGAAATCACAACTAACATGGAATCCAATTTAGCAAATGCTCCATCGTGTTCTAATTCTTCTGCAGGTGATCGAAGTAATTCTCTTCATAATGGACTCCGGATGCACGAAGCACATGACGGGGAATCTCAAGATTCTAATTAACTTCGTGGAGAAGTTCCTGGGTACGGTCCGATTCGGAAATGATCAATTTTCACCGATCCTAGGATATGGAGACTTGGTTCAGGGGAATATCACTATCAAAAGGGTTTACTACGTCGAAGGGCTCAATCATAATCTTTTCTCGGTTGGTCAATTCTGTGATGCGGATTTGGAGGTTGCTTTTAGAAAGAAGACATGTTTTGTTCGTGATTATGATGGAAATGACTTACTTACCGGAACACGGGGTACTGATCTCTACACTATTTCACTACAAGACTCCACATCTTCAACTCTAATCTGTTTCATGGCTAAAGCTTCAACGACTCAAGCTTGGTTATGGCATCAACGTTTATCTCATCTTAACTTCGATACCATCAACTTGCTTTCTAAGAAAGATATTGTGCGAGGCCTTCCTAACTTGAAATTCATCAAAGATCATCTTTGTTCTTCTTGTGAGCTTTGTAAAGCTAAATGGAGTAGTTTCAAGACAAAGACTACACCAAGCTCTAAAGGACGGTTAGATCTTATTCATATAGATTTGTTTGGTCCCATGCGTGTTCAAAGTATCAATGGGAAGAAATACGTTATGGTAATTGTCGATGACTACTCAAGGTACACATGGACTCACTTCTTGAGGTCCAAGGATGAAACACCCGATGTTCTCTTCAGCTTCCTTAAAGTGATACAACGTGGTCTTCAAGCTCAAGTTAAAGTGTTTCGTACTGACTGAGGTACTGAATTTTTGAATTCAAAACTGAGAAACTATTTTGAAGCTGAAGGAATTGAACATGAAACATCTATTGCTCGAACACTCGAACAAAACGGCGTTGTTGAAAGACGAAACCGTACTTTAGTTGAGGCTGCTCGAACATTGTTATCCGCTTCAAAACTTCCACTATTCTTTTGGGCCGAAGCCATGTCAACCGCATGCTACACACAAAACCGCTCCTTAGTTATCCCAAGACACGAAAAGACACCATATCACATAATTAATTGTCACACTCCCAAAATATCAGAGTATAATGGCGACAAGGGAGTGGTGACGTCATGATTATCATACGCACATAGTCACAAAGAACGACCTCTAAATGAGACGTTCGGAAAATAGATCACTTGTAATTAATAAAATAAATAGTTTTAACAAATTGCGGAAGCATAAGCTGAATACAGTTACAAAACATAGTTTTCTCAAATGGTACAAATGATCGTTGTTTCAAAGAAATGACGGCAATGCATGAGACCTCATTTAGCATCTTCCTTCTTAATACCTGAGAAAAACATTGCTAAAGTGTCAACATAAAGTTGGTGAGTTCATAGGTTTAGTTAAGTGGAAATGTTTAATGAACCACAAGATTTTCCCAAATGTGATGACAATATAACAGATACAAAGTCATCCCAAAGTATTTATTACAGTCTAAGCTCGTGACACCGAAGCGTTAACAACACCGGCAGTATAATCATATAAGTGTAGCCCAAACTAGATGCCTAAACCCACGACATCCTATATCAGATTCAAATGAAACTGTGCCCGCTTGTCCCCTTGTTGGACAAGACAGACAGGGACGTCAATCCCGATAGATCTATCCATTACATTCGCGCTTACACAAAGTAATTAACGGTTCACGATTCACGGGCCAAAGCAACTGGGTTTTTAGTGGGACTTAGACTAATATACAAATCAGTAAATGCACTTGTGTCACACTTTAAAATCAAGCAATGTCTCACCCCAAAAAGCAGTGAAAAATAGTAAAGTATGGGAATATAAACTCACCTCGTAAATTCAGCAAAGAGAACGAAGATAAAATAGCTCGAGGGTACGGTTACGCTAGCCGCGACCTAATTAATTATGAGAATCGAGTTACGATACGAAAAATTATATTATTAAATGACACGACACCCTAGTTGTGCTTGACGAAACCATACGTTTACGGAAAAGTACGATAAATAAAAGTCGGTTTATTAAATGGTCGGTTTCACGGTTAAATTATAACTTAAATTTACAAAATTCGTTTTGGGCTTATAACTAAACTAAATAAACATACAAGGCCCAAATTGGGTCCAATACCTTTACACACAAACCGGCCCAAGGGTCATTAGACCCGGCCCGGTCCATGGGCGGACATAACAAGGAACGGAAGGAGTAGATATGCGTGTAAACACACACAACTCCCATAACAGAGAGTTAACTCTCTCTCCTCCCTCGATAATAACTCCACCGCCCCAAATCCTTCTCTCTCTTAAATCTAGATCGGTTCAATCCTTCCATGGCTATTTATCCTTATCAGTTTGAGTATGAAAATCATGTATGGGTGGTATGAGGTGTTTAGATCGCGTGAGATGTGGGGTTTAATCCCCACATCAAACCGATTGGGTTTTCTGATGTGTTCATCCTTGCGGTTACGTGAATCAATAGCCAGAAATCAAGACAAGTTTGTTTTTCCTTTATTTCTCTTAACAAGATTAATTTATTTTCGATTTATAATGATCAGTGGGTTTGATTGATTTGTATAAAGTTGTTGTGAATCATATGATTCTCGGATTTAAAATAAACGAATTTAGGGTTTTGAAATATTTGGGGGTTTTTATCAATCTCGGTTTTAAACACAATTAATTGATGTTTTCTATTATAAAATCAAACAAATTTCAATATAAAATCAGTTTATAAAAATTAGGGTTTCGGTTAATTGGGGGTTTTTGCATAACTCATTTTCAATTAAATTAAATATGGGGTTTGGGTTTAGATTAGGTTTAATTAACGTTTTAATTAATAAAAATTCGATCTAGGGTTTTCATAAAATTGGGGGTTTTTATATTCGACTGTTACTCATGTTTATATGATGTTTTTGTAATGTGGAAAATGTTAATTAAATGTTTAAAAAGGTTTTTAAATAATTAGGGTTTCGATTTGAAATGGGGGTTTCTATACCCGCGGCATGATTAAGGGTTTAAGAACGTTTCTGTAAAATAAAAATTGGTTTAGACATTTAGATTGGTTGGTAATGATTGTTGATAGTTTTGGCAGTAAGTAAGAACTTGGTTGGTTTGATTTGATTCTCGGTTTGGTTCTTGATTGGGTCTCGGTTTGGTTGGACATGGGTCTCGGTTTGGTTCTTGATTGTGGTCTTGATCTGGTTGGACATGGGTCTCGGTTTGGTTCTAAGTCGGGTCTCGGTTTGGTCTAAATCGGGTCTCGGTTTGGTTGACAGAAAAGTAATATCATAAACATGTTTGTATTAATTATAAAGTTTAACAAATTTCAGTTTTTAGTTAAAAGTATAAGACCATTACAATGACTAACACATTGATTCATTTATTCGTAGGTTCGTATAAAACAAGCACATCTAGGACTTCATAAGGGAAAGACGAAAAGACGAAAGACTCACAATGGGGATGCTATGTTCGGTTTTGCAGGTTCGGACGGGATGAAGACTCTTTCGGTTTTGCAGGTTGGGATGCGACGTGTGGGTCGGCTGGACACTACTCTTCACTCTACCCAGAAGTTGTATTTTGAAAGACTTGTGCAGATTTTTGGTGTTTGTAATTTGGACAGTGATAAACTTGTATTTGGACATTGGATAAACTTTGGGTTTGTATATAAACTTGTATTGTTAGTCTAGGGTTAGTGTCAAGCTGAAAATGGTAACTTGTGATATACCAAAAGGGGTAAACTAGGCATGTGTGTTGTCCGTTAGTGAGGAAATAAACTATGAAGTTTATTTGCAGCTGGTCATGTGACTGATTTTTGAGACTCTTGTAAGGCAAGCTTGGTAATAAATATAAATGAGGGTTTATACTCAGTATATGTACCTGCTGTGACAGCTTATACAACTCGACTCGGGTTCACAATGGTTAAGTTTAGACGCGACTGAATAAACACGACACTAAAACCGTTTGACATACGATCCCAAAACAAAGCAATCGTGCGAGACTCACGTAATCTAGTAAATATATCAAATAAACGTACGGCAAAACATAAAACGCTCACAACCTTGTGTATTGCATTCAACTTAATACTCGCGAATACTCGAGATGTTACATATGCTCTCCCTAAAAAGGGCTTTGTCCGCAAAGCAAAATAATTAACACGTTCATGTCGACAACTCGTCGGTAAACAGTTAAAATACTCGTACTACATGAATAAATTAAGATGGAAATTTGACGAATGTCACAGTATTCCCATGTTTTAGAGATTTCGTCACGAAATCAAGACGTTGTTGTAGTAGGTTGGTTAGCGAAAAGGTGAGGATACTTGCTCTTGAATTGATCTTCACGTTCCCACGTGTATTCTGGACCTCTACGCGCGTTCCATTGGATCTTCACAATAGGTATACGGCTTTGCTTGAGTTGTTTAACTTGACGGTCCATAACTTCTACTGGTTCTTCTACGAAGTTGAGTTTGTCGTCGAGTTGAATCTCCTCCAAACGGATAACGAGTGTCTCGTCAGCTAAGCATTTCTTTAGATTGCAAATGTGGAACACATTATGCACTCGGCTAAGTTCTTGGGGTAATTCCAAACGATAGGCTACGGGACCAATCCTCTCTATAATCTTGAAGGGTCCAATGTAACGAGGATTTAACTTTCCACGCTTTCCAAAGCGAATCACACCTTTCCAAGGTGAGACCTTTAACATAACTTTATCACCAACTTCAAACTCAAGAGGTTTGCGTCTCATATCAGCATAACTCTTCTGTCGATCCCTTGCGGCTTGCATACGGCTCTTAATCTTAAAGATCTTCTCAGTAGTCTCGTGTATGATCTCGGGTCCAGTGAGTTGTGCTTCACCGACCTCTGCCCAACACACGGGTGAACGACACTTCCTATCATACAGTGCTTCGAACGGCGCTGCCTTAATGCTAGTGTGATAACTATTGTTGTATGAGAACTCCACCAGAGGTAGGTGTCTATCCCATCTATTTCCAAAGTCAATCACACAAGCTCTCAGCATATCTTCTAGGGTTTGAATGGTCCGTTCACTTTGACCGTCAGTTTGGGGATGGTACGCAGTACTCATATCCAACTGCGTCCCCAATGCCTTTTGCAGTGACTTCCAAAACTGCGAAGTAAATCGGCTGTCTCGGTCGGAGATTATAGACACAGGCACACCGTGCTTCGTGACTACTTCCTCCAAGTACGTCCTTGCTAACTTATCCATTCCATCAGTCTCCTTGATGGGTAGGAAATGAGCCGATTTGGTGAGTCGGTCGACGATTACCCAAATCGTGTCGAATCCGGCTGCGGTCTTTGGTAGCTTGGTAATGAAATCCATAGTGATCCTTTCCCACTTCCATTCTGGCAGTTCGGGTTGGACCAATAATCCTGATGGTTTCATATGTTCGGCTTTGACTTTGGCACAAGTCAAACACTTGCTAACGTATGTAGCAATATCCGCCTTCATGTTCGGCCACCAATACAACATCTTCAGATCATGATACATTTTATCAGATCCCGGATGTATGGAGTACTTTGACTTATGCGACTCATGCATAATCAAGGATCGTAGGTCACCATGGCATGGTAACCAACTCCTATTATCAAGGCATAACGTTCCATCCGAACGTGCTTCCAACTTCTTTATCATTCCTCCAACATCTTCAGTCTTGAGAATTTCTTCCTCGACTGCTTCTTTCTGAGCCTTGAGAATTAAGGATGGAAGGTCTAAGTCAATGGTCATCATTAAAGCCTTCACCCTAAGAACTCTCTCCTTTCGACTCAAAGCGTCGGCCACGACATTTGCCTTGCCTGGGTGATAACGGATCTCGCAATCGTAATCACTGAGCAACTCTAGCCAACGTCGTTGTCTCATGTTGAGTTCCTTTTGATTCAAAATATGTTGTAGACTCTTATGATCAGTGAATACAACACACTTAGTACCATAAAGGTAGTGTCTCCAAATCTTCAAGGCAAACACCACTGCTCCCAACTCTAGGTCATGAGTCGTGTAGTTCTTCTCGTGCACTTTTAGTTGTCTTGATGCGTAAGCTATGACCTTAGTCCTTTGCATCAGTACTGCACCTAACCCTTTTATGGATGCATCACAATACACCACAAAGTCTTCATTACCCTCGGGTAGGGCTAGTATAGGTGCTTCACACAACATCTGCTTCAACGTTTGGAATGCCAAATCTTGATCTTCCTTCCACTCAAACTTCTTATCCTTTTGAGTCAATTCCGTCATTGGTTTAGCTATCTTGGAGAAACCTTCAATGAATCTCCTATAGTAACCAGCAAGACCTAAAAATTGACGGATCTCCGTGGGTGTTGTTGGAGTCGCCCAATCCTTTACAGCCTCGATCTTAGCAGGATCAACGTGAGTACCACTGCTGTCGATCACATGCCCAAGGAATTGCACTGTGTTTATCCAAAACTCACATTTGGAAAACTTTGCATATAACTTCTCCTTCCTTAGCAGCTCTAATATGGTCTTCAAATGTTCCTTGTGCTCTTCTTCATTACGAGAATAGATGAGAATGTCATCGATAAATACAATCACAAACTTGTCCAAGTATGGTTTGCAAACTCGGTTCATGAGATCCATGAATACCGCAGGTGCGTTTGTCAAACCAAAAGGCATAACTTGGAACTCGTAGTGTCCGTACCGGGTTCTAAAAGCCGTTTTATGAACGTCTTCCTCTCTAACCCTTAGTTGATGATATCCTGACCTTAAATCGATCTTCGAGTATATGCTAGATCCTTGCAATTGGTCGAAAAGATCGTCAATCCTCGGCAATGGGTAGCGGTTCTTTATCGTCAGCTTATTCAATTCTCGGTAATCGATACACATTCTAAAGGATCCATCTTTCTTTTTGACAAATAAGACCGGCGCTCCCCAAGGTGAGGAACTTGGTCTAATGAAACCTTTGTCAGAAAGTTCCTTTATCTGTTCAGCTAACTCTGTCATCTCGGCCGGTGCTAGACGGTATGGGGCTCTAGCAACAGGCGCGGCTCCTGGTGTAAGCTCGATGTGAAACTCCACTTGCCGTGCTGGTGGTAGTCCGGGTAAATCCTCTGGGAATACGTCCGGAAAGTCTCTAACGATCGGTACATCTTCCACCTTCTTCTCGTGATCTTCTTCTCCCTCCTTTTGTGTTACTTGAACAAAGAACACAGGACATCCCTTCTCAATGTATCTTTGAGTCCTGATACATGAGATGACTTCCAATCTTGATCCATTCTTCACTCCACTTCTTTCGCCTTGTATGATGAGTACGTCGTTTCCATAAGGAACACGGACACACTTCTCATGACATACAATCTCCGCGTGATGGTTCGACATCCAATCCATTCCAATGATGACGTCAAAACTTCCCAATTCTATAGGGAGTAGGTCGATACTAAACGAACGACCTTGTAGCCTTACACTACATCCTTTCAGAATAACGTCGGTGGTTACTGACTTCCCATCGGCTAATTCTACATTATACTTAACGTCTAACGCAGTAGGGGTAACATTTAGGCGTTCACTAAATATAGACGACACAAAACTCCTATCCGCACCAGAATCAAATAGTACTGAAGCATAGTTGTTATTGACTAGAAACGTACCAGTCACAACATTGTTGTCTTGCATAGCAGCTTCAGCACAGAGATGATACACTTTGCTAGGTGCCGTGAATCCTCCAGGAGTACTAGTTGTGGCTCGGTTATTCCCTCCTCGGTTCCCTTGATTCTGCTTCTAGTTCCCTTGGTTGTGATTTTGATTCCCTCGAATCTGGTTACTACGACCTTGGTTCCCACTGCTTGGACATTTGTTCTTGTAGTGACCTTTCTCTCCACATCCAAAGCAAGTGACATTTGCTCCTTGGCCACCTTGCGTTCCAGGTCCTCTTTGAGTAGTAGAATGAGGTGGTGCTCGGCATTCCTTTGCCTTATGTCCCGCCTTCCCACAATTGTAGCACGTAGGGGGACATGCTCCTTCGTGGTGTCGGCCACATTTTCCGCAGAAAGGTAGTCTTCCAGCGTAGTTCCCAGTATTTCCTTGTCCAGCAGTGAACACTCTTGCTACTTCTTGTCGCTTGTTCTGGTTGTAGTTGCTTGGGTTGTTGCTGTTGTTGGTATTGTTGTTGTAGTGGTTGCCAGACCACTTCCTTTTATCTCCAGTATTTTCTCCCAACTCCTATACCACTTGGTACATCAGACTCTGAGCCATGTCGATTGCCTCGTGCAAATCAGTCGGCTTGGATGAAGGCACATTCCCTTTGATGCTCAAAGGTAGTCCTTCAATGTATCGCTCCAACAATCGGTCATCGTTGGGCACCATTTCAGGACATAACAAGATCAGCTCTTGAAAGCGCTGATTGTAAGCAGTAAGAGCAGTACCCTTGACCTTCAGGTTCCACAGCTCAACTTCCATCTGCTTGACTTCATTTCGTGGGCAGTATTTCCTCACAAACATAGCTTTAAATTCACTCCAGGGCGTCGCTTGGGCAACGTCAATGGTCACTGCACGAGCATAGACGTTCCACCAAGTCAAAGCACAATCCACTAACGTGCTTGACGCAAACTTCACCTTGTCGGCTTCAGCGACATTGCTAATCCCAAATTGGGATTCTAGCTTCTCAAACCATCTGGTTAATCCTACTGCTCCTTCAGTACCGCGGAAACTTACTTGCGTAACTGCACGAAATTCTTTGTAGGTACAAGTCCGTGCAATAGCATTAGTAGCTCCTTGGTTGGTCTCCTCCTGTGTGCTAGCTGTACGATTTGCTTCAGCGGTCGCGAGTGCCTCGGCCACTCGTTCGGCTATCATTTGGCTTAACATGGCGGTGTCGATTCCACCGGTAGCGGCTGGCGGATTCTGCGTTTCGGATCTTCTAACTGGCGCCATAATCTAACAAGGTAATAGGATAATGAGTTTTTGCCAGACATAACATGCATGGCACACACAACACAATTATGAAATGCTCCAGGATATAATACACAATATATAATGATCTCACAATTTTGCAACTCATAATATCATTTATGGAATCGTTTGATAGTACATCATAGTTTGTCATAACATAATAAAAGAAAATAAAATACCAACTAGCTAAGACAAACTTCAAAGCTTAGTGGTCATACAGGGATAGGTCGATGGTACAAGATAAATCTAACTAGTGCCCTCACGGCGCTGATGAAGCTCCTTCTCCAACTCTGCTAACCTCCTCTCAACCACGAGCTCACGAGCCTGGGAATCTCTCAGTCTAACATCGGTATCATGACAAGCGGCTCTAAACCTCTTATCCAAGTCTGCAACAGGGTCCTCCACTGGTGCCTCTAGTCCGCCTGTCTCCACCAATGGCTCTACTTCCCAACGGGTCATCAGGCTCCCAATCTCCTCAAGACGAGCGTTCGGCATGGCTTCCATCTGATCAAGAACAGTAAGAAGCTGTCCTCGTAGACGGGTCACACATACTGTCAACACTGTCTCATCCCTAACTGGAATCTTCTTCGCCAGTGACTCTAACTTATCCTGCACTTCATTATACTCTTCACCTAAAGCCTCTACAGCATCCTCCAACCTGTTCAACCGTGTCGTCACACATCCATCTGCCGCCCCAAGCATCACCACCGTCGACGTAGCTCTCCTAGGAAGAGGAGTCGTAGCTCTCGGTCCTGTAGAGATACCAGCGTCAGTAAGCATCTCCTGGTACACTGCAGGTACAGTCTCTGGTGGTGGTAGTAGTAATGGTGTCTCTGGGACAGAACTGGCAGGTGTGCGGGCTGCATGCCTGTCAGTGGCAGTGAAAGGTATGAGGGGTCGGTAAGGTGAAAGTGGTGGTCGAGCAGCTCTCCCCCGAAGACGTCGTCTCACATAGTAGAAAGGTAGAGTACCAGGTGCTGGAGCAGGAATAGCAGTCCTTTCTCCTTCGTCTTTAGATGAAGATGAGGAGATGTGTGCTAGGGAAACCTCAGGAGTAGCGGCATATGCAGTAGGAGGGTCCTCAGTGTCTGTGACCTCCATAGGCTCTCCTTCCCCATCTGTAAACTCCATCTCATCATCCTCTGTCTCCTCTACCGTCTCATCTCCAGTCACTGATGTCTGACCTGGTGACTGCACCACGTCAGTGTCTAAATCATCCTCTCCTCCGCCTTCTAGGCTAAGCACATCGTCAGCTGATGCATCAGGAATACGAATCGGTGAATGACGAACCTCCTCAGTCTCTCTCTCTATATCGTCATCTGAAACCATCCGGTACCACGGATATCCTAACGGCGATCCTCTAGGTAGTCCTACTGATGAACTGATGGTCGACTGTGAACTACGGTTGTAGTACGCTCCTGTAGACGTGGAATCATCGGATGAAGACATCGCTGTAATCATAAACAAAATAAATGTGTGTAAATATCTTATAAAATTAGTCCGTAAAAAGGGACATTAACATAACATAGCAATCATTGTTGAATCCACATGTATCCCATATAACATAATTCAGATTTTGTTGTTGCACATGTAACCCATGTAAATATACCTCGTAATTGTTAATTCACATGTATCCCATTTATTACTTATGTATCTACATATACTTAATACTTACAATCTGTATGATAATCGATTAAACATAGAGCAGTTATAGTCTAGAGTTACTAAATGCAACCTAGTTCTCTATAACTATGGCTCTGATACCAATCTGTCACACTCCCAAAATATCAGAGTATAATGGCGACAAGGGAGTGGTGACGTCATGATTATCATACGCACATAGTCACAAAGAACGACCTCTAAATGAGACGTTCGGAAAATAGATCACTTGTATTTAATAAAATAAATAGTTTTAACAAAGTGCGGAAGCATAAGCTGAATACAGTTACAAAACTTAGTTTTCTCAAATGGTACAAATGATCGTTGTTTCAAAGAAATGACGGCAATGCATGAGACCTCATTTAGCATCTTCCTTCTTAATACCTGAGAAAAACATTGCTAAAGTGTCAACATAAAGTTGGTGAGTTCATAGGTTTAGTTAAGTGGAAATGTTTAATGAACCACAAGATTTTCCCAAATGTGATGACAATATAACAGATACAAAGTCATCCCAAAGTATTTATTACAGTCTAAGCTCGTGACACCGAAGCGTTAACAACACCGGCAGTATAATCATATAAGTGTAGCCCAAACTAGATGCCTAAACCCACGACATCCTATATCAGATTCAAATGAAACTGTGCCCGCTTGTCCCCTTGTTGGACAAGACAGACAGGGACGTCAATCCCGATAGATCTATCCATTACATTCGCGCTTACACAAAGTAATTAACGGTTCACGATTCACGGGCCAAAGCAACTGGGTTTTTAGTGGGACTTAGACTAATATACAAATCAGTAAATGCACTTGTGTTCACACGTTAAAATCAAGCAATGTCTCACCCCAAAAAGCAGTGAAAAATAGTAAAGTATGGGGCTATAAACTCACCTCGTAAATTCAGCAAAGAGAACGAAGATAAAATAGCTCGAGGGTACGGTTACGCTAGCCGCGACCTAATTAATTATGAGAATCGAGTTACGATACGAAAAATTATATTATTAAATGACACGACACCCTAGTTGTGCTTGACGAAACCATACGTTTACGGAAAAGTACGATAAATAAAAGTCGGTTTATTAAATGGTCGGTTTCACGGTTAAATTATAACTTAAATTTACAAAATTCGTTTTGGGCTTATAACTAAACTAAATAAACATACAAGGCCCAAATTGGGTCCAATACCTTTACACACAAACCGGCCCAAGGGTCATTAGACCCGGCCCGGTCCATGGGCGGACATAACAAGGAACGGAAGGAGTAGATATGCGTGTAAACACACACAACTCCCATAACAGAGAGTTAACTCTCTCTCCTCCCTCGATAATAACTCCACCGCCCCAAATCCTTCTCTCTCTTAAATCTAGATCGGTTCAATCCTTCCATGGCTATTTATCCTTATCAGTTTGAGTATGAAAATCATGTATGGGTGGTATGAGGTGTTTAGATCGCGTGAGATGTGGGGTTTAATCCCCACATCAAACCGATTGGGTTTTCTGATGTGTTCATCCTTGCGGTTACGTGAATCAATAGCCAGAAATCAAGATAAGTTTGTTTTTCCTTTATTTCTCTTAACAAGATTAATTTATTTTCGATTTATAATGATCAGTGGGTTTGATTGATTTGTATAAAGTTGTTGTGAATCATATGATTCTCGGATTTAAAATAAACGAATTTAGGGTTTTGAAATATTTGGGGGTTTTTATCAATCTCGGTTTTAAACACAATTAATTGATGTTTTCTATTATAAAATCAAACAAATTTCAATATAAAATCAGTTTATAAAAATTAGGGTTTCGGTTAATTGGGGGTTTTTGCATAACTCATTTTCAATTAAATTAAATATGGGGTTTGGGTTTAGATTAGGTTTAATTAACGTTTTAATTAATAAAAATTCGATCTAGGGTTTTCATAAAATTGGGGGTTTTTATATTCGACTGTTACTCATGTTTATATGATGTTTTTGTAATGTGGAAAATGTTAATTAAATGTTTAAAAAGGTTTTTAAATAATTAGGGTTTCGATTTGAAATGGGGGTTTCTATACCCGCGGCATGATTAAGGGTTTAAGAACGTTTCTGTAAAATAAAAATTGGTTTAGACATTTAGATTGGTTGGTAATGATTGTTGATAGTTTTGGCAGTAAGTAAGAACTTGGTTGGTTTGATTTGATTCTCGGTTTGGTTCTTGATTGGGTCTCGGTTTGGTTGGACATGGGTCTCGGTTTGGTTCTTGATTGTGGTCTTGATCTGGTTGGACATGGGTCTCGGTTTGGTTCTAAGTCGGGTCTCGGTTTGGTCTAAATCGGGTCTCGGTTTGGTTGACAGAAAAGTAATATCATAAACATGTTTGTATTAATTATAAAGTTTAACAAATTTCAGTTTTTAGTTAAAAGTATAAGACCATTACAATGACTAACACATTGATTCGTTTATTCGCAGGTTCGTACAAAACAAGCACATCTAGGACTTCATAAGGGAAAGACGAAAAGACGAAAGACTCACAATGGGGATGCTATGTTCGGTTTTGCAGGTTCGGACGGGATGAAGACTCTTTCGGTTTTGCAGGTTGGGATGCGACGTGTGGGTCGGCTGGACACTACTCTTCACTCTACCCAGAAGTTGTATTTGACTTGTGCAGATTTTTGGTGTTTGTAATTTGGACAGTGATAAACTTGTATTTGGACATTGGATAAACTTTGGGTTTGTATATAAACTTGTATTGTTAGTCTAGGGTTAGTGTCAAGCTGAAAATGGTAACTTGTGATATACCCAAAAGGGGTAAACTAGGCATGTGTGCTGTCCTTTAGTGAGGAAATAAACTATGAAGTTTATTTGCAGCTGGTCATGTGACTGATTTTTGAGACTCTTGTAAGGCAAGCTTGGTAATAAATATAAATGAGGGTTTATACTCAGTATATGTACCTGCTGTGACAGCTTATACAACTCGACTCGGGTTCACAATGGTTAAGTTTAGACGCGACTGAATAAACACGACACTAAAACCGTTTGACATACGATCCCAAAACAAAGCAATCGTGCGAGACTCACGTAATCTAGTAAATATATCAAATAAACGTACGGCAAAACATAAAACGCTCACAACCTTGTGTATTGCATTCAACTTAATACTCGCGAATACTCGAGATGTTACATTAATGATCGCAAACCTTCACTCAAACACCTTCACGTTTTTGGATGTACGTGTTACATTATTCGAGATGGTGAAAATCTGGACAAGATGAAAGAGAAAGGTGATGCATGCATTTTAGTGGGATATGCAACTCAGTCTAAGGGATACAGAGTGTACAACAAGAGAACAAAACTGATAGTCGAGACTATTCATATCAGATTTGATGAATTGCAAGAGATGGCACTTGAACAAAGCAGTTTAAGTCCCGATCCACAACGACAAACGACTTCCGTTCACAACCGCACGGAACTCGGAACTCAAGACCACAGCAATGAACCGTCAAGTTCAAAGCTGGTTCCTGAACATGTTCCTAGAGCAGATATGACAGTGGACACGACACTTGAAGAGTTGGAAATGTTATATGGACCAATGTATGATGAATATTTCACGGGGGAGAAACAAGTTGCATCGAAGTCTTCCGCTGTCACTCATGATAAGAATGATGATACCGTTCATCATCAACAAAAGGTTACAACTTCATCTACTTCAACACGGGTTGTTGCAGATTTACTTCCTCAGAATATCACATTAACAATCGATCCTACAACATCCACAACTACTGTCATTGCTCCAGAGAACACACATCAAGCAGACGATGCATTATCTGACGAAGACGAATTTATCAACCCATTCGGTACACCGGTACACGAAACTGGAGAGTCTTCTACTCGCCATGTTGATCCGTTAAATATGCATACGTTCTATCAACGACATCCTTCAACACATCATTGGACCCGAGATCATCCTTTGGTTCACGTAATTGGAAACCCTTCACAGCCTGTTCGTACAAGACGACAACTAGAAACCGATGGCGATGTTTGTATGTTCGCACTCGCCGTGAGTACAGCTGAACCAAAAAACATCAAAGAAGCCATGGATGATCATGCTTGGATTGAATCGATGACGGATGAACTTCAACAATTTGAAAGACTTAAAGTCTGGGAACTTGTTGACAGACCATACGATGTGACTCCATTAAATCTTCGTTGGATCTGGAAAAACAAGATGGATGAAGAAAATACGATCATCAAGAACAAAGCTAGGCTAGTGGCTAAGGGGTATGGCCAGAAAGAGGGAATTGATTTTGATGAATCATTTGCACCAGTTGCTCGTATGGAAGCGGTCAGGATTTTTCTTGCCTATGCTGCACATAAGGGATTCATTGTATATCAAATGGACTTAAAGACGACGTTTCTTAACGGTCCTTTGAAGGAAGAAGTCTATGTCATGCAGCCGGAAGGATTCGTCGATCCTCATTATCCTGACAAGGTGTATCGTCTCCACAAAGCACTTTATGGACTCAAGCAAGCTCCAAGGGCGTGGTACGACGAGCTCTCGAAATTTCTGGTCTCCAAAGGTTTCTCAAAAGGTTCCATTGATTTAACTTTGTTCACTTATAAATATGGGGATGACATTCTGCTTGTGCAAATTTATGTTGATGACATTATTTTCGGGTCTACAAACCCAAAACTTTCAAAATGATTTGAAAAAGTAATGCACAGCAGATTTGAAATGTCAATGATGGGCGAACTAAAACTCTTTCTAGGAATTCAAGTTCACCAATCCCCAAGTGGTATCTTTATAAACCAAGCTAAGTATTGTCAAGAGATAATCAAAAAGCATGGTATGACTTCATGTGACCCCGTTGGGACACCATTATCAACCACATCGCTAGATGCTGACTTGGAGGGAAATGCCATCGATCAAACGAGATATCGTTCCATGATTGGTTCCCTCATGTACTTGACAGCAAGCAGACCTGATATTCATCATGCTACATGTTATTGTGCACGATATCAAGCATGACCCACTGAAAAGCACCTCAAGGAGGTTAAACGGATCTTTCGGTACCTCAAGAATACCATTCATTTGGGACTCTGGTATCCGAGGGAAACCGGTTTCTTTCTAACGACCTATTCAGATTCTGATCATGCAGGGTGTCTTGATACACGTAAAAGTACTTCTGGTGGTGCACAATTTCTAGGACAAGATAAGCTTGTGGGATGGTCTTCCAAGAAGCAGGATTACACGTCACTTTCATCAGCCGAAGCGGAGTATGTGTCTCTATCTGCGTGTTGTGCTCAAGTTCTTTGGATGAGAACACAACTCACGGATTATGGCTTCCACTTTGATAAAGTACCTATGTACTGTGACTCAAAGTCTGCCATAGCCATCTCCTGCAACCCGGTACAGCATTCCCGCATGAAGCACATCGATGTCAGATACCACTTCATAAAGGAACAAGTTGAAAGAGGTATCATTGAAATATACTTTGTTGGAACGGATTACCAATTAGCCGACTTGTTTACGAAAGCTCTGTCGAAAGATAGGTTTGAGTACCTCGTTAGGCAAATTGGTATGAGATGTTTGACTCCAGCAGACCTGGAGATTCTGGCAAAGGTGCCTGCTTGATTTATCTATCAAACATCAACTTGTAAATATCTTTGAAAAAGCAAAATACAAAAATATAAAACACATAAAAACAAAACACAAAATTAAAAAATCTTTCAAAATCCAAAAATATTCTTCTCGACATGTCTTTCAGTATCGATAGTATGGACGTGCCTAGAAATGTCGCTCAATAACGACACGGCTGTGTACATAAAGCTCGAATGAAAGTTGTAAATATTTTTCAAAACATGTCATTTCTTCTTTTAATAAAGGAAATTGTCTATTTTGGACAAATATTTCTAAACAACGGGTAGAGCAATCTATCACAGGTTGAGCTTGTCACAAAACATCCAACGTTTTGAGCTCAACACAATGGCTTGTAATCACTTTCAGATTGCAACCCGGACCGATATTCACGGGGGAGTTTACGATTTAGTGCCCTTACCCTCAGCAAAAGAAGAGAAATCTTCTTACACTTGAGTGGATTCGTCAAGACATTCAAAGTCTATGAACTCAAGTTTATGCTTTAGAAAAACCTTTCGACAAAAAGAATTGATTTTTCAAAAAGCGTTGAACACAATTTTTTCAAGAATTTTTCAATGATATTCAAAATCTTTCAAAAATTGTGTGTTCAACAACTCCCATCCTCAAAAAGCGAAATGTGGATCATATCCTCACAATGACAATTCAATTGGATCAATTTTTGAGGGGGAGCATTTTAACTTCATGCAAAAGATTAACACATATTTCTCCCGGAGATTTCAAGACTATTTTTCAAAATATATTTTAATCAAATTTGGTATCTCTAATATCAAAAGATTTTATATATTAGAGATAGGGGGAGAAAATGTGATTAAAATGTGATCTAATATAAGACTCAAGCACTTTAACTCTTACCTACATGTGCGAAACACTTTCGATTATCGATGCACATGTGAAGGGGGAGCATTTCTGAAACGACAAAACTAGCAAGGTGTTAAATGTTTTTCAAACACCTTGTTAGAATTTAAAGTGGTTTTCATGGTTACGATCAAATACCCACAACATCTTTAATTCACGACGTTATTGGTGTCAAAAGGGTGGTTAGGTTTAAGTCCTATGATCCAACCAGAACCGGAGGGATCTTCCCAGGGACAATCCAATAGATTATTAGAAGTCCTTAGGAAAGATGGAGTAGAATGTGAACGTAGCTGAATGCCGACTAAGTACTGATGCTAGCACTAGAACAATCACAACAAGGTGCTATTAATTATGTCTTGGTAAGCATTGAAGGGGTTGAAGAATGAAAAAGAAATGTAAGGATAAAGGGTCTAAAGAAAGAAGCCCTCCATACAACTTAGGCAGAAACCGGGTCAACTCATCATGAAGACAAACTCATCATGGACCCAGTGATGTGAAGCACAACCCTTTCCTAGCTACTCAGGCTTCTCTCAAAAGAAGTTTGTTTTATTGTCACGGAGAACAACATGACTACTATTAACTTTCTCACTTCGAGATAGTTGATATTGAATAGGTGGCATCTGCTCCAGCCTCCGACCACTAAAAGTGCACAAATCGAGTCTAAAGCCAAGAGATCAATCTCGTTAGGACACACGGATGAAGATCAAGAGAGTCCTACGCTATATCCTTGCGATATTGCTGGAACACTCAGAGTGATACTACTTAGTATTCACAATGATGAGTGGAAATCCTTCCAGTGTTAACATCAAACAGCACTACGGTAGGTCATATGCAAGATTCTTTATGAATTGAACATGTGCAAAACTGAAAAGCAACAGTGGTTTGATTCTGAATTGATTCAAACTCGTTTCAGGTTTCTACGCAATATCTTTATGGTCTTGCCAGAACATTCAGAGTGATATTTATTAATACTCACAGTGACGAATGGAAATCCTTCTAGAGTCAACATCAAACAGCGCTACGGTAGGTAACTTGCGAGATTCTTATGAATCAAGCTTGTGTCAACTGGAAAGCAACAATGGTAAGATTCTTAATGAATCAAACTTGTTCCAGGAATTTGAATTGACGACTTTAATCAAGCGGATATTTATCCAATTGATTCACTCTTTATGTTCGCAGTCTTGCTTTGAGACGGTCGAGTAAAGAGAACAGCTAGTACAGCCGCGAAACCCTGTCAAGGAGATTCTTAATTGAATCTACCTAATCACAGGTACGGTATTTAATATCGTATAACGGTCTTCACCGACCGGAGGTAAAACGCTACCGATTAAGGACGAATGTCAAAGCCATTCAGTCCGTGTCTATGTTTTGTCTCGAGAAGGTGGCGTCACGGTGTACACAACAAAGTCAAAGATTCAAAACCACATACTCATGCCTAAAGACATATTCAACAATTAATAGTGTGAGCATGTGGATGAAGACACAAGATCGCAAGATGGCAAAGACAAGTCAAGGATGATTTGAAGATCTCAAGCTTAAAGACAAAGTCGAAAGACAACAACAAAGGCTCAAAGATCACAGCATGAAGGAACAAGACTACGATTACACGTTCAAGACTCATTTATGGCGAGATTAGTAATCTCTACAAATTTCCTAAATGACTAAGGTTTATGACCTCTCATTGGGGGAGATTGTTAGCCTCAAAATATTGAGCCAAACAAGAATGCTCGGTCATATGTTTATTATGTATCGTATTTTAGAACGTTGTAATAGGTAGTATATTAGTCGTGTAATTACGGGCTTAACTTTAAGCTAAGGTTCATTAATAAGTAACCAAAGCCCAAAAGGAAAGCCCGACCCATGATCATATAGCCCATTAAGCTACATGTAAGCAAAGGCTATATAAACCCTTCCTAGCATGTTAGGAAGGGTGTTGGTCATTTCATTTTCTCTCTAATCTAATATTCCACAAGTTTCACCAACCATTTTCTCTCTACTTTCTCTCACTACTTTCTCTCTCTAGAATTCTTCTCATATCTACCTTTCTTTCTTTAATTCGTGTGATTATAACAATCATATATTAGGGACAACACACCTATCGGTTGTACTCCATATAAGTTGGTTTATGGAAAGAATTGTCATTTTCTCATTGAATTGGAGCATAAGGCATATTGGGCCCTTAAGCATGCAAATTATGATTTGAAGACCACGGGAGATCACCAGAAAATACAATTAATAGAATTGGAAGAATTAAGAGACAATGCTTATGAAAATTCATTGATTTTTAAAGAAAAGACTAAAAAGTTTCATGATGCAAAGATTAAAAACCGGGTTTTTAACGTTGGTGATCAAGTGTTACTTTTTAACTCTCGATTAAAGATATTTTCCGGGAAACTGAAATCTCGTTGGTCGGGTCCTTTCACCATAACACAAGTGTTTCCTTATGGGACCATCGAGCTAGCTCAAAATTATGGTCCTAACTTCAAGGTGAATGGACATAGGCTTAAGCACTACTTTGGTGGGGAAGTCCCTTCGTTGGACGACCTCGACCAAGTCACCTTCCCTAATGATAATTAGCAATGAGGAAATCGAAGTACCTCGTGGGGTAAATCCCATGCTTATCCTTTTTAATGCTTTCTAATAAATAATGAGAGGAGATTTGTGCCCTTCCAACTCGTTGTCTCGTGGTTGTTTGTGAATGTGTTATCTAGATCATCATCATCACTACGATTGAAGACTCTCGTGTTTGTTTACGTGAGCCTCGGTCGTTTGCTTGAAGAGTTTTTCACGAATCCATGACATATCCTTTATTGTTCTAACAATTATCATTTAGCATAATTAATAAACAGCTTTAGATATATTGTTGATCACCTTTCCATGCTAGATCCTAAGCATTCGACTCTTCGTCTCTAGTATGGGGGTGCTCCACCTTTAGACTAGAAATATTAAGGACAATGTTTAATTTTAGTACGGGGAGGGGTTAATAGATACTTGCTTTGCTACGCCCTCACGTTTTCCAACTTACAACATTTTGTTTTGTTTTGTTACTAATAAGGCTAAAAATGGCCAAATTTTAAAATTTTTCTTAGTTTTTCATAAGTGTTTTTAAGACACGAATGTATATTTTCCGATGGGTAGAATAAGAGCTAATTTTTGACTTGATGGGCATTTGGAGCCCTTTACATTCCTTAACCCGCTCGAGTCAAGTTTTGCTAGACTTTTATATAGGGAACATTAAAACGCGAAAGTCTTAGCTCATTCGGATTAAGAACAAGAACTTTTCGCAAGTTCCTATAATTGATCCTAGAAAGTCACTTATCAAGGGAACTATAAAATGCGATCTCTAAACTTGAAAAAGTCCAAGAAAGTGCAAGATCCTATAGGTGGCTTGAAAACCTAAAACTTCGATTTGATATAGTCTTAATGAAAGCTAATCCAAATTTGGCTTAATTTTGACTTGCATGGCTAAGTATTCACGAGTCTCTTTAATTAGAGGTCTTTAAATAGTTAAGAACGAGAAATGATAGAGTTAGACAAGTGATCATGTTAAACGTAGAACATGAAAATGTTCTTTCAAAAACTCATATGTTTTTAATTGTGGCTTTTTCTCCCATAATATCAATGCACTAGGAATAAAAATAATCGCAATAAGTAAGGTCATACGATTTGAAAGGTTACTTAGCTTCGAGCACAAGATCGTTTAAAAGTTGCTCGGGGTTGAATAGAGTTCATAGCCAAGGCATAACTTATTGAAGCGGGTTGCGAAGATTGGTGAAGATCCAAAAAGGCCCTAACAAGGAATGAGGAGCTCTATTTTGTTGCTAAAGATCCAAGATGATGTGAAGTATCATTATTCCTAAAACAATATGAAGGATCGAGACACACGATGAAAAAAAACTACTCCCCTAAAGATCATGGATAAAGTCTATCGAAAAAGACCCTTACAAGGTATGAGGATAAATATATCCAAGTCCTAAAAGGAGGCAGATCGTTGTATATCAAAATCCAAAATATAGATTGAAGAAAATGATGAAGTCGTGGTCCAAGTATGAAGAATCTCTCAAAAACGTCAAGTGAAGAAATTCCAAAATATGAAGAGAAGACAATAATTTCAAGAACGTATTCCCAAGATTTGAAGTATGAAGTACATGCCAAATATCAGTCCGAGAAAGGACTCAAATCGTGAAACGAGTTATGTCAAGATATGAACTTAAGGAGATACACGAGAAGCCGTTTTAAAAGATTTTGTCCTTCGGCTAAATATCGATTAAATCGTGCTACTTTATTTTCGAACTAATCAATACTCAAATAAGTCAATATGAATCACTTATGATCCATGACAAGTAGTTAAAAAATTCTAGAAACCCATTTATTTTCATAATAACTAGGATTCCGGGGAGAAAAAGTGTTACACAATTTGGACGTATGAGTAGCGTTAGCATTGTGACTTGTACCAACAATTATCTTGTTTTTGCACTTAGCATGGAATGTATGAAAATCAAGAATGACAAACTTTAATCTATGAGACATTCACTTGTTTCTATTCGCTGACCCTAAAAGTCACACACGTGATGAAAATCATACACTATGTCTTTACACATCTTCGTAGTATTGTTGCAAGTCTTTTACTTTTCAATAAAGGTTAATAAAATTGAATTTTGGAGAGATGGCATTTATACATGATCTCATCGTTCTTTTCTGTGGGGGAGTGATGAGATGGCATTTATACATGATCTCATCGTTCTTTTCGGGCTTTAAATGCATAAAAGTGTCATAAAATATCATATATATGCTTGTGTTTGTTTACTTGTGTATTTTAGATATGGATATCGTGAAAAAGACAAAAGATTACAAGAAACAAGGAAAAACAAACACGAGAAACGAAGCCGCACAAAGAACCGAGCCCTAGTTTGTGAATTATCAAAGAAAAACCCTTGAAGATTTGAAGATGTACAAGATTGAGCCCTAATTTATGAAGAAATGACACTTAATACCCTTTGTTGGAAATACGTTTTTCCAAAGAAAGTCTTGGTCACATCATTGTTAGCATAGATCACGAGCTATAGACTATTTAGGACATTGTAACTTGTAGTGACCTCCCTTAGGGGGAGATTGTTGGAAATACATTTTTACGTATTTAGAAAGGATCGGTCACTCCAATAATATATTCAAGTAATAGGCTCGTGATCCAGTTTGTAAACAGTATAGTCCATATAGCCCACATGTAGGGTGAGCTATATATACCCCCTCCTAGCATGTTAGGAGGGGTTGCTCATTTTCATTTACCACTTTCATTTAATAAAAATCACTTTCTCTCTCTACTTCTCTTTCCTCTCCTCTTTCTCTCTCTAGTTCTTCATCTTCTTCCTCCTCCTCCTCCATTCAAACAATAGATCTAATCATAGTTTACCAAATCCTAAGAAATCGTAGACCTTCAATTGGTATCAAGAGCCATGGTTAAATCTTAGGATTTGCGTTTTTATCTATTAATTTTCTTGTCAAATCTTCTTACCTTTTTATATAATCTTTTCGTCTCATTTTTTTAAAAATCTGTCCAGTCAGTTTTTATCAATTTCTAAATCATCAATTTTTTTTATTAGTAAATCATCAATTTTTATTAAATTTTTTAAAATAATCAAATTTTCTCAAGTATCCATATCAAATCTGTCAATCATGTTTCCACAATCATCAGCTTTTTAATATTTTATATTTTTATTTTTTTATTTTTTTATCAGTTTTTCTTGTTTCTATCAACTTTTGTCCAATCCGTATCTTTTGTCTAATCAGTTTAGATAACTGGGTTTCTTTCAACCTCATTGTTCCAACAAATCTTGTCCAACAGCCTTTCATTGACACACACTCATCGGTGTTCAGAACAAAAGTGTTCCGCACGAAAGTGTTCCGCACGAAAGTGTTCCGCACGAAAGTGTTCCGCACGAACGTGTTCCGAACGAACGTGTTCTGAACGAACGTGTTCCGAACGAACGTGTTCCGAACGAACGTGTTCCGAACGAACGTGTTCCGAACGAACGTGTTCCGAACGAACGTGTTCCGAACGAACGTGTTCCGAACGAACGTGTTCCAAACGAACGTATTCCGAACCAAGCATTTTTGATTCAAACATAACGGAACTCTACATCACTCGACATCATCACCCACATCACCTCGACTCACACACCCTCAGACACACAACCACATCAGACTGACTCGACCAAAGAACATCACTCCCATTTACAAACACAAACAGACTCTCAATCAACAACGAAACCCTTTTGACTCTAAACCATTTCGACTCAAACCAGATTTCTCACGACTTTAATCTTGACTCAATCCCAAACCTATACTCAACACACGACACAGACACAAAGTCAAAATACATTGAGTGCAATCTTTAACCTCGACTGTTACAAAGTCAAAAGTTTCAGCCTTTTTAAATTCGACTGTTACAAAGTAAAAATACAGATACAAAGCCAAAAGTTTCAGCCTCTTTAAACTCGACTGTTACACATTGAGTGCAATATTTAACCCACCCTCGACTCGACCAAAACCTGATTCGAGCACCAAAAACACAAACCTAACCCCATCTAAAAACTCGAAAGAAACAGAAAACTTAAAGGATCTCAGATTAAGTCTAAACATTTGAAGATCTTCGAAGATCTGGTGTTTTTGACCATCTTTCTTCACTGACCCATATCGAGAGTAACACTATTTCGATATACGAAACTTAAAGAGAAATTAATAACAATTTTGTTATAATCCTTCTTTGATTCGTTTAATCAACACATGCAAACATAAGAAGTAAGCACTTACCCGAGACCCATACAGGATCTTGAAGCCGGTTTAGTTGTCTTCATAGGCTGTGTTTATTTTGAAGATTGATACACACAAGTAATAGTTCTGTAATTGATACAACCAAGTAATACTGGTGTGTTCCTCGTATGATGATAACAGATTTAATTAGAAGTTAAGATTTAAATTTAATGTTGATAACAGATTTAATCTGTTGATTGTTGGGAGTAATCAAGCAAAAGGACGGAGGAGTTTCTTGTTATTTTGTTGAGGAGAAAGAGAGAGATAAAGGGTACGGAGATAACAAAGTAAAGGCTGGGGGTGTTAATTTTGTGAGATTGGTTTGAGATTTATATAAAGAAAAGGGGGACGGAGAAAACAAAGAGTGGGATTGCCACGTGTTCTCAATTGCTTGACGAAGTGTTGGACAACTGTTTCCTACTTACACGTTTCTTGTTCTTGGATGCGTTAGACGCGTGTGGATAGTCATTAATATACTTTCTTATTAATACACTTGATATTAATATCTGATATTAATATACTTGATATTAATATTTTCGTGTATGAATATTTAATGGGATCGGGTAGTATTATTTGGTAGGTTTAGTCTCGTTTTGGATTTTTTCTTATTACTTTTTTCAAAGTAAATAGGGTATTGAACTGATTTGTAGGTATTGTTATTGGAAAAACTCGAGTCATTTTTATTTCTCGAACTAAAGTGCTTAAACGACAAAGATATTTTTAGGTTTCATAAGGATTTGGACTTTAGACAAATTTCGAGGATGTCAAGCACCGGTTTTTATCAACCATACCAATCAAGGATCCAAGAAATTCTCATTGAAATTTAATGGATTCATTGGATTCAACATTTCAAGAGGGAGAAACGCATCTAATGCAAGACAAAGCTAGTGAACGTGGCATCACTTCATTTCGACTTCTTCAGTCTCATCTTGTGAACATTTCATGTCTTCAAGGAGGGTGCGAATTTGTGACACTCTTTGGTCAAGATCGTCATATATTCATGGAATCGATGTTCATCATCTTCAACCAACTAGCAGAGCAACTCAACAATGTAGACTTTAATCACTCTGCATCGGCTCTTGCATATAAGGCTCTTGTGACTCAACTCACGCCTTTTCTCCAATTCAATATCATCATGTCTGAAAGTTAAGTGATTTGCCAATAATTTCTTCGAGATACACATACCGAGCTTCGAGATTTCCGTGGTACAATATTAAAACTCATGACATCGGTCTCGTCTTTGATTTATGAAAAATCTCGACTTCAGCAAGCGTATGATAATAGAGTGCAAGATTCTACGATGCAAGAGGAAAATGGTCATACGATTGACGCATTGGAGGTTGCTAAAGATTGCAAGGACATGGAATCAACAGTTAAGCATGACATCAGCAACACGTCAGGGAATGTTATAGACATCTCTTATGATGACACCATACACATTTATGACGAATAGCCTACAAATATGGTACAATGTAATGTTGTATATGATGTCTATGCCGATGAACTAACGCATGTTGAGCATTCCGAACCTATTTATGACAAACATGGGATGGAAAACGGTGATAGTTTTACCACTTTAGATTCATCCGATGTGCGTCATAATGGGGGAGAGAATGTTCAGAATGCTATCGTACATCATGATAAATGCTTTATGACTGCTTCGTTAACTGACTCTGATTCCAAGATTAAAGAGCTCGAAACGATCTTAGCTCAGCAATCAAAAGATCTTGAGGATGCCAAACTTGAATTTTCTAAGAAAACGGACAAATTTGAAGCATACTTTGAAAAACTTGAAAAGTCTAACGTTGTTCTTGAAAGAAAATTGGATCAAAAAGTTTTAGATTCTAAAGCTGAAAAGGATAATCTTTTGAAACAAATTCAGTTACTAGAGTCTAAATTGGCATCCCAAGATAGATTGCTCAAAGAGAATGAGACTTTAAAAGCTCAAGTCCAAGAAAAGGTGTTTGCTATAGCTGCGTTGAAAAACGAGTTAAGGAAAAATAGAGGACCTAGTGTGGACACTAATCTTGAAAAACCATCAATCTTGGGGAAACCGCCTACGAATCAGTTCGTCAGACAACCGACTATCAGACAACCTACTGCATTTAGATCCGAGCGACCACAATCCTCGAGACCACGGTTTGCCTCCCAAGTTGATTTGGTTCATTTTCCTAGACCAGTCACTCCAGCAACTAGGCCCAATGTGATCAAAACAGCTTTGGCAATACCTAATCACATGATTGCCTCTAGTTTCCCTAAATATACCAAGACCACGTCTAGAACTAGTTCAAATGACGTTTGCCATAAATCTGGTCTAAGGGAAGCTATGCAAAAGACACATGTAAGAGATAGCAATGTCAAACCTAGTCAGATGCCTTCTAGATTACCCAACACTGCTAACCGTAGCATGTCATCTCCTACGAGCATCGATCAATCATCTAGGAATTACTCGGAAATTAAATATGATACTTGTAAAACATGTAGAAAATGTGTCTTTACGGCAAATCATGATTCTTGTGTCAAGAAATTACTTGATGAGGTGAACTCCCGTGCTAGACTTAAAACCCAGTGGATAGCCAAAATCAAACCCATGGGTAAAGTTTGGCGCCCCACGGGTAGAACGTTCACTCATGTAGGAAACGAATGCCCTTTAACTAGGATAGTCTCCAATTCTACTAAGTCTACTAGGGAGGAAACTGATAAAGATGATACTTCACTTAAGCCTAAACTTAAGATTTTCTATAAAAGGAAACGTTTGCCAACTAAGATAAGTGAATCATCTACTTAGGTTATCTCTGACACAAGTAAAGCCAACTGTGAACCCCCACGTGCTTCTAAGATAGATATCACCAACCCATTTCAAAGCATGTAAATTCCTAATGAGAATGCAGGTACCAAAGTTGATGTTCCAAAAGAACGAAGCGGTCCAATCATTGTATACCGTTCAACTAAGGACACTCTTAGAGTTTGGTTACTGAAGAAGCAGATATCGGAGAAACAAGTGTCTCAGGGGATTCATGGTTAAGCTTACCAAATGGCTCAGAGGCTTACAGTCGGATCACAGATTGTAACCCGTTTTTCAAAGAAAGGAAAGTTTATTGCCGATGATAAACTTATCCTAAAAACGAGAAATTCATTTTTCTCGGGCATGAGCTTATATCAAAAACATTCCATGTTTTTAAGCTCATGGCTCACATTCAAATTACAGTCTGTGACCTGATCTTCAGAGAAAGGGAAGTTTATCTACGCAACGATAACTTACCCTCAAAACGAGAAATTAATTTTTCTCGGACACGAGCTTACATTAAAACCATTCAATGGTTTCTAGCTCGTGTATATGGCTCCTCGTTAAATGACAGACGATGACCCAGACTTTAGAGACAGGGAAGTTTATCTACGCAACGATAACTTACCCTCTTAACAAGAAAGTAAGTTTTCTTGGACACGAGCTTATCCTAAAACCATTCAAAGGTTTTAAGCTCGTGTATAAGGCTCTTCATTAAATATCAGATGATGACTCGATCTTCAAATAAAGGAAAGTTTATCGTCGATGATAAACTTATCCTCAAAAACGAGAAATTAAATTTTCTCAGACACGAGCTTACTTTAAAACTATTCAACGGTTTTAAGCTCGTGTAAAATGGTTCATTGTTAAATGTCAAACATTGACCCGTTCTTCAAAGGTAGGAAAGTTTATCACCGATGATAAACTTATCCTTACAACGAGAAATTAATTTTTCTCGGGCATGAGCTAATGTTAAAAACATTCAAAGTTTTTTTTAAGCTCATGCACAATGACTTACAGTTAAATATCAGACTGTAACTCGGACTTCAATTTTAGGAAAGCTTATCTTTAAAGATAGCTTATTCTCGTAACGGGAAATTCATTTTTCTCGGTCATGAGCTTGTATTAAAACATTCCAAGTTTTAACCTCAGAAAGGAAAGTGTATCTTTTAAATAAGAGAACTTTTCCTCATAACGAGAAATTAACCTTTCTCGGTCATGAGCTTTCCGTTAAAACAGTCAAAGTTTTCAAGCTCATGAAAACGAATTCTAAGTAAATGTCAGCTTAGGACTCGTCCTTCAGATAAAAGGAAAGTTTATCGCCGATGGTAACTTATCCTTAACAACGGGAAGTTCACAACTTCTCGGACTTGATCTCGTTTTTAAGATATTCAACATCTTAAGCTCAAGTAATTGTTTTTCAAAACTATGAACACAATTTTTCAAGAATTTTTCAAAAGGTTTTTCTAAATCTTTTAAAATTGTGTGTTCAAATATGTTTTGATAAAAAGAGCATGTCTTCTAGAATCGATAATATTTACGAACCTAGAAATGTCGTTCAATAATGACACGGGGTTGTAAATAAAGTTAGAGCAGAAGTTTAAACGATTTAAAACATGCTCCATATGGTTTGCTATTATTTCCGATAGTAACCCGCTTTTCACATTGAAGTCAAGCATTTCACCGGAAAGCTTTGACTCTACAAGCCGAAGTTATCAACTCCACAAATCCGAAGTTTGTTGCAATTGATATCTACATACTAGACGATGCAACTGCTCAAACGACGACTACAGCTCTTTAAGTAGAACACGGGTCAACAATTGAGGGGGAGCAATTGTCCAGCATTCAGAATCTTCGATGCCGAAAGTGCCATAGTTCACAAGTTGGTGTCAAGACAACGATATCAATTGTCTATGTGGTGTAAAGGGGAAGATAATTTCAGAAGTTACGAGGAAGACCAACATTCGTGAACAAGAACCATGTGCTTTTTTCATATGATGTTCTCCATCATTCAGGTCCAACCTCGTAAATTGCTAATATTGTGAATTCATTATCATATATGATCTTTGCACGTGATAAATACCTTACACTTTTGTTTAAAAGGTATTTAATTTACGTTTCAAGTAGACCCTCATTAATTTGAAGGGGAGCTTGTGTAACTCATGAAGATACTTGGCTTTGCATTTTTCTTCCCAAATTTTCTTAAAATGCTATTAAATCAATTGATATTAAAAACATCGATTGGGTTAATATTTTTAATATAGGGGAGAAACTGTGATTTAATATGGGAAATGATTAATCACAAATGGTTTGACTTAACGTGCTAGCTCATCCCGACATGTGCGAAATGTTTTCGGATATCGTGGCATATGTTAAGCGGGAGCAAAATGGATTTGCACTTCAAAATGGATTTCATGGTGACATACACTTACCCAAAACATCTCTATTCACGACGGTGAAGATTGTGGTGACATAAGGATGGTAGGATAGGTTAAAGTCCAATGATTCCTCTAGAACCGGAGGAATCTGCCCAAGGACATTCCATAGCTAGAAATAGTAGTCCTTAGGAAAGATGAAGAAAGATTGTGAATGTAGTTGAATGCCTACCAAGTACTTAAGTTAGCACTGGAACAATCACAACAATGTGCTAGTGATGACGTATTGGTAAGCATTGAAGGGGTTGAAGAATGAAAAAGAATTGTAAAGATAAAGGGTGTAAAGAAAGAAGCCCTCCTTACAACTTAGGCAGAAACCGGGTCAATACATATGCTATTAAGATCATTGTTTAATGATTCTTGATATTGAAGACAGACATCATGGACCCAGTGATGCAAGGCACAACCCATCCCAGCTAACTCAGATATCTCTCAAAAGATATTTGTTTTAATCACACGGAGACAACGCATTATCTATTGATTTATTCACTCCGAATAAATTGGTATTGAAAAGGTGGCACTCCTCTCCAACCTCCGATCACTAAAATCCAAAATGCACGATCGAGTCTAGAGCCAGTTGAGATCATCAAATATCTCATTAGGACACACTTTCATTATTCCTTGCTTGTTCACACAATGTGAAAAGTAAGAAAGATATTAAGAGTCCTACGTAAAATCTTCATGATCTTGCCTGAACATCCGAGTAATACGAAAGTATTTACAATGAAGATGGAAATCCTTCTTGAGCGAACATCAAAAAGCTCATGGTAGGTGCTTGTGCGATTCTTTATGAATCAAACTTGTGATAACTGGAAAGCAACAGTGGTTTAAACTCTTAAATGAATTTAAACACGTTCCAGGCCTCTACGCAATATCTTAGTGATCTTGCCAGAACATTCAGAGTAATACTATTAAGTATTTACAGTGACGAATGGAAATCCTTCTAGTGTTAACATCAAACAGCACTTGGTAGGTAACTTGCAAGATTCTATATGAATCAAGCTCGTGACAACTGGAAAGCAACGATGGTGCGGTTCTTAATTGAACTTCACTTGTTCCAGGAACATGAATTGACGGCTTCAAATGATGCGGAAAATATTATCCAAATGATTCACTCTTTACGTTCGCAGTCAGCTTTGGACGGTCGAGTAAAGAGAACGGGTTTACCCGCGAAATCTTGTCAAGGAGGTTCTTTATTGAAACTACCTGCCACAAGTACGATATAATATCATCCAATGGTCTTCACTGACCGGAGGTAAAATGCTACCGAATTAGAATGAAATGTTCAAGGCCATTTCATTCGTGTAAATGGTTTGTTGCTGTCTTATGAAGCGTAACAAGAAGGTGGCATTACGGTGTATAATCCAGAAGAAGTCGTCACCACATGCTTATACTACATACACTTAGTACTTCAACAAATTCAAGAAAGTCTGAAGGTCAAGTCTTCCGCTGTATCAAACTCTGAAGCTTTCAAGAATTTAAAGATATAAGTATGTGGAACATGAAGTCACGAAGAGGCGAATATCACACGTGACGAATGCACAAGGTCAAGGCAAGAAAACATGCTCAAGACTTAAGTCAAAGATCACATCAAGCATATTCACAAGAACAAGATCGAAGACTCAAGCATAGTATGCTAGGTTTAAGATTTTGTAAAATGGTGTAACCTCCCTTAGGGGGAGATTGTTGGAAATACGTTTTTCCAAAGAAAGTCTCGGGCACATCATTGTTAGCATAGATCACGAGCAATAGACTATTTAGGAGATTTTAACTTGGAGTGACCTCCCTTAGGGGGAGATTGTTGGAAATACGTTTTTACGTATTTAGAAAGGATCGGTCACTCCAATAATATATTCAAGTAATAGGCTCGTGATCCAGTTTGTAAACAGTGTAGTCCATATATCCCACATGTAGGGTGGGCTATTTATACCCCCTCCTAGCATGTTAGGAGGAGTTGCTCATTTTCATTTACCACTTTCATTTAATAAAAATCACTTTCTCTCTCTACTTCTCTTTCCTCTCCTCTTTCTCTCTCTAGTTCTTCATCTTCTTCCTCCTCCTCCTCCATTCTATCAATAGGTAAATCATAGTTTGTCAAATCCCAAGAAATCGTAGACCTTCAACCTTGTATATTCGTAATTACAAGTTTGGTCCCTTAAGTTTGTCAAAATTACAAAAAGGTCCTCCAAGTTTGAAGAATTGGAAAATTTAGTCCCTCAACAATACTAAATTGTCAATAATGGTCCTTCATAAAGTCCAAGATCCAAAGAAGCCCCTGAAGTTCAAGAATATTACACTTCTAGTCCTTTTAAATTGGATTAAATATCAAAAGTACTGAAGTTGTAAATATGCCAAAGTGTTAAAAGCCCTAAAACTTTGTTTAGAAACTTTTTGTGGCCAAAGTGGGAATTCAGAAACTTCAATAACAAAGAAAAAATGAGTTTCTTGGAAAATAAACTTGTTATACCATGTTTTCCACAAACTGAGGGCCAAAAGTGTGCAAGTGAAACATTCAACCAAAATTTGCGCCAAACACAATCTCAATCCACAGAAACCGGATCAAAATAGTTACTATTCACCCTTCATCACCCATTACTTTTAGCAGTCAAAGGTTTATTCCCAATTAACTTAACCAAAACATAATTAACCCTCACACGAATCATTCCCACACCCAAATTCTCACACCCACTCACCAAGGACCCTACCCCATTCACCCGTCCACCAATAATGTGACTACTTCCCCTCCAAGGAATGCCACGTGGCCATATCAACGACTCACACTCATTACTTGGTCCCAAAGCTAAAATGAACACTCAGGATCATTTTCGACAGCTTAACAACAACAAACGTCGAGAAGCATTCAAGGGCAATTTAGATATTCTGTAGCTAGGGTTTTCATTGTAATCTCAGCCCTTGTGGCCTGTATAAGGACTCCTCAACATGTGAGAGAGCCTTGTTCCAGTTTTACTCTTTAAACATTGTAATCCCTTTTTAAATTTATAATAGTTTGGTATTTTTAAGAGAATTGTAATTCCTTTTTATGTTTTTAAAAGTTGGTATTGTTTAAGAGTGATTCTGAGTTCCATTTGATGTTATAAAGGTGCTTTGATGTTTTGGTTAAAGCACGTTTATGTTTGGTAAGGTTTTCAAGTTTGAAATAAGCTTTAAATCAGTAATTTGTTTTCCTATTTTTCTTGTACTAACCCTTAACCATAAGCCCTAAGCTCTTACAAGCTTGTTAACACCAAGCTTGTGAAGGGGTTTGAGCCTTTGGTTAGGCTGTTTGTTGCCTTGTGTTAAAGATCATACATATCAAGGTCTGGTTCTACATTGAACCATCAGTAGAGCTTGATCCTTCTTGTTTCAAAGACCTTGATCACTCTCTATCTGTAGAGAGTGGTCCAAGGAGAGTAGCTGATCTCCCTAGGAAGTTGTGAGGATAGGTATAAGCTCTATTTCAGTTTCCTCTAAAACATATCATGATTATGTCTGTTATGAGGTTTGCCATGTGATTTGGTGTTCTTGTGTTTGTGCTTTGTGTTTTATTGGTTGTATCTGTTAGTTGTCACCTAGGTAAGTTATTTGAATCATAAAATCAGCAGGTTTTGTGTTGGAATCAAAAGTTTGTTTAAAAAGGGGCTATAACAAGGTTGTTTGGTTTTTGGGATCATAAGGCCTTGTGGCCTTGTGCCCTTGGTTCTTAGGGTTTGGATATTCTAAACAAGTCATTTTTCACTGGTTTTGGTCCTTGATTAAGTCTCAAGAGGTTTAGAAAAGGATTTCAAAGTTTTGGAAAAATCTGAAAATATTGGTTTGAAATTGGTCAAACACATCAGATCCAATAAAAATTTTTTTTTTGGATCTAAGGTCTGAAATTTGGTTTGGGAAGAGTTTAGGTGATAAGCTATCTGTGTAATATCTGTTTGTTGATTTTGGTGGCTTATTGTGGGTGCTAGAGCTTATTAAAGTTGGTTGAAGTGGTCATTTGCATCAGCAAAGTGACCACCTCATTTTAGGCTTGCATTTGCTATTCTAGTGTATGCCTTGTTGTTCAACTGCTAGAATCTTGTTATTGTGCTGCTTGTGAGTGCTTCTTGCTATTTGGTTTGCTTATTTGCTGGCATATAAGCCAACTGGCTTATTGGCTTGAATTTGCCAAAATCTGTCAAGTTTTGGTTAACTGACCACTTGATTCACAAGGGCTCAGCCTTGAGTTCTTCACAAAAGTTGCTTAAAACAAGCTTATAATCAAACCCTGGTCATTTGATAACATTTGATGGACTTTGAATTTTGGTCAAATAAGCACAATTTGGCTTATTTTTCAGAACTGCTTATTGGTACTTGCAACAACTTGGTTTTTTGTGATAGGTGTCATTTTTTCTCAGCTTAATATCATATTTGAGGAGTTACAAGTCTTTTGGTTAAGCTTTTGCTAGGAAACTAGCTTAGTTTGCTTTTTCAGCCAGCTTATTATCTTCCACAGCTTATTCTACTTGGCTTTTTGTGATTTTTCTTGGTTATTATTCTTAGTTAAGCTATTTGTAAGCTTTTGCAAAAAGAATCAGCTTTTGAAACCCTCTAGAACTCAAACCCGACTATTTTGTCATTTAGTGAAAAAGTTCTTTTCAAAGTTTTGGCTTATTACTTGAGCTTTTTCAAAAAAAAATTTGCAGATTGGTTTAGGATCTCAATAAGATGTTGTGTGTTTAATTAGAGCTTATGGCATTGGCTTATAGCTTAATGGGCCAAAAGGCCCATTAAGAATAAGCTGTTGACTTATTAAGCTGTGATAAACACATTTTCAGCTTTTGGGCCTTTAGTCTTTTGTACTTAAAATCAAATTTTGAGTAAGACTGGTGATTTTCAGCTTATTTGGTTGAGTATGATCTTATTGGGCCAAAAAGCCCATTTAAGTGCACTGTTTTTTATTTTAACCCATTTGGGGGCCCAATAGGGGAATTTTGGTAATTTCACTTTCATTTTCTAATTATATAGGTTAAAATAAACTAGTTTGCATGTTTTTAGAATTTTTTATAATTTTTGGATTTTTAATAATATTTTAATATTATTTTATTATTAAATTTCAATTTTCACATTTTTGAAACTTTTATATTTTACTTAGGTCAAATACATTAAAATAGGATTTTAAAAACTCTTAGATTAATTTTAGCATCATTTTCTTAATTTTTAGAATTATTTTAATATTTTAATAGTTTTTAATCATTTAAAAATAGTTTTCCTTAGTTTAAAAATTCATAAAAATAGTTTGTCTTTTTAAGTCATTTTAGAGTTTTACAAAGTGAAAAATCTTTATTTGGACTTTTTAATAATTAACTGGATTTTTAGGGCTTTAATTAGCATTTTAAAATTAATATTTAATTAATTAAAAGGTTTGAAAAAGTTTTGATCATTTGTAAACTCTTAGTTTATTTTATTTGACTTTTGGTAATTTTTTGGGAATTTTTAGAATTAATTTTTATCTTATCACTTTTTACGGTTTTTAATTTAGTCGTCGTAGTAATAATATTCACGTATCTGTCATTCTAATTTCTCATCCCTTCTTTCTCATATTAATCTCAAATCATTTACAAGTTTTTCACACACATATACCTCCTTGGGAAACGAACTTACTTGGGTCATTAGTGCTTCATTTTCCTAAATCATCACTTAATACTTACCGCTTTTACGCCTTTTTCCTCAAAGGTCGTATTTTACCACAATCATATACCTTTATAGCGTGATCGGTAGAATCGAATGATGACTATCACTAAGAACATGAACCACTTATGAAACCAAGTGATCAAAGGAGATCACCTCTATGATGTATCCACACTACACTTCCTTGTATACCAATAGATGCTAGTCTTTAAACCCCGTAAATCTTTGTAAAACAATCAACTACTATAGTTTAATGTTTGTTTTTTATTTTCAATTCAAACAAAACACCACCATATGTCAATGGTTGTTTTTTTGCCATATGAAAAAAGAGGTAGGAAGCAAAAAATGAGATCATCGCATTTCATATGTAACATACTATGTATATAATTAATATAAGTTAATTCTAATTAATTAGTCTTAATGACTAAATCAATTACCTTAATAACCATATAAGTTACATTTGACCACCTTGGTCTTTTCTCTTTTCCTCTCGAGTTACATAAGTTCTATATATATTGTAAATACATTAGATATGATATATTAAATGGTACCTCAGTGTATATGTGTGTGACCCCATAGGCCCATATGTGTCTAGCCATGTAATTAGTTGTTATGACACGAGCAAACACCAACTGTCATTGTCAATACCGCCACCCCTATCCGAAGCAGAACGGTCCTGAGTCTGACAGTTACCCTTTGGCTGGTTCTGCTGATGAGTGGCCGGTTGGGACCGGTCCCCAGTCTTCTGCCTGAAAGATGCAATTGTATAGAAAATGATATAAATTAACAATATTGAATTAAATTAAATGATCACCGCTGATGACGGAGATATACCTCTTATCAGGTCTTTCTACCTCTCCAAACTCATCCCTCTCTTGCAGCATCTCCAACTTGCGAACTGCATCTGCCACCTGTGCCACAGTGTTGAACGTAGCACACACCAGATTGTTGGTGACAGAAGTACGAAGAGCCCAGCGTAAGTGATACGCCTGCTCCTCTATAGTCCCGGCTGTTGCGCCAAGGAATCCAGCCAGTCGAAGGAACCTCTGCATCAATTCAGTGCTATCTTCCCCCGCTCTCTGTGTAATGCCATGATACTCCCTCTTGAGTTTATCCTGCTCAGCTTTCGGGAAGAACTGCCCCACAACCAACTCCCTAAACTGTGCCCAAGTCAAGCCAGTCACCTAGTCGTCGCCTCCATTCGACTGCTTAAGTGCCTTCCACCATGCAAGCATGTCTCCCTCCAAATTGTAACAAGCTAACCTCGCCTTAAAGACAGGGTCGCATCCCATAGCATCAAAAATCTTCTCAATGTGAGGGATCCAGCTCTCTGCCTCATCTAGGTTGTCATTCTGCTTGAATGATTTTAGACGCTGCTTGTTGAACCTCTCTAGCCATGTGATTAGGGTATCTAGAGGTGGAGGAGGAGGATTCTGATTCTGGTGAGGGTGCTGATTTTTGTTGGCTTGCACCTCGGCCCGAATCTTATTCCTCAGTTGAGGTAGTATAGATTGAATAGCAGCTTGGACTGCTGCATTCATTAGTTCTTGTTCACGTGTGAGAACCATCTGACAGTATAAAACAAAATGAAATGATTATTCTGATTAGACATAATATAAACATGAAAAAAAATTTATGCATGAAAACAGTGTATGAAGGCATAGCCAACAAAAAAATGACATGAGTTTGGATGAACGCCTATGGGTCGGTTAATCAAAACAAAAATGATTCAAGTAAAAGCACATGCGACTATATATGGCCAATCCTGTACCAACCATTACTTAGTCAAAATTCCTGCAACAATAATACATGAAACAAATGCATGAAAACAAACTGTCAGTTTTAGGAAGACCATGGTGATTACCCACTAATCACATGTCATATTTTTAGAGCCTACAGGTCGAAACCTTGGCTTTGATACCATAATTGTAACACCCCATTTTGACAAATGGAATATCACAGGATAATTATGGCATGACATCAAAGCATGCAAGGTAAATGTATAAAACATTAAATGACCATAAAAGGAAATACCGGAAACAAACATCGGTAGTCCAAACATAAGCTCACACACATGAATATAAGTACTAAACGGGAAGAACTAAACAATGTCCAAAAGAAATAAAGTAATGTAATGTATGGAAATGCATAAAGTAATGAAGGAAAGATAGCTTCCATCCATATGCGCATACTCTCTAGTCCTAGTTGCTTCAATGAGTACCTGCCGTTTGGGAAAATGAAAAGGAAAACAGCTGAGCAAAACGCCCAGCGATCGGATATACAAGCATAGCATGAAATGACATAAGCATAAAAGACTAATAGCGGCAGAAATGTATAAAACCTAGATAACCTGAAACATGTTCATAAAACTGGTTTTATAATTTGAAAAGACTTATGTTTTTATATGAAAACTGTATTAATTAGCCAATAACCCATATAGGTCATGAGGTTCCACCGTGCATGAATACTTGGAGGGGTGACCTCATCATGCAATTAGAGGGGATGCCTCTAATTAAATTAGTCTAGGTAGGAGGGATAAACTCCTTGTGAAGGATGCAAGGCACACACCACATTCACCATGAAAATCCTATAAAAACATGTAACTAGGATGCACCCATACGCCCCACATGATAATATAAATATATGGCCAAAACTGTAAAGGGAGCCCACGAGAAATCACTCCGCCGTGGGGAAGTCATAACACTCATGCCTCTAGTGTTATGGTTATGGTACCTCCATAACTAGGTGACATGGCATGCATGTATATGCCTTAGGCATTTAAAACTAAACATAAACAGATCAAAACATATAAAACAAATACTTGGGAAAACAGTTGGCTACAGACGAGGAATCCTAATAAGGAAAGAGAATGTCCATACTGAAGGACATAATATCTATACCTTATGTCCAGTGAACGAGGAAAGATGAAAGGATGAAAAGTCCTACTCAAACCTCACTATTGCTACATAAATAAGGGAAATATATGAGTTTCTGATTACTGAGTACGTTACTGGTTCTTGTCTGATTACTAAGTGACAACCCATTAGCGTTTCACTGCCTATATAAGGAACCCCCAAGGGTTCCACAAAGGTATTACATTCTACACACTCACAACTCATCTGATTCTTAAACCCTAACCGATTACTTACTCTCACGTTGGAGCTTAATCGTGGGATACATTCCCACGGTAAGTCTAATGCGTGTTGTTTTAGTGTGCAGGATCCCAACCAGATATTTCACTTGGTGCAGGTGCCGGACCCCAGCCAACCCGAATTAAGCCTAATTCGGGTCTAGCAAGGATCATCCAACTTTTGTATAAACATGTATAACCTAAGTATTATATTAGACTTAATTTAACTAAATCATGACTTAATTAAATTGTATAACCTATAGTTTAATAATTTAACCATGATATGTTATTAATTAATAAAACCTGTACGATAATTATTAATTAATAATCAGACATAACCTATAGTACTTAATTAATAAACTATGCTATTATTTCCATGGCTTATAACTTTTAACCAGTAAACACTAGCTTGTATAATTAAGTCATGATTTAGTTAAATTAAGTCTAATATAAAACTTAGGTTATACATGTTTATACAAAAGTTGGATGATCCTTGCTAGACCCGAATTACGCTTAATTCGGGTTGGCTGGGGTCTGGCTCCTGCACCAAGTGAAATATCTGGTTGGGATCCTGCACACTAAAACAACACGCGTTAGACTTACCGTGGGAATGTATCCCACGATTAAGCTCCAGCGTGAGAGTAAGTAATCGGTTAGGGTTTAAGAATCGGATGAGTTGTGAGTGTGTAGAATGTAATACCTTTGTGGAACCCTTGGGGGTTCCTTATATAGGCAGTGAAACCCTAATGGACTGTCACTGATGCTTCGGCCCCAAGGAAAGTATAAGTACCAGAATTAGATTGATTGTGTATGTAGATTTGCTAAATTACTAGATTCGGTGGTCTAGGTGGGTGGTGGAAATAGATGGCAGCCATGGATGGTTTAGAGAGAGAAAGTAAGGTTGTGTGAAAATGTAAATGTATTAAGAATGAAATAAACACAAGAAACACCCCTCCTTGGAAGCTAAGGAGGGGTATATATAGCCACACACACAACATAAACTATACAACGAACCTAGTCTAGTCTAAACGTATGTGACTACGATAACTAATGGGAATTCTTAAATGTCGTCACATAAAGTGAGTTTCCAACAATCTTCCCCCATGGGACGACGTGTAGAATTCCTTACAATATTCTTCCTAACAAGTACAAAATGATTAAGAACAAGAGCTTTCATGAAGCATCCAATGCTGATGAAGTCTTCTGAGGCCTTCGTCTTCAAAACGACTCATCTTTAAAGTAACTTGTAGAAGAAATACTGTAACGGCACGAGCTAAGTAACCCATACACTTCTGGTTAAGGAGAAGCTTCTGAATTAGCTTCCCCCTAATTCATGCCACATAAACTTGATGTAGAAGCTTTTTAAATAGCTTCCCCCTAAATCGACAATCCTCGTAAGCAACTTCAAAGCTTTCAATAAAGCTTAGAATAATTAAGCGCACAGCGGAATCTAACAAGCAAATCCCATCATATAACATGATAACGTTGCTAAGAGGGATTGAAAGTAAGGGGTACACCAAGTAGATCAACAACTTCTCTTCTCACGCTTGAATAATTCTTCTGAATTTTTCTTCCCCCTGAGAGTTCAAGTTATGCATACCAGAAAGAATCAAGACATTTCTTCCCCCACGTGGTTGAAGAAAGTAAATCAATCCCAATTATGAAGCTCAAATACTGAAGTGGACACTTTATCCCATTCATGAAGTTGACATCGTAACACCAGAGTCAATTAAGTCCTGGAAATGCACATGTCTTCTTCCGGAGATGCACCAGAGTCAATTATGTCCCGGGAATGCATATAGGATAATGATGATGAATAATTGCAACAATCAAACAATTAAACCTCGAATCAGTAGTGTACCGTTTGGAGATTGATAATGCCACGAGTTAAAACACTGATTTTCTCTCGGCTATGACAAATGTCATCCCGGAATATCTTCAAATCAAAAGAAGGTATGAAGTTGATCACGTGTACTCGTTGTGCGTTCAATGTGTCTTCTTCTTCCCCCTTGATGGTTTCAAATTCGGAACCATCAACAAATCGTACGCACATAAACCTGAAATCTCGTGAGAATAATAAATAAGCTGAATTATATATTTTGTGAGAATCAGCTGTTGATCGAAAATCTCTTCTCATAAACTCTCCATGGCCACCTTTACCAACCCACGTGAAAGCAATTTGAAGTGACCATTGATTGAATGAACCAGATACATCAAACGTGAAACTGAATAAGAATCCTTCGATCTTGTGACTTAAGCTTGCACTATTGTTGAATGAAGAACGGTGGAAAAATCTCTAAGTACTCAATGCATCACTGAAGAAGTCTATAAGCACAACACCTCTTGAAATTATCCACGTCGACTAAACGCGTGTCACTGAGTACAACAATGTAACCCCTTTGAATGATAGTTATCCGAGTCATCAACCAACCACCCCGAACCCGGAAACTAGATAACCAAGTCGTCATTCTAATATGAAGCACGAGCAAGTTATCTTTGAAAGATAAAATAAATACACTCCTTCGAAAAATCCGTCTTCAACGTCACGTAAATAATACCCGATCCATAAAAATCTGTAGTCACTAAAAAATCGCCCATTTTTTCTTGGTCTCATCTCAAATAAATGCTCGTCACATTTGTCTCGTCACGTTACTTTGTCACGTCACTTTTTGTCTCGACCCGATGACGACCGAAGTATAACTTAATACACACAAAATTTATTTAAAAATTTTTGTTAAAAAAATTGTGTGTATATAAGTAAAGATACACGGTCCAACATTGAATTAGCCAATGTCAATATAACTTTCGGCTCATCAATTTAGATCATCAAATGAGTGTGGCCCCAAAAAAAAAAATTTGTGGCCTAAATCACATATTTTGTAAATAATGAGTCCATGGCCCAATCACTGCACAACTAATACCCGGTCCAATCACCTCAGTAGAGTATATCAAGGTCAAACCCTAATCATTCTCATATTTAACCCTAATCTCCTCTCATAGAAACTTCTGCCCCCACCAAACTCCGTCTCCCAACAGAAACATAGACATCTCCGTCCCCCCCCCCAAAAAAAATCATCTAATCTCACCCAATCTCATCTTAATCTGCCTAAATCCCAACTTCCAAATACAAATCTCTTACAGAATCATGCATCAAAAACTCATCCCATTTAAACCAACATAACCAATAACACAGGAAAACTACATGTATTGTTTATTTCGGTGTATAATCATGCATAGCAATCTAAATTACAGCAATCAACACTCTCCCTTATAGTCACACCACCGAAAACACTGATTTTGACGAAACCCATGAAGAGAAAAGTTCGATTTTGGCTGCAAGATCATAAGAAATTGGTCTCAGGTAGGTATGGTTTTGAAATCTAAATAAAGATAGGATTTTAACAGATTTGTTATAAATCTTTTCTTCATATTCGAATATTAATGACAGATCTGATTTTGCATGTTGGTTTTATACTCGAAAAAAAAATGAGAGACCATAACAATCAATGTTACAAATCTCTTATATTTTTCGTATATAAAAAGATGGGTTATCCCCAACAAAGATCTATGATGAGTTTTGTTTTCATGTTAAGATCTTAATGGATCTTACACATGCATGACCAAAAAACTGAGATCTTGTTTATGTTAATTTTTATTTCGAGTGATTAGATGGGATAGGTGTCGATGAGTGTAGGTTTAGATTTGTGGATTTGTTGAGGAGTGAAAAGGTGGGCTTGTTAGCTTAAACTCAGTGAGTTAAATTGGGTCAGTATTGAGTCGACTCAATGAGTTAACTGAGTCAACTCGGTAGTTACCGAGTTGACTCGGTTGTGTTGGTTGTTGGTTTTGGTCACAAATTTGGTTCACAAGTTTTTAAAACAGTCCATCGGAATGTTTATATAAATCCAATCGGAATGTTTTTGTGGTCACCATCAGAATGTTTTTGTTAATATGGTCTCATCGGAATGATTAAGTAACCATCGAAATCAAAGAAACATCCCATCGGAATGGCTATCCGAATGATCATCAAAATAACCATCCAAATAATCATCGGAATAAATATAAGTGGAGTCCCCATCTGAATCCCCATCGGAAAAGCTGTCGGAAACCCAATCGGAAAAGGGTTTTGAAGAACCGAAAATAGTGGATCTGTAAACTTTTGTCCTTATCTATCTGCATAAACAAGAATAAAGAGACCCAGAAACAGTGGAAATACCAGATTTAAATTAACTTTGACCATGATATGATGAAACCGAGACAGAGTATTAATTAATAAATTGTTACCACAAAACAACGTGACTGTTTGGACTGTTTGAACAAAGAATAAGACGACGTGACAAAAAGTTGTGACAGATTGGACCAAAAAAAATTGATAGAACGAGACACGAAAAACAAATTAGACCACCAAATCGAAACAAAAACATGATCCAAGGAATGAACCAAGGCTCTGATGCCAAATGTAGATTTGCTAAATTACTAGATCAGGTGGTCTAGGTGGGTGGTGGAAATAGATGGCAGCCATGGATGGTTTAGAGAGAGAAAGTAAGGTTGTGTGAAAATGTAAATGTATTAAGAATGAAATAAACACAAGCAACACCCCTCCTTGGAAGCTAAGGAGGGGTATATATAGCCACACACACAACATAAACTATACAACGAACCTAGTCTAGTCTAAACGTGTGTGACTATGATAACTAATGGGAATTCTTAAATGTCGTCACATAAAGTGAGTTTCCAACAGTGTGAGTGAATATCCTCTTCTTTGGGGTAAATCCTAATCATAGTAAGATTATGATTCTGTCTAACCCTGTACCGGCCATGTCGGGTCGTGGGCCGCACACGTGTGTGCGGTTACTGTTCATCTAAGCCCATAAGCTTAAAATACATTAATCCCACCCATCAGTAATGGGCCGGATGCGGGTAGTACCCGTGGGCCGGGTTCATGACCCGGCTGGGGACTATACGTCATCATGTCCCCCCAGTCTAGTTGTTACAGCCGTAGGCGTAACCTCTAGACTATACAATGTCATGTAGACCTGTTTGTTGCAATTACGGCCGCACTCCAAAATAAGCCGACCGAGACAACTTTAATGAATGCATTATTGGTAGTCAATAGTCAGACGCACGCCTGCAAAAGTGCACCAGAAAGGCCCACCCTTGAGCCACGTAAAACTGCCAAGAAGTGACCCGTGGGTCCCTTCTGACGTTTCAGAAGTGTTAGAAATCCCATCCGTTGGATGGGCGTAGTGGCTTACACGTGGCGAACATCCACACTACCTCGGAAATCGAGGCAACCCTATATAAGAGCTGGTGTGTGCTACTGTTAAACACAGAGTTTATATTTCATTCCGCCATTGTTATCCCCAAGCTCATTCCTTCATACCTTCGCTTCTTATCACACGGATTTCCTCCACTGCAGGTTAGATCATCACGCCTCTCAAATCCTTTTGATAAACCATGGTGAAGGACAATCCTCTTATTACAGATGTCCTTAACGTGATGCCTGCGGAGAAATACATAGACTTTTTGTCTAAGTATTATATTCATGAAAGCGTACATCCGACCTATCCAGGTGACGGTGAAGCGATTATGGACGCTCAGAAGGGAAAGATAGGCGTGTACACGCGCCTATTTGATTCGGCTAACTACCGCATCCCCTTATCTAAGTTTTTGGTAGATATGCTTCTATATTATGACTGCCACATAACCCAACTTCACTGCATAGGGGCATGTAAAATCAACCAGTTTGAGGTTACCTGCCATACTTGTGAGGTAACCCCGACCGTGAATCTATTTAGGGTTTTCTACTTCCCCCCCCCCCCCCCCCAACTGGTGAATGGGTGGCTATCGTTTAAGAAACGATCCGCGAACGCCCCCATGACTTATAAGAAACCCTTAGATTCCCTCAATAATTGGTACGACCATTACTTTTTTGTAGACGAGCAAGTATTCCCCACTCCATTCGTCCTCAAAACCAGAGCACCCAAAGACTATCCTCCCAAATCCAAATAATATAGTAGTAAGGATTTTAAAATACTAGATACCCACCGTACAGAATTTCATAGGGGTCTTCCGGAGCATTTCCTCTGCTTAGTAGGGATCAACCGCTATTACTATGGGAGGGAGGATAGATACCCATGCGTTTTGACCGAACATAGACAGGGTAGGTCTTCTTATACTTTTAGATGTAAAAGTGTCTTATAGTACTTTGTGAATTTACTAATCCGTATGTATGCATATGTCCGCAGAGATGAAGCTGTTTAGATTATTGCGCCAAGGCGATCCAAGCAAAGTTCCTGAAGGATTCCGACCACTGAAAGAAAATGAACTCCCCCCTACTGGAAGCCACCGTAGACAAAACCATCCCGCTGGAATAAACCACTGAGCAGCGATCAAATGAGGGATAGCCCGTGATTGAGAAGTCCCCTCTTGACTTCCATAATGAAGATGGTGAAGAACTGCTACTAGAGGACGCCGTGCCGCACCAGGATGAAGAAGAAGAATTCACCAACCCTGCTGACAATCGCACTGGTGATGATGAAGAAACAATACAAGCTTCTGGGTCCCCGCAGTCATCAAAGCCCAAATCTAGGAAATGGAAGACTACCAGGAAGGTAGCAAAAACCCTAGGGGATGGGGCGGGGGTACATAATGCTCCCCCAAAGAAGCTAAGGAAGGACCATCCGCAGTTCCAGGAAGGCAGCAACGCCTCTACGGCCCAGGTCGACCCTTCGCTGTGCGCGGATGAGGAAGTCTGGATGGCCACCCCTATGAATGTCGTGGCTCCTACCATCACGGAACCCGTGACTGACACTATGTAAGTACCCATTAATACTCCAAAGGATATAATCCATAAACAAAACTAATAAGTGCTAATAACAGGGCGGACCCATCGACAGTAGCCCAAGAGAAGGAGGTGGAAAGGGAACCCTCACGAGTGACATCAATGAGACCTTCATCCCCTCCCGTAACTCATGTCGAGGAGCCACGTCCTGAGGGACCCAACACAAGCCTTCGCCTTGCCTGGAACTTGTCCAACTAAACAAGGTTGCAGGCGGAGTCCGAGTGCACTGAATTCATTGAACACATCACTCCTCCAGCGCTGGCGCAAGATTTGGAAGAACTAGAGCACGAGACGCTGCTGGAGCAGTTTGATGTATCCTCCGCACACCAGGTGACAGTTGGTGCGGCCCTACGACGCCGTCTGATCAAAGTCTTGGCTAACGTGAGCCGTGCTGATAGAAAGATAGCTCGCCGCGAAGAACTGGTGGATAAGCACGAGAAAACTATCACAGCCTTGCAGACAGCGTTGGTCATGGCAGAGTCAACTGTCAAAGAACAAGCCCACCATGCCAACGCACGTGAGGAACGCATTGCTGAGCTGGAGGCCCTCTTAGCTGCATCCAATGAGAAGGTATACGCTTACATTAACACTTATTTGTTCACGCAAAAAACCCACATTGTCTTTGTAGTAACTCCAAGTATCATGTATAGGTATCCGCAGCCGAAGCCGCCACTAAAGCCGTAACCGTACAAGCCTTCACTATTGCTCAGGAGCGCAACACGCTGAAGGATGAACTTACCCAGGCGCGGACTACCTTGGAAGAGCAAGTTGCGGTAGCTGAGGGTGAACTAAGCAGGATGGCAACGGACTGTGCCGAAGTGATGTATCCTCCTTTGCTCACAGCCATAGCTGGGCATAGATGGATGGTTAGCCAGGGAATGTGGCTTGCCGTGAGCAAGGTAACGGAGGCTCCTTACCTGTTGCAGGCTTTTGATGACGTTGTATCGGACGGTATTGACCGTGGTAGGCACGAGGGGCTGATCAAAGCCGCGGAGCTAATAAGCAAGAAAGAAGATATTACCCAACATGCCTACCACAACCCTCTAGCCGAAGACAAGATGACCACATCAATGGCCGCCCTTGGAGAGATCCAGCACACCTTCCTAGACGAGCTAGAGTCGCTGAAGGATGCTCCCAATGGGGTAATAATGTCCAAGCTCACCACCGATCCCATCCAACTGACCCTGCCCACCTACGACTCTATGTCAAAGGTGATGAAAGGTGAAAAGCTGCTGGCCGAGGCGCTGGATGTGAACATGATCAGGGCACAAGATGGAAAGAATGCTCACGGGGAGGTCCTCCGTACCTTGATTGAAGAAGGGAAGAAAGAGATAGGGTAGTTCCTACCTCCTTTGTAATTTACATTGTAAACATTTGTACCATTTTATTTGTTCGTGTATGTATACGGCTAGATTTGATGTTATTGTGATAACTTGCATTACTTATTTAAGCAAGTCCATGATGACCACGTCAATTTTTGTGGTTTGAATTTGAAACTTGTGTATTTTTGTTTTTTTAGATATCATATACCTGTGTTGCATGACATGTCACGTCTTACTCAAAAATAGAATCAAGTCTATATTTTACTAGACGTGCGGCGTGCGTCTTTACCATGCAAAGCACTACGTGAGCGCAACATATGGAAACTTATCACAACGTCCTGTGAGTAAGGTGTCTAGTAAGGATACATGATCCGGGTCACTAGGGTTGCATCCCTCTTATGCGACAAGTTGAATTATTAGGTTCAATTAATCCTCTTACCCCGCCTGGAGGCGCATAGTACATGTACGGTATTGAATGAATGCATATAAATAAGAGATATCACATTATAGTAATAATAACTAAATCTATACGACAATAATTTGTTCATAGAATCTAAAAAATAAGACAATAATTTGCACAAGAACGATCCGTGGAGCTAGCTAGGCACCACGACATTTTATTAGAACGTTTCGTTTTCTATTTTGACAAGAATAGGAAATCCTAAAAACAAAGGGAACCTAGAAAGCATAAAAAACAAAACAAAGAGAACACATGGATCTTCATTGAAGCCAGGTATAGCGAAGTGTCCATGCAGAAGCCGTAGCTTTTCAAAGATAGCACCATTTAAGATTACAGATATTCCATGTGCATTCCAGGTCGCGGCCATCCATGTCACGCAACTTGTACGCGCCCCGTCTAAGGCTTCCGTAACCTCATATGGTCCTTCCCACTTAGGGCCCAGCTTTCATGTATTCTCCGATCGACTTGCCTCGTTGGCACGATAAACAAAATCTCACGGTCGAAAAGAAACACCTTTAACCTTGGCGTCATAATAAGCCTTCATCCGTGCCTTGGACTTGGCCTCATTGATAGCCGCTATTACTCTTTTTTCCTCCAACAAGTCCGGATTAATCCGGAGTTACTCGTCGTTTGTGACGACATTAACCTCCGCTGTGCGGATGGTCGGCATTCCGATTTCTGCTGGTATAACAACTTCAGTGTCGTAGGCTAATGCAAATGGAGTTTCCCCATTGGTTGTTTTAATCATAGTCTTATGTGCCCATAGAACATGTGGCAGTTCATCTACCCATTTGGCACTTCGATCATCCAAGCATGCCTTGATGCCTTCACCCAAGCTTCTATTTGCTCGTTCCACAAGACCATTTGTCTGCGGATGTTTAACAGATGCGAAGCACCGCGTGATATTCAATGTTGCGCACCAGTCCTTGAATGGATTATCCGTGAACTGCTTCCCATTGTCCGAGATGATTTCTCCTGGTAAGCCAAAATGGCACACGATGTTCTCCCAAACAAACTTTTTAACCTGTTTACCTGTGATGGATTTAACTGTCTTAGCCTCTATCCAGCGTGTAAAGTAGTCCATTGCGACAATCAAGAACTTAACTCCCCCTGCAGCTACGAGGAAAGGTCCTGCAATGTCAATCCCCCACTTATAGAATGGCCATGGGGATGTAATGGGTGTCAGTTCCTGCTGTGGATGTCGTGGTACTAGTCTGTGCACTTGGCAATCACTGCATTTGAGAATCATGTCGCGTGCATCCCTATGCATAGTAGGCCAATAATATCTTGTGCGTAGAGCTCGAGCTACTACAGATCGGGGACCCGCGTGCATGTCGTATAACCCTTCATGTATCTCACTGATCACATAAGTAGCCTGGCGTGGCCCAACACACCGCAACCACGACTGTAAGAAAGAGCGCTTGTAAAGAATACCTTCTCGAAGCTCGAAGTGTTGTGACTTCCTTCTGATACACCGTGCCACCTTTTCCTCGTCCGGAAGGATTTCATTAGTCAAATAGTTGATGATCGGGGTCATCCATGTAGGTCCATCTTCCTCAACTATAGCTGCGACATCCCCTTTCGTTATAGACTTTTCTTTTAGTATTTCTACCAAAACTTGCTTGGATAAGTGGGCGAAACTTGTAGACGTGATCTTGCTAAGAGCGTCCGCCTTCTTGTTTTTACCTCTTGGTACCTGTTTGATAGAAAACTTACATAAAGCAGCGATGAGTGGCTTGAATTTCTCAAAGTATCAAGCCATGTTATCCTCCTTGGCTACGTAACCCCCTAGAATGTGGTTCGCGACAAGCTGTAAGTCCACGTAGGCCTCAAGGTTGCGGACTCCCATTCTAGCGGTGATTTTTAAACCCGCAATCAACGCCTCATATTCTGCCTCATTATTGGTTGTTGTGAACTCAAAGCGTAGGGCGTATGTAAACTCCATTCCTTCCGGATTCGTAAGGATGAGACCAGCTCCTGATCCATCCATGCACGAGGATCCGTCCGTAAATAATACTCATGGTTCTGCTGGAGTTTCCTCTCGCTGTACGACCGGTCCATCCTCGTCCGGCTTCTCTATCAAGAAATCTACTAAGATTTAGCCTTTAACAGCTGTCCATGGTCTATAAGAGATGTTATGCTCTCCCAACAGGATGCTCCACTTCCGTAGCCTACCGGCCACATCTGGTCTGGAGATGACTTGTTTTATTGGTTGATCAGTAATAACCATAATTGGGTGCGCCTAAAAGTACCGACATAACCGTTTTATGGCAAACACTAATGCCAAAACCAGTTTCTCCGTAGAAGAATAATTCAACTCCGGCCCTTGCAATGTTCTACTTATGAAGTAGACCGGAGTTTGGACTGTGTCCCTATCCGTCATGAGTACCGCGCTTATCGCTCCATTTGTGGCTGACAGATACATGATGAGCTCCTCTTTAGGTCGGGGTGCCACTAGCATGGGAAGTGCTACGAGGTGTTGCTTAAGCTGACCAAAAGCTTCCTCTGCTTCCTTTGTCCGCCGGAAATCTCCCTTCTTGATACACTTCTTGAGGGTTTTGAATAGGGGTAGTGACTTCGCTGCGGACTTCGACAAGAACCTGTTTAGCCTGGCCAGCTTCCCTTTTAATGATTGTACTTCTTTTCGCGTCTTGGGAGATGGTAACTTTATTACCGCGTCCGTCTTTTCTGGGCAAGGCTTGATTCCGTTTGGGTCAATCATAGATCAAAGCAACATCCCTTCTGTTGCCCCAAACGTGCATTTCTTTGGATTCAGTTTCATATTAATCCTCCTCAATGTGTCAAACGTCTCTTGGACGTCACGGAGGAGTGTATCCTCCGTATGACTTTTGATGACTAAATCATCAACATAGACCTCAAGGTTGCGGCCTATCAGTGAGTCGAAGGCTTCGTCAACAAGCCGCTAATATGTTGCCCCGGCGTTCTTTAGTCCGAATGGCATTTTTGTATAACAGTATACGCCATGTCTAGTATGGAACGCCGTCTTCTCTGCGTCCTCTTCCGCCATCTGGATCTGGTGTATCCTTTGTATGCGTCTAAGAAGCACTTAAAGGGATAGCCACATAGGGATTCCACCTTCCAATCAATCTCCAGTAACGGATAGCAGTTGTGCGGACAAGCTTTGTTTAGATCTGTGAAGTCCACGCACATGTGCCAGCTCCCGTCATGCTTCTTGACCATTACCGGGTTAGATAACCTCTCGTTGTAGTATACCTCGCGCATAATACCTACATCCACCAATTTCCGTACTTCATCCAATAAGCAGATATTATATGATTTACAAGTTTTGAAATTCCATCACATGTTAAAAGTATAAGCAGATATTATATAAAAGTATATTTTTTTTTACTAAAATGTTAGTGACCAATCACTATAAATATTGGTAAAAAGAATGTATGTATAAAAAGAGCGAAGAAATAAACCAATCACATACCAGAAGCAGCAACCTTGTCTACATGCAGCCGAGCCTGAATTCCCTCAACTAAGGTAGTGCCATGGTAGACTCGTTACCAGAAGGAGCATTAGACACCAACAGGTGGCACTCCAACATAGCTTCCATGGTAGCAATGGTCAACAGATACTCCACATCAACAAGCATAAACACAACAGCACCAAACTCAAGTTCAAACACATGAACACCACACCCAGCATACAACTTCCACCTCCTTATCACCCAGCGAGGTTGTTCCTTCCATACGCCAGCCCTTGGAAAATCATGAGGGGAATCCAACTTTAACTTCAAGTCTCCCCAAATTTTCAACCCAGGCCAGTTAGGAAGCTCATTAGGAGACTTAGGAATCTCAACATCAACCAAACCATACAACAACATAAGATCACGACGCTCCACCCACGACAAAATACTTTGCAATCCAGAGACATACCGAGTGTAGCCATCACTAGTCGTAATCTTATGTGTATAGGTACCACAAGAAATGGGGGATGGCTGAACTTCCAAAGCTACAATCAAGCCTTTGCCAAGGGGTAACTCAGTCTCACTATTAGAAGCAGCATCTATGAGATTAGCACGATCCCTCTTCTCAAATGGGACAGTCTTACCACGACGAGCCTTTTTATTCCGAATAGAACGGCGAGGGGTGGGGACACCAGAAGAGGATTCCTCCTTAACCTTGACATTGGCAGGAGCAGCAGCAGTATAAACAAAGTTATCAACAACCATAGGTTCAGAAGTGGTTGCAGCTGTAGATGAAGTAGGGAATGGTGGAGGAACCGGTGTAGGTATTAGAGCAACAGCAGGAGTAACAGGTGTGGTAGTAACAGCAGGATTGGGAGTAGCTTCAGCAGTGGTGGTAGTATCAACAGTAGAACGAGGGGGATCAATCTTTGAAGAGGTGTGGTGGGAACAGCAGTAGTAGGTGCACTAGAAGATGGAACCCCAGAAGTACCTTCTTGAACAACCTACAAGGAAGTGGGAGCAGCAGCAGGCATAGAAGTGTGGACAACACGAGGAGGTGGGCGATAGATAGCATGTTCAGGCACAGGTGTATCCCTACGCTTGATCATCTTGGTGTAAAGATCTTTAAGCTCATCAAAAGATAGCCTCCTCACCTTCTTCCATGTCCACCCAGTCTGATAATAAGCAGCCGATTGATTCTTCACATACTGCTGCATCAACCATCTCTCCTCTGCACAAAATAGAGGTCTGTTGTGGCGTTGTTCGCGAAGCTGAGCAGCAAGAACTTCCTTTTGTTTTTGCAACAATGACATTGCCCGTTGTACACAGTTACCTTGATTCACATTTGCACCCAACAAATCGGAGATCTGGGAGTAGTCAGAAGTGAGGATTGTGACAACATTCATCCAGTCATGATTATCCCAATGCATGGCATTGTGCCTTAGCTGCTCACGTCTCTGTTGTTGTAGGGCTTCATCCTCAACCGCAACCGTTGAGGCAGCCGCAGCTTGATGGTCAAACTCTTCTTGCAATCTTTGAGCAGCTTCGTCCCCCAATCTTTCTACCTCTAATTGTCTGCGAGTTCACTTTTTGGGAGGAGAGGGTGCATCAGTCATAGGGGCTTTACCCTTGGGATCATGAGAAGGACCAGTAGTGGGAGATGAAGGACCAGCAGAAGCATCATCCCTTGGCATGGGGCCAGCAGCAGTAGTAGGAATGCATGAAGGACTAGGAGGAGCAAGCAGGTCATCACTTGGCTTAGCAGCAAATGCAGCCCTTGCCGAAATAGTCAACCCATCCTCCTCAACATCTTCATCAGAATCAGTGAGCACCACTTTCTTCCTGTGGCGCTTGAGCTGCGTCTCCAAGGATTTGACCCTATTCGCCAATGGGAGCACGAAATCTCGTGTGAGCTTGCGGTGTTGGTTGAGCTCATCCTCCGATGAAACAATCTTATCATAGTACATGTCCATAAGAGCAAGCAAAGAAGTCAAAGTAACAGATTCCTCAGCTTCCCCACCAAGAGGACTCAGTTTAGGGGATGCATCATGGGGACCAAAAGCAAATGATGGGTCATCCATATGGGCATGAGAACTAGAAGGCTTCTCAGCAGAATGTGGAGCTGGACTAGGAGGGGGAGAATCAGTAAATGGGGACTCATGTGGGCGAGAAGGGACAACCTTTGAGGTAGATGGCATTTCTACCACCACCTCTCGAGCTGGCTCCTCAACCTCCACATGGGGCACACCAGTAGAAGGGTTCTCCTCCTCCATAGGATCCTCCACCATTGGAGGTTCCTCCTCGGCTTGGCCAGCCGGAGGAACCACATTGGGACCCCCTTGGGCAAGGCCCAGCATAGCATCAGTGAGGGGCCTCAAAGGACCATGATAAACAAGTGCCATATTCGCATAAACTTTCTAAGTAAGCTTAGGAGGCACATACTCCTTTCTATTCCTAGGTAAGCACATAAGAACCTGCTGCAAAAACCTAGGGTACATCAAGAACTTCTTCCTAGAACCAGTGTCATTAAGATTACTAATCATGACATCAAACAGGTAACGAGAAAAGTTAAAAGTGCGACCCTGAGCAATAATATCAAACCAGTAGCAAGGGGATGGGAAACGCATCCCAACTCCCAGATTTTAGACTCAAACAGTGAATCAAAAAGTGAACCAGCAGCTTCCATTGAGGGACAAATCTATTTTTCTGGAAGTTAAACTTCCCCTCATTATTATAACCTATAGCAGCCATACCATCCAACACATCCGCATTGGGAAGAGAGATAATTCCATCTTCATCTTGGAGATGAAGGGCAGACCTAATGGATGCCTCAGTCACCACATAGGAGTGACCATCTATAGTAGCATGGAGCTCTAATGGGTGACCCAAAATAGCATTGGTGTTGGCAGTTGCTCAAAACTGACGGATAACAGTATCATACACAGTGGGGAAAACAGTAAGAGCATACCTTAGATTTGAAGCTTCAATGTATTCTAGGATGTCAGTAAACTTGTCTCTTTTAGGACCTTCTCCAAGATAGGCCACCTTGTTGTGATCGGGCTTGTATTGAAGTGATGCCATTGATGATGATTTAAATAGTAGAAGACGATTGATTAAAGAGGGTGGAGGGTAGGAGCGTATGTGTGTGTGATTAAGTTTGATAATTGAGTCAAATGAGCCTTTTGACTATTAATAATGGTCTCAAAAACTGTTCATTGACCCCTAATGTCACACCCCACCATGGCGGAATATGGAGCGCGCCGTATGGATATCATCACAACATGGCGTGTCTATAGAGATAACTAAATGAAATAAGAAATGTCATAAAATGGTGACACAAATTTCATGACAATATCTCAACAATGCAGGAGTCTAGGTAAGTAGGTAACAGTCCTACCACTTACCCGAGACAAACAATTAACATAAACAAAGCAAACATATAGGTGTCAACAGTGTCACTTATTAAACAATCAAAAGAAACTAAGAAGGAACGGGGATATCCTTCTATATGCAATCCTAATGCCTCCAAAACTAGCCACTCCTATTCTCAAGCATAACCACATTTTCACCTGAAAGAGACACTAAAACACGTCAACATAAAGTTGGTGAGAGTCATAGGTTTAGACTCCAACGCCAAAGTCAAACCATAAGCTGTGAATAACAACCACTAACAAAAGAACATATGGACAATGTGATACAAACATGCATTAACAACTAATATTCAAGATTTACAAACCAAACTAAATCCAAGGCTCCCAGCCTTACCAAACACCATGGTACCATAGGCGCCCATACACCTATGTACCAATCCCAAGGCACCGCCTTGTCATTATCCATTGGTCCCATACATGCTCACACATCTATGTACCTCCCCAAGGCCCCGCCTTGTCAACATCCCCTTGGTACCAAGTCAAAACACAAAACAATCATGAATCAGCTAGCAGTTAATCACATAAGTATGCACAAGTCCATCACCAAACACAAAACATTCACAACATAATTTATAAAAACAAGACAATGTCTCTTCCATCCCATTTGGAAGTAAAAATCATTAGAAGATATGGGACTATGAAACTCACCTGATTGAGCTTCTCCGAAAGTCCGCGCACTAGCAACAAGCTAACAAACAAAAGCACATAATTAAAACATGAACCAATCACTAAGACGGCTCATCAACCTATGATGGACATCTAGCCTTCTCCCATATGAATACCTCATTTATATGCTCTAAGCATCTCATTATACCCCTCTATAAAGCCCTTAACCTTGTTTACTTCATTACCCGTCCCGTTAACATTTTACCCAAAACAGTCCCGGTTTTTAGGTCTCCAAACTATAAGCCAAACGCCCAACTAACCATACCGATGACCTCTGTAAAGGAAACCCTATTCCCTTACATATGTTAGCTAACACCTCCCATTTGCCCCAACCTTAAAGCTACTGTTAAGGCCCCGATATATATATATATATATATATATATATATATATATATACTTTTGTCTATCCAGATTTTCCTGATTTTGAACATACAAAAATTTTGTTATGATTAGGGGGTCTTAACCTAACCCACAACCTTAGACCCAATGCAGATACTTCCCATAATATATAAACCAACTCCCATGTTTGTTTGAAAGTCCCAATATAACCCTAAGTACCCCAAACACCCCAAAACATAAAAAGAAAACAGGCTGATTTCAAAACTGTTTTGACCTCCGACTGTTGTAACCTGTTTTTGACCCACTTCCCGACCTCCAATTTAGTTCTCGTTTCTTGAATTTGAAAGCCACTTCAATTACCTTTCCAGGGATACTTGGATCTCAAAATAAGATTTTGTATAACTCCCTATATGATCAAAACAATGACACAAAAATTTTGTCTAGTTTTTAATGACGAATTTAATTAAACTAACCTAATTAATTACCCATAATTTATTTAATTACAAGCCCTAATTATTCTAATCATTAATATATCATTAGACTACAGATTTTAATTTAAACCCTAACCTAAATCCATCATAATATGATTATAAGAAAATCAAAAACAATTATATAGAAAAGGGATCTGAAGATTTACCTTTGATTTATGAAAACCCCAAAATTTTATGAAGAGCCCTAATTTTTTGTTGAATGTCGCGACTTCCTTTGTCTCCAGGAGAAAAATTATGTGATTTTTGTTTGGTATAAAACATTATATAGGGTGTGGGTGAATTCTAGTCCAACCCAAACCCAACTTTCCTTTTTCTTTTTTTTTCTTCTTTAATCGGCCCCAAACCGCCTAATATATATATACATATATATATATATATATATATATATATATATATATATATATATATATATATATATATATATATATATATATATATATATATATATATATATACATACATATATATATATATATATATATATATATATATATATATATATATATATATATATATATATATATATATATATATATATATATATATATATATATATATATATATATATATATATATATATATATATATATATATATATATATATATATATATTTTCTTTTTTTATTACTTATTATTATGTTATTAATAATAACTTAATTTACCTTAATTTATTTCAGCTCCTAAAACCTCCAAAACCTCAAAACCGTAAAACTAGTCAAATTTACGCGTTTACCGTAAAAGACGTAAAATATACAGTTTTAAAAAAAAAATCTTAAATTTGGAAATAAACTTTATAACGAAGTCATAAATGACTTGAAACCATCGCGAAAAATACTCACATTACTAATTACCTCATCCGAGACCTCTAAATGCTAAACCGTAAATCGTAAAAATACGACTTTCTATAATACATATACGTATACGTAAAACCACTAAATAACACCATCTCATTTCATAGTCACTACTATGTGAGCTCATGAACATGAAAACATCATACATCGATTCACTCACAAGGTACCCCATACCGGAAACGATATCCAAACCACAATCTATACACACCAATTAGCACATAAACACGTAAAGACACGTAACTAGCACAAAATACAACTAAGTGACGAACCTCAAAACCGCGGTTGTCACATCACTCCCTCCTAATATAAATCTCGTCCCGAGATTTACTCCTTAGGATCAAACATACCATTAGCAAACAACTGAGGATACTTGTTCTAAAAGAACTCCTCTCATTTCCATGTGAACTTTAGTTCAAGTCACAAATTACCACATATACTAACCAACAATATTTATATTCATTGCCCAACCCTTGACCTCACAGTCAATAAATCTCACAAATGACTCTTTGATACAACAAACTCCTATTAACACAAATCCCGAATAACCGTCCATGCAAATATGCATTATCAAACAACATTTACCAATCTTAATACACGAAATATAACATGTATACCACTCATTTCCCCCAGGAAATTATATGCTCATAAGCTACTGGTCCGATCTTTCCAAAGATCATAAATGGACCTACAAAACCCTACATCAACTCTTCCATTTTACCAAAACATACCACCCGTTACTATGGGTGAAACTTCCTACATAACTTTGTCACTAAACTGTAGTGGTTTCCTCCTTTTTAACATATTATCTCTTGTTTCTCTCGTCCTTTCCACAAACACCATTACCACATTAGTAGCCTCTTTTACCAATTATAGTCCACAATGGGGACAACTCACCCTATCCTTTCATATAGTGCCTCAAATGGCATTTATCGACTTCTAGTATGATAACTATCATCATATGAAAACTCAGTCATCGCTAAAGAGTTTCCTAACTCCCTCTAAATCAATCACTCATGCCCTCAGTGTAACTCCTTAGGTTGTATAGATATCTCACTTGCCCATCCTTTTCCAGTTAGCTGGATATACTCATATCCAATCATGTTCATCAACTCCCTTTAGTCCGTACCCCAAACTACTTAAAAATTCCAATTTCCTTACAAAGTGACCTATGACGGTCTTTCACATATCCATTAGTTCTTCCAATCCAAATCAACTTATGGTCTATACACATCATCAAAAGGACGGTTATCTCAGTTAGTCTATCAACTGCCATCCAAACTCATGCTACAACTACTTCCATTAAATTTGGATAGCTCATTAGTATCACCTATACACTTCTTTCTCACTTTTCTTCATGATTTTTTTTATACCCAACACTTCCTTTATACCTACACAATGTCCTACCTTCAAGGTCATATTGCTCCTCATCTTGTCTTAGTTAGACCAAGCCCTTCGTCCCTATGGCACATCACACCTATAACCCCTCATCCATTCGATTATCGATACTAAGCCTCCCAAACAATCAGTATAGGTCAGTGCCATTTCCTTTTCCACACTACGACAGTATTAGCCTGCGTCGTGCTTTATTCTACTCATTAAGCTCTACCAAAGTTTTACCTTCGGTTCCTATCTCGACCTATTTCATTCATGCTTCGCTTCTATACACACTTCCTTCTTCTTCCTCAACTCCTACCATACATCACGATGTGATGCTTCCCATCGTTTCTTCCCTTTCCATAATCCTTCATAAGGCATTCCATACATATTAGGCTAACTTTTACGCAAAACCCTCTATTCCATCACATCCGTACGCAATCCTTCCAACTTCTCAACTACGTGACTTCTCATTCCTCTTGAAATATGAGATGAATTAGTTAGTCTATCGACTATCACTCAACTCTCGTCGTACTTATTCCTCCACCCCATATGTATCCGTTTCACCAATTTTGTCCTTACATCGCCCTTTCTAAGCTACTCCTATCTATGTAGGAAGTATAGTCTACATCCCTTTTCTCCATATGATTGTCCAAGCCACGCAACATACATGTTGACGCGTTCTCTGCTTTAGACAACTCAACTCGTGCAACCTACATCCTTCATCCAAACCACCATAATACGTCATCCATATAGTTCAAGTCCGTCTCAGCTTCACTTCATTCTTCTTATTCCATATCCCATCAACCATGCTTGCCTTTCCCAGATGGTACTCGGCCTTGCAGTTTTCTTTCATCACTTAACTCCACCCATCACCTTTTCCAATGTTCAATCAAGATGATTAAATATGTGTTGCAGACGTTCATGATCTGTATAGATCATTCTCTACGTCTCGTAACCCAAATGCCTCTAGCATTCTAGGCAGATATAACAATCCAACTCCACTTCTAGTCATCTATACGCCAAAATTTTCCAAGTAGCTTCACTTGTTTTTCTCACAACCAGTTCTCCTACTCCCTCCTAATAGGGACAGACTAGAGTTTCATGTGATTCCATGCGGATCACACTCTCATCTTATACCCACATTAGTTTCCATTTGTCTACTAAGCCATACTTTGAATTCTCATTCAAATCTCATATCTCTACTTTGATCTTGCACCCAACATGAGGTATTTTCAATCATCATCTTCTAAGAATACTTGGTTCTCTCCTTCCATGGTTCTCCCTTATTCCTACACTATCCTGTTCAACAAAAATTCCATATTTCATTCATCAAATCTATGGAAATCTCTAGTGCATTGGATAATGCATAGCTATCTTTCCCAAAGATCTTTCATAACACCTTTACAAAACCGACTCTCTAATCACTTTTCCACGAAACTTATTAAGCTCAGCTTCACTTCTCATCCCTCGATATTGATTGCCACAAAATTCAATCCACGTAGTCACTCGACTCCCCTTGTTACTTCCACGAGTTCTTAATCTTCCATGTCATGTATTCACTTCATCACGATCCACTGGTTCAGCTCTTTGTAGCTCCACTTCGATACTCGATCTGCCCCTTCTTCGTCACGAACCATACGCAAATTTCCCATCATAGTGCTTGTCACCTTTCCAGTCCTTGCAACCTTTTTTACTCCTTCGAAATCTCTTGCATCCTTCTTGCAGCCGACACGTAGTCCTTTCAGATCCTTTCTTCGCGATGTAGCTCTTTACGCACTCCTTCTCGTCTCCATGGTGTTACCTAGGAACTTCACACTACTAATAGCTTCTAACTTCAACTCATCTACCCCAATATTTCTAAAAGTACTTCAACCCCTCAATGGCTCACTCTTCCTTACTTGTTGTACTTCACCGTTAATCAGCCTCCTACCAATCATTCTTTCACATTCCTGTTTTCCTTCACGTGTCTACTACTACCTTACATCCATAACTATACCAATCCCTTGCGTGTTATTTACCCAACCTTTCCATTAGTATAAACTTTCTACTCTACCCTCACATCCGCTAGTACTTTCATCAATCTCCTAATGGTACTTCAACCAATCTTCTCATAATATGACCTCTCGTTCCCATGACCACTCAACTAACTTTACTTACTCCCTTATTCCCGTAACTAATCTAAGTTTCAAAACTCCACAAATCTTAATCATTCCTTCAACACAACCTTTAAACCAAAACACATCTCTCCATTATAGTATCTAACCATAAGTAATACTACCCAACTTTATCCTCTCATCCTAACGTTCCCACAACCGTATAAATAAATCAACCATGACGCGTAACCAAAGAATTCCAAACAATCGTGTCCCAAGATAAAATATAGGGTAAAACGAACCCTGGCCAAAACAATTGAAACAAAACAATGTAATCTGAAAGATCAATGGAGTGTGACAACAATGAAAAATTTAGACTCTTCACGATTAGTATTACCAAATCTCGATACCTTAGAAAAATTTTAAACTTTCGTCTCAAATAGTTACTTCTCATAAGAACCAAACTCCAATACTACTAAAATCAATCATACTCATTTTTAACCAATAACTCATCCTTTATCTTCATCATTCTATCAAGATATCAACTAGTTAGTATACTACAATCTTATTCTAACCATTATCTTGTTTACCCATGTTAAACTTATTTCACTTGTTATTATGAAACAAATACATGTTTATAAAATACACTGTTTTTTTTCATTTAGGTGGGTTATAACTAAACTACTACACGTTTACAAGGTGTGGTGTTATTATTATCATTACTATAATAAAATCTCTTTTTTTTTACTCTTTCCGTCTTAGTTAAATTATTCTAAAATTTTAACTCCACTTAAGAAAATTATTGTAAAATTTCTTTACCCCTTTAATATATATTATCACATGTTACATAGAAGACTAATCCAATTATTTTCAAGACAACTTTTTTTATAACTTAGTACTACAACTAAAAAAATGTAAGTTACGATATCATACCATACACTTACAAATTATTTTCAAAACAGTTTCCAATAATTAGCCAGACTTATTTGCAAGAAAATTCAGTAGTTCACATTAATAAAAATACATACCCGAATGTAGACACACATCCAAAAGACTCAAAACGTCGTTGGAACTCCATCAAACTCCAGCATCATAAAAAAAGAACAAACACAAGGTACGTTCAAGTTATAATAACTAGTGAACGACCATATACCATAGCTCAACACATAGTAGTATATATACATCCGCATATATATACCTATTAAATCACCCAAAACATACTCGTTACCATGCATGTCAGATCAACCAATCGCGTCATACACTCCTTTTTTTACGAGTAACCACCATCTTACCAAAAGGCATAAAACCCATCACTAAAACCAGTTCATACCGTGTGACCCCATAATCACACAACATGACTATAACCCAAAACAATAACACACTCATAAATATCCATATCGTAGGCAACCGTTACATAAACCCATATACTATACATATACCAATAATCCACATCTCATCATATACAAGCATGTACTAACCCTCTTTCATGCAATCATACTTAGGAACCCATTGAAGTAGTGGTACTTGTATAACTATGTTGGCCACCATACTTATACAATTACCCTTTCCCCAATGCACTCCCTCCTATTATGACACTTATAAGAATCAATACAACACATAACATATAAATCTATCAACTCACCTAAGCACATTGCCACATAAACAATAAGGTCAAAAACTCCAACTATTTAAATAACATAGTCAAACTTCTTGAAATACATAAATCCATAATCTAGCTAAAACATCATAGACTAAATCCAAAACGAAAACATAATCAGTTATAAGTCATGTCTCCCATAAGAGTGGAAACAGCTAAAATCCTTTATATCCACCTACTCCTAATAACTCGAACCACCACATGATTCTTAGGGAACATGACTTAAACATCAAAAGAAAAATACTATACCTCAGGTACATAAAATAAAACCAACACAAGATAGAAACTACCATGTACCAAATTATGTACTATAATGTACAATTTAAGAAAAATACGACAATGACTAGCGTGGATGATTATGGTTCAACCAGCACTAGTCACACCCCGAAAAGAAAATAACATGTGGCTATGTATGAACCATAGTAGTTCATAACTTAAGAAACATCACAAAAATAACATCCAAACACATCAATTATTATATAATGCACACATACTCCTATGACGCCTATATGCAGGGACCCTTAAGCTATAAACTAGGCTACTAGACTAGGCAACCTAATTCTCTATAACCATTGGCTTTGATACCATTCTGTCACACCCCACCATGGCAGAATATGGAGCGCGACGTATGGATATCATCACAACATGGCGTGTCTATAGAGATAACTAAATGAAATAAGAAATGTCATAAAATGGTGACACAAATGTCATGACAATATCTCAACAATGCAGGAGTCTAGGTAAGTAGGTAACAGTCCTACCACTTACCCGAGACAAACAATTAACATAAACAAAGCAAACATATAGGTGTCAACAGTATCACTTATTAAACAATCAAAAGAAACTAAGAAGGAACGGGGATCTCCTTCTATATGCAATCATAATGCCTCCAAAACTAGCCACTCCTATTCTCAAGCTTAACCACATTTTCACCTGAAAGAGACACTAAAACACGTCAACATAAAGTTGGTGAGAGTCATAGGTTTAGACTCCAATGCCAAAATCAAACCATAAGCTGTGAACAACAACCACTAACAAAAGAACATATGGACAATGTGATACAAACATGCATTAACAACTAATATTCAAGATTTACAAACCAAACCAAATCCAAGGCTCACAGCCTTACCAAACATCATGGTACCATAGGCGCCCATACACCTATGTACCAATCCCAAGGCCCCACCTTGTCATTATCCATTGGTCCCATAGATGCTCACACGTCTATGTACCTCCCCAAGGCCCCGCCTTGTCAACATACCCTTGGTACCAAGTCAAAACATAAAACAATCATGAATCAACTAACAGTTAATCACATAAGTATGCACAAGTCCATCACCAAACACAAAACATTCACAACATAATTTATAAAAACAAGACAGTGTCTCTTCCATCCCATCTGGAAGTGAAAATAGTTAGAAGATATGGGACTATGAACCTCACCTGATTGAGCTTCTCCAAAAGTCCGCGCACTAGCAACAAGCAAACAAACAAAAGCACATAATCAAAACATGAACCAATCACTAAGACGGCTCATCAACATATGATGGACATCTATCCTTCTCCCATATGTATACCTCATTTATATGCTCTAAGCATCTCATTACACCCCTCTATAAAGCCCTTAACCTAGTTTACTTCATTACCCGTCCCGTTAACATTTTACCAAAAACAGTCCTGGTTTTTAGGTCTCCAAACTATAAGCCAAACGCCCACCTAACCATACCGATGACCTCTGTAAAGGAAACCCTATGCCCTTAAATATATTAGCTAACACCTCCCATTTGCCCCAACCTTAAATCTACTGTTTAGGCCTCGATATATATATATATATATATATATATATATATATATATATATATATATATATATATATATATATATATATATATATATATATATATATATATATATATATATATATATATATATATATATATATATATATATATATATATATATATATATATATATATATATATATATATATATATATATATATATATATATATACTTTTGTCTACCGGATTTTACTGATTTTGAACATACAAAAAGTTTGTTATGATTAGGGGGTCTTACCCTAACCCACAATATTAGCCCCAATGCAGATACTTCCCATAATATATAAACCAACTCCCATGTTCGTTTGAAATTCCCAATACAACCCTAAGTACCCCAAACAACCCAAAACATAAAAAGAAAACAGGCTGATTTCAAAACTGTTTTGACCTCCGACTGTTGTAACCTGTTTTTGACCCACTTCCCGACCTCCAATTTAGTTCTCGTTTCTTGCATTTGAAATCCACTTCAATTACCTTTCCAGGGATACTTGGATCGTAAAATAAGAGTTTGTAGAACTCCCTATATGATCAAAACAATGACACAAAAATTCTGCCCAGTTTTTAATGACGAATTTAATTAAACTAACCTAATTAATTACCCATAATTTATTTAATTACAAGCCCTAATTATTGTAATCATTAATATATCATTAGAATACAGATTTTAATTTCAACCCTAACCTAAATCCATCATCAGATGATTATAAGAACATCAAAAACAATTATATAGAAAAGGGAATTGAAGATTTACCTTTGATTTATGAAAACCCCAAAATTTTATGAAGAACCCTAATTTTTTGTTGAATGCCGCGACTTCCTTTGTCTCCAGGAGAAAAATTATGTGATTTTTGTTTAGTATAAAACATTATATAGGGTGTGGGTGAATCCTAGTCCAACCCAAACCCAACTTTCATTTTTCTTTTTTTTTCTTCTTTAATCGTCCCCAAACCACCTATATATATATATATATATATATATATATATATATATATATATATATATATATATATATATATATATATATATATATATATATATATATATATATATATATATATATATATATAATATTTTTTTTCCTTTTTTTATTACTTATTATTATGTTATTAATAATACCTTAATTTACCTTAATTTATTTCAGCTCCTAAAACCTCCAAAACCTCAAAACCGTAAAACTAGTCAAATTTACGCGTTTACCGTAAAAGACGTAAAATATACAGTTTTAAAAAAAATCTTAAATTTTGAAATAAACTTTATAACTAAGCCATAAATGACTTGAAACCATCCCGAAAAATACTCACATGACTAATTACCTCATCCGAGACCTCTAAATGCTAAACCGTAAATCGTAAAAATACGATTTTCTATAATACATATACGTATACGTAAAACCACTAAATAACACCATCTCATTTCATAGTCACTACCATGTGAGCTCATGAACATGAAAACATGATACATCGTTTCACTCACAAGGTACCCCGTACCGGAAACGATATCGAAACCACAATCTATACACACCAATTAGCACATAAACACGTAAAGACACGTAACTAGCACAAAATAAAACTAAGTGACGAACCTCAAAACCGCGGTTGTCACACCTAATTATGGGGGTTTCCCTTTCCAAACTAAGTCATTAATGCTGGAGTAACCACTTTCCCTTTAACTCATAATTAGCAAATCTCAGTTACCAAAGATAAACAAAAGTCAACGTAATGAACAATGACCCAAAAGTCAACGTAATGAACAGTGACCCATTCGCGTTGACTGAAAGTCAAAACGCGTAATGGTCAACACTAGGAGCAGCGAATGGTCAACAAAAGTCAAGGCAATGAACAGTGACCCAAAATTGATACTAGAAGCCAACCACAAGTGGAGAATAAGCATTTGTACCCACTAGGAGCAGAAGACTGCAACTAGGAATAACCAAAGGCTTCCACTAGAAGTTGCACACTTCGCAGATACCCATGAAAATTGTTGTTAGAAGCTACCATATGTAAGACTGTCCAAGTAAATATGTACACTAAACCTCCCCTTAGGTTTAGCCTGCCCTCAATCCTAGGCCTCAAGGATTCACCATACCAATGTGAACCACCAAGTGGTTGCACCTTGGACCATCAAATGCTTTAGTCAACAAATCAGCAACATTATCATCCGTATGTACTGTAAGAACCTGTAACAGCTTCTTCTCATGAGCATCGCGTATAAAATGGTGTCGAATCTCGATATACTTGGTTCGTTGATAAAATGCAGGATTCTTCACAATGCAGATAGTGCTTTGATTATCGATGAAAATTTTGGTGTTCATGAAGTTGAACCCATAATTCAGCATTTGATTTTGTATCCACAAGACTTGTCCACAACAACTAGCAGCAGCTACATATTCAGCTTTTGTTTAGGAGGTAGCTATGATTGTCTGTTTCTTACATTGCCATGAGATAAGTCTTCGACCCAGAAACTGACAACCACCAGTAGTAGACTTCATATCATTATTAGCACCTCCATAGTCACTATCACTATAGGCTTCAAGAACAAAAGGTGATTCCCTTGGATACCACAAGCCTAGCTTGGGTTGTGCCTTGATATACTTGAATATTTTCTTGACTTCATTCAAGTTAGATACGGTTGGAGCCACCTGATGTCTAGAACAAGCACTTACTGCAAACATAATATCCGGGCGTGATGCAGTCAAATACATGAGTGAGCCAATCATGAAGTTGTACATTTGAACATTTACTGGAGGATCTGGCGCATTCTTGAGTTTGACTTTAGTGACTTCATAAGGTGTTGCTGCTGGTCTGAGAGGTTCTACATCAAACTTCTGAATGATTTCATGAACATACTTGTCTTGACTAATGAAGATACCATCCGACTTCTGCTTGACTTGAAGACCAAGGAAAAATGTGAGTTCTCCTATGGCACTCATCTGAAATTCGCCTTTCATTAGCTGTTAAAATTCATCACACCATTCCTTCCTAGTAGAACCGAAGATAATATCATCCACATATACTTGAACCAGGATGATGTCTTTGGCATTCCTTTTAAGAAACAATGTTTTGTCAATAGTGCCTCTTCTATAGCGGTGTTTCAACAAGAAAGTGGACAGACGCTCATACCATGCTATAGGAGCCTGGTGAAGTCCATAAAGAGCTTTGACCACCTTGTAGACTTTTGTGGGATGGATTGGATCCATAAAGCCCTTAGGTTGAGTGACATAAACTTCCTTGTCAATCTTACCATAGAGAAATGCACTCTTGACATCCATTTAAAAAACCGTAAAGCCAACATAAGAAGCAAAAGCCAAAAACAGATGAATGGCCTCAATCCTAGCAATAGGAGCAAAGACTTCAGTATAGTCAATTCCTTCTAGTTGTGTGTCACCTTGTGCAACTAATCTAGCCTTATTTCTCACCACAATACACCTTGCATCTTTCTTGTTTTTGAGAATCCATTTGGTACCAATTGCTGTCTTTCCATCTAGTAAGTCAACTAGGATCCAAACATTCTGATACAAGAACTGCAGCATCTCCTCCTGCATAGCCTCAACCCAACTTTGATCCTCAAGAGCATGTGAGACTGACCTAGGTTCCACGTGTGAAAAAAAACAAGCAAACAAACAGTGAAGAAAGTCTGTGTGATTATTACGCTTTTGATCTTCAATGTAGCTCACAAGAGCATGATGACCAGACGTTGCTTTCTTTTGCATGCGGCGAGTCTTGACAGTAGAACCAGTATCTCCTATGATTTGAGTAGTAGGATGGTCTTTATTGATCTGGTGAACAAGAGTAGGATCTACATCCACTTCTGGTGCCAAATCATTAAGATCCCCAACAATATCATCATCATATAAAGCAGAGTGGCAAATGCCATCTATTGGTTGCTTATGAATATCATCCAGCTTAGTAGAAGTCTTCTTTTGATAGTTTCTCAAGTTAGAAGGACCAGAGAACCTAGTTGTAGAAGCTGGATCACTAACTGGACTACCAATAGGTGTTAAACTTACACTAGGAGTAACACTAGGATCACTAGGAGTAACTGGTACAACAGGAGTACTCAAGGGAAACTCAAAGCCCCCTTGAGTAGCTTCCGTAGTAGCATCTTGTTGTTGCTTGAGCAGTGTGTCAAGAGCTCCTTGTGAGTCCACTATGTCTGGTGAAGAAGCATCAATAGGAGTATCATTGGTGTTGGGAGAGACTATGGTGGAATAGGATGGTACAACAAAAATGTCATCATCCTCATCTTAATCCGAAAAGCTAGAAGTAGCACCTGCACTAGAAGTTGCAAACATTTGTTGACCTGCATCTTGCTTAGTTTTGAAACGAAAATATCCCAATGAGTCACTAAGATAATCAAGATCAAAATACCATTCAGGACCTTTGCCTAAGATGTTTGTCTTCTCCTCAAAGTACCTGAGATTTATAGTTTCAATGATATGTTTGGCATGGAGATTATAAACACGATAAGATCTTGAGTGAGCTGAATATCCCACAATGTAGCCTTCATCTGCCTTGTCATCAAATTTCCCCAAATAGTCACTAGTATTCAGAATGGTGACAGGACAACCAAATGTCTTCAAATGAGCAATGCTTGGGACTTTGGCTGTGAGTAGCTCATAGGGAGTCTTCTTATAAGGATTGGTAATGGAAACCCTATTCAACATATAACTTGTAGTGTTGACAGCTTCTGTCTATAACATAGTTGGAACTTGGAATATGGAAGCATAGTTCTAACAGCTTCTATAAGAGTCATGTTCTTCCTTTCCGCAACATCATTCTATTGAGGAGTCCTGGTAGTACTATAATCTCTTTTGATACCTTTGGAGTTGCAAAGTGCTATGAGGTCTGCATTTTTGAATTTTGTTTCATTGTCACATAAGATACCTTTCACCTTCTAGGACAGCTGATTCTAAATGAGTGTAATGAAGTCTTTGAGAATGGAGTAGGTCTCACTTTTAGCAGCCATAAAGAAAACCCACGTGAACCTGCTATACCTATCAGTTACCACAAGACAGTATTGTTTATGGTCAATGCTCCTAATGGAGGTAGGACCAAACAAATCCATGTGTAGTAGCTGAAATGGTTCATTTATGAGGCTGAGAGTAGTAATCGCCTTGAAGGATGCTTTGTGTTGTTTGCTAATAAGTGTGAAAACACTTATCCTTTTGCCACTTATTTCCAATATTAACAAGACCAAAACGTGTGATTTATGTCGTAAAAGTCGAAATTATGCGTGGTTTGTGTTTTTATTGCGTTTTAGGACCAAAAGATGAAAAAGGAAGAAAACACGGGATTTCACGGGCTTTTATCGAAGAAAACGAGAAAAGACGAAGTCAATAGATCAAGAATGCTTAAAGAACGGATGTCCAAGACCTATTCTGAAGATCTATCGAAGAAAAAGTCTAAAGACGGAAGTTTAATGAAGTCGAAGAACTTAAGTCTAAATTAAAGAAGAAAATTATTAAGACAAGTTCAAATTCCGAGACGACGTCGAGAAAAGACAACGATTTAAATCGAGTCGAGAAGAAAAGAAAGAAGGAAGCACACCACACATGCACTTCCCACTTAGCCTATAAATACCCTCCTAATCACATTAGGAGGGGAGGGAGCTAGTTTCATTTTTTTAGTTTTTCCTTTCTAGTTTTTAGAGAGAGAAAGTTCCAAACTTTCTCTCACTAAGTTTTCATCTTTTCTTTCTTTTAATCTTTCAAGATTAAGCTTTTTGTATTTGGATTTCATTAATCAAGTTCAAGTTAAGCTTTTTGTTCATTAATCTCTTTCTACCTTTCTTGATTTTAGTTTACTTTTAGTGTGAAATATTTATGATCCGTGTTGATCTTGATGTTTTCGTGCTTAAAAAGTTAATCTTTTTATTTCTACTTAAGCTTTCATACGGTTAAGCTTTAAGATCCTTGTGCTTATTGGCTTATTTGTATTTCTAGCTTATTTACTTTTTAAAAGCTTTCTTAAAAAGTTTCATTTTTTTATGGTTTGATTTAAAAGATTGCTTATTTAAAGTTTGGAGAAGTTGTCATTTGTGCTTATTTGGTTTATTTCATTACTGATTTGGTTAGGTTTGGTGTTAGCTTATCAAACATAGCTTATCACTTTGCTTATTTACGAATCTCGAGGTCATCGGAAAAGGTTTAAACCCTTTTCCGAATTCACATTCCGATTTGCACTTCCCTTTGTATTCCGATCTCTAAATCGGAAAATGGTTTGTGGTATTCCGAATACTACCCCATCATTCCGATCACCCTGATCGGATTAGGGTTTAACATTCCGATTGTGGGTGGTTTTAGACACATTCCGATTGGGACGTTTCACAATATTCCGATTGGGGATTCCGATTGCACTATCATTCCGACGAGAGTATTGTTTGACATTCCGATTTGGCCTCATTCCGACCTTACATTCCGTTTGAAGCATTTTTTAGACATTCCGATTAATCTTTTCGATCAGCTGTATTCCGACGGGATTCCGACCAGGGATTCTGACGAACTTAATTTCTTGTTTATAAAAAGTTTTCAAGTTTTAGATTCATTAAGTTTTCAAGTATTTTTCTAATCTTGTCTTAAAGTTCTCAATCATTTATTTTTAACTCGTTATTTTAGTTTAATCTTTAAATCTCTTATTTTACTCAACGACAATTTTCATTCTTGCTTTTAGATTAAAATATATAACCAATCCACTTTCTTTATCCACAAAGAACAATTGAGTCACACTTTCTACCAATAATCAATTCGAAGAGATCGGACGATAAGATTTTATACTTGGCTAAAAACCTTGTATTAAATGGCGCCGCTGCCGGCTCTTTTCGTTAGGATTAAAGGTTTTAAGTGAGAGACGCGTTGGATTTTGGGATCCGTTCATCTTTGAACGTTATTTTCCTTCCTTTCAAATTTTCAAAAATCCTAAAAAATATAAAATTTTCAAAAATACAAAAAAAATAAAAAACATAAAAAAACCAAAAATATTTCTGCTTTGTTAGTTCTTTTGTATGCGCACTCGATCAACGTCTTATCCCGAGCCCGAGACTCTCGATAACTTAGACATTGCCGGTGTACACAACAACAATAATAATCCACCTCAACCCAACATGAATAATGACAACAATGAACCTCTACCGGACAATCGTCCAATGATTGAACTTTTGCAAGCACATGTAGAGGGCAACCACGATGCTATTGTCATACCCGCGATTGGAGCCAACAACTTTGAGCTCAAATCCGGATTCATTCAAATGGTTTCTGCTCAACCATTCTTGGGGCGTTCAATTGATGATCCTCATGACCATATTAAGAGGTTTATTCAACTCACTAATACGGTTAAGTATAATGAGGTTTCACAAGAGGTAATCCACTTACAACTTTTTCCTTTCTCCTTAGAGGGACAAGCCCTCCATTGGCTTGATAAGGAACCGCCACAAAGTATTCTTACATGGACGGGACTTAGAGACCAAATTCATAAACTACTTTTTCCCACCCTCTCGTACCACCGCTTTGCGGAATGAAATCATTACTTTTGAACAAAAGTACGATGAGACTTTTAGTGAATCTTGGGACCGTTTTAAAGAACTTTTAAGAAAGTGCCCACAACATGGTTTTACCAAAGTGCACCAAATTAATACTTTTTACAATGGTTTAAGCATGAATGACCAAGATTCACTAAATAGTGCCTCGGGGGGTAATCTTTTGGTTAAGTCTTCTAATGTCGCTTGGGATATTATTGAGAACAAGTCTAGAGTGCAAACCAAGAGTGTTCGGACCAATGTCGCTAGTGCTAGCACTAATGAGAGCGACAAGAGACTTGATAAGCTTACTTCGCTTGTTGAATCACTTTCTCTCCAAGCCGCCAATAATACCAAAGCTATCACTGCCCAAGCCAATGCTATGACTCAATCTTGTGATATATGCGGGGGATCTCACTCATACACCGATTGTCCTTCGACTCATGACAATCCGGAAAATGTGTATGCCGCCAACGGTAACTATTCCACGGGAGGCTATCAAGCACGTCCTCAAGGTGACCGCAACTTGGTCAGCTATCGCTCAAACAACTTTCTTTCACCACCCGACTTTCCCCCACAAAACCCAAACAACCTCAATCGCAACAATCAAAACCAACCTCGTGCTCCAAATCAATATCCAAACCAAAGAAACCCATATCTACCTCAAAGAAACAACCAAGTTTACCAACAACCTGCTTATCAACCACCCGCCTACCATGCTCCTCCTCCCAACCAACCCACCGCATTACACCAAGATGTTGAAACCTACATGAGGACTAATGATGTAATCGTGCAAAATCTTCAGCGAGAAATGGCCAACATGAAAGCATATATGGTGAAGCAAGGGAATGATCTTCGAGCTGATATGCGAAACACTTTGGCAAGTCAAACGAATGACTTGAGGAACATGATGGCTAGTTTCTTCCCAAGTAATCAAGCCTCTGGATCGGGTTCTCTTCCGAGTAACACCGTCGCTAATCCAAGAGGGGAGATGAAAGCAATCATCACTCGCAGTGGAAAAGGTTTAAAGGAACCCGAGCTTCCTACACCTACACCGGTGATTGTGACAAAGGAAAACGAGTCTCCTTCTCCAAATCCTCCATCTTCAATTCCTCCAACTTCTACTTCTCCAATTCCACCACCTTCTACTTCTACCCCTCCACCACCCATGGATGTGAGTGCGAATTCTATCCCAAATCCTTCATCTCAACCCAATATACCTTATACTTCGAGGTTGAGGAAAGAGAAATTGAAGAACAAGGATGATATTCAGGTTTTGAACTTTCTTAAAATGTTCAAACAACTGAATTTCAATATCTCCTTTGCTGAGGCTCTCGCTCACATACCCAAATATGCTAAAATGTTTAAAGATCTTCTCAGTGATAAGGAGAAACTTCTCGATATTGCTCAGACCCAACTTAATGAGAATTGCTCCGCAGTGCTCTTAAGGAAATTACCAACCAAACTTGGTGATCCAGGTCGTTTCTTGATTCCTTGCAACTTCCCGGGAGTAGAGAATTGCATGGCCCTAGCCGATCTAGGTGCTAGTATTAACTTAATTCCATTAAGTGTTTAGAAGAAATTATCTCTCCCGAGCTAGTCCCCACACGAATGACTTTGGAATTAGCCAACCGTACGGTTGCTTATCCAGTGGGGATAGCCGAAGACGTCTTCATCGGTGTCGACAAATTACCTTTCCGACGGATTTTGTTGTCGTTGACTACGAGATGGACCCCCGTGTTCCATTAATCGTTGGACGTCCATTCCTGAGGATCGGTCGCACTCTCATTGATGTAGCCGCAGGCGAATTAATCATGAGAGTTGGTGACGATAAAATCGTCTTCAACATGGGTAAACTTTCTAAGCAGCCTTCGGAAAACGAGAGTGTTAATTTTATTGACGTTCTTGATGAGGCTTGTGAAGAACATTTCAAAGACGCTTGTAAAAGTGGTTCTTCTTCTCTACCCATTGTTGAGAACGTTGCCTCTATTGCTCCATCACTAACTCCATTTGGAGAAAGTGATTTCATCTTGAAAGAATTTGAAGCAACTTTGGGAGATGTGGACTTAAAATATGACGATTCTCCCTCCAATTGGGATGAAGACATACGTACCATTGAGAAACTTCTCAATGAGGACCATATTTCTCCACCATCTCCTAAGGATATCTCTATCGATGAACCGAATTTGACTACGCCTTCCATCGAAAATTCTTCGGATTTAGAGCTTAAGGACCTACCGTCTCATCTCGAGTACGTTTTCCTTGAAGATAACAAGAAGTCACCCGTCATCATCGCAAAGGACCTGAAAGAGGAAGAAAAATCCCGACTTATCGCCGTGTTGAAGAATCACAAGAAAGCGATTGCGTGGAAGATCTCCGATATTCATGGAATTGATCCTCACTTTTGCACACATAAAATTCTCATGGAGGACGATTTTAAACCCACTATTCAAAGCCAAAGAAGGGTGAATCCTAAGATCCATGACGTAATCAAAAAAGAGGTTATCAAACTTCTTGATGTGGGAATGATCTATCATATCTCGGATTCACCATGGGTTAGTCCCGTCCATTGTGTGCCTAAGAAATGCGGAATCACCGTTGTTCCCAACGAACACAACGAGTTGATTCCTACTCGTCTCGTTACAGGGTGGAGAGTTTGTATAGACTACCGCAAACTCAATGATGCTACGAGAAAGGATCATTTTCCCCTTCCTTTAATGGACCAAATGCTTGAACGTCTAGCGGGTAATGACTATTACTGCTTTTTAGACGGTTTCTCCGGGTATTTTCAAATTCCCATCGATCCCAAAGACCAAGAGAAAACCACATTCACTTGTCCTTATGGAACATTTGCCTACAAAAGAATGCCTTTCGGCTTATGCAATGCTCCTGGGACATTTCAAAGGTGTATGATGGCTATCTTCCATGACATGGTTGAAGAAACAATGGAAGTCTTCATGGATGATTTCTCGGTTAATGGGGATTCTTTCTCTCATTGCCTTGCCAATTTGGAACGCATGCTTAAGTGGTGTGAAGACACTCGCCTTGTTCTAAATTGGGAAAAATGTCATTTCATGGTAAAAGAAGGCATCGTGCTAGGACACAAAATCTCCAAAGCCGGTCTTGAAGTGGACCGTGCTAAAGTCGATGTTATTGCTAAATTTCCTCCACCTTCAACCGTGAAGGATGTGAGAAGTTTCCTCGGTCATGCGGGCTTCTATCATCGATTCATTCAAGATTTTTCTAAAATCGCTCGCCCGATGACCCACCTCTTGGAAAAAGATACTCCTTTCATCTTTTCCAAAGAGTGTCTTGAATCCTTCAATCTTCTTAAGGATAAGCTAACTAAGGCACCGGTCTTGGTTACCCCTAATTAGGAGCAACCTTTTGAGTTGATGTGTGATGCTAGCGACTTTGCTATTGGAGCGGTTTTGGGCCAAAGAGTGAACAAACACTTCCAACCAATCCACTATTCTAGCAAGACAATGACGGGGGCTCAATTGCATTATACCACTACCAAAAAAGAGCTTTTAGCAGTAGTGTATGCTTTTGAAAAATTCCGCCCCTATCTTGTCCTTTCTACCACCATCGTGTATACCGATCATTCTGCGTTGAAGTACTTGATGACTAAGCAAGATTCTAAGCCAAGACTTCTTCGTTGGGTTTTGCTCCTTCAAGAATTCAACATTGAAATTCGTGACAAAAAGGGAGCTGAAAACCTAGCCGCGGATCATCTCAGTAGACTTGAGGATCCTTATCAAGGGGATCATCCGAACAAAGAGATCAATGACTCTTTTCCCCTTGAGGCCATAATGTCTATCAACTCCAATCTTGATGACACCCCGTGGTTTGCAGACATTGCAAACTACTTAGCGGGTGGAATTCTCAAGGAAGGGTTCACCTCCCAACAAAAGAAAATGTTCTTTAAAGATATTGAACATTATTTCTGGGACGACCCTTACCTCTTCAAACAATGTGCAGATCTTGTCATTTGTCGATGTGTTGATGGGCCGGCAGCGGTACAAATCCTTGACGCTTGCCATAAAGGACCCACCGGTTGTCACTTTGGTTCCAATTACACCGCGAAGAAAGTATTCGACTCTGTATTTTATTGGCCCACCATTTATCGTGACGCTCACGACATGGTTAAACATTGTGATTCTTGCCAAAGACAAGGCAAGATCACACATAAAGATGAGATGCCTCAAAATTTCATACAAGAATGTAAAATCTTTGATGTCTAGGGTATCGAATTTATGGGGCCATTTCCATCATCTAAAGGGAACAAGTACATCCTCGTAGCCGTTGACTACGTTTCTAAATGGGTTGAAGCTAAGGCTCTCCCTACGAACGATGCGAGGGTGGTTGTGAACTTTTTGAAGCAGCTCTTTGCTCGATTCGGCGTTCCCCGTGCTATAATCAGTGACTGCGGGACTCATTTTTGACGAACCGTGATCCCGTGTTCCCATCTTCCCGGTTCTATCCTAAAATCTTGTGATTCAATATTTCATATCTTATATGTTCACATTGAATTCACTATAGTTGTCCTTTCCTTAGCAAGATTTAAACAAAGTGCACAATGTCATAAGTGTAGGGAGTTTACTCCCACATGCTTAGACATTGAGGACAATGTTTATATCAAGTGTAGGGGGGACTTCTATCGAAGTAAGTGGTCTTTTCCATGAAATTGTCCTCATTTTAACCGGAAAATTTGATTTTTCGAAAAATTTTCAAAATTTTAATCTATTTTGGCCTAGTTGTATAGTTGTATTTTCCTTTGTTATGGTTATTTTCTTTCCATGGCTAGCATAAATTTTCAATAAAGTGGTTTTAAAATTTTTCAAAGTCGTGAATATTTTGACTCAACCCGAGTTTACTTATCTAAGTTTACTCTAGTTAGTATCCTTAACGTGTTTAAGTCAAGTTTTGTGATAGGTGTGAAAACACCCATCCTTTTACCACTTAATTCTGGCTAAAACGAGACCAAAACGCGTATTTAATATCATTTGTCTGGAATTATGCGTGGTTTTTGTGTTTATTGTGTTTTCAGAGCCAACCGGATGGATAATGGAGAAAACATGGGATTGCACGGGTTTTATGGAAGAAAAAGACTCAAGACGAAGTATATTGTCCAAGAGGTGCAAAAGATTTGAAGTCACTGGGCCTATTTGAAGATTTATCAAAGAAAAGGACCAAAGATTGAAGATTTACATATGTCAAAGAAACTCAAGTCTATTAAACGAAGAAATTAAAAGACGAGTTGAATTTAATCGTCAACAAATCCCGAATCAGAATCGAATACGTCAAGTTTTCTGAAAAGACGAGAAGACAAGAAGAAAGGGAAAAAGCCCACTCACCAACCAAATGGAAGACCTATATAAAGAATTCCCTTCACACTTTTCATTAAGTTTTTCATTCCTTTTTTCTCTCTTTTTCTGTTCGTAGGCATCACCAACACCATTAGGGTGTTTGGTGATTTTGATTCTTGTTTTTCCCAATCTTGTAGTTTAATCTTTGTCTTTTTATTGTTTTAACATTAATCTATCAATTTAATCCTTCATTTCATCTTGTTCATCTTCATCTTTTTTATTCAAAGTTAAAGTTCTTATTTGGTTGATTTTGATTTTTAAAAGTTATTGAGTTTTATGTTTTTATTGATGGGATTTGTTGTTTATGGTTAGTAGATGATTCGTGGTTAGTTTTGTTTAAGTTTTGGTTAAAAACTTGGTGGATTTTGGCTTGAAATCGCGTTCCCCTGTTTTTTCTATCTCCTACTGTTCTTGAATTTTTCCAGGTTCCGAATGAACACAAAAGTTCCGAATGAAGTATCTTAGTGAAAAGTTCTGAATCAGTTCATTTATAAGTTCCGAATCATTGATTTTAAAAGTTCCGAATGAGTGTTTATGCAAAAAGTTCCGAATGAGTATTTTTGAAAGTTCCGAATGAAGTGTTTTTAAATGTTCCGAATCAGTTTCATTTTTAAAGTTCCAAACCAGATTTTAAGAAAGTTCCGAACCAATTTTTGTTTAAAGTTCCGGACCAATTTATAGAAAATCTACCGAACCAATTTTCTAAAAAGTTCCGAACCAATTCAAAACAAAAACTTCCGAACCAATTTTTTAAAAAGTTCCGAACCAATTCAAAACAAAAACTTCCGAATAAACTCTTTCCAAAAAGTTCTGAATCGGAACTTTGTAAAGTTTCGAATAAACATTTGTTTCACCAGCCTAGGTGCCTGCATGCTTGGTTCTATTTCCCGCTCATTTCACCAGCTAGCTTGCTAGCTTCCAGCAGCTAGCCTGCTAGCTTGTTTATTTAATAGTATTGTTCCGTAATTGTTTAGTTTTATCTGAAAGTTGTTCTGATTTTATTTTTGAAAGTTACATATTTTTAGTTGAATTTTTTTTTCCAATTTTAAAATTAATATTTTTTCGTAAAGTTTAAGTTTTATCTTTTATTTAGTACCCGCTTTAGGTTTTGCCTCGTTTAGCTTTAATGTACCATTTTAGTTTTATTCTCTCCTTTTTCATTTAGTAAACTTTATTTTCGAGTCGATAGTTAATTTCGTCTTTTAGTTTTATTTTTATTAATTGTTTCGCTTTAAATTTCGTTTTATTATTTGTTTTAATATTCGTTTTAATATCGTTTTAATTTTTAGTTTTTAATATTCACCTTGTTTTACTTTTATTATTTGAACTTGTCTTTAATTTGTTTTTAAATACTTTTCTCATTTACTTTTTAATTAGTTTTAGATAATCTACTTCCCTTTTTCTTAACCAAAAACAACTGAGTCGCACTTTGAACCGGAAATCAATTCGATTAGACACCGAGAAACGAACTTTTTAACCTAGTAAAATCTATACATTAAAATGGCGCTGCTGCCGGGGATCGAACCCGGGTCACCCGCGTGACAGGCGGGAATACTTACCACTATACTACAAATCGAAGAGTTGACTTCTCCTTCTCTTTCCCAGTCCTTACCTCCATCTATTCCTCCCGTTGAAGATAATGACCCATTGCTGGAAGAAATCGATATCCACTCCATCCCTCCAGGTATTGATGATTATGATACGGAGGGGGACATTATTTTTGATAATTTGCTGCAGGAAGATATTGTCCCAAGTCCCCCTCCCGAGCACCTTTCACACTCCCCTTTAGCCACTATTACGGAGGATGAGTGCTTTGACCCGGGAGGTGACATTGATTATGATATCACTGATAACATTACGGCTTTGCCGATTGCTCAGCATCCATTGTCTCTGGGGGATGACAATGTGCTTACTTTACCCACCCCACGTCCCGTGGATCTTGATTTCACATACTTTTCGTATGTTGAAAGGACCTTTCTCCCATTCAAGACTTATCCCCCCGCCTCTCCTTTGTTGATGTCAACCGGGAACGAGGACAAGGTCTTTGATCCCGGTATTACATTCGAGGCTTCCCCATGGACCATTTAATTCGGGGACGAGTCCGGCTCGTGACTCGGTTAATATAAACAAGCGCTTTTTGGGAGGCAACCCAATTATCTATCTATTTTCACCATAAGTGTAGGGGGAGCCCCGTGGTGTTTCTTGTTTTCTTTCTTATCATGTGCAGGGATTAGAGCTTCAAAGGCGCACTCTTGATGACTTTTGACGAACCGTGATTCCGTGTTCCCTTCTTCCTGGTTCTATCCTAAACTCTTTTCGATTCACTATTTTATATTTTCCAATATTAAAATAGGAATCTCTTTAGTTGTCTTTTCCTTAGCGAGATTTAAACAAAGTGCACAATGTCCTAAGTGTAGGGGAGTTTAGTCCCACATGCTTAAACATTGAGGACAATGTTTATATTAAGTGTACGGGGGACTTCTATCGAAGTTAAGTGGCCTTTTCCTTGTATTTGTCTTCATTTAACCGGAAAATCGATTTTTCGACATTTTCAAAATTTTTAATCTATTTTGGCCTAGTTGTATAGTTGTTTTTACCTTTGTATAGTTATTTTCTTTCCTTATTAGAATAAATTCTTAATAAAGTGGTTTTAAATTTTCAAACGTTGTGAATCTTTTGACTCAACCCGAGTTTACTTGTCTAAGTTTACTCTTGCTAGTATCCTTAACGTGTTTAAGTCAAGTTTTGCTAGGCTTTTATATAGGGAGCTATAAAACGAGAAAGTCTTAACTCTCACGGGTTAAGAACAAGAACTTTTCGCAAGTTCCTATAATTGATCCTAGAGAGTCGTTTATCAAGGGAACTTTAAAATGCGTAATCTAAACATGAAAAAGTCTAAGAGTTTGCAAGATCCTATAGGCGACTCGAAAACCTAAAACTTTGATTTCATAGGCTAAGCATCCACGAGTCTCATTACTTGAGATTTTAAATTATGGAGAACGAGAGATGATAGAGTCAATTATAAGTTTGGTTTTCTTTCGTGAGTTCATGTGAGTTAATTATGAGCCTATTCTCCCATCGCTTGTTAATAAATTTATCTGCAATAAATAAGGTTGTACGATTTGAAAAGTTACTTAGCTTCTAGCCCAAGATCGTTTAAAAGTTGCTCGGTATGGATTAGAGTTCATAGCCAAGGCATAACTTATTGAAGCGGGATGCGAAGATTGGCGAGTCCAAAAAGGTCCTAACAAGGCATGAGGGCTATATTTTGTTGCTAAAGATCCAAAAGTGATGTGAAGAATCATTTATCGAAAATCAATATGAAGGATCGAGACACACGACGAAAAGCAAAAACTCCCCAAAAGTCATGGAGAAGTCTATCCGAAAAGGCCCTAACAAGGTATGAGGATAAATAGATCCAAGTCCAAAAACGAGGCGGATCGTTGTATATCAAAGTCCAAAATAAAGATTGGAGAAAAATGAAGAAGTCGTGGTCCAAGTATGAATCTCTCAAAACTTCAAGTGAAGAAATATTATGAAGAGAAGACCATAATTTCATGAACGTCTCTCAAGGTTTGAAGTATGAAGTCGCTGCCAAATATCGGTCCAAGAAAGGTCTCAAATCGCGAAGCGAGTTATGCCAAGATATGAACTTTATGAGGTCCCGAGAAGCAATTTTAAAAGATTTTGTCCTTTAGCTAACTATTGATTAAATCGTTCACTTTATTTTCGGCCTAAATAACTATCGAAATAAATCAAACAATCCATCCTCGTGATCATTCAAGACAAAAATAAAATATAAGAGATACACCTAGGAATAAGGGAGTCTAAGTAAGTAATTGTCCTACATGAGTTCGTGTTAGTTTGCTAACATATAATAACAATGATCTCGTTTTTAAGCTTAGTCTAGAGAAAGTGAAAACTTGAAGATGATGATTAGTCATGACATTTTCAAAACCCAAGGTATGCTTTTGATTTCTTTACTTTGAATGTTTATAGTTTTCTATCTCTTTAATAAAGGCCAAGGTTGATTGATTATGAGAAAAGTGTAAAACTGCTTTATCACTAAGCATTGCATGAGGGCATGGCAATGGTTAAGTGTAGGGGATTTGATAGGTGTGAAAACACCCATCCTTTTACCACTTAATTCTGGCTAAAACGAGACCAAAACGCGTATCTAATATCATTTGTTTGGAATTATGCGTGGTTTTTGTGTTTATTGTGTTTTCAGAGCCAACCGGATGGATAATGGAGAAAAAAATGGGATTGCACGGGTTTTATGGAAGAAAAAGACTCAAGACGAAGTCTATTGTCCAAGAGGTGCAAAAGATTTGAAGTCACTGGGCCTATTTGAAGATTTATCGAATAAAAGGACCAAAGATTAAAGATTTACATATGTCGAAGAAACGCAAGTCTATTAAACGAAGAAATTAAAAGACGAGTTGAATTTAATCGTCGACAAATCCCGAATCAGAATCGAATACGTCAAATTTTCTGAAAAGACGAGAAGACAAGAAGAAAGGGAGAAAGCCCACTCACCAACCAAATGGAAGACCTATATAAAGAATTCCCTTCACACTTTTCATTAAGTTTTTCATTCCTTTTTTCTCTCTTTTTATGTTCGTAGGCATCACCAACACCATTAGGGTGTTTGGTGATTTTGATTCTTATTTTTCCCAATCTTGTAGTTTAATCTTTGTCTTTTTATTGTTTTAACATTAATCTATCAATTTAATCCTTCATTTCATCTTGTTCATCTTCATCTTTTTTATTCAAAGTTAAAGTTCTTATTTGGTTGATTTTGATTTTTAAAAGTTATTGTGTTTTAGGTTTTTATTGATGGGATTTGTTGTTTATGGTTAGTAGATGATTCGTGGTTAGTTTTGTTTAAGTTTTGGTTAAAAACTTGGTGGATTTTGGCTTGAAATCGCGTTCCCCTGTTTTTTCTATCTCCTACTGTTCTTGAATTTTTCCAGGTTCCGAATGAACACAAAAGTTCCGAATGAAGTATCTTAGTGAAAAGTTCCGAATCAGTTCATTTATAAGTTCCGAATCAGTGATTTTAAAAGTTCCGAATGAGTGTTTATGCAAAAAGTTCCGAATGAGTATTTCTGAAAGTTCCGAATGAAGTGTTTTTAAATGTTCCGAATCAGTTTCATTTTTAAAGTTCCGAACCAAATTTTAAGAAATTTTCGAACCAATTTTTGTTTAAAGTTCCGGACCAATTTATAGAAAATCTTCCGAACCAATTTTCTAAAAAGTTGCGAACCAATTCAAAACAAAAACTTCCGAACCAATTTTCTAAAAAGTTCCGAACCAATTCAAAACAAAAACTTCCGAATAAACTCTTGCCAAAAAGTTCCGAATCGGAACTTTGTAAAATTCCGAATAAACATTTGTTTCACCAGCCTAGGTGCCTGCATGCTTGGTTCTGTTTCCCGCTCATTTCACCAACTAGCTTGCTAGCTTCCAGCAGCTAGCCTGCTAGCTTGTTTATTTAATAGTATTGTTCCGTAATTGTTTAGTTTTATCTGAAAGTTGTTCCGATTTTATTTTAGAAAGTTACGTATTTTTAGTTGAATTTTTTTTTCCAATTTTAAAATTAATATTTTTCGTAAAGTTTAAGTTTTATCTTTTATTTAGTACCCGCTTTAGGTTTTGCCTCGTTTAGCTTTAATGTACCATTTTAGTTTTATTCTCTCCTTTTTCATTTAGTAAACTTTATTTTCGAGTCGATAGTTAATTTCGTCTTTTAGTTTTATTTTTATTAATTGTTTCGCTTTAAATTTCGTTTTATTATTTGTTTTAATTTTCGTTTTTTAATTTTTAGTTTTTAATATTCACCTTGTTTTACTTTTATTATTTGAACTTGTCTTTAATTTGTTTTTAAATTTTTAAATACTTTTCTCATTTACTTTTTAATTAGTTTTAGATAATCAACTTCCCTTTTTCTTAACCGAAAACAATTGAGTCGCACTTTGAACCAGAAATCAATTCGATTAGACACCGAGAAACGAACTTTTTAACCTAGTAAAATCTATACATTATTTTGCTAGGCTTTTATATAGGGAACTTTAAAACGCGAAAGTCTTAACTCTCACGGGTTATGACCAAGAACTTTTCGCAAGTTCTTATAATTGATCCTAGAGAGTTGTTTATTAAGGGAACTTTAAAATGCGATTTCTAAACTTGAAAAAGTCTAAGAATTTGCAAGATCCTATAGATGACTCGAAAACCCAAAAACTTTGATTTAATTGGCTAAGCAGCCACGAGTCTCATTCCTTGAGATTTTAAACTATGGAGGACGAGAGATGATAGAGTCAATTATAAGTTTATAATTCTTTCGTGAATTTATGTGAGTTAATTATGAGCCTATTCTCCCATCGCTTGTTAATAAATTTATCTGCAAATAAATAAGGTTGTACGATTTTAAAAGTTACTTAGCTTCTAGCCCAAGATCGTTTAAAAGTTGCTCAGTATTAATTAGAGTTCATAGACAAGGCATAACTTATTGAAGCGGGATGCGAAGATTGGCGAGTCCGAAAAGGCCCTAACAAGGCATGAGGGCTACATTTTGTTGCTAAAGATCCAAAAGTGATGTGAAGAATCATTTATCGAAAATCAATATGAAGGATCGAGACACACAACGAAAAGCAAATACTCCCCAAAAGATCATGGAGAAGTCTATCCGAAAAGACCCTAACAAGGTACGAGGATAAATAGATCCAAGTCCTAAAAGGAGGCGGATCGTTGTATATCAAAGTCCAAAATAAAGATTGGAGAAAAATGAAGAAGTCGGGGTCCAAATATGAAGAATCTCTCAAAACTTCAAGTGAATAAATTCCTATTATGAAGAGAATACCATAATTTCAAGAACGTCTCTCAAAGATTTGAAGTATGAAGTCGCTGCCAAATATCGGTCCGAGAAAGGTCTCAAATCGTGAAGTGAGTTATGCCAAGATATGAACTCTATGAGGTCTCGAGAAGCAGTTTTAAAAGATTTTGTCCTTTAGCTAACTATTGATTAAAACGTTCACTTTATTTTCGGCCTAAATAACGATCGAAATAAGTCAAACAATGCATCCTCATGATCATTCAAGACAAAAATAAAATATAAGAGATGCACCTAGGAATAAGGGAGTCTAAGTAAATAATTGGCCCACATGAATTCGTGTTAGTTTGCTAACTAATAATAACAATGATCTCGTTTTTAAGCTTGGTATAGGGAACGTGAAACTTGATGATGATAAACGTTCATGGCAGCCAAAACCCAATGTAAGTCTTTAATTTCTTTACTTGTTTCTATCTTTATATGTTTAGTATTTAATAAAGGCCAAGGTGGGTTATTTATGATGGAAAATATAAACCGTGCTTTAAAATTAATGCATTGCATGAGGGCATTGAAATGGTCAAGTGTAGGGGATTTAATAAGTGTGAATTCACTTATCCTTTTACCACTTATTTCCAATATTAACTAGACCAAAACGTGTGATTTATGTCGTAAAAGTCGGAATTATGCGTGGTTTGTGTTTTTATTGCGTTTTAGGACCAAAGGATGAAAAAGGAAGAAAACACGGGCTTTCACGGGCTTTTATCGAAGAAAACGAGAAAAGACGAAGTTAAGAGATCAAGAGTGCTTAAAGAACGGATGTCCAAGACCTATTCTGAAGATCTATCGAATAAAAAGTCTAAAGACGGAAGTTTAATGAAGTCGAAGAACTTAAGTCTAAATTAAAGAAGAAAATTATTAAGACAAGTTCAAATCCCGAGACGACGTCGAGAAAGACAACGATTTAAATCGTGTCGAGAAGTAAAGAAAGAAGGAAGCACACCAAACATGCACTTCCCACTTAGCCTATAAATACCCTCCTAATCACATTAGGAGGGGAGGGAGCTAGTTTCATTTTTTTAGTTTTTCCTTTCTAGTTTTTAGAGAGAGAAAGTTCCAAACTTTCTCTCACTAAGTTTTCATCTTTTCTTTCTTTTGATCTTTCAAGATTAAGCTTTTTGTATTTGGATTTCATTAATCAAGTTCAAGTTAAGCTTTTTGTTCATTAATCTCTTTCTACCTTTCTTGATTTTAGTTTACTTTTGGTGTGAAATATTTATGATCCGTGTTGATCTTGATGTTTTTGTGCTTAAAAAGTTAATCTTTTTATTTCTACTTAAGCTTTCATACGGTTAAGCTTTAAGATCCTTGTGCTTATTGGCTTATTTGTATTTCTAGCTTATTTACTTTTTAAAAGCTTTCTTAAAAAGTTTCATTTTTTTTATGGTTTGATTTAAAAGATTGCTTATTTAAAGTTTGGAGAAGTTGTCATTTGTGCTTATTTGGTTTATTTCATTACTGATTTGGTTAGGTTTGGTGTTAGCTTATCAAACATAGCTTATCACTTTGCTTATTTACGAATCTCGAGGTCATCGGAAAAGGTTTAAACCCTTTTCCTATTTCACTTTCCGATTTGCACTTCCCTTTGTATTCCGATCTCTAAATCGGAAAAGGGTATGTGGTATTCCGACTACTACCCCATCATTCCAATCACCCTGATCGGATTAGGGTTTAACATTCCGATTGTGGGTGGTTTTAGACACATTCCGATTGGGACGTTTCACAATATTCCGGCTGCTTCCTTTTACTGGATTACGATTGGGGATTCCGATTGCACTATCATTCCGACGAGAGTATTGTTTGGCATCCCGATTTGGCCTCATTCCGACCTTACATTCCGATTGACGCATTTTTTAGACATTCCGATTAATCTTTTCGATCAGCTGTATTCCGACGGGATTCCGACCAGGGATTCCGACGAACTTAATTTCTTGTTTTTAAAAAGTTTTCAAGTTTTGGATTCATTAAATTTTCAAGTATTTTTCTAATCTTGTCTTAAAGTTCTCAAGCATTTATTTTTAACTCGTTATTTTAGTTTAATCTTTAAATCTCTTATTTTACTCAACGACAATTTTCATTCTTGCTTTTAGATTAAAATAGATAACCAATCCACTTTCTTTATCCACCAAGAACAATTGAGTCACACTTTCTACCAATAATCAATTCGAAGAGATCGGACGATAAGATTTTATACTTGGCTAAAAACCTTGTATTATTTGCCTTTACTGCACGCAAGGCAATTGATGTCATTTCTGAAAGTTTTAGGAGGTAAACCAGAGACCAAGTTCATATTTGATAGTTTGTGAATGGTCTTGAAGTTTACATGTCCCATCCTTCTATGCCATTTGGTGGCTTCATTTTCTGATGCTTTGGCAACCAAGCAAGCTAGTTGACCAGTAGGATTAACTTTATTCAGCTTGATGCTATAGAGGTTATGTCTTCTAGGGATTTTGAGTAGAACTTGGGAGTCATCCGGTAGCTTAAAGTCTTTGGATAACACCAGTGCTTCAATATCCGTAAAGAGTACAAACTACTTCGAGTCACAAATCGGAGAGACAGAGATCAAGTTGAAGTGTTGAAGTGCTTACACATAGTAAACCTGCTCAAAATTAAGGTTAGGTGTCTGAATAGTTCCTTTGCCAGAGATCCTTCCTTCACCACCTCCGAAGTACACCTTTCCACCTTGAAATGGTGCACAGTTAGATAAAAGTCCTTTATTTCCTATCATGCTCCTAGAGCATCCACTATCTACTATTCTAAGAGTTGGATCTTGGTATGGAGTAATCTACAACAACAGAAAAGTCATATGCAAAAGTTAGTGTCTTAAGGGGACCCAGACCTTTTCAGGCTTGAGTCTGCCTTGTGGATCTTTAGTAGATAGCCAAGAAGATTGATGAGATCCACTGTTATTCTTAGGTTGCCTGTTCATCATATGGGTGTTATTTTGTGACCAAGAACAACCTGCTGAGGGCTTAACAACAGAACCTAAATGTCCCAACCCAAAATGCATTTGGTCTGAATAAAAAGCATAATTCAGATTAAAATTCTGAAAATAGTTACTGGTTGGTCTAGTGTAGGCATAATCATTGCTTCTCCAAAGATTAGAAGTTGAAGGAGAGGACCTTCTAGAAGAAGGATAAGATTGGGCACATGGGTTTAATTTTCTAGAAGAAAAAGGAGCAACTCCTGGTGGACCAGGAGCAAGATAAGCTTGATAACCAGAAGGCGTTTGATCATAAAAATCACAATCCTTAATCAAATGAAATTTACTACCACAAACAAAGCATGTTTTAAAAGACGTTTTATTCAAATGACATTGTTTCATACTGCTATTCTTATTACAAACAATTCTAGGAGAATCAACAATCCTATGACTCAACAAACTAGAACTAGAAACAGTGTAAGTAGAAGTAGAAGCAACTCTCTCATCACTCATCCTAGCACTAGTAGCAGCAGGGTCATTTGTCTTGGGACTTGAAGGTCTTGACTCTTCAATTAAACCACAGGATGCATAGTCACTGGCCTTGTCACTGAAAGTACAAGAGACAAAGTCATTAGTATTAGTAAAGCTTTTTGGAGACTCATGCATCTGTGATCCATCCAAGTCAGTATGCCTAGATATGGGCATAAAAGTTCCTGTAAGAGGTGGAGGAACAACATGCATTGCTACAGCTGGTTTAAACCTATTGTAACTAGGGTTTTCCCTCCTCCTCCTTGTCAGGATCAAAGACACTTGAAAAAGATAAATCAAATACATCTTCTAAATCAATATATTTATCAAAGCCTAATCCTCTCTTAGTCCTACCAGACATACTACTATCTATTAACTTTGAAAATTCTTGGGTGCTTTTTGCCATTTTTCAAATCGTAGAAGTGTAGCATCCAATTTTTCTTGCATGTCTTGCTTAGCCTTAATACTTTCATTGTTAAGTTTTTCAGTATATGTAAGCATGTTATTGGTGTTTTCTAAATCAATGCTTAGAACTCTAATCTTATCCTCATATTCACGTTGAGTATCTTGAAGCCACTTCTTTTGTTGTTCCAAAGTTTTTAGAAAACTCTTATAAGCTTGAACTTCTAAAAAATATTTATCATTTTGTTCATTTAGATCATTGTATTGAGTCAAGAGCTCTGAATATTTATCATGTCAACCAAGAGGGAAATTTTGTACCTAAGGTGAGATTCCCATAAGAGCAAATTCTTCTGCTTCTTCTACATCAGATAGGTGCCCAGCAATCATAGCAAATACATCAGTAGAAGCTTCAGCTATTTCCAAGGTAGCAGTCTGATGATCATTCTAGTTAACCATGGAGTCAACGGACACCAAAGCTTTCTTTTCATCCTTGAGCTCTTAAACCTTGAAGGCTGAATACTTGTTCTTCTCCTGGTCATTTTTGTTAGGGCGACCTTGCTGCTGATAGTTATAGCATCTGACCTTGCTTCTATCAAACCTGGCTGGTTCTCTTGGGTTGTAGTTGAATTTTCGACCAGCTTTCTTTTCAAACTTATGGACCCTGAGAGTGAGCATATCCATCTGCCATTTTAGATCCATTTCATCCAAGTCAAGTTTATCAACCTGTTTGAAATCATCAAAAGCAAGCTGTTGTTGTGGATCAACATCAGCAACAAAAGAGTGAAGAACAGCTTCTACCATACTACCAGTCTTGGCTTTTGATTCAGGAGTAGAAGTATGTTGAGATGACAAAGTATAGCTTGGGCTACTTGCATAAGACATTGGACTAGATCCCATGGAACTCACAAAAGCAGAGTTAGCAGGAGTAGGAAAGGAATCAACTGAGTATCCTCTCACGTGAGACTCAAAGATTTTGAGTTTATAAAACAAGTCATCAAAGGAAAGATAGTCAAGGCCTCCTTTTGCCTTTAAAGAGATGACTAACTGATTCTATGAATGAGACAGGGCTCTAAGAAACCTGGCATTGATGTCTTCATTTTCAGGTTTAGACCTGAGGTGATTCAATTGGCTAAGAATCTTTTGAAACCTGTCATACCCTTGATGAAGACCTTCTGTTTCAAAAATCTTGAATTATGTGAATTCATCTCTCAACATTGATCTGCGCATCTTCTTTGATTCCTCATTCCCTCTAAATCTTGCCTTTATTCCATTCCAAATCTCCCTAGCATCATCCAAGTGATAAAAACACCCATATGATCATCAGGAAGGGACTGAAGCAAAATAGTTTTTGCTTTGATTTCCTTCTGAACAGTAGTGATTTCTTCATGAGTTTTAGGATCGAGAACGGTGATATTACCATTCTTGTCTCTACCAGTAGTTTTCTTGTTGTTGCCATTCTGGACAATCTTCCATAGGTCTAGATCAGTATTGGTGATCCAGCATTCCATCTTCATGGCCCAGCTATCATACTCATCCTTCTTCAAGAGTGGGAATTTTCCATTAGTATTAGACAAAGTAGCAACGATTTGTTGTGTTTGTTGTGTTTTAGAGGTGCTTGCTTCTCCTTTTTCAGTAGAACTAGAAGCAGACATGATTAATCAATGATGTTAGTAAAAAGAAAGATTGATTCTTCTTGAGCAGAGACTCTCCTAGGCTCTGATACCACTTGTTGGGTCCACTAGATGTGGATCTTGCAGCCTGTTAAGGAAGGTGAACGACTTCTGTAATCACAAGTCTATTCATAGAGAGACTCTTAATGAAACACACAGTATAAATGCGGAATACAAATACTATGATCAAGAAGAAACATAATAACTAAATAACTTGATCCTTACTAAGGATTTCTACTATTAATATGAAATGAATAATGATGATGAAGGTGTGTCTAACCCTTCTGCCAATGTGTTCCTTTTATACTACAAGGAAACCCTAATACTACATTAAACCAAAACGTGTAACTTCTGATATGCATATCCTTTCCTAACATATCTCATGCATATCCTAACAAACTACTAAGAATAATAATGTTTGACTTTCTACTAGACCAGGAGCACACATTGCTCCTACTACTACTAGGACCAGGAGGAACTACATACCTCCTAGCTTTTCTATTACAAATATCTAATACAGAGGTCTTAACAAAGCCTAAAGCTCTAGCAAGCTTGTTGACACCAATCTTGTGAAGGGATTTAAGCCCTTGATAGGTTGTTTGCTCTTTGTGTTGAAGAATCCAAGGCCTTGAGGTTCTACTTTGAACCATCAGCCAAGGTTCCATATTCCTTTCTTGTCCATGTACCCTAGGTGTGATCTAGTTGTTGATCTACACTATAGGGAGCATTGCTGACCTTCCCTAGGAAGTAAGGGGAAGGAGGTACACTCTCTTTACCTTTTCTCTCTTTTATTTTTGATTTTAAGTCTGCTATGTGTTTAGCCATGTGCTTTGGAGTTCTTCTGTTTGTTCTTTGATTTTTATTGCTTAAATCTACTTAGTGTCACCTAGTTGAGATATTAGGAGGATAAAATCAGTAGGTTGTTTGTGAAAATCAAAAGTTTGTTTGAAAAGGGACTAAAACAAGGTTGTTCGGATTTTGGGATCAAAAGGCCTTATGGCCTTGTGCCCTTGGTTCTTGGGGTTTTTCTACACTAAACAATCTATTTTCACATGTGTTGGTCATTGGTTAAGTCTTATAAGGTTTGGAAAAGAGTTTGCAAGTTTTGGAAAAATCTGCTAAAATAGGTTTGAAATTGGTCAAACACATCAGAAGCTATAAAATCTTTGTTTGTTAGATTCAGAGTCTGATTTTTGGTTTGGGAAGAGTTTTTGTGATAAGCTGTCTGTGCTATATTTGTTTGTTGAATTTGGTGGCTTATTGAGTGAGTTAGGGCTTATAGAAGTTGGCTGAAGTGGTCATTTGCATCAGCAAAGTGACCACCTCTTTTGTGCCTTGCATTTTATTGTTTAGTGCCTGCCCTGCTATTTGGTTGCTTGACTTTTGTTATTGTGCTGTTTGTGAACTTATCTTGCTATTTAAATTACCTGTTTGAGTGCTTATAAGCCAACTGGCTTATTGGCCATATTTGTCCAAAACTGAAAATCATTTGGCTAACTGGCCTCTTGATTCAAAGGAATTCAGCCTTGATTCCTTCATAAAAGTTGCTCAAAATAAGCTCCTAAACAAGTACTAGCAATTTGGTTAATTTTTGAACACTTTGACTTTTGGTCAAATAAGCATAATCTGGCTTATTTTTCAGTTCTACTTATTGGTACATGCAACAACTTTGATTTTGTCATAGGTGTCATTTTTCTCAGCTTATTATTAATATTGAAAGGTTTCAGCTCATTTGGTTAAGCTTTTCCTAGAAAACTAGCTTATTTGGCTTTTTCAACCAGCTTATTTGCTTCTACAGCTTATTCTACTTGACTTTTTATGACTTTTCTTTTTGATTATTCTTAGTTAAGCTATTTGTGAGCTTTTGCAAAAAGAATCAGCTTTTGAAACCCTATAGAATTCAAACCCGACTATTTTGTCATTTTGTGAAAAAGTTCTTTTCAAGATTCTAGCTTATTACTTGAGATTTTTCAAAATTTCTTTTTGCAAAAGGGTTTAGAATCTCAATAGAAGGTTGTGTGTTTAAGTAGAGCTTATGGAATTAGCTTATAGCTTAATGGGCTTATTGGCCCATTAAGAATAAGCTGTTGGCTATTTAAGCTATGATAAGCTCATTTTCAGCCGTTGGGCCTTTAGATTCTTATGCTTAAACTTGAATTTTGAGTCAGACTGGTGATTTTGAGCTTATTTGGTTGAGTTTAGATTTTATTGGGCTAAAAAGCCCATTAAGCTTGTTGTTTTTATTTTTAACCCATTTGGGGGCCCAATAGGGGTATTTTGATAATTTCACTTTCATTTTCTGATTATTTAGGTTAAATTAAACTAGTTTGCATGTTTTTAGAAATTTTTGAAATTTTTGAATTTTTAATATTATTTTAATATTTTTTTTAGTTTAATTCATTTTAAATAGTTTTAAATGTTTTAAAATTTTGGAAAAATACTTTTTAGTTTAATTAAGTCATTCTAGAGTTTTACAAATTAAAAAATCTTTATTTGGGCTTTATATTAATTAATTTGATTTTTAGGGCTTTAATTAGCATTAAAAAATTAATAATTTATTAAATAAAAGGTTTGAAAAAGTTTTGATCATTTGTAAACCCTAATCGGATTTTTAAGAATTTTTGGTAATTTTTTGGAATTTTTAGACTAAATTTTTATTTTGTCTATTTTTACGGTTTTTCGTTTTATCATCGTAGTTTAATTTTATCGTATCCGTTTTCCTCTTTTCTCATCTTTTCTTCTCAATATTAATCCAAAATCATTACAAGTTATTCACACACAATAAACCTCCTTGAGAAACGAACTTTCACACACCATTGGGTCATTAGTGCTTGATTTTCATTAATCGACACTTAATACTTACCGCATTTACGCCTTTTTCCTAAAAGTGTGCAAAATACCTACAATCATTTTGGCGCCACTGTCGGGGAGGTGTGTCGTGATTAATTTGGAACCATTTTGTTTTTAATATCTAACCATAAATAGTATTTGTGTTAAATAGAATCTATTAACACGTATTATCGGTTTTTCGGTTTCTTTGTGAATTATTATTACTATATTGTATATGTATCACAATTAATCCAAAATATCTCCAAAGTGTGAAAACACATCCTTAATTGGATTTGATCTCCTAATTATTGTATTCGAATATCAAACAAAAAGAAACAGGCAAAAATAGATAAATACTTTCTATTAGCTCGATTTTGAAAAATAGGAACTTTAAGGTGAATAGATAGGCAACGTGCTATAAAAGGCCGTTAAAGGGAAGTTAGTACTTAAGTGCTTCGCGCCACCTCATTCCCCCCGTTCACTTGTGAGTATTTGATCTTGAAGGCTAATCGAGGGTTTTGACGCCCAAAGTATTATTACGTATCATATATATTTGCTTGGTTTCTTTGTGATTAAACCCTCTTGAACAAATTGGTTTTCACCAAAAGTTCTAAAGTCAATCGAAGGCGTTCACTCCGCGTGATCGTTTTCATTCTTTGAGGCTCCTTTAATCAAGAGTTTGATTCGAGGAGAGATTTGGTAGATTGTTGTCTACATAATACACACAAAATCCAAAAAAATTAAAACAATCAAAAACACAAAAAACAATTGAAAATTCACAAAAATCCAAATAGAATCTTCTTAGCTCACCTTCGCGTTCTATGTCACATTTATGCGAACTCGTAATCAAGCAAAACGAGCTCTCAAATGTCGTGAAAAGGAAGTAAATCAAGATCCTTTGATTGAAGAAGAACCTCCAATTGTCGAACCCGTTGTAGAACCAATAGTCACTATGGCTAATCGTACTATGATAGAGTTGCTTCAAGCACCCACCAAGGGTTTTGGAGAAGCTATTGTGATTCCCGCCATCCTTGCGGAGAATTTCGAGATCAAGACGGGTTTAATGTCGATGCTACAAGCAAACAAGTTTCACGGACATGAAAAAGACAACCCACATTATCACATACGGAATTTCAATCGTCTCACCGCAACAAGCAAGTTTAAGGATGTTCCACATGACGCCATTAAGATGATGTTGTTTCCATACACTTTAGATGGACCCGCAAAAATTTGGCTCAAGAAAGAACCGCCAACTTCAATTTTGACATGGGGTGATCTCGTCTCTAAGTTTGTGAACCAATTTTTTCCGTCATCTAAGACGACACATTTAAAAATGGGATTTCAAGGTTTACACAACGATCTAATGAAAGTTTTTCAATGGCATGGGAACGATTTAAGGAAATGTTACATGAATGTCCTCACCATGATTTTTACGAATTGCATCAAATTGCTACTTTTTATAATGGGCTTAACGATCATGAACGAGACTATTTGAATGCCACCGCGGGTGGTATATTTTTGAGCAAAACGCCCGATGAAGCTTTAAAGATTATCGAGAATAGATTTAAGGTTTATAACCCTCGTAACATACCGAGTGTTGCCACTATGGGTTCATCATCATCGTCTCGTATCATGAATGCCTTACATGATGAAGCAAATGAGGAGAATCGGTTTTTCGATAGATATTCGACGCTTATGACTCATTGGAAAGCACAAGATGCTTTGAATTCCGCATCGGTTAAAGCGGTTGAAAAGAGTTGTATATCTTGTTGTGGAGCTCATGATTTTTCCGAGTGCATTGCCGCCGGTGGTAACACTTCGAGTGCTTACATAGCAACGGGAGCTTACAACCAAGACGGCCAAGGTTCCCGCCCAAATCAAGCTCCCAAAAATCAAAATGTTAACAACTATCGAAACAACAATCAAAGTGGTGGTTATCAAGGCAATCAACGGTACTATAACAAAGGTAATTACCAAAGTGGGAACAATGGGAAAGTGCAAAATCAAAACCAAAATCGTTATTTTCAAAATACTACACAAGGTTTTCAAAATGCTCGCACTAAAATTCTTCAAGGAGAATTTTTGGATTATGCTAAGGCAAATGATGCTAAGTTTGATAACATGCAACGAGAAATGATTAGCTTAAGATCCGAGTTGAAAAACAAGCTTAAAACGAACTTGCTAATGAATTGAAAACTCATGCTAATAAAATGGAAGGAAACTCTCAACGTCTTCAACAAAATCAACAAAAGATGGAACAAGGTCAACATGATATTAAGCAAGAGTTGTTAAAAGCGAAGAAAAGGCAATCAAAATTTGAAGATCGAATGGCTAGTATGTTTGAAGCTATCATGTGTAAGCCCTCTTCCTCAGGTGGTCTTCCTAGTGATACCATTGCGAACCCGAAGGGAGAAATGAAGGTTATTACTACTCGTAGTGGTAAAACTTTCAATGAACCAATCTCTCGTCCTAGTACTTCTACGAAGAAGGAAATCGAGAAAGAACCCAAGGTGATGGTCGAAAAGGAGCATTTTACAAGCACATGAGGTACCGCTCAAACCACACCTACGGTTGAACCAATACAATTCATGGAACCTAAGATTTCAAGGTTGATGCCTATGCCCCAACCCACACCACCCTTACCTTACCCCTCGAGACGAAACAAGGAGAAATTGTAAGAACGTAATAAACAACAAATTGAGCTTTTTATAAAAATGTTTCAACAATTGCATATTAATGTGAGTTTAGCCGACGCGTTGTTATACATGCCTCGTTTCGCTTCCACTTTTAAGGGTATGATGAACGATAAGGAGAAGTTTTCTAAGCTATCTAATTGTTCTTCGGTTTATCTTAACTGAATACTGGAAAACGTTGGTGACCCCGGGAAGTTTCTCATTCCTTGTGATATTCAAGAAATGGAAGGATGCCTTGCCTTGGCCGATCTTGGCGCGAGCGTTAATTTGATGCCATTTTCCATGTGGAAATCGCTATCGCTTCCGGCTCTTACTCCATCGAACAAGTCAATGGAGATGGCTGATCATTCTACAATTCTTGCATATGGAGTAGCCGAAGACGTTTTTGTGAAAGTGTGGAAGTTCTACTATCCCGTTGATTTTATTGTCGTGGACATCCCCGCGGATCCTCAAGTTCCTCTAATTTTAGGTCGTCCATTTTTAGACACTTCGAGATAGCTTATCGATGTTCATGCTAGAAAGATAACTTTGAGATTCAACGAAGAGGAACTTGTTATAAACGCTAATCAAAACTCTACACTTTATCATGTTTATTAAATCGCTACCATCAACCACATTGACTTAGTCGATGTAGTTTGCGATGAGTTTTCACAAGAAGTGTTAGGTTTTTCCGATAGTTCGTCAAGTGGCAGTCCCACTATTATGGATCCGATTCTTGCTAATTCTACACCAAATCTTACTCCATACAAAGGAGGCGATTTTATTTTGAATGAAATAGACAATGAAGATGAGGTGATTATTGGTAATGATACTCTCATTCCACCATTTCTTCCGCCGATGGAAGTTATGAGTGTTGACCAAAAATCATCAATCGAGGATCCATCAATCCTTGAATTGAAAGATCTTCCATATCACCTAGAATACGCATTCTTGGAAGGTGATGACAAGTTGTTGGTTATTATTGCGAAAGATCTTTCCAATGATGAAAAAGCCGCACTTTTACCTATTTTTAAAGCTCATAAAGGGGCAATTGCGTGGAAAATTTCCGACATTAAGGGTATTGACCGAAAATTTTATACTCGCAAGATTTTAATGGAGGAGGACTATAAACCCACAATTCAAAATCAAAGAAGGGTAAACCCCAAAGTTCACGATGTCATTAAAAAATAAGTCTTAAAACTTCTTGACGCGGGAATGATTTATCCTATCTCCAATAGCCCATGGGTGAGCCCAATCCATTGTATCCCTAAGAAGGGAGGAATGACCGTTGTGCCTAATGAAAACAACGAGTTAATTCCCACTCATGTTGTGACCAGTTGGAGGGTGTGTATTGACTACCAAAACTTAAATGATGCCACTCGTAAAGACCACTTTCCCTTGCCCTTCATGGATCAAATGTTGGAGCGACTTACAGGAAATGAATTCTATTGCTTTTTATATGGTTTTTTCGGTTACTTTCAAATCCCTATCGACCCTCGTGATCAAGAAAAAACTACGTTTACGTGTCCATATGGAACGTTTGCTTATCATAGAATGCCATTCTGACTTTGTAATGCACCGGGAATGTTTCAACGGTGTATGATGGCTGTTTTTCATGATATGATCAAGAAGTCGATGGAAGTATTCATAGATGACTTTTCGGTGTTTGGTGATTCGTTCACGTCGTGTTTATCCAATCTTGAGAAAATGTTAAAATGTTGTGAAGAAACCAACCTTGTTCTTAATTGGGAAAAATGTTATTTTATGTGTAAAAAAGGAATCGTCTTAGGTCACAAGGTCTCGAAAGCAGAGATTGAGGTAGATAAAGCTAAGATAGACGTCATCGCCAAATTACCTCATCCCAAAACCGTTAAGGGGGTTAGGAGTTTCCTAGGCCACGAGGGATTTTATCGTCGTTTCGTCAAAAAATTTCCGAAAATCACTCGACCTATGACACACCTTCTCGAGAAGGATGCTCCTTTTAACATCAATGAGGATTGTGTTCAATCTTTCAAAACTCTTAAGAGGAAACTTACCGAAGCTCCCATTCTTGTTGCTCCTAATTGGGAACTACCCTTTGAAATCATGTGTGATGTAAGTGATTATGCAATTGGGGCCGTTTTAGGGCAACGTCATGAAAAGCACTTTCGACCTATCCATTATGCTAGCAAGACGATGAACGAGGCTCAAATGAAATATACTACGACGGAAAAAGAATTACTTTCCGTGGTGTATGCTTTTGAGAAGTTCCGACCTTATCTCGTCTTGACGAAAAGCATCGTGTATACAAATCATTCAGCTATCAAGTACTTCTTCTCTGAGCTTGATGCTATGCCGAGATTGCTCCGTTGGATTCTCCTCCTACAAGAATTTAATGTCACCATACTTGACAAAAAAAAGGAGCCGAGAATCTAGCGGCCGATCATCTCTCTCGTTTAGAAGATCCTCACAAGAATGAGTTCGAGAACAAGGAAATCACCGAAACATTTCCTCTCGAGACTCTCGGTGTAGTGAAATCTAAGGACGACACCCCATGGTTTTCTAACATTGAAAATTACCATGCGGGCAACTTCATAATCAAGGGTATGACGACACAACAAAAGAGAAAATTCTTTCGTGACGTCAAGTTCTATTTTTGGGACGACCCTTATCTCTTTCGGGTTTGTGCGGATCAACTCGTTCGACGTTGTGTCTTTGGTACCGAAGCTTCTAACATCCTTAGAGCTTGTCACGAGGGACACACGGGTGGTCACCACGGTGCTAGTCTCACGGATAAGAAAGTGTTCGATGCCGGCTTCTTTTGGCCTACGATCTATCGTGATGCACATGCACTTGTGAAGTTGTGTGATTCTTGCCAACGACAAGGAAAATCTTCTCAAAGGATGAAATGCCACAAAATATAATTCAAGTGTGTGAGATTTTCGACATTTGGGTCATTGACTTTATGTGACCGTTCCCATCGTCTCATAGTAACAAGTATATCCTCGTCACTGTCGTTTACCTATCTAAGTGGGTAGAAGCTAAGGCTTTGCCTACGAATGATGCTCGTGTGGTAGTGAAGTTTTTGAAGCAACTATTATCTCGGTTTGGAACCCCTCGTGCTATTATAAGCGATCTTGGAACCCATTTTTGTAATGACCAATTCGAAAAGGTTCTAAAGAAATATGGGGTTACACATCGTCTTTCTACGGCTTATCACCCGCAAACGAGTGTGCAAGTCGAGGTTTCAAACCGAGCATTAAAGAGGGTTTTAGAGAGGTCGATTGGAGAAAACCGTGCTTCATGGTCCGACAAACTCGATGACGCTTTATGGGCCTTTCGGACCTCTTATAAGACACCTATCGGTTGTACACCTTATAAGTTGGTTTATGGAAAGAATTGCCCTTTGCCTATTGAATTGGAACACAAGGTATATTGGGCCCTAAAGCATGCCAATTATGACTTGAATACCGCGGGAGATCACCGGAAAATACAACTTAATGAATTGTATGAATTAAGAGATAATGCTTATGAAAATTCATTAATTTTTAAGGAAAAGACTAAAAATTTTCATGATTCAAAGATTAAAAATCGGGTTTTTAGCATTAGTGATCAAGGTTACTTTTTAACTCTCGTTTGAAGATATTTTTCGGGAAATTGAAATCTCGTTGGTCGGGTCCGTTCACCATAACACAAGTGTTTCCTTATGGGACCATCGAGCTAGCTCAAAATGATGGTCCTAATTTCAAGGTGAATGGACATAGGCTTAAGCACTACTTCGGTGGGGAAGTCCCTTCATTGGACGACCTCGACCAAGTCACCTTCCCCAATGATAATTAGCATCGAGGGGATCGAGTCGAACACATGACTCGGTAATAAAAACGAGGTGCCTCGTGGGGGAGATCCCATGCTTATCCATGTACATATTATCGCTTTCTAATATAGTTAATGTGACGGGATTTGTGCACTTACAACTCGTTGTCTCGTGGTTGTTTGTGAATGTGTTATCTTGATCATAATCATCGTCACGATTGAAGACTCTCGTGTTCTTTTACGTAAGCCTCGATCGTTTGCTTGAGAAGTTTTTCACGAATCCATGGCATATCCTTTATTGTTCTAACAATTATCTTTTAGCATAATTCATAAACGGCTTTAGATATATTGTTGATCACCCTTTCCATGCTAGATCCTAAGCATTCGACTCTTCGTCTCTAGTATGGGGGTGCTCCACCTTTAGACTCGAAACATTGAGGATAATGTTTAATTTTAGTATAGGGGTGAATAGATACTTGCCTTGCTACGCCCTCACGTTTTCCAACTTTCATCGTTTTGTTTTGTTTTGTTTTAAATAAGACTAAAAATGGCCAAATTTTAAAAAATTTCTTAGTTTTCGTAAGTGTTTTTAAGACACGAATGTGTATTTTCCGATGGGTAGAATGAGAGTTAATTTTTGACTTGATGGGAATTTGGAGCCCTTTACATTCCTTAACCCGCTTGAATCAAGTTTTGATAGACTTTTATATAGGGAACTTTAAAACACGAAAGTCTTAGCTCATACGGGTTAAGAACAAGAACTTTTCGCATGTTCCTATAAATGATCCTAGAAAGTCACTTATCAAGGGAACTTTAAAATGAATTCTCTAAACTTAAAAAGGTCTAAGAAAGTGCAAGATCCTGTAGGTGAGTTTGTAGAATCATATATTCTTAGGATTGTATATGTGTTATGATTATCTAATGAATGAAAGGAGATGGAAGAAGAAAGAACTAGAGAGAGAAGGCTAAAGAGAGAAAGGAGAGAAATAAGAGAAATATGGAATGTGTAAAATGACTAAGTGCTCAACCCCTCCTAACATGGTAGGAGAGGGTATATATAGCCCACCCTACATGTGAGCTATATGGGCTATATGTTTACATATTGGATCACGAGCCCAATACTTGAATATATCATTGGAGTGACTGATCCTTTCTAAATATGTAAAAACTTATTTCCAACAATCTCCCCCTAAGGGAGGTCACTCCAAGTTACAATGTCCTAAATAGTCTATAGCTCGTGATCTATGCTAACAATGATGTGACAGAGACTTTCTTTGGAAAAACGTATTTCCAACAATCTCCTCCTAAGGGAGGAAACACCATTTTACAAAATCTTAAACCTAGCATACTATGCTTGAGTCTTCGATCTTGTTCTTGTGAATATGCTTGATGTGATCTTTGACTTTAGTCTTGATCATGTTTCCTTGCCTTGACCTTGTGCATTCATCACTTGTGATATTTGCCTCTTCGTGACTTCATGTTCCACATACTTACACCTTTATAAGTTCTTGAAAGCTTCAGAGTTTGATACAGCAGAAGACTTGACATTTAGGCTTTCTTGAATTTGTTGAAGTATTAAGTGCAGAAAGCATAAGAATGTGTTTACGACTTCTTCTGGATTGTATACCGCAATGCCACCTTCTTGTTACGCTGCATAAGACAATTAGCAACAAAACATATACACGGATGAAATGGCCTTGAACATTTCATTCTAATTCGGTAGAATTTTACCTCCGGTCGGTGAAGACCGTTGGACGATATAATATATCGTACTTGTGGCTGGTAGTTTCAATTAAGAACCTCCTTGACAAGATTTCGCGGGTAAACCCGTTCTCTTTATTCGACCGTCCAAAGCTGACTGCGAACATAAAGAGTGAATCATTTGGATAGAATTATCCGCATGATTGAAGCCGTCAATTCATGTTCCTAGAACAAGTGAAATTCAATTAAGAACCGCACCATCGTTGCTTTCCAGTTTTCACGAGCTTGATTCGTATAGAATCTTGCAAGTTACCTACCAAGTGCTGTTTGAGGTTAACACTAGAAGGATTTCCACTCATCACTGTGAACACTATAGAGTGTCACTCTGAGTGTTCTGGCAAGATCACTAAGATATTGCGTAGAGGCCTGGAGCGTGTTTAAATTCAGTTAAGAATTAAACCATTGTTGCTTTCCAGTTATCACAAGCTTGATTTATAAAGAATCACGCAAGTAACCTACCATGAGTTTTTTGATATTCGCTCAAGAAGAATTTCCATCTTCATTGTAAATACTTTCGTATTACTCGGATGTTCAGGCAAGATCATGAAGATTTGTGTAGGACTCTTAAGATCTTTCTTACTTTCACAGTGTGTGAAGAAGCAAGGAATTATGAAAGTGTGTCCTAATGAGATATTTGATGATCTCAAATGGCTCTATACTCGATCATGCATTTTGGATTTTAGTGATCGGAGGCTCGAGAGGAGTGCCACCATTTCAATACCAATTTATTCGGAGTGAATAAATCAATAGATAATGCGTTGTCTCCGTGTAATTAAAACAAATATCTTTTGAGAGATATCTGAGTTAGCTGGGATGAGTTGTGCATTGCATCACTGGGTCCATGATGTCTATCTTTAATATCAAGAATCATTGAAAAATGATCTCAATAGCATATGTATTGACCCGGTTTCTGCCTAAGGTTGTAAGGAGGGCTTCTTTCTTTACGCCCTTTATCTTTATAATTCTTTTTCATTCTTCAACCCCTTCAATGCTTACCAATACGTCATAATTAGCACCTTGTTGTGATTTTTCCAGTGCTAACTTAAGTACTTGGTCAGCATTCAGCTACGTTCACAATCTTTCTCCATCTTTCCTAAGGACTACTATTTCTAGCTATGGAATGTCCTTGGGAAGATTCCTCCGGTTCTAGAAGAATCATTGGACTTAAACCTATCCTACCATCCTTTTGTCACCACAATCTTCATCGTCGTGAAATAAATGGGTTGTGGGTAAGTATAAATCACCATGAAATCCATTTTTAAGTGCAAATCCATTTTGCTCCCCCTTAAGATATGCCACGACATTCGAAAACATTTCGTACATGTCAGGATGAACTAGCACATTAAGTAAAAACCATTTTTGATCAATCATTTCCCATATTAAATCACATTTTCTCCCCCATATTAAAAATATTAACCCAATCGATGATTTTAATATCAATTGATTTAATAGCATTTTAAGAAAATTTGGGAAGAAAAATGCAAATCTGATTATCTTCATGATTTACACAAGCTCCCCCTCAAAATAATGAGGGTGTACTTGAAACGTAAATTAAATACCTTTTAAACACAAGTGTAACATACTTATCACGTGCAAAGATCATATATGATAATGTATTCACAAGATTAGCAATTTACGAGGTTGGACCTGAATGATGGAGAACATCATATGATAGAATCACATGGTTCTTGTTCATGAATGTTGGTCGCCTCGTCACATCTGAAGTTATCTCTTGACTCCATGTGTACTACTGATATCGTTGACTTGACACCAATATGTGAACTTGGCACTTTCAGCGTCAAAGATTCTGAATGCTGGACAATTGCTCCCCCTCAATTGTTGACCCGTGTTCTATTGAAAGAGCTGTAGTCGCCATTTGAGTAGTCGCATCGTCGAGTATGTAGATATCAATCATAAATTGCTACGGTTGGTGGAGATGATAACTTCCTAAAAACAAGATTTCTCTTGTTTTAACAAATAAATGCACTGACACGTACATATATTCGTGTTAGATTGTGTTATTACGTAAACATAATCCCTTACATGGTTATAAATTAAATCATGACCGAGAAAATTAATTCCCGTTGTTGAGTCAAAGCTTTCTGGTGAAATGCTTGACTTGAGTATGAAAAACGGGTTACTATCTGAAATAATAGCAAACCATTTTGAACATGTTTTAAATCATTTAAACTTCAGGTCAAACTTTATTTTCAACTCCGTTTCCTTATTCAACGACATTTCTAGGTTCGTAAATATTATCGATTGCATAAGACATGTTCTTTTTATCAAAACATTTTTGAACACACAATTTTTAAAGATTTAGAAAAACCTTTTGAGAAATTCTCGAAAAATTGTGTTCAAAGTTTTGAAAACCAATTACTTGAGCTTAAGATGTTGAATATCTTACAAAACGAGCTCAAGTCCGAGAAGTTATAAACTTCTTGTTGCGAGGATAAGTTTATCATCAGCGATAAACTTTCCTTTTATATGAAGAACGAGTCCTAAGTTGGCATTTACTTAGAAGTCGTTTTCATGAGCTTGAAAAACTTTGAATGTTTTAACGTAAAGCTCATGACCGAGAAAGATGAATTTCTCGTTGAGAAGAAAAGTTCTCTTATTTAAAAGATACACTTTACTTTATGAGCTTAAAACTTGGAATGTTTTAATACAAGCTCATGACCGAGAAAAACTAATTTCTCGTTACGAGGAAAAGTTATCATGAAAGATAAGCTTTCCTAAAAGTTAAGGTCCGAGTTACAGTCTGATATTTAACTGTAAGTCATAGTGCATGAGCTTAAAAAACTTCTAATGTTTTTAATATAAGCTCATGCCCGAGAAAAATTAATTTCTCGTTGTTAGGATAAGTTTATCATCGGCGATAAACTTTCCTTTCTTTAAGGTCCGGGGCATGATTTGAAATATAATTATACGCCATTACACGAGCTTAGAACTTATGAATATTTTTAATGTAAGCTCGTGTCCGAGAAAATTTAATTTCTCGTTAATGAGGATAAGTTTATCATCGACGATAAACTTTCCTTTCTCTTAAGATCGGGTCATCGTCTGAAATTAACAATGAACCATTTACACGAGCTTAAAACCTTTGAATAGTTTAAATGTAAGCTCGTGTCCGAGAAAATTTACTTTCTCGTTTGTGAGGATAAGTTTATCATCGGCGATAAACTTTCCTTTATGTGAAGAGCGGGTTATCGTCTGATATTTAACGATAAGCCATTTCACACGAGCTTAGAACCATTGAATAGTTTTAATGTAAGCTCGTGTCCGAGAAAATTTAATTTCTCGTTTTTGAGGATAAGTTTATCATCGGCGATAAACTTTTCTTTACTTGAAAATCGGGTCATCGTTTGACATGTAACGATGAGCCATATACACGAGCTTAAAACCTTTGAATAGTTTTAAATTTAGCTCGTGTCCGAGAAAAATTAATTTCTCGTTTTGAGGGTAAGTTATCGTTGACGAGATAAACTTCCCTTTCTCTGTAGTTTGGGTCACAGACTGTGATTTGACTGTGAGCCATATACACGAGCTTAAAACCTTTGAATGGTTTTAGGATAAGCTCGTGTCCGAGAAAACTTAATTTCTCGATTTGAGGGTAAGTTATATTATGAACTCACTCATTTTTGGGAAGAAATTTGGGTTTACGTCTTGAAGTAGCATCGACTACGTTTAAACCGGAGAATTCTACGTTACGTGCTTACATTTACATACACCGTTTTGGTGACAGTCTGACATTTCAGGAAATAAATTTATCCTTGAATATTATTTTGGAATTTTAAATTTGTGTTGGTTCATAAACTCACAAATTTACGAGAAGAGATTAGGACTTACGTGCATAATTTAACGTCCTTTACGACTAAACCGGAAACCCTAGGTTTATGTATTTACGTTTTTGAACTCCGTTTTTGATGAGACAATTTTTATTAGATTCGTTTTGTGCCGTTGATTCATAATTTATAAAAACGTTTTTCGTAAAACGACCCGAGGGTACGTAAATCGAGGAAACTAGAATCGAGGAGTACCCGTAAATTAGTGGAGATGAGACAAGTTTACACTTTCCTCACCCCACTATGGGTGGCCAAGACTTAGACAACACACCAAGTCTGGTGTCAAGTTTACATACAGACTAAGGACACATGTCCTTAGTGTTATGCAAAACCACTTAACCACAAAACAAGCTAACCATAAACCATTTCTCACACATGCAAACCAAGAAACTCTCTCAACTCTTCCTCTCTCCCCTTGAACGTCCAACACCACCATTATATCACCATCATCATCAAATGTTTACCATAAACAAAAGATATAATCAACATATGTTGATAACTACACAAAAAGATGATGATTGGAGGTGATTTTAACATATAAAAAGGAGTTTTCATGGAGTTCTTTGGGCTAATTTTCAAGAAGGAGTTTAGGGCTGATTTGTTGAATGTGTCTTCATATCCTTGGTAAACTTGAAGGTGGTCTTGATATTTCATAAGACTGGTTACCAAAATCAAGCCTTGTTCATCCAAAATCTCAACCTTTTCATCACTTTGGTGGTATAGAGATTGTTTCTTCCTATCCTCTTGTTATTTTGATTATGTAATCTTGTATTTTCTTTATTTATGTATATGTATATGATGATTAATGATGATTAAAAATATTATGTGGGGATTTGGTGTTGATAAACATGGGTAAAAAGATGGAAAACCACATGTAAAATGGTTAAATCATGCTTAAAATAATTGGCTGTATAAAAACAGTAAGAAACCATATGATAAACTGATAAAATGACATAGTGGAATCAATATACAGTAAGTATTATGTCTTGTACACATGGTTAGAGTTGGTCATGCAATGGAATCATTATAATGAGTGAGATATGATCAAAACAAAATTGATGTATCAATCTGAATAGTCTGTTTTGTGAGGACGGTTAGGGATACTTAGACTTAGATTGAGCAGTAGCTAAAACTAAGTTAATTGTAGCACATGTCATGTAGTTGATGGTGTCCAAAAATGAGCTTCTATCTCCTTGTAGAACTCAAGATATGATAAAAATGGTGAAAGTGAAACTAAAAATCAGATTTGTGAAATTAAAGTATAATAGTATTATAATAGCACTCAAATAAATATAGTAGAAATGTAAAATTAAAACCCACTAACTTATATATAAAATTTATATAAGTATGTACAATAATAAATAAATGAGACATTTTATAAAATGTCAATTTGATAAGTTTTATAAGTTATAAAACTATAAACATGATTTTTACGTCTTTTCGGCTAAAACCGTAAAATTAACGTTTTCGTCAATTAAAACTTAGATGGTCGGACCCGTCTAATGTAAAATTTTTATAAATCATTTACTGATATAGTAGTACATACTACAAGTAAAAACCGATAAAACCCGAGCTTTATAACATACGGACATTAACGTACCAAATTAGCCTTATTGGACTATTGACCCAACTAGTTTGAATAAACACTAATGGACTTACTCACTGGGCTTAACCCACTTGGTCCCAACATATGAGTATAGGCCTGATATTAATAAGTATAAATGGGCTAATATAAAGTATTGGACTTTAATGGGCTTATTGGGCCTTAACAAGTAAAGAAGTTAAACTAGTGAAACTAGTATAAAAATTTACCAACACATAACACTATAATGAGTGAATAAAGATGTACAATCCCACTTGATCATCATCATATTTATAAAATCATCATATATATATATATACATAGCTATTATTTTTATGAAGTCATTGGACAAGAGTCTAAGACCGGGTATTACTTGTCTAGGTTTCCATGATTGAAGCACGTACCGTACATCCAAATCGCCGATAACCGCCTTTCCCAATCAACGTGAGTTCATAGCCTCGCACACTTTTAAATGTTTTTATGAAATGTTTTATAAACCCGCGAGGGAGATAACATGTTAGTTTTGATTAAATAGGACCCCATTTGTCCCGATTGTTTGTTTATTGATTTGGACCCGAATGATTGTATGACCCGATGAATGATTATATGTCCCGATAAATGAAATGAAATGGATTATTAAAGTTAGGTTATGTCACTAAAAGTCACATTAGCATGAATTGTGAACTACCGGGATTTGGTAGACGCTTATGCATATAATAGTACTATTTGGGGACGATCACCCCAGTTCGCGCCTTGACGGTTGATCCCCGTCGTGCCACATTGATTGGTAAGCGAATTTATGTATGAGAAGATTTACACAAGCGTGATTATTGTGAAGACACGATAATTTAGATGGGCAAATGAGTTTCGGGTTAGCTACCCGTTGTTTGTTGTAGTAAGGTAACAATGTCATGCGGCTTATAATAATCCAAATAACGAAATGCTGCTATACGCACTGAATAACAGTATATTGCCTGACTAGCAATACGGGGTCTTATTATTGATATTATATTCGTGTTTTGGTTTTACATAACCATATTCATATAACTATTTTTATTTAACTGTATACAACGTTATAAGACGTATTGTATGATGTTTTTACGACATTGGCTCGTATAATGGTTTTGAAGGCAAAAGCCTATAGTATGATTTACAACAAAGATTTGTATAAAATGTTTTTGGCTTATTTTGTGGCCTACGACAAAGAATTGTACAAAATGATTTTCGGTAATAATTTTATACCGATGATATATTAATGGATTTTATTAAACTCTATGAATTCACTCGGCGTTTTCGCTGACCTTTTCTTTTAACATGTCTTATCTTAGGTACTTGAAGGTAATTCTCAGGAAGACAACAAGAATTCATGGCCCGCACTTAAATAATAATTTCCATTCAAATGCTTTGTAAAACCTGTATGAAATACAGTGACTTGGGACCTATATAAATTTGATATTTATGAATGGAAATGCTTTATTATCAAACAACGCGATTTTTAAGCGTTGTCTATGATGTGAGTAATGTGCTATCCCGTAACACCAACGAGTCTTCCGCTGTATTGAATTGTGTATATTTGGGGGTGTTACACTTTGGTACCAGAGCTCTCGTTATAGAGAACGAAAGATTTTTAAAACTAAGGTTTTGAATAAAACATTTCAAAATCTTTTAACTATAAACATTTTTCTCAAAATGTCTAAAAATCTTTTGACTATAACGGTGCTGAAGAATTCCCGAGTTACCGACAAGACCAGACTGAGAAGTGTTATTTTAATATATATATATATATATATAACTTGGATTATATATATATATGTTGTAAATTGATTACATGATTGTTTGATGATTATTTTAATATTTATACAAGGTATTTATACGACGTAGATTGTCACAAGGAACCCTAAATCCCCTAGCAAATTAATCTAAGCTATTTCTGTAGGAATTCTAGATATTCCTGATCTAAACCAAGTTGTGGATATTTATGATCCAAACAAAATGGTTGATATTCGTAGAAATGTAGATATTAGTTGATTATGATCTTGAAGAAGAATTGGCGAGATTAAAACTGATATCGATGTCATGACGATCTTTCCTTATAGAGTGGAGTTTGACAAAACGTTACCACCTGGAAAGGTGTCATCTGGTTCGTTGTCACCCAATTCTTAAATTTGAAATCGAAAGGGTGAATGTTGCACTTGAGGCTGTCACTGGAACCATTACCCAAAAGCCTCATGCCACTAGTACCTTTCCGAGAAGTCTGATTGAATGTGTGAGTCATTTAATACTAGTGACTCATTTGATAATTGTTGTTGTAAGAACTATAGGATTGGAAATTAAGTGTTGATCATATCGAGCTTTTATTGCCGTTTTAAGGTCTAAGAATAAGGTTGAAAGTATTGGAAAATGAGGTAGGATATAACATTGAGTACAAGTTGATTGAAACTTTAATGAAGTAAAACTTAACCCGTATAGAATATGAGATTGATAAGAGGAGGTCGTTAAGTCATGTGCTTGAATTATAAGGTTTTAAATGATTGTTGGTTCGTGTTAAGGGTTTTTCCTAGGCCATTGTCCAATGACGAGGATGCCCAGTGTCCAATAAATAAATTAAAGAAATCTTCTTCTAAATTGGGACCGATGGATCTTCCGGGATAGGTGGGACACCTAATGATTCTTGTAGATTAGTATTCATTGTGGTATCTTTTAAAAATCCCTAACTTAACTGAGACATCAGTTGGTAGGATGAGTTCTTGGAATTGTATGACATAGTGACACGTAATGTGTTACGGTACAATTTTGACTTGTTTGTGATTAATAAAAAGACTACCTTTGATTGCTAGATCCTACATGTATCGATGTTATCTATTTTTTCTTGCTTCATCCTAATGTTCGCATTAGTGATTCAACCATTGAACAAGTACTCATCTCGGTTTGAGTTACGTTGTGAATTATTCTTTTTGAGTGCCATCGAGGTCATGAACCTCATGATTAATTGGCTAAGCTCATCTCCTATCATATTGTAGTTAGTTCTTGGTGAACAACTTTTCATCACTCCCTTCCAGATCACTCATTGTTTTTATAAGTTAAAACAGTATTCCTTGAGAAAAATTGGGTTATCATCACCATATGGATTATTTAAAGTGCGACTTACAAATAGTCGTTATCGAAGTAAAGTTATTTATGAAATACCTTGGAAAACTAAATTGTTTTCATAACAAAGAACATCTCTGTAAATTAATTTTGAATTAATCTTGAGTATATATATTTTAAACATGACGACAAAGTTTTGACGAACTGAGCATTGCATCGTTAATCTTAAAATTGTATATAGTTGCACGCCTACATACAATTTGGAAGGGACCATGCAAGGCTATTTAGTAGTCACCATGAAATTATTAATAAACACTAAATTTTCTTGGAAGTTGTGAAAGATTAAATTTTATGAGATCTGCAAGAAGTGCAAAAATAGGGACATAGTGATAGGGACACCTACATATGTGCCCGTACCATTTATTCTTCTGAGTCGTATTTACTCGTCTGTGGAAATTGTATTATTTGACAAATTGATATTCCCTTCTTGTCCAATTCTCCCGTGGTGAGATTCTTTGGAAAAGTATCTGATTACCGAGTGTTGATACCCGATTGGATGTATCGACGTTCCTGTCATTTCTTTTGATTAGATTTCATTTGAATGACCTAGGTAACGATCTGAGGAGCTTTCGAATGCGTACTCAAATTATGAAAACATGGATATATTCATATTCGTTAATATTTTCGTCTTGATCTGATTTGAAATTTTCTCGCGTAGATTATGCGTTGACCTTACTCTTTTTAAGGGTAGTTATGTCTCCATATATCCTTGAATTTATAAAGGATTATGAGTTATTATTAGTCTTTTGAGAAGTTCACATCTTATCAACGATAATGAAACTAGAAAGTTGGTAGTGCCAATAGAATGGATTGATTTATTATGACATGACGACATTGTCTTAATTGATGGGAACTCGAGTAGAATTCCCTTAAAAGATAAGATGTTGATTATCAAAAGTGATCTAAATAATTCTTGATGGATGACCATATCCTGCATTTAGACTTAAAATTATACCATGAATGGTTATAAACTAGTCATAGATCTTGTAATCTAAGAAGAACTTAAAAGTAAATGTATAAAAAGATGTTCATGTTATTTGAAACTTTAGGAGGTATTTGCTGGTGAATTACCTAGACTTTCCCCATTAAGGCAGGTTGAATTTGGTATTGATTATATTCCCGGTGCTGCACCTGTGGCATGTGTACTGTACCTCAGCACCATCTGATTTAAAGGAATTACCGTACAACTGAGAGAGTTGTCAGAGAAAGCTTTTATTCTTCCGAGCTCGTCATCATGAAGAGCTATGGTGTTATCATTCCTTATATTTGTTGAATTACCGTGAACTAGGTAAATTGATAATCAAAATCTATATCCACTACCCAAGATGATAGATTTGTTCGATCATTTACAAGGTTCTAGCGTATGTTCTAAAGATTTGATCCATGGCATGGTTATCATCAACTTCGAATCAGCGAAGAAGATTATCTATTTCAAGCACTACATCCAGAACTTGTAATGAACATTATGAGTTTCATGTTATGTCGTTTGGATTGACTAATGCACATGTAGCATCCATAAATTTGGTGAATCATGTGTGTAGGATGTAATTTGATAAATTCATGCTTGTGATCATTAAGGACCATATGTTTGTTTATAAGAATAAGAATGAGTTAATAATTATTTATAGATTGCCCTGAATTAGCCGAACAATAAAAACCTGTACCTTGAATTTTTAACATGTGCTTTAAGGCTTGATCCTTTACATAAAATGACCGTTTGATTAATGATGGTAAGATATATGTATATTGACTATTCAAAAATTAAGAGCCCTTTTAAGACTTTGGGTTTTACCAAAAAGAAAGTGCAAATATGTTTTACAAATGTTTTATCTAAAGAATTTTTAATGAATCATTCCCTTATACCCAGAACATTTAACTAAACTCTTGTTTAGGGGTAAATGTTTGTGTATACCTCAAGACAACCTAAAGAGGGATTGAGGAAACCATTTAAACCATGACTTTGAAATTGAAACGATAATTTTTGCTTTTCAACTAAGAAAATTTCGACCAAAATATAAACAAAGAATTTTTCGAACATTTACGAATCTTATTAATTATTTTCGATAAATCAATAAAGATCATGTTAACTAAATTCAAACTCATTTGAAACATTTTTCTGTAATTGGACGAACTGAGAAATTTAAAAATTTTGACGTTGACGTTTCATGAAAATTAAATATTTATTATTTGATTACTTGTAATATTTATCGACGCTTTAAACGCCGGATTGAGAAAAACTAATAAAAATGATAGTTGAGACGAAACTAAAACTTAGAAAATATGAAGAAAGAATTTTTGAATAAATACAGTCCTGATAATTATTTCATCAGGAAAAGTGAATGTAGATATTGACACATTATATAGAAAGGATAAAGAACCAATTAGGATGTATTTCTTAATAGTGACTGTGTAAAATAAATTGCCGAGCAATTTAAGAATAGCCGATGCTTGTAAAAAGGATAATATAAATAATAAAAGGGGTTTGCGGCTAATGTGAACCATTAGAATTGAGAAGCCGATGGTGTTAAATGTTTTAAAGGCCACTTGTGGTTACCTAAATATGGAGATTTAGAGATTTAGTCATGTTGGAATCTCATAAGATTAAGTATTCTATTCATGCCATTTCTGATTTAGTGTATCTTTATCTGAAGAAGTTGTACTGATGGCAAATTAAGAAGGCAGACATCGCCTCATACATTAGTAAATGTCTAACTATTGCAAAGGTCATCATCTGAATTTGATTCGATTTGGGTCATCGTCGATAGACTGACCAAATCTGCTAATATCATTCTCGTTAATGATAGATTCTCGATGAAGAAATTGACTCTTTGTATTTAAAAGAGTTGTGTAAACATAGTGTGAATGTATCGATCATCTCTATCAAGATCCTCGCTTCGCATCGAAATTCTAGAGATTTGCTCAGAAGTCATTGGGAACGAACCTTGATGAGAGTACTGTTTGCCACCCCAATAGAAGGGACGAGGTAAAGTAACGGTACAAAATACTAGAAGTGTTGTTTTATGCTTGAATGATTGACCTTTAGTAATAAACCGTATAATCATTTTCCTTTGGAGAGATAATCATTGATAATTATCGTATTAGGATCGAGATCGAATCTTGTGAGGATCTAAATATGAGAGCATCTGTAAGCAGGATTTGGGAGGAAGACACCCGACATACACCCATTGTGAGTTGGACATGTCTTTTAGGTTTAAGGTTGCCTATGATGACGAACCTAACCTTACAAGATACCAGACCCGTGAAACCTGAAATGATTGTTGAAAACTAGGATCTGATTATTGACTGCCAGTAGTGGGCAGGAGCTCATGTGAATATGAAGTGTAGATCTTGAAGTGCCGGATGGGTAGCAAAGTTATGCCAAAAAATTTAACCATGGATAAGTGAATTGATGATCTGAAAGATCATGGGAAATAAGTCCCTGTTGTATAGGACCATTGAGGTAATATAAAAAGTTTGTTTGAAAGGCATATAAGCTGGATCTTCCCTAGGACTTCAAGGGCTGCGTGAATTATGTTTCGTATATCAAACTTGATAAAATGTCTATCAAGTGAAAATCTGATTACTTCTTGATGAAGTTTAGATCGGCGAAAAGTTGCATTCATCAAAAACCCATGAACATCATGGATAGAGAAAGTAAATCAACATTAAGCCTGATCGTATTCCCGTAGTTATGTTGGATAGAGAAAGTAAGTCAACATTAAGCCTGATCGTATTCCCGTAGTTATGTTTGATGAAACTCGCGTATTGTAATGAATTACACTTGTGAGAAAAGATCGGATGTGGAGGAAATACCCACATGGCTTTAACTCTATAAGAAGCGAGTAGTAAGATAAATTGATCTTTGAGGATAAAGATCCTGTTTAGGGGTAAATGTTGTGACAATCCGTCAATTTATGGTTGATATTTTATTCTCAAGTATTATTTAAAAAAATAAAAATATTATTTTAATGTTATATTATGAACTCACTCATTTTTGGGAAGAAATTTGGGTTTACGTCTTGAAGTAGCATCGACTACGTTTAAACCGGAGAATTCTAAGTTATGTGCTTACATTTACATACACCGTTTTGGTGACAGTCCGACATTTCAGGAAATAAATTTATCCTTGAATATTATTTTGGAATTTTAAAGTTGTGTTGGTTCATAAACTCACAAATTTACGAGAAGAGATTAGGACTTACGTGCATAATTTAACGTCCTTTACGACTAAACCGGAAACCCTAGGTTTACGTATTTACGTTTTTGAACTCCGTTTTTTATGAGACAATTTTTATTAGATTCGTTTTGTGCCGTTGATTCATAATTTATAAAAACGTTTTTCGTAAAACGACCCGAGGGCACGTAAATCGAGGAAACTAGAATCGAGGAGTACCCGTAAATTAGTGGAGATGAGACAAGTTTACACTTTCCTCACCCCACTATGGGTGGCCAAGACTTAGACAACACACCAAGTATGGTGTCAAGTTTACATACACACTAAGGACACATGTCCTTAGTGCTATGCAAAACCACTTAACCATAAAACAAGCTAACCATAAACCATTTCTCACACATGCAAACCAAGAAACTCTCTCAACTCTTCCTCTCTTCCCTTGAACGTCCAACACCACCATTATATCACCATCATCATCAAATTTTTACCATAAACAAAAGATATAATCAACATATGTTGATAACTACACAAAAAGATGATGATTGGAGGTGATTTTAACATATAAAAAGGAGTTTTCATGGAGGTCTTTGGGCTGATTTTCAAGAAGGAGTTTAGGGCTGATTTGTTGAAGGTGTCTTCATATCCTTGGTAATCTTGAAGGTGGTCTTGATATTTCATAAGATTGGTTACCAAAACCAAGACTTGTTCATCCAAAATCTCAACCTTTTCATCACTTTGGTGGTATAGAGATTGTTTCTTCCTATCCTCTTGTTATTTTGATTATGTAATATTGTATTTTCTTTATTTATGTATATGTATATGATGATGAATGATGATTAAAAATATTATGTGGGGATTTGGTGTTGATAAATATGGTAAAAAGATGGAAAACCACATGTAAAATGGTAAAATCATGCTTATAATAATTGGCTGTATAAAAACAGTAAGAAACCATATCATAAACTGATAAAATGGCATAGTGGAATCAATATACAGTAAGTATTAAGTCTTGTACACATGGGAGAGTTGGTCATGCAATGGAATCATTATAATGAGTGAGATATGATCAAAACAAAATTGATGTATCAATCTGAATAGTCTATTTTGTGAGGACTGTTAGGGATACTTAAACTTAGATTTAGCAGTATCTAAAACTAAGTTAATTGTAGCACATATCATGTAGTTGATGGTGTCCAAAAATGAGCTTCTATCTCCTTGTAGAACTCAAGATATGATAAAAATGGTGAAAGTGAAACTAAAAATCAGATTTGTGAAATTAAAGTATAATAGTATTATAATAGCACTCAAATAAATATAGTATAAAATGTAAAATTAAAACCCACTAACTTATATATAACATTTATATAAGTATGTACAATAATAAATAAATGAGACATTTTATAAAAATGGCAATTTGATAAGTTTTATAAGTTATAAACTATAAACATGATTTTTACGTCTTTTCGGCTAAAACCGTAAAATTAACGTTTTCGTCAATTAAAAGTTAGATGGTCGGACCCATCTAATGTAAAATTTTTATAAATCATATACTGATATATAAGTACATATTACAAGTAAAAAACGATAAAACCCGAGCTTTATAACATACGGACATTAACGGGCCAAATTAGCCTTATTGGACTATTGACCCAACTAGTTTGAATAAACACTAATGGACTTACTCACTGGGCTTAACCCACTTGGGCCCAACATATGATTATAGGCCTGATATTAAAAATTATAAATGGGCTAATATAAAGTATTGGACTTTAATGGGCTTATTGGGCCTTAACAAGTAAAAAAGTTAAACTAGTGAAACTAGTATAAAAATTTACCAACACATAACACTATAATGAGTGAATAAAGATGTACAATCCCACTTGATCATCATCATATTTATAAAATCATCATATATATATATATATATACATAGCTATTATTTTTATGAAGTCATTGGACAAGAGTCTAAGACCGAGTATTACTTGTCTAGGTTTCCATGACTGAAGCACGTACCGTACATCCAAATTGCCGATAACCGCCTTTCCCAATCAACGTGAGTTCATAGCCTCTTTAACACCCCAAAGATGTGTCGAACTTGACGGGTGACTGGTGGATAAGGATTTATTTATTCCTTTTTGGTGAGATACCACTTGACGACAAGTTACGTTTTGTAAAAGAACCAGTGGAGATCGTGGATTAAGATTCACGTAGGAACGTGAAGACTTCTTTATAAGGAATGCCCTCCTCTTTCCGGGTAGTGAACAACTCGTGTATGAGGCGAGTTGAGCGCCGGGACGTCGCTCCCTTAAGGTGGTGAGGATGTAAAACCCGTAAAAATAACGTCATAATTTAATTCTACTTTCAATTATTTTGAAGTATTTTATAACGTTAAATATTATTATGTTTAACGGTTTAAGTTGAAACCGATATTAAATATTATATTTTAATATTTTGACGAGTAACGAGGACTACTAGTGATCGCGATACCGACGGATGCCAAAAATTTTATATTTTATAATCGATCGTTTCGATATTTAATATTTTCGACGATGTTGTTTTAATTACGTATCGAGTCGTTATATTATTATTTTTCGTGTGCGTTTAAACTTTTAAAAAGTATTTTTACGAAACCCGAGTCTTGTAAATATTTAAAAATTTGCAATTTACATTTTTACCCTTTTAAACTATTTTATTACATTTTGGACCAAAACTATCACAAATTGGCAAAAACTACCCTAACCTTACACTATATATATGTTTTCCACTATCACAATTCATTTAAAAAAATTCATTAAAACAAAAACACCATCTTTCTTCTTTCTTTTCCATTTTGGCCTACACCACCACCATCCATTCCATCAATTTTTTTTTGATGATCAACTTTGATCCATCCAAAAACAAAACAAGTCCCATTCCTATTTTTGAAAGGTGATTCTAATGATACCATTTTTACATACATGCATTGAGTTTTGAATTTTGATAAAAAAAACTAGGCTTGTTAGGTGGTGATTTTGATCATGCATGTGTTAGAGATGATGATCAAATGATGTTTATGTAATGTTTTGGTTAAAAAGTTGAATTTTAATTTTTGGGTTTTTGATTTTGATGATGATACAAGTGTTAGGATTGGTTTATGGTGATGTTAGGATGTTAGAATGATGATAAAAGTTGTTGGTTTTGATCAAAAACCTGATTTTGTAAGACATTTTTATAGTCAATTTTAGGCAGTAGGTTTGAGGCCATTTTCGAGGGTCTTAAGTCTGAATATAGGATGATATGATGGGATTATGTTGTAGATAATTTCGTTAGCTTCGATTTGATATAAAGTAGGCCTTCCAACTCCAAACGAGGTGGAAGTTACACTAGTTTGATTTTCGTGTACCGGGAGACGAGTGTTGACACAATCCGAAAATTGTTGTCGATATTTGGATCGAATCTCGGGGACTATAAAATGAGTTTCAAAATGATTCAAGGGCTGTTCTCAGGCTCCAAGTTTATCATTTTGAGTCTATTTTTAGAATCAAGTGGCGGTTTTACAAACGGAGTTGTTTAGAATGGTCAAAATGGTTTCGTAAGTCAAGGTCGCTAAACTGTCCGGATTTTGTGATTCAAAGATGAGTCGGGCAGGGAACTTTAGAAGTAAAATCTTTTAATGGGCTCTTGGGAGGACTTTCTACATATAGTAAGTGAGTTCTCTGAGTAGTATCATAAAAAGTTGATATGTCTAAGTATGGAAAAACGGCTTGGACATTCGGTATGTTCCGGCAGATTTTTATTAAAGGCGTAGAATAATAAAATGAATATATAGGAGAGTGTAATAGTATCACTTGTATCGTTTTCTCTTGATTTTGTCGTGATTTTATGAGTCGAGTTTTATATTCTTATGTATGGGTTATTTCTCGAGTCTATTATTAATGAACGCACCTCATTTGATAGGTTGCGGTTCTCGTGTTTGAAAGGCATCATCTATCGTCGGCGATCGTCTCATTACCACTATTGGCTAAGGTGAGTCTATAGCCTCGCTTTATACTAGTTATTAAATGATTTTAAACCCGCGAGGGGGAATACATGTTTTATAAACTTAGAACACAAGATTTTTATGGTATTCTTTGTCCCTCTATGAATGGACCCGTGGTTGCCTTTAAATTGCATTAAGTGATTGCCTTTGTTAAAACCTCAATTATGGACCGTTAATTAACCTATGATGGGTTAACCGCTAGTACAATTAATAGATCTATGGGGGAAGCCGCCCCGGTTCAGTTTTTGTGGACTTGTCATAGAAGCTTAGGCCCGACCTCCACACTGTTTGAGCATATTGTATTGAGAAGTCAGGTATACGGCAATGTACCAATAATCTGGAGGTAACCGACAATTAATAAATCTCTCGTCTTATTAGACTGATATGGGAGTGTCTAAGGGCTCGGTTCCATGAGCTTATTGCAATTTATGCTATATACAATTATCATTGTTGATGCAAATTATTATTTGATGCTTATAAGCATGCCACAAACTTATAATCTTTGCTTGTGTTCAAATTGATTTCATAAACCTATAGATTCACTCGGCATTTTTGCTGATTGTTTTACTCACATGTATTTCAGGTAATCAAGAAGTGGAAGCTTGGAGGTCACGGGAATGAAGTTGTGCACTGCTTTTGTTGTTCAAGCTCTTTGATTTATTTATCGTTCCATTTTAAAACAAACTAATATGTTGTTTTAACTTATCTTTTGGTAACGATTACTTGGGACTACGCTACTCTGATAAATTTTTTAGGAACGATAAATTTGAAACGTCTCTTTTCGAGTCGTTCTTTATAAATTATGTGTTGTTGTATCATTGTTTAGCACCCAAAGATGTATTCCGCTGCGTATAAATTTGGGGGTGTTAAAGCCTCGCACACTTTTAAATGTTTTTATGAAATGTTTTATAAACCCGCGAGGGAGATAACATGTTAGTTTTGATAAAATAGGACCCCATTTGTCCCGATTGTTTGTTTATTGATTTGGACCCGAATGATTGTATGACCCAATGAATGATTATATGTCCCGATAATGAAATGAAATGGATTATTAAAGTTAGGTTATGTCACTAAAAGTCCCATTAGAATGAATGGTGAACTACCGAGATTTGGTAGACGCTTATTCATATAATAGTACTATTTGGGAACGATCACCCTAGTTCGCGCCTTGACGGTTGATCCCCGTCGTGCCACATTGATTGGTAAGCGAATTTATGTATGAGAAGATTTACACAAGCGTGATTATTGTGACGACACGCTAATTTAGATGGGCAAATGAGTTTCGGGTTAGCTACCCGTTGTTTGTTGTAGTAAGGTAACAATGTCATGTGGCTTATAATAATCCAAATAACGAAATACTGCTATACGCACTGAATTACGGTATTTTGCCTGACTAGCAATACGGGGTCTTATTATTGATATTATGTTCGTGTTTTGGTTTTACATAACCATATTCATATAACTATTTTTATTTAACTCTATACAACGTTATAAGACGTATTGTATGATGTTTTTACGACATTGGCTCGTATAATGGTTTTGAAGGCAAAAGCCTATAGTATGATTTACAACAAAGATTTGTATGAAATGTTTTTGGCTTATTTTGTGGCCTACGACAAAGAATTGTACAAAATGATTTTCGGTAATAATTTTATACCGATGATATATTAATGGATTTTATTAAACTCTATGAATTCACTCGGCATTTTCGCTGACCTTTTCTTTTAACATGTTTTATCTCAGGTACTTGAAGGTAATTCTCGGGAACACAACAAGAATTCATGGCCCGCACTTAAATAATAATTTCCATTCAAATGCTTTGTAAAACCTGTATGAAATACAATGACTTGGGACCTATGTAAATTTGATATTTATGAATGGAAATGCTCTATTATCAAACGAAGCGATTTTTAAGCGTTATCTATTATGTGAGTAATGTGCTATCCCGTAACACCAACGAGTCTTCCGCTGTATTGAATTGTGTATATTTGGGGGTGTTACAGTTATCATTGCGTAGATAAACTTCCCTTTCTCTAATGTCCGGGTCATCGTCTGTCATTTAACGAGGAGCCATTGTGCAAGAGCTTAAAAACTTGGAATATTTTTTATATAAGCTCATGCCAGAGAAAAATTAATTTCTCGTTGTAAGGATAAGTTTATCATCGGCGATAAACTTTCCTTTCTTTGATGAACGAGTTACAGTCTGTGATGTTACTATAAGTCCTTTACACGAGCTTAAAACCTTGGAATTGTTTTAACGTAAGCTCGTGTCCGAGAAAATTTATCTTCTCGTTAATGAGGATAAGTTTATCATCGGCGATAAACTTTCCTTTCTTTTAATCGCGAGTTACAATCTGACATGTGACTACAAGCCGTTTTGCATGAGCTTAAAAACATCGAATGTTTTTAACATAAGCTCATGCCCGAGAAAAATTAATTTCTCCTTGTGAGGGTAAGTTATCGTTGACAAGATAAACTTCCCTTTATCTGAAGTCCGGGTCACAGTCTGTAATATGATTGTGAGCCATTGTGCATGAGCTTAAAAACTTGAAATGTTTTTTATATAAGCTCATGCCTGAGAAACATTAATTTCTCGTTGTAAGGATAAGTTTATCATCGGCGATAAACTTTCCTTTCTTTGATGAACGAGTTGTAGTCTGTAATTTGACTATAAGTCCTTTACACTGTAAGCTTAACTACAAATCCCCTGAGACACTTGTTTCTTAGATGTCAGCTTCTTCAGCAACCAAACTCTGAGAGTGTCCTTAATTGAATGGTATACAATGATTGGACCTCTGTTCTTGTTGAACATGGACTTTGGTACCTGCATTCTCATTAGGAGTTTGTATGCTTTTATGTGGGTTAGCGATATCTATCTTAGAACCATTCGCGTATTCACAATTTTTTTTTCTTGTGCTAGAGGTGACCTGAGGAGATGATTCACTTATCTTAGTTGGCAAACATTTCCTTTTATAGAAAACCTAGTTCAGGCTTAAGTGATGTATCATCCTTTTACATTTCCTCCCTAGTAGTCTTAGTAGAATTGGAGACTAACCTAGTTAAAGGGCACTCGTTTCCTATAAGAGTGAAAGTTATACTTGTGAGGCGCCACATTTTACCAATGGGTTTGATTTTAGCTACCCACTGGGATTTAAGTCTAGCACGGGAGTTCACCTCATTAAGTAATTTCTTGACACAAGAGTCATGATTTGCCGTAAAGACACATTTTCTACATGTTTTACAAGTAGCATATTTAATGTCCGAGTAAGATCTAGAATTCTTGAACGATTGATTGATGCTCCTAGGATTTGACATGCTACGGTTAGTAATGTTGGGTAATCTAGAAGGCATTTGACTAGGTTTGAAATTCTTATCTCTTACTTGTGTCTTTTGAATAACTTCCCTTAGACCAGATTTATGGTGAACGTCATTTGAACTAGTTCTAGACGTGGTCTTGGTATTTTTAGAGAAACTAGAGGAAATCATGTGATTAGGTCTTGCTAAAGCTGTTTTGGTCGCATTGGGCCTAGTTGCTGGAGTGACTGGTCTAGAAAGATGAACCAAATCAACTTGGGAGGCAAACCGCGGTCTCAAGGATTGAGGTCGCTCGGATCTAAATGCAGTCGGTTGTCGAATGGACTAATTTGTAGGCGGTTTCCCCATGATTGATGGTTTTTCAAGCTTAGTGACCACACTAGTTCCTTTAGATTTCCTTAATTCTTTTTTCAACGCAGCTATAGCAAAAACCTTTTCCTGAACTTGAACTTTTTAAGTCTCATTTTCTTTGAGCAATTTATCTTTGGATGCCAACTTAGATTCGAGCAACTGAATTTGTTTCAAAAGATTATCCTTTTCAACTTTAGAATCTAAAACTTTTTGATCCAATTTCTTTCAAGAACAACGTTTGACTTTTCATGTTTTTCAAAATATATTTCAAATTTGTCCGTTTTCTTAGAAAATTCTAGTTTGGCATTCTCAAGATCTCTTGATTGTTGAGATACGATCGATTCGAGCTCTCTAATCTTGGAATGAGAATCAGTTAACAAAGCAACCACTAAGCACTTATCATGATGTACTATAGCATTCTGAACAATCTCTCCCCTATTATGATTCACATCGGATGAATTAGAAGTGGTATTGCTATCACTCTTCTCCATCACATGTTTGTCATAATTAAGTTCGGAATGCTCAAAATGCGGCATTTCATCAGCATATACATCATATATAACATTACATTGTACCATGTCCGTAGGCTCTTCTGTTGGAATGATTCACACGACTATTTAGGATATAGAAATGAAGATGAAGATTAAACCAAAAAAGAAAGATTAGATTAGATGAAGGAAAAGAGAAAAACAAAAATGGTTGTGAATTCCTAGTGAGAGAAACACATACGTTTCTCTCTCTACAAACAATGGAAATGGAAAACACACACACAAATGAGGCTTAGGAGGCCTTTTATACTAAGTACCAAATGTTTAGGAGGCCTTCGTCATTTGTGTGTTCGGGACTAAATCCTGTTACAAAGCAATAATAACTAAAAACTCTCGACATCATTAAATGACATTTTTCACGAGCTTCGCAACGATATATTATATGACCATCACTTTAATTACTTCTAACAATCTCCCCCTAAGGGGTGGTCATGTAATATGTGACTTCACTTCTATGTTGTTGCAGACTTTGAAGCTCAATGTCTTGAGAGTTTCTTCATAGTTCCTTTCATGACTTGTGATCTGGGATCTTTGATCTTTGCCTTGACTTGATCTTGTAACTTTGCCAGCTTGTGTTCTTGTGTCTTTACCCACATACTCATGTTTTGTGTTGACATGAAAGCTTGTTAACAATCTCCCTTGATCATCAGAGTAGCGGAAGTCGTTGTCTTCAGATGTTCTTGAGCTTTTCTCATTTATGAGCATGTGATCTTGAATTACGACGCCACTGTTTGCATTCCTCCAGTTTCCTGTTATACAATATGAATATTGTACCTGTGATTAGGTACGTTCAAAGAACTTCCTTGACAGGGTTTCCGGCTGTGATAGCCGTTCTCAATACTTGAATATATCGAAAGATAATTCATAGTAAGGGGTGAATCATGCAGTTCCATTCTGCTGATTAAGTCGTCAATTTAATTTCCTGGAACAAGTTTGAAACAATTAAGAATCAAACCATCGTTGCTTTCCAGTTGACACAAGTTTGATTCATATAGAATCGCAAAAGTTACCTACTGTAGTGCTGTTTGATGATGACACTGGAAGGATTTCCATTCGTTACTGTAAAAACTGAAAAGTATTACTCTGAATGTTCTGGCAAGATCATAAAGATATTGCGTCGAGACCTGGAACGAGTTTGAATCAATTAAGAATCAAACCACTGTTGCTTTCCAGTTAAAATATGTTTAATTCAAGTGAATCTTAAATATGACCTACCGTAGTGCTGTTTGATGTTAACACTGGAAGGATTTCCATTCATCACTCTGAATACTAATGAGTATCACTCTGAATGTTCTGGCAATATCACAAGGATAGAGCGTAGGACTCTGTAATTTATCGCATGTGTTCTAGTGATGAACAACAATTGATATATGGAATAAGTGTCCTAATGTGATTTATAATGAATCTCGTTGGCTCTAGACTCTATAAGTGCACGCTTATTTAGTGATCGGAGGCTGGAGCAGACTGCCACCTATTCAATATCTACTATCTCGGAGTGAGAAAGTTGATAGAAATGAGTTGAACTCCGTGACAATAAAACAAACTTCTTTTGAGAGAAGCTTGAGTAGGATGGGAAGGGTTGTGCATTGCATCACTGGGTCCATGATGCTTTGTCTTTAGTATCAGAAATCATTAAAGTGATTCAAATAATAGATGTTTTGACCCGGTTTCTGCCTAAGTTGTATGGAGGGCTTCTTTCTCTACACCCTTTATCCTTACATTTCTTTTTCATTCTTCAACCCCTTCAATGCTTACCAAGACTTCATAACTAGCACCTTGTTGTGATTGTTCCAGTGCTAGCTTAAGTCATTAGTCGGCATTATTCCTGTACACTCAACTACTCCATTTTTCCTAAGGACTTCTAAGTTCTATGATAGTTGTAAAATCACACTTGTTTAGGAAAACAAGGCAATAATATAGGGTAAGCACGACGATTTAGGAAAACCGTGTGTGAATGACCCTTAATGAGGTGAGTTCGTTCTCTCGAGGAGGCTAGTGCGTTGTGAATTGAATTGATTGATTATGTTTTTGATTATTATTTAGAAGAAAAGAAGAGAAAATGACGAAGACGAAAAAAATTAGAAAAATAAGGCGAAAACACTACTAGAAAGTTACGACGAAGAACGTGAAAAACACAAAATTTAAAATTTTAATCTAAAAATTCCTAAAAATTACTAAAAATTCCCAAATAATATCCTAAGAGTTTACAAAAAATCAAAACTTGCCAAAACCTTTTAATTAATTTAATAATGACTTTTTAATGCTAATTAAAGCCCTAAAAATCACTTTTAAATATTAAAAAGCCCTAAACAAGATTTTATGGTTTGTAAACCTCAAAAATGACTTAATTAAACTAAAAACTATTTTTAAAAATTTTAAAACCAATTTAAACCATTTTTAAACTCCTAAAAACTATTAAAAACTATTAAATCTTAAATTAATTCTAAAAATTAATTGAAAAGCCTAAAAATTATTCTACAAATGGGAAAAGTCCTAATTAATGATATAGAACCTAGGAAAAATGAAAAAGAAATAAAAATTAAACTTTTTATTTTAATGAATAAAATAATATTAAAATATTCTAAAAAATTAAAAGTCCTCAAATAAATTCTAAAAAATTCTCAAAAATCCTAAATATTCTAACTAGAAAGAAAATGTAAACAAAAGTTTCTGAAACCTCTTAATTAATTTTATATTAATTTTTAAAGTTGCCAAAAAACCCTAAAATTAAATAAAATCAAAAATTAAAGTTTTTGAAAACATTTTTACATGTAAACCTCAAAAATACAACTAGAAACCTAAAAACTATTTTTTTGTATTTTTATACTACTATTTAATATTTTTAATTAACTTTTTAAATATAAAACTAAAAATAATCCTATTAAATGATTAAATAAAAGGAAAAATAAAACTTTTAGCCAGAAAAATCCCTAAACCTATTTAAAACCTAGGAAAAATGGAATAAGCTCAAAAAGTTTAATAAATAAGCTCAAATAAGCCAAATAAGCCACGGCTTATTTAAACAGGCTTAAATGAAAATGCCCTTAAATACAATTCCAAACCAAAGCTATCAGTCAAAGTCCCTAGGGCGCAATTGGTTAGCACGTTTGGTTGTGAGAGGAGTGGCGCAGGTTCGAGTCCTGGCCACGTCCTTTTTGGAATAAATATTTTTTTTTTTTTTTTTTAACTTTTAAAACTTGAATCCAGAAACTTAACAACACACAAAAACTCAAACAAAATCAAAATCAAACAAAGATTGGATGATTTATGAGCTCAAATAAAGCCCAGGTCTGCTGGCTTTCTGATGAACAAGTAAAAACCAAGAGGACTTGGTTTGTGCTTCTTTTTGGTGGTGAATTCTTGGAACAAAAGGCACCCTTGTGCTCTTTCTGAGCACAAGGAGTCAAGATAACACAAAGAAAGCAAAATCCTAACACCTAGCATAATCAACAATCAAAAACAAAGCATACAAGAGCTTATGCAGGTTTTCGTGAATGAAGGACTAGGTCTGGTGGTTAATGAGCAGATTACTAGCACTTCTAGTGAGATTTAGAGCCACAGATTTGGCACACACAAACTCCAATAAGCACTAAAGCAATAACAATAACTCATAAACCCTAACACTTAACTGATTACAAGATCCAAGCATCCAAAATCATGAAAAATAAGCAGATTTATGACTTAGCAGTTCTAAACTTACTTTTCACTTTTTAATGCACAAACTAGCTTCAATCTTGTTCAAACACACTTAACTACTGATACTCTAGCTAACTCTTCCTATTTCAAACCTTCTAACACCTAATCAAAACACAATCAATGATTAATTCCCTGCTAATGCCTATTGCCAAACACCCTGTTAAATCTAGATTTCAACTTTTATCAGACCAAAACAATTCAAAGGCCACTCAAATTGATTCTTATAACTTCTAACATGTATTAAAACACATAAGAGCACAATCCAACAGCTTAAACACAATATTATCACCAAATCACATCAAACCACCCAATACACAACTTTCTGAAACTTTAACAAGGTAAAGGAGTTTTACCTTAGGGTTTTACTTCCAAAACCCTAGAGGATGTATAATCCTCCTCCAAACCAACTCGGGTTGGTGCTGAACACTTCAACAAATCAACAATCTTCTTAACCTGAAAAATCAATCAAGAAAACAAGAACAATACAAGCAAAGGTATAATCTGTTAACTTTTGTCTTTCTTAAAAACTTATCCAAACTTCTTAAAACTTTCTTAAACTTGTTTTAAACACTTCCAATTTCATAAATCACTAGGCTTTTTCCACTTTCACTTCAAAAGCTTAATGACTTATTAAAAATCTGTCCACTTTTTATGAAAACCTTTCTTAAAATCAAACTCAACTTTCTCAAATTAATGGAACTCAGTCTTAGCCTTTTCACAATACACAAACTTTTAAAAACAATAAAAGGGAATTACACTTGTATCCAACAAACACCATAATTTTATTTTCTTAAAAAGGAATTACATGTGAAAATTTGCTTAAAAACTGGAACAAGGAAAATGAGGAACAGGCTCCTCATTTTATACTATCTAATAGAACATACTAGAATGCAAATAAAATAATACAAGTCCTAAAACCCTAATGCTGGAATTCTCAAATTTGCCCCTCTTGTTCTTGACGAATCTTGGTCAAAGGGATTATCATGTGACTTGACAGCTTTGATTCTTCAATCCTGGACGTTTAAAACTTCTTGGAGGCCAAGTAGTAGCTTAGAATCGTTGGATGTGTCGGGACATTGGGTTGTGTGAAAGTGACAAGAGCAGGGGAGGGTTGGGGAGAGGACCACAGGCCACGTGGCACGTTTGTGAGTGGTGGGTTTAGGTGAGGATGTGTTTAATCAACAAACTGCACACTTTGAGCTAATATCCCTTTGGTTTGGGGTTGATTGAAACTGGAGGTTAATTAGGGTTCGTTGGGATTAAGGGGGGTTTTGATTTGTTTTGGGTTTAAAAACAGTTTAAATAACTGTTATGGGAGGGAAAAAATAGTTAGTGGGGGGTTTGACCACAATTGACCAGGTTTAAATATTAAACCGGGTTGGGTAATGGGTAATGGGCGGGTAGGTTAATGGGTTTGGGTTGGTGGGTGGGTAGGGTTGACGTGTCGTCGCCTGGTTGGGTGTGGGGGTTTGGTGTTTTGACAGGTTTGGTCCCCAAGGATTTATCTTCTTTCCACTTTGTATTAAAAGCTGTCAGCGCCCAGTTTTAGCTTTGTCAACTTTGGAAACTTGTCAAATTTGGCACAAAGTCTTCCAAAAACTTTTCCAAGGGGTATTTAATGTATAATCTTGATTTCCAAGGGCTGAACTTGTAATATCTTCAAACATTCAAGGATTATACTTGTACATTTGATAATTTGAGGGTCAAATGTGACAAGTTCTTCAAAGATGAGGGGCCATTTTTGCCAATCTTCAATTCTTCAAGGGTCATTTTTGAAAAATCCAAACTTGGGCCCGGTTCATTGTGCGACTTCGTTTCCCGTGTTCGTTTTTGATTGATTCTTGGGTTCTTTTGCCAATTCCTCAATATCCGTACCTAAAAATACACAAGTAACAAACACGAGCATATATTTGGCATGTTTTATGATATTTTATGCATTTTAAGGCCGTTTTGGACGATGAGACCATGTATAAAAGCAGTCTCATCACTCCCCCATACTAAACCATTGCCGTTCCCTCACGCAATGCTAAGAATAAAGTATCAAAGCATCTCCAAAATTTAATTTTATGACTTTATTGAAATGATAACTAGCTATAATACTATGATTACTTCTACTTGTGTTTTAGACATAATGTATGATTTTCATCGCAAAATGGGACGTTTAGGTTCATAGAATAAGAACACGTGAATGCTTCGTTAGAAATAATTTCATCGTCCTCGATTTTCACCTTAATTCCATGCCAAGCGTGCAACGAGATCATTGTCATTATAAGTTAGTAATGCTAACACTACTCATATGCCCTAATCACGTACTTATCCTCCCATTATTCCTAAGTTGTATCTCTTATATTTTATTATGTCTTAATGATCACGAGGATACATTGTTGACTTATGCGATAATAGAGATTTAGGTCTAAAAATAGAGTCCTAACGGTGTAACTAAGACCATCAAATCAATAACCCCTCCTAATAGACAACGATGTTAAAAAATTAAGTTGACAAGAAGAATCGATAAACACGGTTTTATAACAGTTTTGAACATGAGACTTATTACCAAGACTTTTATACGCCCCCTAACGGAAGGACCTTATTATCTTTGGTTTACCTCCATCTTTTATTCAACTTCGCCATGAAGCTTTTATTATGACTTCGGTCTTGCCTTGCCTTTTATTATCCGCCTCATCGGTGGTTTTATTAGCCAAAGACGTATATCCTCACGCTAAAGCGAATTTTGGATCTTTAAAGCTTCGAAGATTAAGGCTTGATTCACTTTCAATTTTGCATAGATTTTAGGCCTTGTGGGGCTTCAAATTGTTTGCTTGATTTAGGTGAGCACTTGAAATCTTATTATTGGGTGAAGCTTTCGATTATTAGGGTGCCAATACTTCAAAACCGTGACGCTGGCGATATCTTAATGTCTTCCCAATTTAATTACACGGAAGCTACTAGAAAAGACTAGAAACCCAACAATCAAAACTAAACCGCTAAATCAATATTTATTAAGCAAAAAATATTTACATGCGAAGGGAGAATAAGCAAACAACGAGAACACATGAGTTTTTGAAAGAATACGAATACTCTACGTTTAGCATAGTAACTTATAATTAACTCTATCATTTCTCGTCCTCATTTAAGAGACTTAGCCTAATGTGTAGTTAAGGAATCAAAGCTAAGTGCTCAACACGCACGGTCGAGTCAAAAATTACTCTTATTCTCGCCATCGGAAAACCTACATTCGTGTCTTCAAACACTTATGAAATATGAGAAAAAATTTTAAAATTTGGCCATTTTTAGCCTTATTTTGCAACAAAATGATAACAAAACGATAAACTTTGGAAAGCGTGAAGGTTTGGCAAGGCAAGTATCTATTCACCCCCCCATACTAAAGTTAAACATTGTCCTCAATGTTTCGAGTCTAGGGGTGCAAACACCCCCATACTAGAGACGTAGTCGAATGCCTAATCTAGCATGGAAAGGGTGTAACCAATAAGTTTAAAGCCGTTTATGAAGTGTGCTAATAAACCTAAGGTTAGAACATAAAAGGATATATCATATGTGGATATTGGGAAAGGCCTCCAAAGCAAACGGTCGAGTGCTCCCATGAAACGAACACGAGAGGCTCCAATCGTGAAGATGATGATCTAAAAGACACAATGCACAAACAACCACGGAACAAAGGTTGGAAGGGCACAAATCCCCTCACATTAAACTACATCAGAAAGCAATAATATGTACATGGATAAGCATGGGTCTCCCCCACGAGGCACCTTGTTTTTGATAACCGAGTCAAAAGCTCGACTCGAATCCCCATAAATGTGATCATTTAGGGATAATCATGGTTGGGTCAATTTTTGGTGGGGCTTACATGATAAACAAGGCCCAAAAGTACGTGGAGTACTTTAAAAATCCGATAAACGTATACCGGGGTCAAAGATAGCGTCCTCGTTTTCGGATGAAAGACGAGACAACACAACTCCAACACAAATCCCAATGGGATAGAAGAAAATAGGAGAGAAGAAATAGAAGGGTGGGACAATGGGTAAGTCATAACATTGAGCTACTCGAGGTAGACTCGCACCAATCAAATGAAAAGATTTTCCATTTATTGCATCGGTGGAAGACCGAGATTTCCCTATATAAGCAATTCCAGGATCAAATATCTCGTCCTCAGTGGAGAAAGGGAAGGGAACATAAGGGGCTTCCCCCACACTAGGTCCACACAAAGCATCGTCAAAAGGAGAAGACGAGCTTGTAGTACTCAATAAACGCGGTGATGACGGAGTTAGAATTTTAGAAAAATCTTTTAAATTAGATTCAAAATCTTTTCCTTTTTCATCTTTAAAACTCTCCTCGTGAAAACCCGATTTAATTATGTCAAAAATATTTGGTGTATCTAAAACAATGTTAGTCACACTAAAAATTCTCACATTTTGAAAACGTTTTGGTTTAGGTGGTGGCAAGTTTTCAAATCTTTTGTCAACAAAGAAAACCTCCCCATCGAGATCAACGTATTCATCATCCGAAGAATCACTCGAGATTGGAATTATCGGCTTAACACTCTTAACCTCCATCGGCGGAGGGGACGGAACTTCATTTTTATCAACTCCTAAAACTCTATTTGAAATCTTTTGACAAATGTTTTTGATGGGATTGACATTGTACAAAGATGTGATCGAATAAACATGAGAAAGAGTGGAGTTTTGGGTTGCATTAATGACGAGTTCTTCCTCATTGAAACGAAGAGTGATTTTTCTTGCATGCACATCGATAAGTGCTCTCGAGGTATCCAAAAAAGATCGACCTAAAATTAACGGAACTTTAGGATCGATAGGAATATCAACAACAATGAAGTCCACGGGATAATAGAATTTCCCAACTTTCACAAAGACGTCCTCGGCAACTCCACAAGCTAGAATCGTAGAATGATCGGCCATTTCGATTGACATTCTTGAAGGAGTGAGATTTGGAAGATTGAGCGACTTAAAAATCTCAAGAGGCATCAAATTAATACTAGCACCAAGATCGGCCAAGGCGTAGCATTCTTCCATGTCTTGGATAGCACATGGGATTAAAATCTTTCCAGGATCACCGACTTTTTGAGGTATGCGGCTTAGAAAAACCGAAGAACAACTAGACGATTTTTGCAATTTTTCTTTGTTATTCAACATACTTTTGAAGTTTGCGGCAAATCGAGGCATCATGACTAAGGCGTCGGCAAAACTTATATTGAAATGCAAGTCACGAAACATTTTCATAAAAAGTTCTAATTGATAATTATTTCGTTCTTGTGCCTTTTCCTTGTTTCGTCTTGATGGGTAGGGTAAAGGTGGTGTGGGTTGGGGCAAATTAGGCATAGGCAACGGCCTTGGAATCTCGGGTTCCATAATGGGTATTGGTTCAACCGTAGGTGTGGTTTGAGCGGTACTTCGTGGGCTTGTAATGTGCTCCTTTTCAACCACAACCTCGGGTTCTTTCTCTTTTTCCTTCTCCATAGAAGTACTTGGACGAGAAGTGGGTTCTTTGAAAGTTTTACCACTACGAGTGGTAATAACCTTCAATTCTCCTTTCGGGTTTACGATGGTATCACTAGGAAGACCACCCGAAGAAGAGGGCTTACACATGATAGCTTCAAACCTTTTAGCCATTCGATCTTCAAACTTAGATTGCCTAGCATCCGCTTTTAACAACTCTTGCTTAATCTCATGTTGTCCTTGCTCCATTTTTTGTTGATTTTGTTGGAGTCGTGTGACATTTCCTTCCATTTTGTTAGCATGAGTTTTAAGTTCATTAGCAAGTTCGTTTTTAAGCTCGTTTTTCAATTCGGATCTTAAGCTAACCATTTCACGTTGCATGTTGTCAAACTTAGCATCATTAGCCTTAGCATAATTCAAAAACTCTCCTTGAAGATTTTTGGTGTGATCGTTTTGAAAACCTTGGGCATTAGTTTGAAAATCACGGTTTTGGTTTTGGTTTGAAATTTGCCCATTTCCACTTTGGTAATTACCTTTGTTATAATTCCTTTGATTTCCTTGGTAATTTCCACCTTGATTGTTGTTGTTGCGATAATTATTAGCATTTTGATTGGGTTGAGCTTGATTTGAACGTGAACCTTGACCTATTTGGTTATAAGTTCCCGTGGCTACAAAAGCATTCGAAGTGTTACCATCCGCGGTAATGCACTCGGAAAGATCATGAGCTCCCCCACACGACAAACAACTTTTAGAAACCGCTTTAACCGAAGCGGTGTTGGAAGCTTCTTGAGCCTTCCAATGGGACATAAGGTTTGCAAATCTATCGAAAAATCGGTTTTCTTCATTTGCTTCATCATGTAATGCATTGATACTTTGAGACGATGATGAGCCCCTTTTGGCAACACTCGGTGTGTGACGAGGGCTATAAACCTTAGACCTATTCTCGATTATGACCAAAGCTTCTTCAACCGTTTTACACAAAAAATTACCACCCGCGGCGGCATTTAAATAATCTCTTTCATGATCGTTAAGTCCATTGTAAAACGTGTCGATTTGGTGCAAATCGGAAAAACCATGATGAGGACATTCGTGTAACATCTCCTTAAACCTATTCCAAGCCGTAGAAAAACTTTCATTTGATTCTTGTGAAAATTTAGAAATTTCATTCTTCAAATGCGTAGTCTTAGAGGGCGGAAAAAATTGGTTCACAAACTTCGAAACGAGATCCTTCCACGTCAATATAGAATTGGGTGGCTCTTTCTCTAACCAAATTTTAGCGGGCCCCACTAAAGAATACGGAAATAACATCATCTTAATCGAGTCATTCGAGACATCCTTGAATTTGCATGTGGCGGTAAGACGATTAAATTGGCGGATATGATTGTGCGGATTGTCCTTCTCATCACCACGGAATTTGTTGTTTTGGATCATCGACAACAAACCCGTTTTAACTTCAAAATTCTCCGCAAGGATTGCGGGAATCACAATAGCTTCTCCATAACCCTCGGTGGGTGCTTGAAGTAACTCCATCATAGTTCGATTCGCCATGGTCGGTTCTTCTCGTACAATGGGTTCGTCAATAGGAGACTCCTCACTAGAAAGAGTGAGTGATTTGTTTCTTCGTTTACGAGCACGTCTAGCTTTAGAGCGAGTTTGCATAAACGTCACGTACAACGAGAAGGCGAGCAAAGAAGATTCTTTTTGGTATTTTGTGTTTTTTCAATTTTTTTTTGTGGTTTTTGATTGTATTAACCTTTTGGAATTGGTGAATGTATTAAGTAGACAACAAGTCCACAAATCTCCTCACTAATCAAATCTCTTGATTAAAAAGGCCTCAAGGAATGAAAACGATCACGTGGAGTGAACGCCTTCGATGACTTTAGAACGATGGTGGAACACCAAATCGTTCAAGAGGGTTTAATCAAATGAAACCAAGAAAATATATATGATATGTAATAATACTTTGGGCGGCAAAACCCTCGATTCACTCTCAAAATCAAATACGCACAAGCAAGCGGAGGAAACGAGGCGGCACGAAGCACTTAAGAGCCTTTTTCCTTTAGGTCGTGAAATACAACCGCCTTATACCCACCTTATAGTTTGTATTATCAAGATTAAGCTTCACGAAAGTATTTATCTATTTTTGCCTTTTTTCTTTGGTTTGAGATTCGAATACAATGATCGAGTGATGAAATCCCGAATCAAGGTTGTGATTGCTCACGTATTTGGAGTACTTGTGTATTTATTGTTCTACGTATACAATATAGTAATAGTATTCACACAAAAACCGAAAAAACGATAATACGTATTAATAGAGTGCTATTAATACAATTATATTTATGGCTAATATAGAAAAACAACAATTGTCAATCAAAACACAACACGCCTCCCCGGCAGCGGCGCCAAAAATGATAGTTGTAAAATCACACTTGTTTAGGAAAACAAGGCAATAATATAGGGTAAGCACGACGATTTAGGAAAACCGTGTGTGAATGACCCTTAATGAGGTGAGTTCGTTCTCTCGAGGAGGCTAGTGCGTTGTGAATTGAATTGATTGATTATGTTTTTGATTATTATTTAGAAGAAAAGAAGAGAAAATGACGAAGACGAAAAAAATTAGAAAAATAAGGCGAAAACACTACTAGAAAGTTACGACGAAGAACGTGAAAAACACAAAATTTAAAATTTTAATCTAAAAATTCCTAAAAATTACTAAAAATTCCCAAATAATATCCTAAGAGTTTACAAAAAATCAAAACTTGCCAAAACCTTTTAATTAATTTAATAATGACTTTTTAATGCTAATTAAAGCCCTAAAAATCACTTTTAAATATTAAAAAGCCCTAAACAAGATTTTATGGTTTGTAAACCTCAAAAATGACTTAATTAAACTAAAAACTATTTTTAAAAATTTTAAAACCAATTTAAACCATTTTTAAACTCCTAAAAACTATTAAAAACTTTTAAATCTTAAATTAATTCTAAAAATTAATTGAAAAGCCTAAAAATTATTCTACAAATGGGAAAAGTCCTAATTAATGATATAGAACCTAGGAAAAATGAAAAAGAAATAAAAATTAAACTTTTTATTTTAATGAATAAAATAATATTAAAATATTCTAAAAAATTAAAAGTCCTCAAATAAATTCTAAAAAATTCTCAAAAATCCTAAATATTCTAACTAGAAAGAAAATGTAAACAAAAGTTTCTGAAACCTCTTAATTAATTTTATATTAATTTTTAAAGTTGCCAAAAAACCCTAAAATTAAATAAAATCAAAAATTAAAGTTTTTGAAAACATTTTTACATGTAAACCTCAAAAATACAACTAGAAACCTAAAAACTATTTTTTTGTATTTTTATACTACTGTTTAATATTTTTAATTAACTTTTTAAATATAAAACTAAAAATAATCCTATTAAATGATTAAATAAAAGGAAAAATAAAACTTTTAGCCAGAAAAATCCCTAAACCTATTTAAAACCTAGGAAAAATGGAATAAGCTCAAAAAGTTTAATAAATAAGCTCAAATAAGCCAAATAAGCCACGGCTTATTTAAACAGGCTTAAATGAAAATGCCCTTAAATACAATTCCAAACCAAAGCTATCAGTCAAAGTCCCCAGGGCGCAATTGGTTAGCACGTTTGGTTGTGAGAGGAGTGGCGCAGGTTCGAGTCCTGGCCACGTCCTTTTTGGAATAAATATTTCTTTTTTTTTTTTTTAACTTTTAAAACTTGAATCCAGAAACTTAACAACACACAAAAACTCAAACAAAATCAAAATCAAACAAAGATTGGATGATTTATGAGCTCAAATAAAGCCCAGGTCTGCTGGCTTTCTGATGAACAAGTAAAAACCAAGAGGACTTGGTTTGAGCTTCTTTTTGGTGGTGAATTCTTGGAACAAAAGGCACCCTTGTGCTCTTTCTGAGCACAAGGAGTCAAGATAACACAAAGAAAGCAAAATCCTAACACCTAGCACAATCAACAATCAAAAACAAAGCATACAAGAGCTTATGCAGGTTTCTGTGAATGAAGGACTAGGTCTGGTGGTTAATGAGCAGATTACTAGCACTTCTAGTGAGATTTAGAGCCACAGATTTGGCACACACAAACTCCAATAAGCACTAAAGCAATAACAATAACTCATAAACCCTAACACTTAACTGATTACAAGATCCAAGCATCCAAAATCATGAAAAATAAGCAGATTTATGACTTAGCAGTTCTAAACTTACTTTTCACTTTTTAATGCACAAACTAGCTTCAATCTTGTTCAAACACACTTAACTACTGATACTCTAGCTAACTCTTCCTATTTCAAACCTTCTAACACCTAATCAAAACACAATCAATGATTAATTCCCTGCTAATGCCTATTGCCAAACACCCTGTTAAATCTAGATTTCAACTTTTATCAGACCAAAACAATTCAAAAGCCACTCAAATTGATTCTTATAACTTCTAACATGTATTAAAACACATAAGAGCACAATCCAACAGCTTAAACACAATATTATCACCAAATCACATCAAACCACCCAATACACAACTTTCTGAAACTTTAACAAGGTAAAGGAGTTTTACCTTAGGGTTTTACTTCCAAAACCCTAGAGGATGTATAATCCTCCTCCAAACCAACTCGGGTTGGTGCTGAACACTTCAACAAATCAACAATCTTCTTAACCTGAAAAATCAATCAAGAAAACAAGAACAATACAAGCAAAGGTATAATCTGTTAACTTTTGTCTTTCTTAAAAACTTATCCAAACTTCTTAAAACTTTCTTAAACTTGTTTTAAACACTTCCAATTTCATAAATCACTAGGCTTTTTCCACTTTCACTTCAAAAGCTTAATGACTTATTAAAAATCTGTCCACTTTTTATGAAAACCTTTCTTAAAATCAAACTCAACTTTCTCAAATTAATGGAACTCAGTCTTAGCCTTTTCACAATACACAAACTTTTAAAAACAATAAAAGGGAATTACACTTGTATCCAACAAACACCACAATTTTATTTTCTTAAAAAGGAATTACATGTGAAAATTTGCTTAAAAACTGGAACAAGGAAAATGAGGAACAGGCTCCTCATTTTATACTATCTAATAGAACATACTAGAATGCAAATAAAATAATACAAGTCCTAAAACCCTAATGCTGGAATTCTCAAATTTGCCCCTCTTGTTCTTGACGAATCTTGGTCAAAGGGATTATCATGTGACTTGACAGCTTTGATTCTTCAATCCTGGACGTTTAAAACTTCTTGGAGGCCAAGTAGTAGCTTGGAATCGTTGGATGTGTCGGGACATTGGGTTGTGTGAAAGTGACAAGAGCAGGGGAGGGTTGGGGAGAGGACCACAGGCCACGTGGCACGTTTGTGAGTGGTGGGTTTAGGTGAGGATGTGTTTAATCAACAAACTGCACACTTTGAGCTAATATCCCTTTGGTTTGGGGTTGATTGAAACTGGAGGTTAATTAGGGTTCGTTGGGATTAAGGGGGGTTTTGATTTGTTTTGGGTTTAAAAACAGTTTAAATAACTGTTATGGGAGGGAAAAAATAGTTAGTGGGGGGTTTGACCACAATTGACCAGGTTTAAATATTAAACCGGGTTGGGTAATGGGTAATGGGCGGGTAGGTTAATGGGTTTGGGTTGGTGGGTGGGTAGGGTTGACGTGTCGTCGCCTGGTTGGGTGTGGGGGTTTGGTGTTTTGACAGGTTTGGTCCCCAAGGATTTATCTTCTTTCCACTTTGTATTAAAAGCTGTCAGCGCCCAGTTTTAGCTTTGTCAACTTTGGAAACTTGTCAAATTTGGCACAAAGTCTTCCAAAAACTTTTCCAAGGGGTATTTAATGTATAATCTTGATTTCCAAGGGCTGAACTTGTAATATCTTCAAACATTCAAGGATTATACTTGTACATTTGATAATTTGAGGGTCAAATGTGACAAGTTCTTCAAAGATGAGGGGCCATTTTTGCCAATCTTCAATTCTTCAAGGGTCATTTTTGCAAAATCCAAACTTGGGCCCGGTTCATTGTGCGACTTCGTTTCCCGTTCGTTTTTTATTGATTCTTGGGTTCTTTTGCCAATTCCTCAATATCCGTACCTAAAAATACACAAGTAACAAACACGAGCATATATTTGGCATGTTTTATGATATTTTATGCATTTTAAGGCCGTTTTGGACGATGAGACCATGTATAAAAGCAGTCTCATCATTCTAATAGATTATCCCTGGGAAGATCCCTCCGGTTCTGGTTGGATCATAGGACGAATACCTAACCACCTTTTGACACCAATATCGTCGTGATTAATTGTGTTGAAGGGTATAGATATCGTAACCAGAAAAACCTGTTGAAAAAGCAATCAAGCTGTTGATGAAATCAGTGTTTACACCTTGAATGTTTTTTTTTGTATCACCAAAATGCCCCCCCTACATATGTGCATCATAAAAAGAAAGGTTTTTACACATAATAGGAAGAGAAATCACTTATATCACATTTTAATCACTATTCTCCCCCTCAAAAATTACATGAAATTGAAATTTTTGTGAAACTAGTGATGAAACATGGAGAGAATAATGTGTCATGAAAATTTGGAACAAATGTTTAAGAAATCATTATACTCCCCCTTGAAAAGAGATTCTATTTAAATAGAGGAGTATATTAGCAAATTGTTTTGAAATACCTTGAAAAATTATGCTCAAAACTCCGTGAAAATTGTGTTCATGAGCTTAAAACTTTGAATGTTTTGATATAAGCTCATGACCGAGAAAAATGAATTTCTCGTTGTTGAGGATAACTCAACGACTTTCCTTTCTTTTGGGGATCGGGTTATAGTCTGACATGTGACTATAAGCCATTATGAGAAGAACGTCGAAAAAGACATGTTTTGAAAGCATTTGAACTCTCATTCGAACTATATGTACGTACCCGTGTCGTTATTGAGCGACGTTTCTAAGTGCGTCCATATTATCGATGCTGAGAGACATGTCGGAGAAGAATATTTTTGATATTTTTGAAAGATTTTCTCATTTTTTATTTTGTTTTTATAGGTTTTATATTTTTGTATTTTGATTTTCTGATAGATATATACAAGGTCACTGCGAATGTGCAAGACGTTCAAGTTCATCTGGAGTGAAACTACGCATACCAAGTCGACGAACCAAGAATTCAAATCTTTCTTAAGAAAGAGCTTTGGTGAAGATGTCGGCTAGTTGGTAGTCCGTCTTGACAAAATACAGTTCGATCGTTCCTCTTTCCACATGCTCCTTAATGAAAGGGAATCGGACAGCTATGTGCTTGGTCTTGGAGTGTTGGACCGGGTTGCAAGATATGGCTATGGCTGATTGTGAATCACAATAAATAGGAACTTTTTTAAAGTGAAAGCCATAATCCGTGAGTTGTGTTCTCATCCAAAGGACTTGAGCACTACACACGGATAGAGACACATATTCTGCTTCCGCGGTGGACAACGCCGTACAGTCTTGTTTTCTTGAAGACCAGCTCACTAGCTTCTCGCCTAAGAATTGTGCTCCACCGGAAGTGCTCTTGAATGTATCATGACATCCTGCGTGGTCGGCATCTGAAAAACTAGTGAGATTAAAACCAGAATCCTTCGTATAACAGAGACCCATGTTAATGGTTCCCCGGAGATAACGAAAGATCCTTTTAACCTCCTTGAGGTGCTTCTCGGTTGGCTTCGCCTGGTACCGAGCACATAAACAAGTGGCATGCAGAATGTCCGGCCTGCTTGAGGTTAAGTACATAAGGGGCCCGATCATGCTTCGGTATTTTGTAGCATCTACAAATGTCCCTTTCTTATCCAAATCAATCTTGTGTTTAGTGTCCATTGGAGTACCAATAGGATCACAGTTTTCCATACCAAATTTCGTTAGAATCTCAAGCACATACTTGGACTAATTTATGAAAATACCACGGGGGGATTGGTGAACTTGGAGACCAAGAAAGAACGTCATTTCCCCCATCATGGACATTTCGAATCGACTTTTCAAAAGGTCGGCAAATAATATGGAATATTTTGGGTTAGTAGAACCAAATATAATATCATCTACATAGACCTGAGCCACCAAGATGTCGTTGCCGTAGTGCTTGATAAACAACGTTAGATCAACGATTCCTTTGCTGAAATGATTTTGTAGAAGAAATGATGATAATTCGTCGTACCATGCCCTCGGTGCTTGTTTCAAACCATAAATTGCCTTTTTCAACTTGTAGACATGGCTTGGATGTTCGGTATTGATGAAACCTTCAGGTTGACATACATACACATCTTCATTTAATGGCCCATGCAAGAAAGCTGTCTTCACGTCCATTTGATACACAGTGAACGATTTGTGTGCAGCATATGCCAAGAAAATCCTAATAGCTTCCATCCGAGCAACCGGGGCGAAGGATTCAGCGAAATCAATTCCCTCCTGCTGTTTATAACCTCTCACAACTAACCGAGTCTTGTTCCTAATGACCGTTTGCTCCTCATCTATCTTGTTTTTGAATAACCATTTCAGGGTAAGCGGATCGATATTGTCCAGTCGAGGTACTACCTCCCATACATCAAGCCGGATGAACTGATTGAGTTCTACTTGCATAGACTCAATCCATGATGCATCGGTCATTGCTTCTTTCACACTTGCTGGTTCCATTGTGTTGACTAATAATGCATAGGTACACATATCACCATCGGTACGCAGCTGATTTTGTGTTGAGACCCGTCGTGAGAGATTGTCAATCACTTGAACCAAAGGGTGATTCTTAGTCCATTTGTGTTCATGTGGAACTGTATGAGAAACTTGATGCGAGCTCGACGGATCCACATATGATGTTGAAGGCTGAGTAGTACTTGTGGAAGCCGCAAATGGGTTAACAAACTCATGTTCGTTGAGCATCGCATTGTTTGCATTTTCAGCAACTATTTCATTCTGAAGATGAACATGATTAGCAAATTGCTGAGAATGTTGTTGAGTTACGTCAGCAGTCGGAGAAGTGGTTGGAATATTTGGAGGCAATATGGTTGAGGTTGACGTAGATGGTGCAGAAGTAGATGCTGTTGGTGTAGATGCAATCGGAGGTTCTTGAACTACCGTAGCAGGTGCAGCCGGGGCATTTTGAGGAGCATCAAATGACGAAGGACCCTCCATATATTCATTATAAATTAGCCAAAATAAAACTTCCAAGTCACGTTCCGAAGGTTGTAACGATGAGATTGCTGACGGTGCAAACTGAAGCGCGAGTCCTGAACTTACGTGTCCAGAAGTCTGACCTTGAAGCTCGGGATGTGAACTTCTATTCTGAGAGGCCATACCCGAGAGTTCATCAAAGGTAACGTTCATAGTCTCCATTACCTTTATTGTCCTTCGATTATAAACCCTATAAGCACAAGCAGTTGAAGAATAACCAATGAAAAAGCCAATATCACCTTTAGGTTCAAGTTTACCGATATCTTCACGATCATTCTTGGGATAACATAATGCACCGAAGACATGTAAAAATGAGATATCCGGTTTTCTTCCATTAATGATCTCATAAGGTGTTTTGTTGAAACGGGTTTGAATTATGGAGCGGTTTTGAGTATAACATGCAGTTGCTATAGCGTCGGCCCAAAGAAATAACGGTGCACTAGAGGATAGAAGCACCATTCGAGCAGCTTCAACTAATGTACGATTCCTCCGTTCCACAACTCCATTTTGCTCTGGAGTTCTTACAGTCGAAGTTTGATGAGAAATCCCAACTTCGTCAAAATAAGCTTTCAATTTCTGATTGGTGAATTCTGTGCCGTTATCCGTTCTCACAATAATGACAGGGGCTTGCAGTAGTACTGATGTTTTCTTTAGGAAATTAATAATTACATCAGGGGCTTCATCTTTCGAAGCAAGAAAATGAACCCATGTGTAACGAGAATAGTCATCCACATTGACAAGGACATACCGCTTTCCATTAATACTTTTGATTTTCATTGGGCCACACAAATCCATATGTAGGAGATGTAACCTATTCGTTGATTTGGGAACATGTTTGGGTTTGTGAGGCTTCTTATTACTTTTACCTTGCTCACATTAAGGACAAAGATGGTCTTTTGTATATTTGAACATTGGAAGACCGGTAACGGATCATCTTTCACGAGTTGGGTGATGGCATCAAAATTGAGATGAGATAACCTTTGATGCCATAACCATGACTTTGTTGATGTGGCTCGGGCCATGAGACAAATTGGAGAAGCAGCAGACATTTGAAAAAGATCAATGGTGTAAAGGTTGGTGGTACGATTTCCTTTTAACAAATCAATTCCTTCAAGATCTCTTACAAAACATGTATGACTTCTGAAAGCAACCTCCAAGTCTGAATCACAAAATTGCCCAATATAGAACAAATTATGTCCCAAGCCATCAACAAAAGAGACTCTGGTGATGATTATATTTCCCCAATGAAGATCACTATAACCTACAATTGCCGCAACATGATCATTTCCAAATCGAACAGTTCCCATGAAACGCCATACAAAGTTTTTGAGAAGGATTCGATTCCCAGTCATATGTTTGGAACAGCCCGAGTCCACGCACCAGAGACAAATTTCAACAGCCTGCCAATGATAAGAGAAGAAAATATTTTGGCAACCGATGAAATAGGTTCCTGTAGGGTTAGATGATAATTAAGCCATATCACATACCGACGTTTCACAGTCAGTATGAGATCTACTAGTGTTGATAATTTTGCCACTACAGTCAAAATGTCTACCTGTAGGCAACCATTTAGAGGTGAATCTAGGGCTACTAGGCTTAGCAAGACTTTCTATGGACCCTACATGCGTACTTTTTGGAACATACACCTTAGCCTTAGGAGTGCGTTGTTGTTCACTGACTAACAGCTTGTCAATTCGAGTGTAACCACCATAATTCAACCCATTCATAGTCAAACCACAAGCATCATGACTAAAAGTAAAGAAACATTTATTACATTTAGCACAAATAACTTCTGATTTTTCATTCCGAATAGCAAGCTTAAAGTCATTACATTCAGATGAATTAGGTTTCTGAGTATGATTAAAAAGCGGTAAATGCCTAGGGTGTTCTTCTACTTCTACATTATTAATCTTGGGGCGACTACTTCTAGAGGCAAAAGGGACCCTATCATTCCTTGTATTTCTCGTAGGCTGTGGCCTTCTGCTCTTATTGTAGTTGTTTATTCCTGTAGAAGAAGACACGCGTCTATTAGAATTAACACTTTTTAAATAAATAACTTGTGGTTGAGTTATAGTGGTCGGTTCTGTCCTAACGCTTGCTTTACGTTGTTTGCTAGGCACAGAAGGAGAACTAACACGAAACATTCCTAGGGCAATCACAACAGTTTCCGTTCCAGCAACCTTGGGAAAAGGTGTCACAGCAATACGAGTGGGTCCCGAGGTTGCTGGTTTCTGGATCATCGTATCCACAATCGAGCTAGGTTTAGAAGTCTTATCTTTTAACAAGGCCTTTAACTTACAGTTCTCACAGATTTTATCAATAAGTTTCTGATAGACAGACTTACTTTGTTCAACAGCCCGCTTATATGAAACAACAACAGATTCTAAATCTACAATCTTAGCCTTAAGCTTCTGAACATTACCACCACTAGCACTCTCTAACCCTGACGAGGCTAAATTCGTTTCCGAAACCCCTCCTAACTGAGCCTGCAACCGTGCGATTGTTTGTTGCATTTCATTGTAAGCTTTTTCATACGAAATCTTGTCATATTTACATTCATCACATTTTTTGACAAATTTATTCCAAAGATCGGTGAATTCTTTATCCTTTTTAATGACATAAGATTCCATTTTCTCTTTCATAAGATCAAGCTCAGTTTGGAGATTTTCATTATGCGACATAGAGGTACCTAACTCAACAGGGCTACTATCAATACAATCACGAGCTTTAGAGAGGCGTTCAAGATCGTTTTCCAAAACTTTGATTTTATCTAGAGATTCATCAGCTTCCTTCGTCAAAGATTTAAAGTCTTCAACAAAGTTGGCTAATTCTTTTAGAAAAGTGTTTTCCAAATTTCCTAACCGAGCATCAACGTGATTAATAATCGGATTAATATCGTTTTGAAGAATTTTCTGAACCTCAATCTGAACATGTGATGTAAAATTTCCTCTAGTGATTTTGTAATTAACAACACGTTTAAGAATGACAAAGTTATCTTTAAGCCCGTTTAGAAATCGGCGTGTGATACTCGGTTTAAGAGGGTCATCAGTCAATTCCTCACTTGGGAGCAAAGGCATTTCAGTACTCGTTTTAGACCGAACAAAAACAGTTGGAGGATTAATTTTCGGGTAACAAACGGGTATCACTTCTTTATCAAGCTTTTTCATTCTTAAACGAGTCTCTACAGCAAGTTCAGTAGTTTCCTCGGAATCATGCACACTAGGAGGATCATGCTCATCAGACAATAGCACACTACCATTATATAAAGTTTCATTAGTGGTCTGAACTTGCTTAAGGTATCCAGGATTAGGGGGAAGAGGACAACCTAAAGCCAATTTGTATCGAGTGTAATTTATCTCATTCACTTTTGGTCCGAGCATATTTATCGTCTGCATAGTTTGGCCACGTTTTACTAAAAGGTTGTCTAATTCTCTAATCCTATCCTGAGCTTTGCAAAAATCTTCAAGAAGCTCATCTTCTAGAATTTTGAAATCATGTTTCATCTTTTTTCGTTCTTCTTTTAAATCCAAAATAATAGTTTTTTCAGTTGAAATCTGTTGATTAAGAGAAGTGATTTCATCATTCAATTCGCGTATCTTTTTAGCACTACTTAAGTGTAAGGCATTTAATTTCTTAGTTGTGCATTTTTTCTGATAAACCGATGTAGCATGAGCTTGTTCAAGTTCCTTGATTTTAGCATGATGAATCTCAAAACTTTTCTCTCGTTCCTTATATCCCGCAAGCTCAGTGGTCAATTTGGCATTAGTTTCTCTAAACTTATTATTAACCACCGTAGCATGATCTACATCCTTAGCAAGCTTATCAAATAGAGATTTATAATACGCATGTGTCTCATCAGGAAGGGTTGTAGGCTGAGCAACTTGATCCACACTAAGGTCCACACTAGGCTCATTCGAAATAATATTACTATTATTCGTTTGATCCTCGTGTGTCTCAATGTAGGGCTCAAGCATCTCAGTATACTCTTCCTCCTGATTAGACATATTATATATATCATTATCATCAAAACTTGGGTGTACCTCAGAGGGACCGTCTGAATCATAGACGGGAGCTCTATCATCATGCATTCCTGATGTTGATGCTTTTTGTAAGTTTGCCATCAAGATGTAGTTGGCATTCACCTCTTCTTCCTCATCATATTCTGCAGCAGAAGCCATAAGATCAAATTCCTCAGCTTGAAGTGGAATCCATGCCTCTTCTTTTTGTGCTATGAGAAGCTGAGTTTGAAGATAAGCAGCATCCCTCTTCTTTTTGGTTGTGCAATCTCGAGCATAATGACCAAATCCCCTGCAGTTGTAGCACTGAACCTGAAGATTGTTGTTTCCATTTCCCATACCAGTATTCTCAGCCCTTGCAGCCATAATGTTTCCCATCTGGTTACCAACCGCTGGCACAACTATTAACCTATTCTGATTACCGCATTCGGAACACCCAGATTTTGACCACGGTTTTGACCATACTGATTTCCTGCATTGCCAACGGTCTGCCCAGCATTCTGACCATATTGTTGAAACTGAGTCCCCGTGTTTCCAGCAACTACCAATTGGCGATCTTGATTCGCATTCATGAAAGGTTGAGCAATCTGCCTATTTCTAGTGTTCGAGGAGATTCTCTGATTGTTGTTGGTGGGGTTAATGGTGAATTTAAATGCCTTTGCAAGAAGGGCAAGACCAGTATTAATAGCATGAGTAGGATTGGTGATGTCATCAAAACAGGCAATGGGTTGTTGTATGTAATTCATAGCAGTAGGAGGTTGATATCCATAAGCAGTGAGTTGTTGTTGTTGTTGTTGTGGCATGAAGTTACTTGATGAGGGTTGATGGTAGGGTACCATGGGATATGACATAGATGATGGAGAGTTCGCCATAAAAGCCAATGGGTCTTGTGTCTTGGCACGTCTTTCTTCCCTAACTCCGTTGGCTTCATCTTGATTCATCTTCAAATAGTCATATACTTGAGTGTAGTCCACGACATGAAGATCCTTGGTTTGATTGACAAGAGTAACATATCGTGACCATTCAGAAGGAAGATTATCAAGGAATTTGATGTTGGCAGCAATTTGTGCAGGTTCATGTTTGTTTCTTCTAAGATGGTTCATGAGGGTTTAAAACCGATGATAATAAGGTTCAATTTGTTCCCCTTCAGTAGACGTAAATTTCTCCCATTCACGAAGCAACTTAGTTTCCTTTTCTTGTAAACCGATTTCACTGCCCTTCATCATTTTCTGAATCCTAAGCCACATCTCGTGTGCGGTTTCAGAACTATCGACAGCAGCATAAACATCTTCAGGAAGTCCCATAAGAATGACTTGAATTGCTTGATCATCAGCGTCGAGTTGTTAGGATTCAGCTTCAGTTAATTCTTCATCTGTTTGTTCATGACTTGAGTCAGCTACTGGGTTAGCATTCGTAGGGTCCCCAGGCACAATAATTGTTCTTCTAACATACGGACCCTTTTGAATCGAGTTGACAATCAACTTTCCCATAGGTTTACATTTTTCATAACGAAGGAGATGACTAGCGCATGTAGTGTAGTTCTCCTTAGTAAGCATGGGTGGACGATTCTCGGTACCCGCAGCATAAATATCTTGTTGAGACGTCATCATAGAAGTCGTGTGAAAAACAGGATCTCAATTCGTAGAAAGCGTGTGATGTTGTTGAAATTCCAAAACTTCTGATTTTTTTCAGTCCGACAATAAATTCCTCAGTCCGACAAAACGGTAAGCTGAAAAATTTTGTATCGCTAAATTTTTAAATTGAGTTAGAAATAGCCAAAAACTAGTAGGGAACAAATTTGATTTTTTTTAATCTTTGTGTAAACTATGTGCCGGGACTAGTCTATATGGTGGCTAAGTCTAAAAATTACTCAATCAAAATTTCCATCGGAATGCCCATCGGAATATTCTATCGGAGTGATGATCGGAATGATCTATCGGAATGGTATCGGAATGTTAATCGGAATGATCTATCGGAATGTTGATCGGAATGTCCTTCTATCGGAATGTTGGATTTGTCGGAATGTTGATTTGTCAGAATGTTGATATGTCGGAATGTTGATCGGAATGTCCTTCTATCGGAATGTTGGATCTGTCGCAATGTTGAGTTGTCGGAATGTTTACCTGTCGGAATGTTTAGATCGCAATATGGCTAAAACAAATTGGACAGAGTAACAACTCAATATCCCTTAAAACCGTCGGAATCCGCGATCGCAATGAACGATCGGAATATCTCGTCGGAATAAGGTATCGGAATCCTTAGATCGCAAAGTAGAACCTTGTGGTTATTGCGATCAATCCTCACTCACTTGTACTTTCCGATGGTATGACTTGCTAGAATTTCGGAAAGTTGAAAAACAAGAAAGTTTGTAACTTTTGATCCCAAAAGATTTGTGTTTTAACCAAAATCAAGATACCCAAAACACTACGACACAATTAAAGAAGGTATACGACTTAAGAACACTAACAAACACGAAAAAAAAGTTTGATGCTTTGGCAAAAAACAATCAAAACTCCCGAAGTGCTTAAATACGAATCCCTTGGCGAATGATACCACTTGTTGGAATGATTCACACGACTATTTAGGATATAGAAATGAAGATGAAGATTAAACCAAAAAAGAAAGATTAGATTAGATGAAGGAAAAGAGAAAAACAAAAATGGTTGTGAATTCCTAGTGAGAGAAACACATACGTTTCTCTCTCTACAAACAATAGAAATGGAAAACACACACACAAATGAGGCTTAAGAGGCCTTTTATACTAAGTACCAAATGTTTAGGAGGCCTTCCTCATTTGTGTGTTCGGGACTAAATCCCGTTACAAAAGCAATAATAACTAAAAACTCTCGACATCATTAAATGACATTTTTCACGAGCTTCAGAATGATATATTATATGACCATCACTTTAATTACTTCTAACATCTTCGTCATAAACGGGTAAGGTGTCATCAAAAGAGATATCGTGAACATTCCCTGACGTTCCACTGGTATCATCCTGTCCTCCTGATTCCATTCTCTTGCCATCGTTAGTAGCCTCCAATGCGTCAATCGTATGATCATATTCCTCTTGCATCGTAGATTCTTGCACTCTATCATCATACGTTTGCTGAAGTCGAGATCTTTCATAAATGAAGACGAGACCGATGTCATGAGTTTCAATAGTGTATCACGGAAAACTTGAACCTCGGTATGTGTGTATTGGAGAAATGACAGACATATCCCTGACTTTTCATACTTAACGATGTTAAATTGGAAGAAGTGCGTAAGTTGTTTCACGAGAGCTTGATATGCCGTTTCTGATGCAGAGTGATTAAAGTCTTCTTTGTGAAGTTTCTCAGCTAGGTGGTTCACGTTGAGAAACATTAAATCGATGAATGTATAACCATCTTGACCAAAGAGTGTCACAAATTCGCTTCCTCCTTGAACCCATGAAATGTTCACAAGATGAGACTGAAGTATTCGAAATGAAGTGATACCACTTTCTCTAGCCTTGTTTTGCATTTGATGCAAATCTCCCTCTTGAGATGTCGAATTCAATGATTCCATTGAATTTCGATGAAAATTTCTTGGATCCTTGTTTGGTGATATAAAACGGTGCTTGAAATCCTCAAAGTTTGTCTGAAGCTTAAATAACTCAAGTCTTGAAATCCGTGTAGAAACAATTTCTCTTAAAGTCGACTCTTTGGTAATTTCCGACACATTATACGCGACCCGATGCCATGAAACCGATTACTTCCAAACGTCACAATATTTTTCAGAATTTGAAGACTTCACAATCCAAATACCAAATGGTATATAACAAAATTGGCCCAAACCAATGACTAGGAAAATTAACTAAAAAAAGTTACTAAGAAAATTACTTTGTAAAAGTCCACCATCCATACCAGCCACGAAAGTTACGATGAAACAGCCAGCCGAATATAGTCTAATTCAATCAATATATTCGGTCCAAAGTTATAGCTGGCCCAAGACCTACCTGGTCCAAACAAGTCACCCTAAAATTAGGGATGTATATAATACACACATCCCACTAAAAAGGTTTATATAAAACAATGCTTGGGATAATTATTGGGAGGGATAGTTGGAAGAAAGCCGTGGCATGTTCTTGTGTTAATAGCAAATCCAACGAGGTAAAGGAAAAACGTGGCTAAATATCACCAATTTAAAAATTCGGTGCAATTAGAATTGGTTAACAAGTGTATATATATTAATGCCCTAAAAACACTCATTTACCCTTAATTCCACACATAGAGTTCTCCGTCTATCAAATTATTCACCAGCCACCAACTAAATTGTAACCTACTTCTTCATTTTCTCGCCCCCTAAAAATTGTAATACTGCTTAGGCACACAAACAATGATCATGTCAGATCTTGTTAAATACTGTGATTAATCAAGCATCTTAAATAAATCGCAATCCATACTTATCCATTTCATAGAAGCCCAATCCGCTAACCTCTCTATCTGAACTCAAACAACCATATAGTTATGATGATCGAGGGACATGCAGCAAAATCTTTTCAAAAAAAAGAGGTCTCGGGTAGGTTAAAATGAGTTGATTTTTTGTGTTTTGGTTAGAGTCGTCGATCGATGATGGGTTAGACTGAGATCTTGATGATAAAGGGTCTGTGAGTTTGGTTTGTCGAAATCAATTTGGTGAGGCTTTTTTTGTTAGAGTCTTGGTTGTGGGTCTTTGAGGGCTTTTGGTGTTTTTGAGGCTGAGTCGAGTTAGTGTTGGAGACGAGTGTGTTCGGTTTGAGAGTTGGTCTGTTTATGTTTCGAGAGATGTCGAGTCTTGGGTCATGAGAGGTGTGGGTGAGTCGAGTGTGGTCTCAGTCAGAGTTGTGTTCGAGTCCTGTTGGTTTGGTCAAATCAGTCTGAATGTGTTATCGAGTCGTGAGTTTGTTGGTATTGTCGAGGTTAATTTATGTTGTGATGTTTGAGTTTTGGTTCGAGAGTTGTTTGAGTCGATGGTTCTGGTTGGTTGTGAGTCGAATGAGGTCTAGTGTCTGTTGAGTCTAGACCGAGTGTATGTGTGTTAATCTATCGCAATGTCAAACTTATTGAGCCATCGCAATATTCAACCATTCCATCGCAATACCCACACATCCCGTCGCAATACCAAGCATATATCCCATCGCAATATCTATCATACATCCATTGCAATACTCAAAATACTCACCATCGCAATATCAAATTTTCCATCACAATATTCAAACTATTAGAATGCATACGATCAGAATGTCACGATTGGAATGTGGACAGAGTGTCGTCGTAATAGGCCTTAAATCCTATCGCAATCCACGATCGCAAAGAGCGATCGCAATCCTCGATCGGAATAAGGAGATATCGGAATAAGTTGATCGCAAAGTAGAACCCTAGGGTTATTGCGATTGCAATGTACAAACCTGGAAGCTTTCCGGTGGAGTATAGATCTGTTATTCCCATATTAATCCATAACACAAGATTTTAGAGAGAGAAAGGGAAGAAAAGTAGAGAGAGAAACAAGAGATATGGTGGAAGGTTTTTACTATTAGAGAGAGAAAGTAAATGTAAACCAACACCCTCTTCCACACATGGAAGAGGGTATATATACCCTAGGCTTGTTGGGTCGTGGGCTTTGTGACTTGGACCGGGCTTGGCTTACACTTGGGCTTACGCCCCTAACTTAGACAATATTAGCTTAAAGTCCAAGCCCGGTTTTCCCGACTAACCTAACATCATACAAGACCATTTACGACTAAGATGACCTATTACATTCTTGTTCGACTATATAAAATATAGGGCTAACAATCTCCCCCAATGTATCGGTCATCTTTAGAATGCATAAGATGATTGAGTGAATACATTCTTGTGGAGGTGATCTTCCTTCTTTGGTCTTGTATCTTTGTCTTGATCTTGTTTGTAACGGTTTTTTTCCTTCATGCCTTTGTGATCTTTATCTTGAGCCTTTGTCATTTGACTTTGAGTGCTTGAGATCTTCAATCTATTCTTGATAGTGTTCATCTTGAGCTAACAAGATGACCTATTACATTCTTACATTCTTAAGGATCTTGATTATCTCCATCTTGTGCTCTTGTGACTTCTTAATCAACATCGGTTACACAGTTACGCCACCTTCTTGATATGCATCAACATATATAAACACGGACAAAATGGCTTTAAACATTTCACCCTAACTCGGTAGCGTTTTACCTCCGGTCGTTGAAGACCGTTAGACGGTATTAGATACCGTACCTGTGATTGGGTAGATTCGATTAAGAACCTCCTTGACAGGGTTTCCCGGCGGTAGTAGCCAATTCTCTTTAATCGACCGTCTCAAAGCAGACTACGAACGTCAAGAGTGAATCATAAGGATAAATTATCCGTCTGATTAGAGTCGTCAATTCATATTTCCTGGAACAAGTTTGATTCTAAAAGAATCACACCATTGTTGCTTTCTAGTTTGTCACAAGCTTGATTCACAGAGAATCTTGCGAGTCACCTACCGCAGTGCTGTTTGATGTTGACACTGGAAGGATTTCCATTCGTCACTATGAGCACTAAGGAGTGTCACTCTGAATGTTCTGGCAAGATACACGGATTTTACGAAGAAACCTGGAATCAAGTTTGAATCAATTAAGAATCCAAACTTAGTTGCATTCCAGTTCTCATAAGTTTGATTCGTGTTGAATCACACAAGTTACCTACCATGAGCTTGTTTGATGCTGGCTCAAGCAGGATTTCCATCTTCATTGTGAATCGTATCACTCAGATGTTCTGGCAATATCACAAGGATAATGCGTAGGACTCGATTGTGTCTTAATGAGATGATAAATAGATAAAGTTTGGCTCTAGACTTAATAAATGCATTTTGGTAATCGGAGGCTGGAGCAGGCTGCCACCTTTTCAATATTAACTAACTCGGAGTGATAAAGTCAATAGATACATGTTTATCTCTGTAACAATGAGACAAGTTTCTTTTGAGAGAAACTCGAATGGCTAGGGAAGGGTTGTGCATTGCATCACTGGGTCCATGACACTTGTCTTCGATAGATGTGTTAACCCGGTTTCTGCCTAAGTTGCATAGAACATTCGACTCCTTCAATGCTTACCAACACGTCATCACTAGCACCTTGTTGTAATTGTTCCAGTGCTAACTTAAGTAATTGGTCTGCATTCAGCTTCATTCAACTCCATCTTTCCTAAGGACAACTATTTCTAGCTATGGAATGTCCTTGGGTAGATCCCTCCGGTTCTGGTTGGATCATAGGACTTAGTTTCCTATCCTAAACCACCTTTTGACTCCATCGTTCCGTCGTGGATAGTAGGTTGTTTTGGGTAAAGATCGTAACCATAAAACCATTGAAAACCATTCAAAACTTTTAACACTTGTAAGTCTTACATTTCTGAAAAGCTCACCCTACACACATGCATCGATATACGAAATGGTTTAGCATGTGAAGGAAAGAGTTGCACTTGAGTCTTTAAGATCACATGTTGCAATATATTACATTTTAATCACATTTTCTCCCCATATCTCTAATAGAAAAACATCATATTAGAGATACCAATTGATTAAATATGACAATTTCTGAAAACCGATTGGGAAAGAAACATGTGTGCACGCATGAATCATGGAACATTCAGTCGGGTTGCTCCCCTTCAACAATATATGTGTGTCTTGAGACAAAATTTAACAAAAATTTTGGAAAAACGACACCACAAAATATGTTGAGGTACGGAGATGAGTTGCCTTTTCCGATATAATATATTACATTTAACAATTTCATATCATTTTTGGAATGTGTTGGATACATAAAATATGACAATTTCAGAGATGTACCCCAACAACATTAAAGGCTTGATTTTAAAACGCTCCCCCTAAAAAATTGATCAAAATAACATATGACAATTTTGAGATATAAAAACCACATATGAGGAAGGGAGTGTTGAACACAATTTTGAAAGATTTAGAAAAACCTTTTGAGAAATTCTTAAAAAATTGTGTTCAACGGTTTTATAATAATCAGGATAGAAGACTTCTCTTCTATTGCTTTCAAAAAGCGAACTGAAACGTACACTTCCCTTGCGGGTCCGTTTTTCATGAGCTCAAAACTTTAATTGTTTTGTGACTAGCTCATGATCGAGAAAGATAAATTTACCGTTGTGAAGGATAAGTTATCATCCGTGATAAACTTTCCTTAAGTTGAAGTGCGAGTTCTAAGTTGACATTTACTTAGAAACCCTTTTTCATGAGCTTAAAAACTTTGATTGTTTTTATGAGAAGCTCATGACCGGGAAATATGAATTTCTCGGTGAGAAGGATAAGTTATCATCTGTGATAAACTTTCCTTATTTGAGGTTCGAGTCCTAAGCCATGATGCGCTTAGAAGTCATTATGAGAGAATATCAAGCAGCTTCATTTGCTAAAACCTCCAAATCTTCTAGAGTCGTATACTTCATACCAAGACGGCGAACGAGATACTTAACCCTATTTTAAGATAGGGCTTTAGTAAACAAGTCTGTTATCTGGTACCCAGTTCTGACAAAGTATAATTCCACGATACCACGTTCCACATGTTCCTTGATGAAGTGATATCTGAGTGCAATGTGCTTGGTACGGGAGTGCTAAACCGGAGTGCAAGAGATGGCTATGGCCGACTTTGAGTCACAATACATAGGTATTTTATCAAAGTGGAAGCCATAATCCGTGAGTTGAGTTCTCATCCATAGGACTTGAGCACAACACGCGGATAGAGCCACATATTCTGCTTCAGCTGATGAGAGCGAAGTGCAATCCTGCTTCTTTGATGACCAGCTCACAAGCTTGTCTTCCCCTAGAAATTGTACGCTTCCAGAAGTGCTTTTTCGACTGTCAAGGCAACCTGCATGATCAGAATCTTAAAAAGCTGTTAGATGAAAACCGGTTTCCTTCGAATACCAGAGTCCCATGTGAATGGTATTCTTAAGGTACCGAAAGATCCATTTAACCTCTTTGAGGTGCTTTTGAGTAGGTCTGGCTTGATATCGTGCACAATAGCATGTGGCATGATGAATATCAGGCCTGCTGGCTGTGAGGTACATAAGTGACCCGATCATACTGCGATATCGCGTTTGATCTATGGGATATGAGTACAAGTCAACGTCTAGGGATTTGGTCGACAATGGTGTACCAACGCGAGCACACGAGGTCATACCATGCTTTTTAAGTATCTCTTGAGCATACTTAGCTTGGTTAATGAAGATACCATGTGGGGATTGATGAATCTGGAGGCCTAAAAAGAATTTTAGCTCCCCCATCATTGACATTTCAAATCTGTTGTACATTAATTTTTCAAAACGTTTTGAAAGTTTTGGGTTCGTAGAACCAAAAATAATGTCATCAACATAAACTTGCACCAGTACTATGTCATCCCCATATTTATTAATAAAGAGAGTAGGATCAATAGAACCTTTGGAGAATCCTTTGGAAACCAAGAAGTTTGATAGTTCTTCGTACCATGCCCTTGGAGCTTATTTAATTCCATATACAGCCTTCTTGAGACGGTAGACCTTGTCAGGATGATGAGGATCGGTGAACCCTTCGGGCTGATTTACATACACTTCTTCCTTCAAATGACCATTGAGAAAAGCAGTTTTAACGTCCATCTGAAAAACCGTGAAACCCTTATGTGCAGCATAAGCAAGGAATATCTCGACAGCTTCCAAACGAGCAACTGGAGCAAATGATTCCTTCTTGTTGACGGTATCCCTTAACCACAAGACGAGATTCTTTTTTGATGATGGTTTGTTCTTCATCCAGTTTATTTTTCCAGATCCATTTGAAATCTAAAATTGACATTCCATAGGTTCTGTCAACAAGTTCCCAAACATTTAGGCGTTCAAACTGATGAATTTCATCTTGCATTGATTCAATCCACGCATGATCAGTCATGGCTTGTTTGATGTTTGTAGGTACAGTTGAACTCACGGTGAGTGCAAACATACACACATTGCCATCGGTGTCGAGTTGTCTACGTGTTCGAACCGGTTGTGAAGGATTTCTAATGACTTGCTCCAATGGATGATCACGTGTCCAATGGTGAGTGGATGGATATCGTTGGTAGAATGTATGCATGTTGGACGGATCAACATGTTGAGTAGAAGACTCTCCGACTTCGCGTACCGGTGTACCGAACGGGTTGATAAGTTCTTCTTCGTCAGGTTGTGCATTGACTGCTTGATTGTTGTTTCCTCCTTCAGCATTGACGGTTGGTGATGTTGGTTCTATGACAGTTTCTTGAGTTTGTTGAGTATCGGATGAAATTGTCTCTTGAGCAACGGTTGCTGAAGTAGATGCAGTTGTGTCTTGTTGATTTTGTTTAGGTGCATCCGAAGTATTGACAGCAGAAGGCTTTGACACAACTTGATTGTTTCCATAGTAATATTCATCAAACATTGGATCATATAAATCAACCAACTCATTCATTTGTGTCGTATCCGTCGAGTCTGTTGTAGGAGTACTTTCTTGACATTCTTGCACAGGACGTACACTGTTTTGTGTAGGTGCTATCGCTGGACATTGAGGAGCGGGACTTGAGTTGTTGTGATCAAGTACCATTTGTGGCAATTCTTCAAAGTTCACATGATTTGTTTCGACAATAATCTTTGTTCTCTTGTTATAGACCTGATATCCTTTCGACAATGTAGCATACCTGTAAAACCCGCATGCTTTTACCATGCATAGTACCCTTAGGATCGTACGTACTAGATTAAAACTTTCCTAATATAGCATGATTACGATTACGTGTTAGGAGTTTACGTATTACGTACGTGTTAGAACACGATAAGTATTTACTATGCACGATCACGTAATAATTATTTGACGATAATTAATCACGAGCATGCGATCATGAAATCATGAACGTAATTAAAACACGAACTATTTTTAATTACGTATATATATTTATTACGAGCGTAATTAAATATATTAGATCACGGTATTTACGTAACGATAACATTTAAAACACGAACACGAATAATCACAAACGTTTAACTTAATAACGAGACACGGAAAAAGGTACGGGTACCCCAAGTGGGTTCCCTACCCGCGGCCAACAAGGACAAATGGGCCAAGCCCATTTGTCAAATTTACTGAAGGGGGTTTATATTTTTTTTACTACTCAATTAAACTTTACAGAAGATTTTTAAGAAAACCTAAAAACCTCCTTCCTCCTTTCTCCTTTGTGCCGCCACCCTACAACCACCATAAGGGGTGATTTTTGATCTTGGATCTTGAAGTTTTGGTGATTGATCGTGTTTGTTCTTCATTCTCTTGATCCACGAATTCGGTAAACCCTTTTTAAATCTTTTCTTTTGATTTAATCTTTTTATAAATCAAGAACATGTGTTGTTTTTATAAAAACATAATAATTAAACATGGATCTAACATGATTTGGTGTTAAATAAAATCAAAAGGGTGTTTTTAAGGGGTGTTTGTTTTCGCCGCAGGCTGCAACCGAACCGGAATGGGTTTCGGTTTGCCAAGCCGATCACCACCAAGTCCATATGGTCTTGGTTGGTGCGTGTGGGTCCCACGGCAGCAGTGAAACACGGGGTACCCCGAGTTGGTTCGGGGTACGGTGTCGATTTCATGTCTGGTTCATGCTTTTTAGTCTAGATCCGGTTCATGGTCTATGTTAGTTTTTTTTATGATTATGATCTTATGCTAAAATTAAATTAATAAAATGATGTGATTAATTTAATAACATGACTTAGGTTATTTAATTATTAATGATCATGAAATTATTTTAACCTAAGTATTTATATATTTAAGACTTATAATTAATTAATTATTTTAAAACCATGTATATAATTAATTAATTAACATGACTTAGGTTATATAATTAATATATAATAATACATATTTTAACCTAAGTATTTAACTTATTTAATTAAAAACATGTTATACTTTAATTAAATATTTTAACCTATACTTTAATTTAATTACATGAAATAATTATTAAACTATACATTATATCATATGACTTAGAAAATAATCATGAAAACACTTAGGCTTATTTAACCAGCTTATTTCTAATTATAGAAACTTTCTATTTTTAGAAACTTAATTAAATAAGGCAGCTAATCTATTTATGGAAACCTTCTATTTTTAGAAACTTATTTATTTCAGGCAGCTAATCTATTTATGGAAACTTATTTAATTAAGGCAGCTAATCTATTTATGGAAACTTTCTATTTTTAGAAACTTATCTATTTTAAACAGTAAATCTATTTTTGGAAACTTTCTATTTTTGGAAACTTTCTATTTTTGGAAACTTTCTATTTTTGGAAACTTTTTATTTTTGGAAACTTTCTATTTTAGGAAACCTGCTATTTTTGGAAAGTTACTTATTATTACACAGTAAGTATAATAACACATGAAATACCAGAAATACTTAATCAGATTAAACAGAATATAAGATTTAACACAGTTTAAGGCTTTAAAACAGTAAAACATGGTAAGAACACATAAAATAAGCTAAGACATGACATAAAACCAGCTATGTATTTAGTAAGCAGATACTTATTCATGTACGTATTTATGTAGCACTAGTGATTCGGAAGTAGGATTCCTCGCAGTTCATCTTTCTCGTTTACTGGACATAAGGTACGGATTCCTGTCCTTTCAGTATGGACATTCTTTCCTTATTAGGATTCCCCGTATGCAGCTAACTGTTTTCCTGTAGTATAAGTTACGTGTTTGATTGCTTATGTTTAATTAAGATTACCTATAGCCATATACATGCATGACCAGTTTCACCTAGTTATGGAGGTACCATAACCATAACATTAGAGGCACTAATGTTATGACTTCACCACGGAGGAGTGATTGCTCGTGGCGTCCCTTCAGCTTTTGGCCATTTATTTATATTTATCATGTGGGGCGTATGGGTGCATCCTAGTTACATGTTTTTATTCAGGATTTCATGGTGAATGTGGTGTGTGCCTTGCATCCTTCACAAGGAGCTGATCCCTCCTTCCCAAAAACCAGTATATTAAATTAAAGGCAGCCCCTCTAATTTACATGATGAGGTCACCCCTCCAAGTATTCATGCACGGTGGATTTTCATGACCTATATTGGCTAATGGTAAAATATGACAAACAGTTTTTATTAGATAAACATAAGACTTTCAAACTATTAAACCAGTTTTATTAAGACTTAACCAGGTTACTCGGGACTTAGTTTCTTCCGCTGTTATTATGTTATATGCTTATCCTATTCATGCTTTATTGTACATCCGTGCACAGAGCGTATTAGCTCAGCCGTTTTCCTTTTCTATGTTCCCAAAACGGCAGGTACTCAGGGACGCTCGTAGACACTAAGAGTACGTGCATATGGACTGGAATCTGTCTAGCCTTCTTTACATTATGCATTTCCTTTCTTATGATACTTATGCTTTGGACATTGTTTAGTCCTTTCCTTTATTATACTATGTTTGTGTGTGATGAGCTCTACTTTTGGACTACCGATGTTTGATTCCGGTATTTTCCTTTTATGGTTAAGTAATGTTTAGACATTTTTCCTTGTATGCTTTGATGACACGCCATAATTACTGTGATATTTCCATTTCCAAAATGGGGTGTTACAATTATGGTATCAGAGCCAAGGCTTCGCCCTGTAGGCTCTCAAATATGACCTGTGATTAGTGGGTAGTCACTATGGTCTTCCTAGACCTGACAGTTGTTTTCATGCATTCATCATTTTTAAGCATACATATACATGTCATTGTTGCAAGGTTTTTGACTAAGTAATGGTTGGTACAGGACTGGCCCTATTTAGTCGCATGTGTTTTATCGAAACTTTTAGATTTGGGACCGACCCATAGGCGTCCCCTCGCTATGTCTTTTGTTTTGGGTGAACTGACCAGAGGCGTTCACTCTCGAGCATACAAAAGTTTTCATAAAACTGTATCATGCATTCATACACAAAATTTTCTTGCATAAAATTTTTCTCGTGAAATTTAGTATAAATTTTTATTTTTTTTTCATGTATATATTTATATTTTATGTTTTGATCTGTTTAATCATATGTTTTATGTTATACTGTTAGATGGTTCTCACACGCGAACAGGAGCAGCTCAATGCTGCAATTCAGGCTGCCATGCAAGCCTTGCTTCCTCAACTGAGGAACGACATCAGGGCTGAAGTTCAAGCTACCAACAATCAGCAGCACAATCAGCCACCTCCTCCTCCTCCTCCAGTGACATTAGCAGTATGGCTGGAGAGATTCAACAAACTCTGCCCTCGAGCTTTTGAGAAGATAGATAGCCCCAGCGATGCTGAAAGCTGGTTGGCTCACATCGAGAAGATTTTCAACGCTATGGGCTGTGACCCCGCATACAAGGCGAGGTTGGCATGTTATCAGTTCGAAGGCGATGTACTCAACTGGTGGTTAGCATTGATGCAATCTGAAGGTGGTGATGAGTGGGTTGCTGGTCTGACTTGGGCTCAGTTCAAGGACAGGGTGATGGAGCAGTTCTTTCCCAAGGCTGAGCAGGACAAGCTCAAGAGAGAGTACCATGGGATCCGACAGAGAGCTGGGGGGAATAGCAACGAGTTTATGCAGCGCTTTCTTCGCTTAGCTGGTTTCCTTGGTGCGGCAGAAGGTACTCCTGAGGAGCAGGCACATCACTTTAGATGGGCTCTTCGCACATCGGTCATAAAAAATCTGGTGTGTGCTACGTTCAACACTGTAGCACAAGTGGCCGATGCAGCACGAAAGCTGGAGATGCTACAGGAGAGAGATGAGTTCGGGGAAGCTGAAAGACCCGACAAGAGGTAAACCCTCGTATTCAAGCCGTGACTAATCCGTATATTTTCCATATGTCAATTATTCATCTCTTAAATGTATCTTCCAGGCAGAAAACTGGGGACCGGTCTCAGCCGGCTACTCAGCAGCAGCCTCATCAGCCCAAGCGAAACGGTCAGACTAACGACCGTTCTGCTACGGATAGGCGTGGCGGTAATGACAATTACCGTAACAATGCTGGGCACTCCAACAGCAGCAGGTCCTAATACTTACGCATTTCCTTATGTTTTATGTTATAACTCATATTCTGACACTTCAGCCAACTTCTACCAGGAATCATGGAAACGGTAGGGACCAGAACCAGAGAGGTTCGTAGCCTAGCCGTCCAGCTATCACTGGTATTCAATCTTACGTTTATCCGCTTTGTCCTTTGTACCCAATTACCATGTCTTATGTAAAATGTTTTATCAGGTTCCCAGCCAGCTAGAGCACCTGCTGGAGGATACACTCATCCTCTTTTCTCTACTTGCCACCGTAGGCACCCAGGACCATGTCGCCGTAATACTGATGCGTGCTTCAAGTGTGGTCTTCCTGGCCATATTATGAAGGATTGCCGTAAGGGCGAGATGGAGGGTACATCGGGACATGCTGATACCAAGCCGCCTCCTACTGTCGGGCGTGTCTACACGACATCTCGAGACCAGGCCAACAAGTCTACAGGTACCATCACTGGAATCTTGTATATGTATGGTCAAGCTGCATGTGTTCTTTTCGATACGGGTGCTACTCACTCGGTTATTTCTACTGCTTTTGCTAAAAACATTAGGATGCCTCCCTTGCCACTAGAAAATAGGCTTACTATCTCCACGCCTTTGAGGGACTCTGTATTAATCACCCATGTATACAAGAGTCTTCCCCTAGAATTTGATGATAAGGTTCGACCTGTCGACGCACTTCCGCTGGACATGAATGACTTCGACATGATTTTGGGCATGGATTGGCTATCCAAGTATCATGCTACCATAGACTGCCATTCATATCGAGTTATCTTCGGTGATGTCAACGCACCAGAGTACATTCATAATGGGTTCATACCCGGACGGTATGTACAAGTCATATCCACCCTGCAAGCGCGTGCACTACTGTCACATGGCTGCGAGGGTTATCTAGCTACGGTTCACGACATGCATGCTGAATCTCCATTGATTCAGGATCAACCTATAGTGTCAGAATTCCAAGATGTGTTTCCAGCAAAACTTCCGGGCATACCACCTGCACGAGAAGTGGAATTCAATATCGAGCTGGTTCCAAGAGCTGAACCAATCTCCAAGGCTCCTTATCGCATGGCTCCCATAGAGCTGAAGGAGCTGAAGGATCAACTGCACGAACCTCTTGAACGGGGTTTCATTCGACCGAGCGCATCCCCAAGGGGCGCACCGGTCTTGTTTGTTAAGAAGAAGGATGGCAGTATGCGTCTTTGCATAGACTATCGCGAGCTCAACAAGATTACCATTCGGAATAGGTATCCACTGCCACGCATTGACGATTTGTTTGACCAACTCCAACGGGCCAAACACTTCTCCAAGATCGATCTTAGGTCAGGCTATCATCAGCTACGGGTCAAGGAGCAGGACATCGCTAAGACTGCTTTTCGTACTCGCTATGGCCACTACGAGTTTGTAGTTATGCCATTTGGCCTGACAAATGCTCCAGCAGTGTTCATGGATTTGATGAACAGAATCTTCCATGAATTTCTGGACAAGTTCGTCATTGTCTTCATCGATGACATCCTGATTTTCTCAAAGTCCAAGGAGGAACACGAAGACCATCTTCGTACAGTACTACAGATTCTTCGCCAGAAGCAGATGTATGCTAAATTCTCCAAGTGTGAGTTCTGGTTAGACAAGGTGGCATTCTTAGGTCACATTGTATCAGTAGAAGGAATCACTATGGATCCAACGAAGGTTGAGGCCATTACTAAGTGGCCAAGGCCGACATCAGCGACGGAAGTCCGTAGTTTCTTAGGCTTAGCTGGCTATTACCGTAGGTTCGTGGAGAACCTTTCCCGCCTAGCACTAACATTGACCAAATTGATGCGGAAAGGGGAGAAATTCGTCTGGACTGAAGATCGAGAGAAGAGATTTGAAGACTTGAAGCAGAAGCTAGTATCTGCACCTATTCTTACTCTACCATCTGGTACGGGTGGATTTCAAATCTACAGCGATGCATCAGGGAAGGGACTTGGCTGTGTTCTCATGCAACATGGGAAAGTGATCGCGTACGCTTCACGGCAGCTTAAGCCTTATGAAGAAAATTACCCCACGCACGACCTGGAACTTGCTGCAGTCGTGTTTGCATTGAAGATATGGAGGCACTACTTGTATGGAGAATCATGTGACATTTTCACAGACCACAAGAGCTTGAAGTATATCTTCACTTAGCGTGAATTGAACATGAGGCAGAGGAGATGGTTAGAGCTGTTGAAGGATTATGACATTTATCTACAGTATCATCCCGGAAAGGCAAATGTAGTAGCAGATGCTCTTAGCAGGAAGTCCGGAATGATCAACGGCATTAAAATAGAAGAGGAAATCATCAGAGACTTGGAGCGACTAGACATCGAGATCATGGTACGTGGACAGCACGGTTACTGGGCTAATCTTAGAGTAGAACCCGAGTTACTATCTAAGATCAAGGAAGCTCAGAAGGACGACGGAGAAATCTGGGCGATAATACAGAATTTGGAGAAGCAGACATAATTTAGAGTAGATGCAGATGGTATCGTATGGTAGGGCACGAGACTTTGTGTTCCTGATGACCAAGAACTCCGGGAAGCTTTGTTAGCTGAAGCTCAAAGCTCCCCATTCTCTATACATCCTGGTTCGACTAAGATGTACCATGACATCAAACAGTACTTTTGGTGGAGTGGTATGAAACAGGATGTGGCCACTTACGTCTCCAAATGTCTTACCTGCCAGCAGGTTAAGATCGAGCATCAGCGATCTGGTGGTCTCCTTCAACTGTTAGATATTCCAGAGTGGAAGTGGGACAAAATCACCATGGATTTTGTTACCGGTCTTCCGCCTACCAAAAGGAAGCACGATGCAATTTGGGTTATCGTTGATCGACTTACCAAATCAGCTCATTTCTTACCGATCCGCAAGGAAGATTCGGTAAGTAAACTCGCAGATACGTACAGACGAGAGATCATGAGACTCCACGGTGCACCATCCAGCATCGTCTCAGACAGAGATCCTCGATTCACTTTGCGCTTTTGGAAAAGTCTATAGAAAGCTTGGGGTACACAACTTAAGCTTAGCACCGCTTTTCATCCTCTAACGGACGGACAGTCGGAGCAAACCATTCAGACATTAGAGGATATGTTGAGGTCATGTGCGTTAGAATGGACGGGTGATTGGGACGAATACATCTGTTTGGTGGAGTTTGCATACAACAACAGTTGGCACGCAAGCATCAAGTGTGCCCCATTTGAGATGTTGTATGGCAGAAAGTGTCGCGCCCCGATCTGCTGGGATCAGGTTGGCGAGCGAACACTTCAAGGACCGGAAATCATAGAGATGACCAATGAGAAGATCGCAGTAGCTAAGCAGAAAATTCAGGAGGCACGGTCACGTCAAAAGAGTTACGCCGATAAGCATCGTAGGGATATACACTTTAACGTAGGAGATCACGTCTTCCTTAAGGTTTCGCCGGCACATGGTGTTAGACGCTTCGGGATTAAAGGGAAGCTCATTCCTCGTTTCATCGGACCGTTTGATATCATTTCACGAGTCGGTGAAGTATCTTACCGATTGGCGTTACCTCCGCAGCTTTCGCATGTGCACAATGTGTTTCATGTGTCCTTACTCAGAGGGTACCAGTATCATCCCCTTCACATGGTTCAGTATCCACTGGAACAGATACGTGAAGATCTCACTTTTATAGAAGAACCCGAACGAGTTCTTGACAGACAAGAACGAGTCATGAGAAAGAAGACGATTCCATTCGTCAAAATTCTATGGAGGGATCATACCGAGCGGGAAGCCACTTGCGAAACAGAGGAGTCTATCCGGGCTTCTTACCCTCATTTCATATTCTGAATTCGGGTTTGTTCTTCTTTTCTAGTTACTTTATCTATAATTCGGGGACGAATTATTCTTGTTAGGGGGGAAGAGTTGTAAAACCCGCATGCTTTTACCATGCATAGTACCCTTAGGATCGTACGTACTAGATTAAAACTTTCCTAATATAGCATGATTACGATTACGTGTTAGGAGTTTACGTATTACGTACGTGTTAGAACACGATAAGTATTTACTATGCACGATCACCTAATAATTATTTGACGATAATTAACCACGAGCATGCGATCATGAAATCATGAACGTAATTAAAACACGAACTATTATTAATTACGTATATATATTTATTACGAGCGTAATTAAATATATTAGATCACGGTATTTACGTAACGAGAACATTTAAAACATGAACACAAATAATCACAAACGTTTAACTTAATAACGAGACACGAAAAAAGGTACGGGTACCCCAAGTGGGGTCCCTACCCGCGGCCAACAAGGACAAATGGGCCAAGCCCATTTGTCAAATTTACTAAAGGGGGTTTATATTTTTTTTACTACTCAATTAAACTTTACAGAAGATTTTTAAGAAAACCTAAAAACCTCCTTCCTCCTTTCTCCTTTGTGCCGCCACCCTACAACCACCATAAGGGGTGATTTTTGATCTTGGATCTTGAAGTTTTGGTGATTGATCGTGTTTGTTCTTCATTCTCTTGATCCACGAATTCGGTAAACCCTTTTTAAATCTTTTCTTTTGATTTAATCTTTTTATAAATCAAGAACATGTGTTGTTTTTATAAAAACATAATAATTAAACATGGATCTAACATGATTTGGTGTTAAATAAAATCAAAAGGGTGTTTTTAAGGGGTGTTTGTTTTCGCCGCAGGCTGCAACCGAACCGGAATGGGTTTCGGTTTGCCAAGCCGATCACCACCAAGTCCATATGGTCTTGGTTGGTGCGTGTGGGTCCCACGGCAGCAGTGAAACACGGGGTACCCCGAGTTGGTTCGGGGTACGGTGTCGATTTCATGTCCGGTTCATGCTTTTTAGTCTAGATCTGGTTCATGGTGTATGTTAGTTTTTTTTATGTTTATGATCTTATGTTAAAATTAAATTAATAAAATGATGTGATTAATTTAATAACATGACTTAGGTTATTTAATTATTAATGATCATGAAATTATTTTAACCTAAGTATTTATATATTTAAGACTTATAATTAATTAATTATTTTAAAACCATGTATATAATTAATTAATTAACATGACTTAGGTTATATTATTAATATATAATAATACATATTTTAACCTAAGTATTTAACTTATTTAATTAAAAACATGTTATACTTTAATTAAATATTTTAACCTATAGTTTAATTTAATTACATGAAATAATTATTAAACTATACATTATATCATATGACTTAGAAAATAATCATGAAAACACTTAGGCTTATATACTTAGCTTATTTAACCAGCTTATTTCTAATTATGGAAACTTTCTATTTTTAGAAACTTAATTAAATAAGGCAGCTAATCTATTTATGGAAACCTTCTATTTTTAGAAACTTATTTATTTCAGGTAGCTAATCTATTTATGGAAACTTATTTAATTAAGGCAGCTAATCTATTTATGGAAACTTTCTATTTTTAGAAACTTATCTATTTTAAGCAGTAAATATATTTTTGGAAACTTTCTATTTTTGGAAACTTTCTATTTTTGGAAACTTTCTATTTTAGGAAACCTGCTACTTTTGGAAAGTTACTTATTATTACACAGTAAGTATAATAACACATGAAATACCAGAAATACTTAATCAGATTAAACAGAATATAAGATTTAACACAGTTTAAGGCTTTAAAACAGTAAAACATGGTAAGAACACATAAAATAAGCTAAGACATGACATAAAACCAGCTATGTATTTAGTAAGCAGATACTTATTCATGTACGTATTTATGTAGCACTAGTGATTCGGAAGTAGGATTCCTCGCAGTTCATCTTTCTCGTTCACTGGACATAAGGTACGGATTCCCGTCCTTTCAGTATGGACATTCTTTCCTTATTAGGATTCCCCGTATACAGCCAACTGTTTTCCCGTAGTATAAGTTACGTGTTTGATTGCTTATGTTTAATTAAGATTACCTATAGCCATATACATGCATGACCAGTTTCACCTAGTTATGGAGGTACCATAACCATAACATTAGAGGCACTAATGTTATGACTTCACCACGGCGGAGTGATTGCTCGTGGCGTCCCTTCAGCTTTTGGACATTTATTTATATATATCATGTGGGGCGTATGGGTGCATCCTAGTTACATGTTTTTATTCAGGATTTCATGGTGAATGTGGTGTGTGCCTTGCATCCTTCACAAGGAGCTGATCCCTCCTACACAAAAACCAGTATATTAAATTAGAGACAGCCCCTCTAATTTGCATGATGAGGTCACCCCTCCAAGTATTCATGCACGGTGGATTTTCATGACCTATATTGGCTAATGGTAAAATATGACAAACAGTTTTTATAAGATAAACATAAGACTTTCAAACTATTAAACCAGTTTTATTAAGACTTAACCAGGTTACTCGGGACTTAGTTTCTTCCGCTGTTATTATGTTATATGCTTATCCTATTCATGCTTTATTGTACATCCGTGCACTGAGCGTATTTGCTCAGCCGTTTTCCTTTTCTATGTTCCCAAAACGGCAGGTACACAGGGACGCTCGTAGACACTAAGAGTACGTGCATATGGACTGGAAGCTGTCTAGCCTTCTTTACATTATGCATTTCCTTTCTTATGATACTTATGCTTTGGACATTGTTTAGTCCTTTCCTTTACTATACTATGTTTGTGTGTGATGAGCTCTACTTTTGGACTACCGATGTTTGATTCCGGTATTTTCCTTTTTATGGTCAAGTAATGTTTAGACATTTTTCCTTGTATGCTTTGATGACACGCCATAATTACTGTGATATTTCCATTTCCAAAATGGGGTGTTACAATACCCTACAAAAATACATGCATCACCTTTTCTTTCATTTTGTCGAGATTTTCACCATCTTTAAGAATGTAGCATAAAGATCCAAATACGTGAAAGAATTTGACAGTAGGTTTCCTGCCATTGATGATGTGGTAAGGTGTCTATTCATGTCTAGGGATTACGAGTGAACAATTCTGAGTATAACAAGCAGTTGCAATTGCTTCAGCCCAGAAGAATAGTGGTAATTTTGAAGCATAAAGCATTGTTCGAGCTGCCTCAACCAAAGTGCGGTTCCGTCTTTCGACAAAGCCGTTTTGTTCAGGAGTTTGAGCAATAGACGTTTGATGTTCGATGCCTTCTTCTTGAAAGTAAGACTGCAAGTTCTTGTTCAAAAATTCAGTACCCCTATCTGTTCTTACGGTTGAGACTTGAGCTTGAAGATTGTGTTGTATCATCATGAGAAAGTTATTGAGAACCTCTGGTGTTTCATCTTTGGACCTTAAGAAGAAAGTCCATGTGTATCTAGAATAATCATCAACAATCACGAGAATATACTTTTTTCCGTTAATACTCTCTACACTCATGGGACCATATAAATCCATGTGTAGAAGTTCCAATCGTCCTTTTGAGCTTGGGGTAGTCTTTGTTTTGAAAGACTTCCGTTTTGCTTTCCCCAACTCACAAGAAGAACAAAGATGGTCTTTGACGAATTTTAACTTAGCAAGACCGGTCACAATATCATTCTTCGAAAGCAAGTTGATGGTGTCAAAGTTGAGATGTGACAATCGTTGATGCCATAACCATGCTTGAGAGGATGAAGCTTTAGCCATTAAGCAAATTGGATTTGTTGAAGATGTGTCTTGAAGAGTTACTGTGTAAAGATCAGAACCACGAGAACCTGTAAGAAGGTCATTCCCATCGTAGTCTCTAACATAGCAAGTAGATTTCCGAAAAGCCACTTCCAAATCCGCATCACAAAATTGACCAACCGAGAATAAATTATGATTCAGTCCCTCGACGTAATAAACCCTTTTGATAGTTATATTCCCTTGAACCAAATCTCCGTATCCGAGTATCGGTGTAAACTGATCATTTCCGAACCGTACCGTACCCAGAAACTTCTCCACGAAGTTAATGAGAAGCTTGAGATTTCCCGTCATGTGCTTTGTGCACCTGGAGTCCATTATGAATAGGATGATTTCGACGAGCTATAGAAGAATTACAAGACAATGTAGCATTTGACAAATGGGAGCCCTTTATGGAAACGGGTTCCAAAATAGTAGTAGGCCTAGATTCTAAAGGCAAGCTAACATTCATAGACCCAATTAGAATAGGGGATGTCTTAGGTACCCATTTGTATCCGGGTAGTGTAAATCTCGAATACCCCCGTGTACATGTCCTAATCATATTCTCATATAGCTTCTTTAATCTGTTTTGTTTACGCAGAGTAGTGGAGTCTAACGCACTTAGTTTCTTAAGTGGTTGATCAGAGGATTGTTTCAAAGTTCTTGTGGGTTCTCTAGTACTAGTGGGCACAAGAATAGGCTTCCTAGTTCTAGTATTCACGCCATTATAATTAAGAGCACAATCATCATGATTGAAAGTACGAACACATTTTCCACATTCAACACAAACAAATTCAACATTCGAGGTCTTAGCATTTAAATTGTCATTACATGCAGTTACAGACGTTTTATTCTTAGAAAACTTAAAATTCCTACCGTGGTCTTCTACTTTCAACCTCTTTCCTTGACAATTGTTAGGCATGACCTTATCTTGTATTCTAGTGCTCTTAAGCTATGGTCCGCTAACGCTAGTAGTGGGGATTACTTCTGTAGAAGAAGACACACGTTGATTAGTTTTCTTAATATTCTGAGGTAACCGCGATGTTCCAGTTTGAGTGGACTTAGTGTTCATCTTATACACTCCAGGTGCTATCACATTTGTACTCTTACCATTTCCTATCTTAGGCAAAGTCTGTGGGGATTGTCCCAAAATAGATGATTTAGGGCACTTAACCGCATTCGGTTGACGAACGACGGATGGTTTACCCAAAACAGACTTTCCTTTCATTTTCGCAATGAGTTTCTGTAACTCACTAATGGCTATGTCCCTTTCTTGTAGCTGAGTTTTCAAATCATTTATTTCGAAACCTTTTTCATTTAATTGACGAAACGAAGAAGCTGCCATTTCTTGACACTTTTTATGATTATGAGATTTATCACCTTTTTGTAAAGCAAGTTCAAGAGAAATGGAGTGTTTCTCAAGTTGGGAAAAACTTTTCGAAAGTTTGTTATATGACTGAATTTGTTTTGAAAGCTCTACTTCAAGATTGCGACATTTCTCGTCCGTTTCTGACACTAGACATGCTACATGACATTATTGATCAAGCAAGATCGGTATACACACCAAGTGTAGCATTCATATGGTCAACATAGAAATAGTCCTTCGAAAGTTGATCAATTTCGTTAGAAAGTTGGTGTTCTTGTGTCTTTAATTTTGTTTGAAGAAAATCAACTTCATCTTCAAGAGATTTAACATACCTTAAATCAGTTAACATTTCCTCAGTGAGAGCGTTATAAAACATTTCCACATTTTTTGAAAGATCATCAATGGTTGGAACAATGCATTGTTGAATGACGACTTCTACTTGTGGGTTAGGTTTAGTATTCCAAACGGTATCCCTAGAAACTTTTTCATAGTCGACGACACCTTTGTACAAATTTAAAACCCCTTGTTTTATAAACTCAAATTGTTGAACACTTTTGCTTTTCTCATCCCATTTATGTTTTTCATCCAAAATTCGCTTTTCTAACAAAATTGATTGTTTTTTGAAACTCCTTTTTAAAGAAACTTTCTTTTGTGGTTCATCACTTGGTGGTGGAACACTATTATACGTATTTTATTCTTTTGAAAGTTCTTTTAGGGAAAAACTTAATATGATTGTTAGAATCAGAAAGGTTTATCAAATCACTTAAGTTTGATCGACTTTCTTCTTGATGAAGAAGGATTTCGTCGCAGTCAGGGGAAAGCATAAGAGCAAGACTATCAACATAACAACCGATATCATAAAGACCAGGCTTTATAGATTGAACGTTCTTGAGATATTCGGGCTTAACAAAACTCGTTTTCATATTTCTATTGAGCATATTCATAGTTTGAATAGACTGGCCCGTTTTGTAAACAATGTTGTTTAACGTTTCGACTCTCTTTTCCAAATCAAGAATTTTTTCAATATCCCTTTCTTCACGAGTTTTATAAAGGTCAGTTTTTTCTTTGTTAACCGACTCTAACTCAGTAATCTGGAGTTTATGTAGCAGCAGTTGTTCTTCAAGTTCCGATATCTTTTGTTTTGACATATGAATTTCGTATGTTACTTCAGAACAATATTGTTCGTTGAGCACCTTGCGTTCATATACCAAACTATTAGCTATTGCAACTCGTCGATCAACTTCTTTTACATAATCACACTCTTTAAGCATGTCTATCTCCTCGGCGAAGGATGTGTTTGCTTGCTTCACACGTTTATTAGCCTCTTTGTTTTCATTAATTTCACGTTTTAAAGATTCAATAATAGACGCAAGCAAATCACGGTCCTCTTTCGAGTCAGTATCCTGAGTAGTATTTCTGTCATCATTACACATATGCTGTGAATCCCTAGAGATATTGCTATGCTCTGTGTTCATTACATATGTGTCATTGATGCTTTCGTGTTGCTCAGGATGCCGTCGTTCATTAGCAAACACATTATAGTTATCATTTGATGGTACCTTTTCAATTGGCTCAGTGTCGAAGATTGGTCCAGGATTTTCAGCAATCTCTGGAATCACTTCTTGAATCTTTGCCATGTACAAATAATGTTCCTCTAACTCTTGATCATCGGCTTCATCATCCGTGTCATCATGCCAGTCAACTTCATCTGCTGTGAGTGGAATCCCTGCTTCTTCTTTCTTACACAGTAGCATCTTTTCCTTGTGATATCCCGAATCCTTAACCCGTTTTGGCTTCTTACATTCCCTAGCCATGTGCCCAAACCCCTTGTAGTTGAAGCATTGAATCCCAGTCTTCTGCACAATCGGAGTGCCTACAGTATCTCTAGCCCCAACTTGATTCGGCATCCTCTGATTATCATACCTAGCATCACGATCATACCGAGGTGCATGATCAACTTCCTTATATCTAGCATTGGATGATGATCTGAGGTTGTTTTTGGTAGGTTTGTAGATCTTCTTATAAGTTGTGGTGAGTAAAGACATGAATTCTTCAATCTTCTTATCCCTTGAAGTTTGTTCATCATCACTGTCTCCATCTGACTCGGTGTCATACTTTGGAGGTGGAGTGGGGACAATTACTTTTGCTTTGTTTCTAGCAGTAGCTAGAGGTTTGGTGGATGAGCTTGATGACCTTGAGGAATGTGTAGGTGGTTGTTGACGGGGAATGGGTTTTGTTGAAGTAGCAGCCACAAAAGCAATAGAGTTTGCAGATCGTTCTGCCTTTTTAGCCCTAAGTTCATTCACTTCATTCTGATGTTGTTTCAATATATCATAAAGTTTGTGGTAAGATATAGTCTTGATATCCTCCCTTTGTTTGACCAAAGTCACAAACCTTTGCCATTCCGGTTTGAGTTGAAATAGAAACTGAACATTGGCATGATGATTGGAGATGGTGCACTGATTTCTGACAAGCTCATTTATCATTTTGTAGAATCTCGAGTAATATGAGTCAATGGATTCACTATCTTCGGATGTGAATTTTCCAAACTCCCAAAGTAGATTAGTCTCAAGATCTTGAACATTTAACGACTCACCTTGCTTCAATCGATGAATTGCATTCCATATTTCCATAGCATTTGGACATGCATCAACCGTGGAATAGATATTATTATCAATCCCAGTGAGTATGTAGTTAACATCATCGGCTTCAGCTTGGAGGAGTTTCTTTTTCTCAGCAGGACATGTGTCGAAATCCTCCATAGCTCGTGTAGTTGATGAAGTACCATCTTCGGCTTGTGTGGTAATGGGTCTGAATTCAAAAACTGGAGGTGGATTCTCAAGGCAATGACGAAGAGCTGTCCGGTTCTCTTTTCCATCTAGAAATCTTAGGAAACAAGATCTTAACTGAACGTAGCAATCGGCTGTCAACACAGGTGGATTACCGTTGCCACCTTGTTCCAAATGAATTTGATTAGCAGTCGCAATGTTGATGTTGTTGTTAGACATGGTGAATACTTGTGAATGGATGAGGATCTTAGTGAATGTGTTGTGATTTGATTGTTGTTAAAATTCCGAAAGTTCCAAAAAAAAAATTTCCAGTCTGACAGTAAATACCTCAGTCCGACAAAACGGTAAGCCGAAAAAATTTGTATCACCAAATTTTGAAATTGAGTTAGAAATAGCCAAAAACTAGTATGGAAAAAAATTTGATTTTGAAATTGTATTACCAAATTTTTATTTTTATTTTTATATTTTTTTTAATCTTCGTGTAAACTATGTTCAGGGACTAGTCTAGATAGTGGCTAAGTCTAAAAGATACTCGAACAACATTTCCATCAGAATGTCCATCGGAATACATGTCGGAATGTCCATCGGAATACCTGTCAGAATGTTTGTCGGAATGTACTATCGGAATACCTGTCGGAATGTCTGTCGGAATGTGTTATCGGAATACTTGTCGGAATGTCTGTCGGAATGTTCTGTGTCGGAATACCTGTCGGAATGTACTATCGGAATACCTATCAGAATAACGATCGGAATGAAGAAACCCTTTTCTGATGGGATTCTGTCGGAATATCCGTCGGAATATAGAACCCCTTTCCGATGAAACTTGTCAGAATAGTACCAAATTCCCACTTTTCTCGGACAAAACTCAACCAATTCGAGATTTTAAGCCAAAAAATGATCAAAACACCCAAAAATTTTGTGTTTTTAGCCAAAGTGAATATACCAAATATCTACCACAACTATGTAGAAGATTTGTATCAAGAAAAAACCATAAAAAACACAAAAAAGATTTTTGGTTTGAATGATATGGATCAAATAGGCACAAAAATCAACAACACAAACACGAATCTTCAATCACCTATCCATTATAGGCTCTTAATACCAAATGTTATTCCCATATTAATCCATAACACAAGATTCTAGAGAGAGAAAGGGAAGAAAAGTAGAGAGAGAAACAAGAGAGATAGTGGAAGGTTTTTTACTATTAGAGAGAGAAAGTAAATGTAAACCAACACCCTCTTCCACACATGGAAGAGGGTATTTATACCCTAGGCTTGTTGGGTCGTGGGCTTTGTGACTTGGACCGGGCTTGGCTAACACTTGGGCTTACGCCCCTAACTTAGACAATATTAGCTTAAAGTCCAAGCCCGGATTTCTCGACTAACCTATTACAATACAAGACCATTTACGACTAAGATGACCTATTACATTCTTGTTCGACTATATAAAATATAGGGCTAACAAGATCGCAATGTACAAATCTGGATTCTTGATGAAGACAATAAAACTGATACCAGATAAATTTGAAAGGAGACAATATTACTGTTTTGGACAAAATTATGATAGAGACAATAGATGATCGAGAACAAAAGTTTGACAAAACTGATAACTTTAAAAAGAGAAATTTGAGAACTTTAAGGAAAAATTTTAGAATATAAAAACCATTTTGCCCTTAATAACTTAAACATAAAGAAAAAGATAGACGAGAGAAAAAATTGTGAAAGAAGAAAATTTTACCACCAAATCAATAGATAAAAACACGTCAATCCAAAGAATCAACCAAAGCTCTTGATACTAATTGTAGAATCATATATTCTTAAGATTGTATTGTGTTATGATTATCTAATGAATGGAAGGAGATGGAAGAAGAAAGAACTAGAGAGGGAGAGTTAGAGAGAGAAAGGAGAGAAAGAGAGAAAAGATGGAATGTTTAATGAGTGACTAAGTGCTCAACCCCTCCTAACATGCTAGGAGGGGGTATATAGCCCACCCTACATGTGGCCTATATGGGCTATATGTTTACATATTGGATCACGAGCCCAATACTTGAATATATCGTTGGAGTGACCGATCCTTTCTAAATACGTAAAAACGTATTTCTAATAGACTTGAAAACCCAAAACTTCGATTTAATATAGTCTTGATGAAGCTCATTTATTTGGCTTAATTTTGACTTGCATGGCTAAGTATTCACGAGTCTCTTTAATTAGAGGTCTTTAAATAGTGAAGAACGAGAAGTGATAGAGTAAGACAAGTGATCATGCTAAACGTATAACATGAAAATATTCTTTCAAAAACTCATATGTTTTTAGTTGTGGCTTTTTCTCCCATAAGATCAATGCATTAGGAATAAATTAATTGCAATAAGTAAGGTCGTACGATTTGAAAGGTTACTTAGATTTTAGCCCAAGATTGTTTAAAAGTTGCTCGTGGTTGAATAGAGTTCATAGCCAAGGCATAACCTATTGAAGCAGGACGCGAAGATTGGTGAAGTTCCAAAAAGGCCCTAACAAGGCATGAGAAGCTCTATTTAGTTGCTAAAGATCCAAGATGATGTGAAGAGTCATTAATCAAAAATCAGTATGAAGGATCGAGATACACGACGAAAAGCAATTACCCCCCCCCCCCTAAAGATCATGGAGAAAGTCTATCCAAAAAGACCCTAACAAGGTATGAGGATAAATATATCCAAGTCCTAAAAGGAGGCGGATATTTGTATATCAAATCCAAAATAAAGATTGAAGAAAAATGATGAAGTCGTGGTCCCAGTATGAAGAATCTCTCAAAAACGACAAGTGAAGAAATTCCAAAATATGAAGAGAAGACCATTATTTCAAGAAGGTCTTCCGAAGATTCGAGGTATGAAGTATATGCCAAATATCGGTCCGAGAAAGGTCTCAAATCGTGAAACGAGTTATGCCAAGATATGAACTTAAGGAGATTACGAGAAGCCATAGTTAAAAAATTCTAGATACCTTTTCTTTTCATGATAACTAGGATTGCGGGGAGAAAAATAATTACACAATTTGGACGTATGATCAGTGTTAGCATTGTGACTTGTACCAACAATGATCTAATTTGTGCACTTAGCATGGAATGTATGACAATCAAGGATGACAAACTTTACTCTATGAGATATTCACTTGTTTTTATTTATTGACCCTAAAAGTCACATTCGTGATGAAAATCATACATTATGTCTTTAACACATCTTCGTAGTATTGTAGCAAGTTTACTTTTCAATAAAGGGTAATAAAATTGAATTTTGGAGATGCTTAGATACTTTATTCTATCATTGCGTGAGGGCACGGCAATGGTTTAGTATGGGGGAGTGATGAGAAGCATTTATACATAATCTCATCGTTCTTTTCGGGCTTTAAATGCATAAAATGTCATAAAAATACCATATATATGCTTGTGTTTGTTTACTTGTGTATTTTAGGTATGGATATCTTGAAAAATACAAAAGATCATAAGAAACAAGGAAAAACGAACACGAGAAACGAAGCAGCACAATGAACCGGGCCCTAGTTTATGATTTCTCAAAGAAAAGACCTTGAAGTATTGAAGATGTTCAAGAATGATCCCTCATAAATGAAGAAATGATACTTAATACCCTTGTATATTGATAATTACAAGCTTGGTCCCTTAAGTTTGTCAAAATGACAAAAAGGTCCCTCAACTTTGAAGATATGGCAAGTTTAGTCCCTCAAGATTAAAGAAATGTCAAAAACGGTCCTCCAATATGTCAAACATAAAATGAAGACCTTTAAAGTTCAAGAATGCCCAAGATCAGTCCTTCAAATATCCAAAAATGGCAAAACAAGTCCTTGATTACCCTTGTTACAAAGTTTGGGGCCAAAATATGAAAAAAGAAACTTAAATAACAAAGGGAAGTCGTTTTGGTAACTGAGATTCTTTTTTACTACGTTTTCCAAAAGATAAGGGCCAAAGCTGTACAACTGAAACATTCAAAAGTATTTTGCGCCAAACACATCACCATCCCACAAAAAAACGGATCAAAGGGATTTACTATTCACCTATGAACCCAGTTACCACTTGACTTAAAACAAAGGGTAAATGCAAATTACCCTAACCCAAGGCTAATTCACCCTTACACGAATGATTCCCACACTTAACATCCCACACCACTCTACTCATGGTCCCCACCCATTCTCAACTCAGCCAATGAATGAACAGCTTAACCTCCAAGGAATGCCACGTGGCTCAATCAACAACCCACACCTCATGCTTGCTCCATACGCACAAAAGGAACGATCAAGATCAAATGGGACAACTCACAACACCAAAAACGTCTAGAAGACTCAAGGGCATTTTAGAGAACCTGTAGCTAGGGTTTTCATTGTAATCTCAGCCTCAAAGGCCTATATAAGGACTCCTCAACTTGTGAGAGACCCTTTGTTCCATTTTTTCTTTTAAACATTGTAATTCCTTTTTAAAATATATAAAAGTTTGGTATTTTGAAAAAATTGTAATTCCTTTTTATGTTTTTGAAAGTTGGTGTTGTTTAAGAGTGAAGCTGAGTTCCATTTTATGTTTTGAAGGTGTTTTGATCTTTGGATTAAAGCACGTTTAGTTAGGTTTTCAAGTTTGAAAAAAATTCAAATCTTTGGTTTTGTTTGGTTATTTTAATTGTACTAACCCCTAACCAAAAGCCAAAAGCTCTTGCAAGCTTGTTGACACCAAGCTTATGAAGGGATTTAAGCCCTTGGATAGGCTGTTTGCTCTTTGTGTTGAAGAATCCAAGGCCTTGAGGTTCTGCTTTGAACCATCAGCCAAGGTTCTATATTCCTTTCTTATCCAAGTACCCTAGGTGTGATCTAGTTGTTGATCTACACTCTAGGGAGCATTGCTGACCTTCCCTAGGAAGTAAGGGGAAGGAGGTTCACTCTCTTTACCTTTTGTTTCTTTTATTTTTGATTTCAAATCTGCTATGTGTTTTGCCATGTGATTTGGAGTTCTTGTGTTTGTGCTTTGAGTTTTATTGCTTAGATTTGCTTAGTGTCACCTAGTTGAGATATTAGGAGGATAAAATCAGTAGGCTGTTTGTGAAAATCAAAAGTTTGTTTAAAAAGGGACTAAAACAAGGTTCTTTGGATTTTGGGATCAAAAGGCCTTGTGGCCTTGTGCCCTTGGTTCTTGGGGTTTTTCTATACTAAACAAGCTATTTGTCACCTGTTTTGGTCATTGGTTAAGTCTTATAAGGTTTGGAAAAGAGTTTGCAAGTTTTGGAAAAATATGCTAAAATAGGTTTGAAATTGGTCAAACACATCAGAAGCTATAAAATCTTTGTTTATTGGATTCAGAGTTTGATTTTTGGTTTGGGAAGAGTTTTTGTGATAAGCTATCTGTGCTATATCTGTTTGTTGAATTTGATGGCTTATTGAGTGAGCTAGGGCTTATGGAAGTTGGCTGAAGTGGTCATTGGCATCAGCAAAGTGACCACCTCTTTTGTGCCTTGCATTTGATTGTTTAGTGTTTGCCCTGCTATTTGCTTGCTTGACTTTTGTTATTGTGCTGCTTGTGAACTAATCTTGCTATTTGAATTACCTGCTTGAGTGCTTATAAGCCAACTGGCTTATTGGCCATATTTGTCCAAAAATGAAAATCATTTGGCTAACTGGCCTCTTGATTCAAAGGGATTCAGCCTTGATTCCTTCACAAAAGTTGCTGAAATCAAGCTCCTAAATAAGTCCTGGCAATTTGGTTAAGTTTGGAACACTTTGACTTTTGGTCAAATAAGCACAATTTGGCTTATTTTTCAGTTCTGCTTATTGGTACATGCAACAACTTGGATTTTGTGATAGGTGTCATTTTTCTTAGCTATTATTAATATTGAAAGGTTTCAGCTCATTTGGTTAAGCTTTTGCTAGAAAACTAGCTTATTTGGCTTTTTCAGCCAGCTTATTTGCTTCTACAGGTTATTCTACTTGACTTTTTGTGGACTTTTATTTTTGATTATTCTTATTTAAGCTATTTGTGAGCTTTTGCAAAAAGAATCAGCTTTTGAAACCCTCTAGAACTCGAACCCGACTATTTTGTCATTTTGTGAAAAAGTTATTTTCAAGATTCTAGCTTATTACTTGAGCTTTTTCAAAATTTCTTTTTACAAAAGGGTTTAGAATCTCAATAGAAGGTTGTGTGTTTAAGAAGAGCTTATGGCATTAGCTTATAGCTTAATGGGCTTATTGGCCCATTAAGAATAAGTTGTTGGCTATTTAAGTAGTGATAAGCTCATTTTTAGCTGTTGGGCCTTCAGACTTTTATGCTAATTTTGAGTCAGACTATTGATTTTGAGCTTATTTGGTTAAGTTTGGATTTTATTGGGCTAGAAAGCCCATTAAGCTTGTGGTTTTTGTTTTTAACCCATTTGGGGGCCCAATAGGGGTATTTTAGTAATTTAACTTTCATTTTCTGATTATTTAGATTAAATTAAACTAGTTTGCAAGTTTTTAGAAATTTTTATAACTTTTGAATTTTTAATATTATTTTAATATTTTATTTTTAGTTTAATTCATTTTAAATAGTTTTGAATGTTTTAAAAATTTGGAAAAATACTTTTTAGTTTAATTAAGTCATTTTAGAGTTTTACAAATTAAAAAATCTTTATTTGAGATTTTTGTTAATTAATTTGATTTTTAGGGCTTTAATTAGCATTAAAAAATTAATAATTAATTATATAAAAGGTTTGAAAGAGATTTGATCATTTTTAAACCCTAATTGGATTTTTAGGAATTTTTGGTTATTTTTTGGAATTTTTAGACTAAAATTTTATTTTGTCTATTTTTACGGTTTTACGTTTTATCGTCATAGTTTAATTTTATCGTATCTGTCTTCCTCTTTTCAAATCTTTTCTTCTCAATATTAATCCAAAATCATTACAAGTTATTCACATAGAATAAATCTCCTTAGGAAATGAACTTTCACACACCATTGGGTCATTAGTGCTTGATTTTCATTAATCGACACTTAATACTTACCGCATTTACGCCTTTTTCCTAAAAGTGTGTAAAATACCTACAATCACTATAACAATGGCGGCAAAGTGTTGTTAGTATGTTTGTTTGAGACGAGGGGAATACACAAGGGGGGGGGGGGGGGTATTGACTTTGGTCAATTCTCAAACCATTTTGCAAAAAAATGCATTTTGGTCCCCCTAGTTTGATAAGTATTTATAAAACTTGTAAAGACAAGTGAACAACACCTCTTTCCCCGAGTTCTATTAATTTGTTAACACGTACACACCACTAACGTTTCTATTGTTATGACTTAAGGCATGTGAGATATAACCTAAGGCCAATTTAAGTTCCTCATAAGGCACACATAGCACATAAAGAAAACATACATTGTTTTGCATTTTCTAAAAATACAGTTTGAAGACCAATTCAATTACAAAATGATTTGATGTTTTTCCCCCTTAAACACTGGCCCGATTTCTATTTAAAGATCTGTAGTCATTGTTTAAAGAGACACATATTCATTAAGACATTTTCCATTCAGTGATTTTATGAAACGATTTTGGTGGCAATAAGATTTCTCTTATTTTAACAAAATAAGTGCACTGAAGCGTACACAAATTTGTGTTAGACCAAGTTATAAAGTAAACTTGATCCCATACAAGGTTTTAAAGTAAACCTTTCCCGAGAAAATTAATTCCCGTTGTGAGCCAACGTTTTCAAGAGAAATACGTGACTTTAATGCGAAATGCGGGTTGCAGTCAGAAATAACTACAAGCCATATGGGCATGTTTTAAAATATGTACAATTTTTATACGGACTCTATTTATGGCACCGTGTCAATTTTAATCTACATTTCTAAGGCCATAAATATTACCGTACTAAAAGACATGCCCGTTTTAAAATGAAAAATATTTTTGGATTTTCTTGATTTTATATTTTTTATTGTTTTTGTAGGTTTTATATTTTGTATTTTTCTTTTGATGGTTTATATATATATATACGATAATACACATGATCATGACAAAAAGGATACTCTAGAATAGTTTACCACCACTATTCTACAAATTCTTCTGCCAACTCCTTAAGAGTCGTCGGTGAAAATGATTTCATGCTCAGCTTTTCGATTAAAAACTCGATACGTCCTCGATCTAAGGCCTTTGTGAATATATCCGCCAGCTGATACTCAGTGTTGACAAAATATAGCTCGATCACTCAATTTTCCACTTTCTCTTTGATAAAGTGGTAGCGTATGTCAATGTGCTTCGCCCGGGAGTGTTGAACGTAGTTACAGCAAAGGGCAATGGCACTTTTTTGTCACAGTACATCAGAATTTTGTTAAATCCAAGACCGTAGTCAGTTAATTGTGATCTCATCCATAGAACTTGAGCACAACAACCGTTCATAGCAATGTATTCAGCCTCTGTACTTGATATCGCAGCGCTTTTCTTCCTTTTGGATGCCCAACTAATCAGTCTATCTCCAAGAAGTTGCACACTGCCAGAAGTGCTACGTCTAGTATCTTGACACCCAGCATAATCCGCATCTGCATATGATATTAGTGCAATAGAGGAATTCATCGGATACCACAGACCACGATGAAGTGTTCCTTTAAGATACCAAAAGATTCTTTTCACAACATGTAAGTGCTTTTCGGTAGGCCGAGCCTGATACCGGGCACACATGCATATAGCAAATTGCAAATCAGGCCTGCTAGCAGTCAGATAGAGAAGGGTGTCGATCATTCCATGGTAAAGTTTAGGATCGACAGCAATCCCATCCTTATCCTCATCTAACTTGGATCTCTCCACCATTGGAGTATCCAGAGGATCACAGTTTTCAAAATGATACTTTTTCAAAGATTCAAGAGCATATTTGGATTGATTAATAAAGATGCCTCTGGGATTTTGAGAAATTTGCAACCATAAGAAAAATGAAAATTTTCCCATCATCGACATCTTAAAGCGTGTGGACATGATTTTCTCAAAATGGTCAGACAGTCTTTGAGTAGTGGCAGCAAATATTAGATCGTCAATATAAATTTGTACCAATATCATGTCGTTGTCCTCCTTGAGAATGAACAATGTGGGGTCCACTTTGCCTTTGGAGAAGCCTTCCAAGATGAGATAAGACGATAGGAGATCGTACCACGCGCGTGGAGCTTGTTTCAACCCATAAAGAGCCTTCTTGAGCTTGTACACATGATTAGGATACTCCAAGTTGACGAATCCATTCGGCTAGCTTACGTAGACATCTTCCCTTAATTCACCATTAAGAAAATTCGTCTTAACATCCATTTGCTAGACGATCATATTCATGTGACCAGCATAAGCAAGGAATAGTATAATTGACTCTAATCGTGCAACAAGAGCAAAGGATTCTTCAAAGTCAATACCCAAAGCTTGTTTGTAACCTCGAGCAACCAATTTAGCTTTGTTCTTTAACACTTCACCTAACTCATCGAGTTTAACCTTATATACCCACAACAATTTAAGGATGTCAACGTTTTTGGGTAGAGGAACTAATTCCCATACTTCAAGGCGTTGAAATTCATTAAGTTCCTTTTGCATGGCTTCAATCCAATATTATTGTGTCATGGCTTGTTGCCAAGATGTAGGTTCCTTCTCGTAGAGAAACACATCAAAGAAGCAATATAATGCGTGCTCTTGTAGTTGATGACGTGTCAAGACTTGTCGATCGATGTCACCCATAATATTGCGGATTGGGTGATCCTTTGTCCATTTGATATTGTGATTTTCAATCCGTGGTGGTCTGGAGTAAACGATTGAAGGATCTTCCTCTGAGGTAGACGCACCGTTAGGGTTTTCGGGTATTTGTGAACCAAAGAATGGAAGCTCTTTTAGGTGAGCAATTTCCAAATCGTGATCATAATAATCCTCTTCAACGTCATTAGGAATGAGTGGGGGTGTTGATTCGGGTGTAGTTTGAGAATTGTTGGGGGATGGTGCATCTGGTTCAATTGTGAATGTAGATGCATCGTATTGATTTCCATTATCTTGAGCAACAACTTCGGGAATCGGAGCTACTACTGTAGGTGCTGGAGAATCATCACTTGGAGGATCAAAGAAATCATCAAACATAGGTTGAAATAACTCATCACACTCGGGCCTAGTAGGTGGTGTAAATGATGGAGAAGTAGGATTGTTGGGAGTTAATCTGGAACTAATCGTATCGGTTCCATTCTCATGAAGTGCGGGTTCAGAGCTGTGTTGCTAAGAAGTCATCACTGTCAGCTCATCAAAATCGGCATCCAAAGTTTCTACTATCTTGCAAAGACGGGGGTTATAAATCCGGTAAGCTTTCTTTGCGGGTGAGTAACCAATGAAAAATTCCAATATCAGCCTTCGGTTGAAGTTTGTCCAAATTCTCACTATTAGTATTTGGATAACACAGTGCATCTAACACATGAAGAAATGAAATATCGGGTTTATGTCCATGAAGAAGCTCATATGGAGTTTTTCCATGGCGCTTACGAATGACGGAGCGGTTTTGGGTATAACATGCGGTTGCCACTACTTCAGCCCATAAGAATAAAGGAGCATTCGCATAAATCAACATAGTTCTAGCAGCTTCCATAAGTGTAAGGTTACGTCTTTCCACGACACCGTTTTGTTGTAGAGTGCGAGCAACTGAAGTTTCATGTGAAATACTGACCTCTTCATAATAGTCTCGTAGAGTCTGATTAACAAACTCAATTCCATTATCAGTTCGAATGCGGCGAACAGTAGCATTAAGACGTACCTGGATCATCATAAGAAAAGTAATAATATATGTTGGTGCTTGATCCTTGGTTTCTAAGAACTTAACCCAGGTAAGCCTTAAGAAATCATCCACCATAACGAGGATGTATTTTCTACCACTCACACTAGTCGTACACATTGGCCCACAAAGATCCATGTGCAAAAGATATAGTGGTTCTTAGTTGGTGTCTTTAGCTTTAGGTTTGTATGATTTCTTGGTGCTTTTCCCCAAAGAACACACAAAACTTAAATGATCCTTGTCGAACTTGAGTTTTGGAAGTCCACGAACAAGCTCGTTTTTAGCCAAATGGTCAATAGCATCAAAGTTAAGATGAGATAACCGGCGATGCCATAACCATGACTTGGTCTTAGATGCTTTGGAGAGAAGGCCTACAGGAGAGGCGGCCATCATGTTTTGAATGGACAGTGTATAGATATTATCCCCTCGAGAACCTTTTAACAAGTCATTTCCTGCAAGATCACGAATGAAGCAAGTATTATCACACTGAGAATAAGTTGTGACCAAGTCCCTCCACGTAATACACCCTTTAAATCGTAACATAACCAATTTGATATTCACTATAACCTATTATCTTCACAATATGGTCGTTGCCAAATTTCATCGTTTCTAGAAACTTACTGACGTAATTTATAAGCATCGAGCGATCTCCGGTCATATGCTTGGAGCATCCAGAGTCCAATTACCAGAGGATGATTTGGACCACCTGAAAATATCACCTGACGAAGATAATGTATCGGAATATAATTGTTCCTCTTTGTTAGTAGGTAAAAATATATTTATCTTAGATTTGCTTTTCAGAAGAATTCTTAGGCTTCCAAATTTTCTTCCTAGATGTTGGCTTAGATTCTAGTTGTCTAATATCCTGGGGTACTTCTTCACTGGTAGGCACAATAGTGGACGCAGACCTAGTTAAAGGGCGCTTTTCCATTTCTTAGTGCTGGAGTTCCTATTTAAAGGATGCTGAGACCTAACGTCAGTGGATGTGATCCTAGTTAAAGGGCACTTAGTTCCATTTGCAGTAAAGGTCCTACCAGTGGGTTTCCATTGCCAACCAACTTGGGTGAATTTCTTCCCCGTTGGAGTCCATTCAAGATTGTTCCTAATGGCATACATTTCATTCACATGGTCAACAAGGCATAAATCATGACGCTGAGAAAACATGCATTCATTACAATTCTAACATCTCAAATTAGAATTCACAATTTGCTTAGGCTTCTGCATAGAGGCAGAACCTTTTTTCTTAGCTACATGATTCTTTTTATTTAAATCTGAAATAACATTCCTAGGTTGAACTTCTACTTTCTTCTTCGCAGTCCTACTAGTGGAAGGCTTGATTCTATCTTTCTTGTCTTGGGATCCTTTAGCCTTAGTAGACACAATTACTCCTGTAGAAGCCAAGGGAATATTAGTGACAGATTTTGATTTAGCCTTGATGGGTGTGTTTAAAATAGGCTTAGCTCCTGGGGTGTTATTGAATGGAGTCATGGCAATGGGTGGTTGTTGTAGTGGTGCAGAACCCGGTTGTCCTATGTAATTCAAATGCTCTAAGCATTGTTGTACCTTCTCAATGTAAGCATGAGCAGAGTAATAGTGACTATTTGAAGGATCTAGCTCATAGAGGTAATCTACAACATCCCTAGCAAGATGCGCGTGCTTAATTGCATGCTGCATATATACCATATATGATAGAGGATTGTTCTTATGGTACGGGTTCTTATAGATCACCACCTTTTTGGTTTTTAGAGTACTAGACAACGGTGCAGAAATTGTAGCTGGGTTATCAACAACTTCTTGTCCTTTGAGTTGAAGTGTCTCCTTTAACTCAGCTAAAACCATGTTTTTGTCTATGAGTTGAATACTTAAGTCGGAGATTTCCTCACACTTTTGGTTCAGTTGGTCAACAAGTGACTTTTGCTCTGCCGCATTAAAGCGAAGTGTTCTTCTAATGAACCATAAATTTGTGAAAACCCTGCTTTACTTTATCAAACTCCCATAGCATAGAAGTAATTCTATTTTCTAAGGCATGGTTTTTAATCTCTGCGGCCTCTAGTTCCACTTTCTCTTTTAATGACTCTCTCTTAAGTCTCATGGTTTCTTCCTCTAATGCCTGAACCACCTGAATCATCTTGTCACTTGTCTCAACGGTGTTTTCACAATCATTGGTTTTTGAAAGAGTTTCATTTTTAGATTGGTTTTCAATTTTAAGAGATATACAATGTTGTTGAAGCTCATCAAAATGTTTTGAAAGTGAGTTATAAGAATCTTGAAGCTTTAAAAACTCAGCGTTAGATTCGTGACAAGAATGATTATCTACATTATTCACAGGTTCAACAATATTCACAGAGAGATCATGCACATCATCACATTTATTCACAGCAAGTGTAATCTCAAAAGCACATTCAATAGTTACAACTTGCATCACATCGATAGACACCACTTGTTCCAAGAATCGGTCATATTCGGACAAAATCTTTTCTTTCTCAATTAAATGTTGCTCATAAGCATCATCCATTTCATGGAAAACTTTTTGAACTTCAGCCATTTCGAAATTAAGATTATCCCCTAGATCTAGAAATCCCTCTTTAAGATTGTGTACAAACGGAACGATCTCTTTCTCAAACACCGATTTCATGTGTTTGAAAGCCCATTCTCTAGCGGTTTGAGCCGTTAGAGTCGTACATTCCTTAATGACCTTGTCAAATCCGGTAAGGTATCGCCTAATCTCTTTCAAGCTTAGAAATACTGTACTTACCGGTGGAAGACCCTTTGGAATTTCCTTAGGTTCATTCGGATTGACAAGTGTAGGAAATATACTAGGGTTTTCTCTAGTAGACATGAAAGTTGGTGTATGGATAAATTCCCTTTGTATATTAAAGCGAGTTCTAAAATCCATTTTTGCATACTCTTGATTAAGTTGATCATAATCATACTGAGGATATTCCAAAAGCAGTTTTGACCGATTCTCGTCAATTGATGATATATACTCGGAATCATTTGAATCACCAATCGGGTCTAAAACCAAACCTAATTTTGTTGCATCATAAAGTCACGGGTTGTGGTTAATAGCTTGCTTTGCATAACCCGGGTTAGGTCGCAGGTCTGTTAGACGTGATAGAGTAAATTCCTTAAAAGTTGAATGAAACAAGTGTACTAGATTTGAAGCGGAGTATTGTTTTAAAAGAAAAACTTTAGTCTTTTTAGTTTTCTTAGACGCCTTAATTTCCGTTTCAACCCTTTTAGACTCGAGAATTTCGAAATCCGTTTGCAGTATTTGGAAATTATTAACGACTGACTCTTTTTCTTTAAGTTCTTTTGAAAGATTTGCTCTTAACCTTTCAATTTCTAGCAAGTTATCCATTTGGACTTTCCTAAACCTATCAAATTCTGGATCGGTTAAGGTATTAGTCAACGGAGTTAATTCCAAGGTTTTAACCTTTTCCTATATAAAGCAAGCTCGATAGATAATGTTTGATTAACACCGAGGGTTTCAAGGACCGCATTAGTCATTTGGCCAAGCGTAGATGCCGACACCATAACCAAATCTTGTTAAGTAGACGAATTTGTAGACGTAATAGCTCCCGGTTGTGTTTCACTCAAAGTCTGGGGACTTGCATTGATATTGCTATCATTGTTTGTCTCCTCGTTTGAATTAATAACCACCGGAGGGTGTTCCAAATACTCAGACACTTGCTCAACTTGATAAGGTAAAATACTAGTATCAGTGGCAGTATATGGTACCTCAGATATTTGATCAGCCACATAAAGGGAAAGATTTGCCATGAGAGTTGCCTTGGAGGTATTGAGGTCATCACAGTCTAAATAGTATGCATCAAGATCATCGCATTGATATGTTGCATTGTTGGTAGAAGCTGTTGTGAGTCCTTCAGTATCTGCAACTCCTGGATCTGCTAGAAATGCTAACTCCTCTTCATCGAGCTCTCGACCTTGTGCTTGAGCATTAACCAAGTTAATATTTTTTCTGAAACCATGTACCATCCCTCTTCCTCTTTGGTTGCTTACACTCCCGAGCTATGTGTCCTTCCCCTTTGCAGTTATAGCAGATGATCATCTTCACTTTGCTAGTGTTGTTTCCCTTTGGATCAGTGTTAAATGGGCGTGCACCAATATTGGATGAACTTGGTATCCCCTGAAGTAGTTGCACGGTAACTCAGCCATCTTGGATTGTAACTTGTTGACGAGAGTTAGAAGAATTTCTCAACCGATTGTTTGTTGGAGATGGTCCTTTGTAACCTCTTTTATTCAACGTTTGAGTGATGTAAGCAGACATTTGTGCAAGTATATCAGTAGGATTATCCCTTTGTCTGAACTCAGGAAGTGGAACCTCATCATCGCAGTAGAAAACTGGTGATGGTTGAGCTACATACACACTTGAAGGAGTACTGACATGTTGTGAGTAATGGGGTTGAGGAACTTCATGTTGCTGGTAAGTGATGGCAGGATTTGTTGGTGGTTGATAAGGAGAGTATGGTTGTGATGATAATGCTGGTTGTTGATATTGTTGCTGATATGATGTAGGTGGTTGTGGTAAGATCGAATAATGTGGAAATCTTGGAGTCTGAAACATGGGTTTGTGATAAAATTGTTGTCCCATAGCATACGGAGTGTTGTTATATGACAATGTTATATGATTTGCCATTAATGCCAATGGTTCGGAATAATATCCTTGAGACATGCGTTTCTGGAGCACATGCTTCTCGTGTTGCTGCAGGAAAGCATAGAGTTGATTTAAATTTGATTTGTGTAAATCCCGTATCAATTTAAAATCAGTAACATATTGTCTCCACTCTGGGGGTAACGTGTTTAAGAACTTGGTGTTGAGTTGAAACTGAGCAAGTGAGATTATACACATTCAAATTATTCATTAATGTAGTGAAGCGCCAGTAGTAGTCATGAAGCGTTTCCCTTGGAATGTATGAGAACCTATCGAACAAGTCATAGAGTTGACACTCTCGCTCCTGCTTGGAAAGTGAAGTCCCTTGTAACAAAACCGTTAAGCGGTCCCAAAGTTCCTTTGCTACCTTGTGTTTGCTTACCATACGATAAATATCGGGTGGAAGAGCTTGCTTGATTGTCTGAATGGCCTTGTCATCCGCATCGGTAATGATTTGATTGGAAGCCGTTAGTTCATGAAATAGCCTTGGCCTAGTCACATTGTCTACAGTAACTTCACCCCACTCGAGTGGTCCTTGCTCAATGGATTGAACCATGAGTCTCCCACTGGGTCTACCCATAATATAAGACATCATGCGACCTTTCCATTCTTCAAAAAGCTCTTTGATAAGCAACGATGGATGGGTATCGGTACCCGAGATGATAGAAAGGTCAGTAAGCGATGTCATTGTTGGCATGTATGAATGTGAATTTATTTTTGATCCCTTGAATAAAGATTACCAAAATGATCGAGCAATGAAATAAGGTTATGTGTTTTAGTGTTGTTTAAACAAAGATGTTTTTATCTTTAGGTTGTGTGTTTTTGTGAAAGTTGTAATGTCGAAAAATACTCTAAGTTGTGAAAATTCTATCTCAATACCCAAATTAATTTGATCTCAATGTCAAATCTCAAAGTTGTCGTAATGCTCAAACTTAGTCCGTCTCAACGCCAAAAACTTAATCCTGTCGGAATGTGATCGAAATGTCCTATCGGAATACGATCGGAATGTCCTATCGGAATGTGATCAGAATGTCCTATCGGAAAGTGATCGGAATGTTCTAACGGAAAATGATCGGAATGTCCTATCGGAAAGTGATCGGAATATCCTATCAGAATACGCGATCGGAATAAGGATCGCAATGTACGATCGGAATAACGATCGGAATAAGCGATCAGAATAACGATCGCAATGTACGATCGGAATAACTGTCGGAATAAGTGGTCGCAATGTAGAAACCCTTAGGTTTTTGCGATCGGAATGCTGGATCGTAATGTGGATATAGTCCGAAACTTGAAAACAACAAAAATTTGTGATATTTTACCTTGTAATCCGTGTTTCTAACCAAACCAAAGTACCCAAATCGCTACTACAACTAGGTAGAAGATATATGGATCACTTGGAACAACAAAAACACAAAAAAAAATTGTAAACTTGGGTAAAATCAATCAAAAACACATGAACACACTTAAATAAGCATGAACAACACAAAACCTACCTTTATTTTATCCCATGGCTCTGATACCAATTGTAGAATGATGGTAATCTATGATTTATCAAGAGGGTTGTTGTTTCTAGAGAGATAAAGTAGAGAGAGAGATGAGAGAAAATGTAAATGTAATTTGTGAAATAATAAAACAACCAACACCCCTTTCCATGGTAGAAAGGGGTTTATATACCCAAGTCCCTTAGTGGGCTTGTGCCTCCGGCCCATGAACATGTTCATGGTTCTGGCTTACATAAAATATAATTAAACTTATACTACGAGCCCTTAACTATATTGTTGGAGTGACCGAGACTTTCTAAATACGAAAAACGTATTTCCAACATAAGTGATAGTTTTCTCCCCTTTTCAATATTTATTGTTAATCCCATTTAATCCATAAGACAAGATTTAGAAGAGATATTTAGAGAGAGAAAGAGAAGAAAAGTAGAGAGAGAAAAGAGAGAGAATTGGAAGGTTCATGTTTACTAGAGAGAGAAAGTAAAATGAACCAACACCCTCTTCCAAACATGGAAGAGGGTATATATACCCTTGGCTTATGGGTCGTGGGTTTAAGTGACTTGGGCTGGGCTTGGCTTTGTCTTGGGCTTACGCCCCTAACTTATACAATATTAGCTTAAAGTCCAAGCCCGGTTTTCCCGACTAACCTATTACAATACAAGACCATTTAACGACTAAGATGAGCTATTACATTCTTGTTCGAATATATAAAATATAGGGCTAACAATCTCCCCCAATGTATCGGTCATCATAAAAAGCTTAAAAGGCATAAGATGGTTGAGTGAATACATTCTTATAGAGGAGATCTTCCTGCTTTGGCCTTGTATCTTGGTCTTGATCTTGTTTGTAACGGCTTTGTTCCTTCATGCCTTGTGATCCTTGTCTTGAGCCTTTGTCTTTTGACTTAGAGTGCTTGAGATCTTCAGTCTATCCTTGATAGTGTTCATCTTGTGCTTTGTGACAAGATGACCTATTACATTCTTACATTCTTAAGTATCTTGATTATCGCCATCTTGTGCTCTTGTGACTTCTGAATCGACATTGGTTACACAGCTACGCCACCTTCTTGATATGCATCAATATATATAGACACGGATGAAATGGCTTTGAACATTTCACCCTAACTCGGTAGCGTTTTACCTCCGGTCGGTGAAGATCGTTAGACGGTATTAGATACCGTACCTGTGATCGGGTAGATTCGATTAAGAACCTCCTTGACAGGGTTTCCCGGCGATAGTAGCAAGTTCTCTTTACTGACCGTCTCAAAGCAGACTGCGAACGTAAAGAGTGAATCATAAGGATAAATTATCCGTCTGATTAGAGTCGTTAATTCAGATTTCCTGGAACAAGTTTGATTCTAAAAGAATCGCACCATTGTTGCTTTCCAGTTTGTCACAAGCTTGATTCATAGAGAATCTTGTGAGTTACCTACCGCAGTGTTGTTAGATGTTGACACTGGAAGGATTTCCATTCGTCACTATGAACACTAATGAGTGTCACTCTGAATGTTCTGGCAAGATCACATGGATTTTGCGAAGAAACCTGGAATCAAGTTTGAATCAATTAAGAATCAAACTTAGTTGCATTCCAGTTCTCACAAGTTTGATTTGTGTAGAATCGCACAAGTTACCTACCATAAGCTTGTTTGTTGCTGGCTCAAGAAGGATTTCCATCTTCATTATGAATCGTATCACTCAGATGTTCTGGCAATATCACAAGGATAATGCGTAGGACTCGATTGTGTCCTAATGAGATGATAGATAGATCTCGTTTGGCTCTAGACTCAATAAGTACATTTTGGTAATCGGAGGCTGGAGCAGACTGCCACCTTTTCAATATTAACTAACTCGGAGTGAGAAATTCAATAGATACGTGTTGATCTCCGTGACAATGAGACAAGTTTCTTTTGAGATAAACTCGAATGGCTGGGGAAGGGTTGTGCATCGCATCATTGGGTCCATGACACTTGTCTTCAAAAGATGTGTTAACCCGGTTTCTACCTAAGTTGCATAGAATATTCAACTCCTTCAATGCTTACCAATACGTCATCATTAGCACCTTGTTGTGATTGTTCTAGTGCTAACTTAAGTAATTGGTCCGCATTCAGCTTCATTCCACTCCATCTTTCCTAAGGACAACTATTTCTAGCTATGGAATGTCCTTGGGTAGATCCCTCTGGTTCTGGTTGGATCATAGGACTAATAAGTGTGAAAACACTTATCCTTTTACCACTTATTTCCAATAATAACAAAACCAAAACGTGTGATTTATGTCGTAAAAGTCGGAATTACGCGTGGTTTGTGTTTTTATTGTGTTTTAGGACCAAAATATGAAAAAGGAAGAAAACACGGGTTTTCACGGGCTTTTATTGAAGAAAACGGGAAAAGACGAAGTCAAAAGATCAAGAGTGCAAAAAGAACGGAAGTCCAAGGCCTATTCTGAAGATTTATCGAAGAAAAAGTCTAAAGGCAGAAGTTTAACGAAGTCGAAGAACTTAAGTCTAATAGAAGAAGAAAATTAAAAGACAAGTTCAAATCTCGAGACGAAAAAGACAAAGAATTAAAGTCGAGTCGAGAAAACGTGAAGAAAGCAAGAAAGAAGATGCAACACATGCACTCCTTCCACCTTCCCTATAAATACCCTCCTAATAGTCATTAGGAGGGGAGTTAGTTAATTAGCTAGTTTTTAATTTTCACTTTTCTTTCTAGTTTTAGAGAGAGAAAGTCTTAAACTTTCTCTCACTAAGTTTCATCTTTTTCTTTTAATCTTTCAAGATTAAACACTTTGTATTGCTTATTTTCATTAATCAAGTTCTATTTTAAGCTTTTAATCCTTAATCTCATTCTACTTTTCTTTGATTTTAGATTGATTTTGGTGCGATTATCATATGATCCGTGTTGTTCTAATTGATTTCGTGCTTAAAAAGTTAATCTTTTGATCATTTCATAAGTTTTCATTTGATTAAGCTTTAAGACTCTTGTGCTTATTGGCTTATTTTTATGATTAGCTTACTTTCTTAAAAAGTTCATGTTTTTATTGTTTGATCCAAAAAGTTTGCTTATTTTGAGGTTAGATAAGTTGAGATTAGTGCTTATTTGACCCGTTTAGTTTGATTCGTTATAGTTTTGGGAATAAGCTCATCCTAATAGCTTATTTTCTTGCTTTTTATCCGAATCCCACCATTTTCGGAAAGGGTACAAACCCCTTTCCGATTTGAACATTCCGAGCAGCCACCATATTACCCTTTCCGATTGATCAATCGGAAAAGGGTTTGAGTTTTTCCGATCCGCTCCCTCCTTATTCCGATCAATTGATCGGATAAGGGTTTAGGATTCCGATCTGGCCCTGTTTGCATATTCCGATTTGAGTGGTAATCCAAGTATTCCGATCTGACAATTTTGTGGATATTCCGATTGTGAGTTTTTGGTGTATTCCGATTGGGGGTGTGTTCCCAACATTCCGATTGGTTTCAGTAGTTGGATATTCCGATCAGTACCCTTCCCATATTCCGATTGTGTGCATGATAGGTGTGTAAACACCCATCCTTTTTACCACTTAATTACAATAATAACCGAGCCAAATCGTGTATTTTATGTCTTTTATGTCGGAATTATGCGTGGTTTGTGTTTTTGTTGTGATTTAGGACGAAAAGGTGAAAGGTGGAGAAAACACGGGCATTCACGGGCTTTTATTGAAGAAAAAGATGAAAGACGAAGTCAAGAAGTCAAGAGTGCAAAAAGAACGGAAGTCCAAGACCAATTCTGAAGATTTATCGAAGAAAAAGTCAAAAGACGGAAGTTTACTTAAAGCCGAAGAACTCAAGTCTATTTTATTGAAGAATTAAAAGATGAGTTCAAAGAAATCCCGAGCCAAAAGTCATTAAAAGTCCAAGATTAAATAAGATAAGAAGAAAAGGACTAATGGTGCAATTAAAAGAAGATTAAAGAAGGTAGGACTTAATCTTGCAATTAAGAGAAAAGGAAGAAGGGGAGGAAGCTTCCTAATCCTCCCCTATATATAGTTAGGACTAGTTAATTATTTTCTTTGTTGGCTAAGTGTGACAATTAGTCTTCCATTTTATTTACCTTGCACCTTTAATTTTATGCACATTTAAATACTTGTCCAATTTAAATACCTTGTCTTGCACCTTAAATTCCTTTAATTTCAAGTAAGTTTCCATTTAATTCTTGTCAATCTTTATTTTATCTTGTTAATCTCCTATCTACCTTTCTTGATCTTTGATTTTTATGTTTATGTTTGTGTTCATGTTCATGTTCTTATTTTGATCAATTGGGTTTTTGATTATTGTGGTTAAATTTGTTTGTTTTGTTGATTTAAATTGTTAGTTTATGATTATTAAATGTTTTATTATTAGTTTAGTTAAATCGTTTGTTTGATTTTGGTTAAATCTGTGGTATATTACTTGTTACTGTGTTCCCTTGTTCTTCAGGGGTGTTTGTTTCTGTGTCTGAGATTCCCAGGAAAACTTCCGAACAAGCAAAAAGTTCTGAACCAGAGGGTGCTCATTCGAAACATTCAAAAGTTCCGAATCAAGCTTCATCCGGAAGTATTCCGGATCAAGAACTTCCGAGTCAAGAGTTGTTCATTCGGAACTCCAAAGTTCCGAACCAAAGGGGCTTCATCCGGAAGAGTTCCGAGTCAAGGCTTCCGAACGAAAGTTCCAGATCAGGGCTTCATCCGGAAGAGTTCCGGATCGACACCGAAAGTTCCGAACCAAGGGTTTCATTCGGAACTCAAAAAGTTCCGGATCAAGAGGCTTCATTCGGAACTCAAAAAGTTCCGAGTCAAGCAATTCATCCGGAAGAGTTCCGAACGAAAGTTCCGGATCAAGACTTCCGTATCAAGGAGTTCCGACTCAGCAAAGTTCCGGATCAAGAAGGCTTCATCCGGAAGTCTTCCGAATCAAGGAGTTCAGACTCAAGAAGTTCCGAGTCAAGGGATAATCAGAAACTTCCGAATCAAGGATTTTCTGTCAGGTTCTTTTTAGTCTTTCTTTTCAAATTTCTGTCTTTTATTCTCAAGTTTTATTTTTTCCCGCCTTTTATTTAATTGCACTTTAAAATTACTTGTCTTAGCTTTATTTTAGCCTTGCCTTAGTTTAAGTTTTAGTTGCGTTTTAAGTTTGCCTTAGGTAGATTTAAGTTTGCGTTATTTACTTTAAGTGCCCTTTAATTTCAGTCACGTTTTAAATACTTACACTTACTTTAAATTAGTTTTAGATTTACTTTAATTGCACTTTTACTTTAAAGTTTTGCACTTTTATTTTAAATACTACAACGACACATTTTTGTTTCACCAAAGAACAATAGAGTCACACATTAAACACAAGTTTTTCAATTCGAAGAGATTGGTACAACGAATCTTTTTAACCTGAGTAAAACGACTTATCAAATGGCGCCGCTGCCGGCTCTTTTCGTAAAGATTAACGGTTTTCTGTGAAAGACGTGTTGCTTTTTGGGATCCGTTCACTTGTGAGAGTTATTTTTCTTGCATAAAAAATTCAAAAAATCATTAAAAAAAATTAAAAAAAATTGATAAAAATCCATAAAAAATTAAAATTTTCAAAAATCCAAAAAGATTTTATCTTTATTGTGTATATATATTGTCTTTGTGTTTGGTTTCTTTTTCTTTTGCATTTTCAGGTGTATGCGTACTAGATCTTCTAATTATCAAGAGCCCGAGACTCAAGAAGATTTAGCTATGTCAGGTGTTAACAACAATAATATTCCACCGCACCTCAACAATAATAACAACAATGTTCTTCCACAGCCCGATCTTCGGACAATGGAGGAGCTTTGTCAACCTACCATGTTTGGACGAGGAGGACCGATTGCGCCGATGCAAATCAACGCTCCTGAGTTTTCGTTGAAGCACCACATGATTCAGCAAGTGCAAACAAATCCTTTTAGAGGAATGCCTGATGATGATGCCAACAAACACCTCGACAATTTCATTACAATCACCCAAAGCATGAAGTTAGCTGGTGCCACAATGGATGAACTTCGCCTATAACTCTTTCCACATACTTTATTACATCATGCCGAGAAATGGTTTGATCGTCTCCCGAAGAATTCTATTCATACTTGGGATGATATGACTCAACGCTTTTTGTCGCGCTACTTTCCACCATCCATGGTCACGAGCCTTCGCAATCAGATCAGCGGTTTCATGCAAGATCCCGATGAATCTCTTTTTGATGCTTGGGAGAGATATAATGTCTTGATTGATCGATGTCCAAACCACAACATGCTACCCATGACCTTACTAGACACTTTCTACAACGGTTTGACTTTTCGAGATCGTGATACGATTAATGCAGCCGCCGGTGGCACATTCATGAAAAGGAGACCCGAGGAGTGTCGAGAGTTAATTGAGAACATGACTACTCACCACAAAAACTGGGATTCCTCTGCTTCTTCAAGGAACAATCCGAGAGTCAATGTTTCCTCCACTTCAGCAAACCTTGATATGACCGAACTCACCCGCATGATGACTGAAATGAGCAAAAGTATTACGCTTCTCGCTTCAAACCAACAACAACAACAAGTTAAAGCGGTTGCTAATCCTTGTGAAACATGCGGCGGTCCTCACTCATACACCGATTGTCCTTCAACTCAAGGAAATCCGGAAAATATGTATGCAGCTGATGGTAATTATTCACCGGAAAATTACCAAGCTCGACCTCAAGGGGATAGAAATCTGCTGAGTTACCGAACCAACAATTACCTTTCACCCGGATTTTCTCCTCAAGACAAAAATCCCGCCAACAACTACCATAGGAGCAACCAAATCCCACCAAGAGCTTCTAATCCCTATCAACCACCCGCCCAACAAACCCCACCCATTAACCCCGATGTTGAAGCCATCATGAGAACCCAAGGTGAGCAAATCAAGAATCTGCAGAGCCAAATTATAAATTTGAAAGGAGATATCACGAAGCAAGGAAATGAGATTAGATCTGAGGTTCGCGATAATATTCAATCCTCCTTCAGCACTCAAACGAATGAATTAAAGAATCTATTGGCTAGTTTCTTGCCCGCAGCTCAACCTTCTTCTTCGAGTTCTCTACCTTCAAACACCGTCACTAATCCGCGAGCCAATGTGAGTGCTATTTCTACTCGTAGTGGAGTCACCATCGTAGGACCACCAATCCCACCCCCATCATCTACACCTCATCCACCACCATGTATCCCTACTTCTCCTACACCTAGTATTAGTGCACCATTACCATCTCCGCCTCGTAATGACGATGTCTCTCAGAAGGACCCTTCAACATCTCAATCTCCTGCTGCACCTTCCACCTATAAACCCAATATCCCATACCCTTCTCGCTTAGGCAAGACCAACGAGCTAACCAAGAATGACTGCCAAGTGTCGAAATATGTGAAGATGCTTTCTCAAATGAACATCAACATTAGCCTTGTTGAAGCACTTGTCCACATGCCGAAATTTGTCAAAGCATTCAAGGAATTGCTTAGCAAGAAGGAGAAGCTGATTGAACTCGCCAACACACGCTTAAATGAAAACTGCTCTGCAGTTATTCTTAAAGAACTTCCGGAAAAGCTTGGAGATCCCGGTCGTTTTGTGTTTCCTTGCGTGTTCAACAAAACTGAAGAATTTACTGCCCTTGCTGATCTCGGGGCCAGTATTAATTTGATGCCACTGAGTGTTTGGAAAACACTATCATTGCCCGACCTTACTCCAACAAAGATGAATCTTGAACTTGCAAATCGCACTCTCGCTTACCCTGTTGGTATAGCCGAAGACGTGTTCATTAAAGTTGGCACATTTACTTTCCCGGTCGACTTTGTCATAGTTGATTATGAAATGGACCCTCGTATTCCTTTAATACTTGGTCGGCCATTCTTGAGAACCAGACGAGCTTTAGTGGATGTGGCCGAAGGTGAGTTAATCTTAAGAGTCGGGGATGATTCACAAATTTTCAAAATGGGGAAGCTTACAGGCAAATACTATGGACGAGAATCAGTGAATATGATTAATGTGCTCGATGATTTTGTCGTCTACAACAATCCTCTATTCGACTCTTGCATTGATAATCCACTTTTTCATGATGATGTGGATGATTCTCGCTCCAATTTGGACGCTTCTCCCATTTATGATTCTCCACCGGTCTTTGATGTTTATGATGATGATGATTCTAGCTCAGATTCGGATGATTTTGATTGTACTTCTGAGTATCCCGAGATTCCCACTTTCAATGATTTTGATGCGGCCGATACTCTTTCGAGCGATTCTTCACATGATGAAGATCCTCCGCCATCACTCGATCCTACTTTGGACGATTACTCATTTGAGGAAGACTTCTCTATGTTTCTCAACACTTACTTCCCTCATGAGAGTGATGCTCCTCCTTATGACTTTGAAGATTATCGTCTTGATCCTACTTTGGATTTGAAGCACATTCTTTCTAAGGAGAAGAAACCGGTCGACACCAATATCCGCAGCACGTATGAGTTAACACCTCTTTGTCCCCCTTCTGAGGACGAGGTTGTGCTTCTTCGCGGATCTTCTTCACACTCTGCCGAGCCTGAGTGTTATTTTCCCTTAAAGGAAAAGGTGTTCGACCCTGGTATTGACATTCTGCAGCCATCTCAATATCCACCTGATGAAATAAAAGGAAAAATCTTTGGAAATATTGAAGACATGCTTGCACCTCACCATACTTCTTTCCACCGTGCTCCATCGCTGCTTAAGGGAACCTTGCCTATTCTTCTTTGGCTTCCCTTGTTCGCCTTAAGCTTATGCTACTTGATGGACGAAAACTATGTCTTCGATCCTGGTGGATATGTTTCATGCTTCTTCCGTTGATAATCAAGGTCGAGTCAGGCTCACGACTCGGTAATCAAAAACCAAGCGCTTCTTGGGAGGCAACCCATGCATCTATCTTTTCGCTTTCTTTATCATAAGTGTAGGGGGGAGACCCTTTTGGTTTGCTATTTCCTCTCCTCTACTCTCTTAATCAGGGATTCGAGCTTCAATGATCCACTCTTGATGATTCTTGACGACCCGTGATTCCGTGTTCCATTATCCCGGTTCTATCCTAAACTCTTTTCGATTCACTATTTTATATTTTCTCAATATTAGAATAGGAATCTCTTTAGTTGTCTCTTCCTTAGCGAGATTTAAACAAAGTGCACAATGTCCTAAGTGTAGGGGAGTTTACTCCCATATGCTTAAATATTGAGGACAATGTTTATATTAAGTGTAGGGGGGACTTCTATCGAAGTTAAGTGGTCTTTTCCTTGTATTTGTCCTCATTTTAACCGGAAAATCAATTTTTCGACATTTTTCAAAAGTTTTGATCTATTTTGGCCTATTAGTTTTTCCCTTTGTATAGTTATTTTCTTTCCTTATTAGAATAAATGTTTAATAAAGTGGTTTTAATTTTCAAACGTTATGAATCTTTTGACTCAACCCGAGTTTACTTATCTAAGTTACTCTAGCTAGTATCCTTAACGTGTTTAAGTAGGGAGCTATAAAACGCGAAAGTCTTAACTCTAACGGTTAAGAACAAGAACTTTTCGCAAGTTCCTATAATTGATCCTAGAGAGTCGTTTATCAAGGGAACTTTAAAACGCGATTTCTAAACTTGAAAAAGTCTAAGAATTTGCAAGATCCTATAGGCGACTCGAAAACCCAAAACTTTGATTTAATAGGCTAAGCATCCACGAGTCTCATTACTTGAGATTTTAAACTGTGGAGAACGAGAGATGATAGAGCCAATTATAAGTTCGGTATTCTTTCGTGAATTTATGTGAGTTAATTATGAGCCTATTCTCCCATCGCTTGCTAATAATTTATCTGCTAATAAATAAGGTTGCACGATTTGAAAAGTTACTTAGCTTCTAGCCCAATATCATTTAAAAGTTGCTCGGTATGGATTAGAGTTCATAGCCAAGGCATAACTTATTGAAGCGGGATGCGAAGATTGGCGAGTCGTAAAAGGCCCTAACAAGGCATGAGGGCTACATTTTGTTGCTAAAGATCCAAAAGTGATGTGAAGAATCATTTATCAAAAATCAATATGAAGGATCGAGACACACGACGAAAAGCAAATACTCCCCAAAAGTCATGGAGAAGTGTATCCAAAAAGACCCTAACAAGGTATGAGGATAAATAGATCCAAGTCATAAAAGGAGGCGGATCGTTGTATATCAAAGTCAAAAGTAAATATTGGAGAAAAATGAAGAAGTCGTGGTCCAAGTATGAATCTCTCAAAACTTCAAGTGAAGAAATTCCTATATGAAGAGAAGACCAATATTTCATGAACGTCTCTCAAGGTTTGAAGTATGAAGCGCTACCAAATATCGGTCCGAGAAAGGTCTCAAATCGCGAAGCGAGTTATGCCAAGATATGAACTTTATGAGGTCCCGAGAAGCAGTTTTAAAAGATTTTGTCCTTTAGCTAACTATTGATTAAATCGTTCACTTTATTTTTAGACTAAATAACTATCGAAATAAGTCAAACAATGCATCCTCGTGATCATTCAAGACAACAATAAAATATAAGAGATACCCCTAGGAATAAGGGAGTCTAAGTGAGTAATTGGCCCACATGAGTTCGTGTGAGTTTACTAACTTATAATAACAATGATCTCGTTTTTAAGCTTGGTTTGGAGAAAGTGAAAACTTGAGGATGATGATTATTCATAACATTTCCAAAACCCAAGGTATGCTTTTGATTTCTTTACTTTGTTTGTTTGTAATTTTCTATCTTTTTAATAAAGGCCAACGTGGATTAATTATGATGAAAAATGTAAACGTGCTTTGTAACTAATGCATTGCATGAGGACATTGCAATGGTCAAGTGTAGGGGATTTGATAGGTGTGTAAACACCCATCCTTTTACCACTTAATTACAACAATAACCGAGGCAAATCGTGTATTTTATGTCTTTTATGTCGGAATTATGCGTGGTTTGTGTTTTTGTTGTGATTTAGGATGAAAAGGTGAAAGGTGGAGAAAACACGGGCATTCACGGGCTTTTATTGAAGAAAAAGATGAAAGACGAAGTCAAGAAGTCAAGAGTGCAAAAAGAACGGAAGTCCAAGACCAATTCTGAAGATTTATCGAAGAAAAAGTCAAAAGACGGAAGTTTACTTAAAGCCGAAGAACTCAAGTCTATTTTATTGAAGAATTAAAAGACGAGTTCAAAGAAATCCCGAGCCAAAAGTCATTAAAAGTCCAAGATTAAAGAAGATAAGAAGAAAAGGACTAATGGTGCAATTAAAAGAAGATTAAAGAAGGAAGGACTTAATCTTGGAATTAAGAGAAAAGGAAGAAGGGGAGGAAGCTTCCTAATCCTCCCCTATATATAGTTAGGACTAGTTAATTATTTTCTTTGTTGGCTAAGTGTGACAATTAGTCTTCCATTTTATTTACCTTGCACCTTTAATTTTATGCACATTTAAATACTTGTCCAATTTAAATACCTTGTCTTGCACCTTAAATTCCTTTAATTTCAAGTAAGTTTCCATTTAATTCTTGTCAATCTTTATTTTATCTTGTTAATCTCCTATCTACCTTTCTTGATCTTTGATTTTTATGTTTATGTTTGTGTTCATGTTCATGTTCTTATTTTGATCAATTGGGTTTTTGATTATTGTGGTTAAATTTGTTTGTTTTGTTGATTTAAATTGTTAGTTTATGATTATTAAATGTTTTATTATTAGTTTAGTTAAATCGTTTGTTTGATTTTGGTTAAATCTGTGGTATATTACTTGTTACTGTGTTCCCTTGTTCTTCGGGGGTGTTTGTTTCTGTGTCTGAGATTCCCAGGAAAACTTCCGAACAAGTAAAAAGTTCTGAACCAGAGGGTGCTCATTCGGAACATTCAAAAGTTCCAAATCAAGCTTCATCCGGAAGTATTCCGGATCAAGAACTTCCGAGCCAAGAGTTGTTCATTCGGAACTCCAAAGTTCCGAACCAAAGGGGCTTCATCCGGAAGAGTTCCGAGTCAAGGCTTCCGAACGAATGTTCCGGATCAGGGCTTCATCCGGAAGAGTTCCGGATCAACACCGAAAGTTCCGAACCAAGGGTTTCATTCGGAACTCAAAAATTTCCGGATCAAGAGGCTTCATTCGGAACTCAAAAAGTTCCGAGTCAAGCAATTCATTCGGAAGAGTTCCGAACGAAAGTTCCGGATCAAGACTTCCGTATCAAGGAGTTCCGACTCAGCAAAGTTCCGGATCAAGAAGGCTTCATCCGGAAGTCTTCCGAATCAAGGAGTTCAGACTCAAGAAGTTCCGAGTCAAGGGATAATCAGAAACTTCCGAATCAAGGATTTTCTGTCAGGTTCTTTTTAGTCTTTCTTTTCAAATTTCTGTCTTTTATTCTCAAGTTTTATTTTTCCCGCCTTTTTATTTAATTGCACTTTAAAATTACTTGTCTTAGCTTTATTTTAGCCTTGCCTTAGTTTAAGTTTTAGTTGCGTTTTGAGTTTGCCTTAGGTAGATTTATGTTTGCGTTATTTACTTTAAGTGCCCTTTAATTTCAGTCACGTTTTAAATACTTGCACTTACTTTAAATTAGTTTTAGATTTACTTTAATTGCAATTTTACTTTAAAGTTTCGCACTTTTATTTTAAATACTACAACGACACATTTTTGTTTCACCAAAGAACAATAGAGTCACACATTAAACACAAGTTTTTCAATTCGAAGAGATTGGTACAACGAATCTTTTTAACCTGAGTAAAACGACTTATCAGTGCACTTTCCCCATATTCCGACCACCAGATCGGAATATATTCTGATCTGGGCTTGTTTTTGGCTTATTCCGATTAGGCTTATTTAGTGTATTGTTTTCATTGAATTTCTAAGTGTTAGTCTTCATTAAGTTTTAAAGCATTTTTCTAATCTAGTCTTTAAGTTTCCTAGCATTTTCTTTTAACTCATTTTAGTATTAATCTTTTAAACTTCTACTTTACTCAACGACACTTACTTATTACTTGCTTATAGTTTAAATTAGACAAATCAACCAAACCATTCTCTTGATTCACCAAAAGACGATTGAGTCGCACTCTAGACCGGTTCTCAATTCGAAAGGATTCGGACGATAAGATTTTATACCTAGCCAAAAGCGAAACATTAAAATGGCGCCGCTGCCGGCTCTTTTCGTTACGATTAACGGTTTCTAGTGAGAGACGTATTGAATTTTGGGATCCGTTCTTTGAACGTTATTTTCCTTGCTTTAAAAATTTTCAAAAATCCTAAAAAATATAAAACTCTTCAAAAATACAAAAACATTGAAAAATCATTAAAAGCAATTCTTTTCAAAAGGTTTTGCACCAAAAAGATTAAATAGATATTCTCTTTGTGTATATTTTTCTTCTGTAGGTGTATGCGTACTAGATCTTCGAACTATTCTGAGCCCGAGACTCGTGAAGATCTAGATATGGCTGGTGTTAATAACAACAATAATAACCCACCTCTACCCAATTTGAATAACAACAACAACAACAATGTCCACCTACCTGATTTACGAACAATGGAGGAATTGTGTCAACCCACCATGAACGGACGCGGAGGCCCGATTGCGCCAATGCACGTCACGGCTCAGGAGTTTTCGTTGAAGCATCACATGATCCAGCAAGTGCAAACTAACCCATTTCGTGGAATTCCGGATGATGATGTCAACAAACACCTCGACAAATTCATTACCATTACCCAAAGCATGAAGTGCTCCGGTGTTTCTATGGATGACCTTCGCCTTCAACTCTTTCCCCACTCTCTTTCTCATCATGCCGAAAAATGGTTTGACCGTCTTCCTAAGAATTCTATTCATACGTGGAATGACATGACTCAACGCTTTTTATCGCGCTACTTCCCCCCATCCATGGTCACTAGCCTTCGTAACCAAATCAGTGGATTCATGCAACACAATGACGAATCGCTCTTTGATGCTTGGGAACGATACAATGATTTGATCGACCTCTGTCCAAATTACAATATGCTCCCCGTCACTCTCATTGACACCTTCTACAATGGTCTCACTTTTCGTGATCGTGACACGATCAATGCCGCCGCCGGTGGTACCTTTATGAAAAGGAGACCAGAGGAGTGTCAAGAGTTGATTGAAAACATGACTACTCACCACAAGAATTGGGATTCATCCGCATCCTCAAGATCTAATCAGAGAGTCACTGTTTCTTCTGCTACCTCCAATCCTGAAATGACTGAAATTTCTCGACAACTCGCTGAGATGAACAAGAATTTCATGACCATGGCCACAAACCACTTTCAACAAGATAAAGCCGTTGCTATTTCTTGTGACACATGTGGTGGTCCTCATTCTTATAATGATTGTCCTTCTACCCAAGGCAATTTTTCTGAAAACGTTAACGCAGCTTACGGCACTTATCCCACGGGAGGCTATCAAGCCCGCCCTCAAGGAGACCGTGGCTTGCTAAGTTATAGTTCCAACAATTATCTTGCTCCTCCCGGTTTCCCTCCTGCAAACCAAAACCAACAACAAAGCTACAACCAATCCCAACCTTGTGCAAACAATCAATATCAATCCCAACGAAACCCATACCCACCTCAAGGAAATTCTCAAGCCTACCAAGCTCCACCTCTCAATCAACCGATGGCAGTGAGTCCAGACGTCGAGACATTCATGAAGACTAATCGAGAGATGGTGACGAATCTTCAGAGTCAAGTTCGGAACTTGAAGGGTGAAATGGAAAAACAAGGGAACGATATTCGAGCCGAGCTAAGGAATGACATGGCAAAACACAGCAATGAAATTAATGCAAACATGAGAGACTCTTTTAATAATCAAGCGGTTCACCTTCGTGATATGATTGGTTCGCTCATCCAAGGTAATCAACCCTCTTCTTCGGGTACTCTTCCGAGTAATACCGTTGCGAATCCAAGAGGGGAGATGAAAGCAATCACCACTCGTAGTGGAAAAGGTTATATGGAACCCGAGCTTCCTACACCTCCACCCGTGATTGTGAACAAGGAAAAAGAACAACTTTCCTCACCTCCTTCACCTTCTATCCCCATTCCCCCACCACCCGTGGTTGTGAGTGATCCTATTCCCCTAAAGCCTTCTTCTTCATCCAATATACCTTATCCTTCAAGGTTGAGGAAAGAGAAGCAAAAGAGCAAGGATGATATTCAGGTTTCAAACTTTATAAAAATGTTTAAACAATTGAATTTTAACATCTCCTTTGCCGAGGCTCTCGCTCACATGCCCAAATACGCTAAGATGTTTAAAGATCTTCTAAGTGATAAGGAAAAGCTTCTTGACATCGCTCAGACCCAACTTAATGAGAACTGCTCTGCAGTGCTCTTAAGGAAATCGCCCACCAAACTTGGTAATCCGGGTCGCTTCTTGATTCCTTGCAACTTCCCGGGAGTAGAGAATTGCATGGCCCTAGCCGATCTAGGTGCCAGTATAAACTTAATGCCTTTAAGTGTTTGGAAGCAATTATCTCTCCCCGAGCTAGTCCCCACCAAAATGACTTTGGAATTAGCCAACCGTACGGTTGCTTATCCAGTGGGGATAGCCGAAGATGTCTTTGTTGGCGTTGACAAATTCACCTTCCCGGCGGATTTTGTCGTCGTTGACTACGAGATGGATCCCCGTGTTCCATTAATTGTTGGACGTCCATTCCTTAGGACCGGTCGCACTCTTATTGATGTAGCCGCGGGCGAAATAATCATGAGAGTTGGTGATGATAAAATTGTCTTCAACATGGGTAAGATTTCTAAGCAACCTTATTCTTATGAGAATGTTAATGCTATTGATGTTCTCGATGAGGCTTGTGAAGAACATTTTCATGATGCTTGCAAAAGTACTCTTTCTTCTCTACCCAATGTTAAGACCATTGCCTCAATTGCTCCAGCATTGACTCCTTTTGGAGAAAGTGACTTGGATGATTTCGAAGCTAGCTTGGGTCCTCTTGATATTAAGTATGATAATTTGTCCACCAATTGGGACGAAGATATTCGTACTATTGAGAGACTTCTCAATGAAGACCCGTTCTCTCCTCCTGCTCCTAAAGAGGTGACTAATGATGATCCATCGTTAGTTTCACCATCTATTGAGGATCCTCCTACTCTTGAGCTTAAGGACCTACCTCCTCATCTTGAGTACGTTTTCTTGGAAGACAACGAGAAGTTACCGGTCATCATCGCAAGGGATCTAAAAGAAGACGAAAAAGCAAGACTTGTCGCCGTGTTGAAGAAGCATAAAAGAGCTATCGCTTGGAAAATCTCCGACATCCGTGGAATTGATCCTCACTTTTGCACACATAAAATTCTCATGGAGGACGACTTTAAGCCCACAATTCAAAGCCAACGAAGAGTGAATCCTAAAATCCATGAAGTCATCAAAAAAGAGGTTATCAAACTTCTTGATGCGGGTATGATTTACCCTATTTCGGATTCACCATGGGTTAGTCCAGTCCATTGTGTGCCTAAGAAGGGCGGAATCACCGTTGTGCCCAATGCAAACAACGAGTTAATTCCTACCCGTCTCGTTACTGGGTGGAGAGTTTGTATAGACTACCGCAAACTCAATGATGCCACGAGAAAAGATCATTTCCCTCTACCTTTTATGGACCGAATGCTTGAACGTTTAGCGGGTAATGAATATTATTGCTTTCTTGATGGTTTCTTGGGTTATTTCCAAATACCCATCGATCCCCAAGATCAAGAGAAGACAACATTCACTTGTCCCTATGGCACATTTGCTTATAAAAGAATGCCTTTTGGCTTATGCAATGCCCGCGAGACTTTCCAAAGGTGCATGTTGGCTATCTTCCATGACATGGTTGAGCAAACCATGGAAGTCTTCATGGATGATTTCTCGGTCTTCGGGGATTCCTTCTCTTCTTGCCTTGCCAATTTGGAACGTATGCTTAAGCGGTGCGAAGACACTCGCCTTGTTCTGAATTGGGAAAAATGCCATTTTATGGTAAAAGAAGGCATTGTGCTAGGACACAAAATCTCTAAAGCCGGTCTTGAAGTCGACCGTGCTAAAGTAGATGTCATAGCCAAATTACCTCCACCTTCAACCGTGAAGGGTGTGAGAAGTTTTCTGGGACATGCGGGCTTCTATCGTCGATTCATTCAGGATTTCTCTAAAATCGCTCGCCCGATGACCCACCTCTTGTAAAAAGATACACCTTTTATCTTTTCTAAAGAGTTTCTCGAAGCCTTCAATCTTCTTAAGGATAAGCTTACTAAGGCACCGGTCTTGGTCACCCCTAATTGGGAGCTGCCTTTTGAATTGATGTGCGATGCTAGCGACTTTGCTATTGGTGCGGTTTTGGGCCAACGAGTGAATAAACACTTCCAACCAATCCACTATGCTAGCAAAACAATGACGGGGGCTCAATTGCATTATATGACAACCGAAAAAGAGCTTTTAGCTGTTGTCTATGCTTTTGAGAAATTTCGCCCCTATCTTGTTTTATCCCCCACCATCGTATACACGGACCATTCCGCGTTGAAGTACTTGATGACAAAGCATGATTCTAAGCCAAGACTTCTTCGCTGGGTTTTACTCCTTCAGGAATTCAACATTGAAATTCGTGACAAGAAGGGAGCTGAAAACCTGGCCGCGGATCATCTGAGCAGACTTGAGGATCCATATCAAGGGGAACATCCGAACAAAGAGATCAATGACTCTTTCCCCCTTGAGACCTTAATGTCTATAAATCTCAATCTTGATGGCACCCCGTGGTTTGCGGACATTGCAAACTACTTAGCGGGTGGTATTCTCATCAAAGGGTTAACATCCCAACAAAAGAAGAAGTTCTTGAATGATGTTAAGACTTACTTTTTGGATGACCCTTTTCTATTCAAACAATGTGCTGATCTGATCATTCGTTGATGTGTTGACGGACCGGCAGCTTTTGACATCCTCCAAGCTTGCCACAAAGGACCCACCGGTGGTCACTTTGGTCCCAACTACACCGCTAAAAAAGTGTTTGATTCTGGATTCTATTGGCCCACCATTTATCGTGATGCTCACGAAATGGTTAAGCATTGTGATGCTTGCCAACGTCAAGGGAAGATCACACACAAGGATGAGATGCCTCAAAATTTCATACAGGAATGTGAAATCTTTGATGTATGGGGCATCGACTTTATGGGGCCATTTCCATCCTCCAAAGGGAACAAGTACATCCTCGTCGCCGTCGACTACGTTTCTAAATGGGTTGAAGCCAAGGCTCTCCCTACGAATGATGCGAGGGTGGTTGTGAACTTTTTGAAGCAGCTTTTCGCTCGATTTGGCGTTCCTCGTGCTATTATCAGTGACCGCGGGACTCATTTTTGCAACGATCAATTTGCAAGAGTCATGGCTAAGTATGGTGTTAATCACCGTCTTTCCACCGCCTATCATCCCCAAACCAAGGGGCAAGCCGAGATATCCAACCGTGGATTGAAGCGAATTTTGGAGCGTACTGTGGGAGAGCATCGCGCCGCGTGGGCCGATAAGTTGGATGATGCTCTGTGGGCTTTCCGTACTGCTTACAAGACCCCGATCGGTTGTAAACCTTATCGTCTTGTGTACGGGAAAGCCTGCCACCTCCCAATCGAGCTGGAACATAAGGCGCACTGGGCCTTGAAGTGGGCTAACTTCGACATCAACAAAGCCGGTGATCATCGCAAGATTCAACTCAACGAGCTAAATGAACTTAGGAATGAAGCTTATGAGAACTCGCTGATCTACAAGGAGAAGACGAAGATCATTCATGACACAAAAATCAAGAACCGAGAGTTCCACGTTGGTGATCAAGTCTTACTCTTTAACTCTCGGTTGAAGATCTTCTCTGGCAAGTTGAAGAGCCGCTGGTCTGGTCCATTCACCGTCGCCAAAGTCTTTCCATATGGGACCATTGAGCTCTCTCAGCCGAATGGGCCCAATTTCAAGGTGAATGGCTGATAGGTGTGAAAACACCCATCCTTTTTACCACTTAATTACAATAATAATCGAGCCAAAACGTGTATTTTATGTCATTTATGTCGGAATTATGCGTGGTTTGTGTTTTTGTTGTGATTTAGGACGAAAAGGTGAAAAATGGAGAAAACACGGCATTCACGGGCTTTTATCGAAGAAAAAGACGAAAGATGAAGTCGAAAGATCAAGAGTGGAAAAAGAACGGAAGTCCAAGACCAATTCTGAAGATTTATCAAAGAAAAAGTCAAAAGACGGAAGTTTACTAAAAGCTGAAGAACTCGAGTCTTATTTATGAAGAAAATTCAAGACGAGTTCAAAGAAATCCCGAGACAAAGTCATTAAGTCCAAGATTAACAAACAATTAAGAAGAAAAGGACTTAAGTGTGCAAATAAGGAAAAGAGGAAAGAGGGAGGAAGCTTCCTAAGCTCCTCCCTAATCACCCCTATATATAGATTAGGCTTAGTTCATTTTCAAGTTGTTGGTGGCTTGACAAACCACTCTTCCACCATTTTCATTTCTTGTCATTTAATTTCTTGCAATTTAATTTCATGTTAAGCACTTTTAATTTCTTCATTTCAAGTAAGTCTTTTAATCTTTTCTTTTAATCAAGCTCTTATTTTTAATCATCTTCTTCTACCTTTCTTGTTTTGCTTATCTTTGATCCTTGTTCATCCTTGATCTTATTTCATCTCAATGCTTATTTGATTTAAAGGTTTCTTAAAAAGTTCATCTTTTTATTTTTTGATCTTAAAGTTTGTTTATTTTAAGTTTGATAAGTTGATGTTCGTGCTTATTAAGTCCGTTTCATTATTGTTTCGTTATAGTTTTGGTGTGAGCTTATTACCATAGCTTATTTCCCTTTGCTTAAGTTTCGGATCAAAAAGTTAGATCGGAAAGGGTAAACCCCTTTCCAATCACGTATTCCAATCACCTTGATTGGAAAAGGCTTTTACATTCCAATCAGCATTCAAATCAACATTCCAATCAGCATTCCAATCAACATTCCAATCAGCATTCCAATCAACATTCATATCAGCATTCCAATCAACATTCCAATCAGCATTCCTTTCGCATTCCTATTAGCATTCCAATCAGCATTCCAATCAGCATTCCAATCAACATTCCAATCAGCATTCCAATCAACATTCCAATCAGCATTCCAATCAACATTCCAATCAGCATTACAATCAACATTCCAATCAGCATTCCTTTCGCATTCCTATTAGCATTCCAATCAGCATTCCAATCAGCATTCCAATCAACATTCCAATCAGCATTCCAATCAACATTCCAATCAGCATTCCAATCAACATTCCAATCAGCATTCCAATCAACATTCCAATCAGCATTCCAATCAACATTCCTTTTAGCTTTCTTTTTAACATTCCGATCATGACCCTATTTGCACATTCCGATCATGCACTTTCCGATGGAGTACATTCTGATCAGATTCCGATTGGATTCCGATCGGGTGTATTCCGATGGGGTATTTTGTTTTGTTTTAATATTCTGTTTTAGTTAAAGTGTTAATTTTTCTCGTTTTATTTTTAGTTCATTTTAATTTCGTTTTGCATTTTTATTTAATTGTCAATTTACTTTTTGTTAAGTTTTAATTTTACGTCATTTAATTTCTCGTCATTTACTTTCCAAAGTTTTAAATACTGCATCGTTTACGTTTCAACTAGTTTTAGTTTTAATTTCCCGTCCTTTATTATTAAGTCTTGCACATTTATTTTACCAAATCTAAAAATATTTGTTTCACCAAGAACAACTAATCTCACACAATTAACCGGAAATCAATTCGAGGAGATTCCGAGAAAACGAACTTAACCTAGTAAAATCTTTACATTAAAATGGCGCCGCTGCCGGCTCTTTTCGTGAAGATTAACGGTTTTTTGTGAGAGACGCGTTGGCTTTTGGGATCCGTTCACTTGTGAACGTTATTTTTTCGAGTCAAAAATTTTCAAAAAAAAAAAAAGAAAAAATACAAAAACATTTAAGAAATCATAAAAAGCATTTCTTTTTCAAAGTTTTGCACCAAAAATATTCTTCTTGCTTATCTATCTTTCTCCATGGATTTTTATGTCCATTGCGTCGGGTGTGGGAGACAACTGTACGGGAACGACTCTTGTCAATGGTGTACATGTGAGCGGTGCGGAAACGATATCGACAACACACAATTCGGATTTTGTCCCTTGTGCAACTCGACTAATTCATTCTTTTTGAACCCACATCCTGTTCCCCCGTGCATCTATTGTGGAAGCGATTCTCATTGGCATGTTTCGTGCCCGGTTCGATACCCGTATGGTCACGGGCAAGAACCGGGGTACAATTATGACAATGAAAATAGCTATCCACAAGACGCACCCAGTCTTTTTCCTCACCCGTTTTACAACAACTGTGGTGGTCCTCACGAAAGTTTTCACTGCCCTACAGGGGATCAAAATTACTATAATTATACCCCTTCCAGTTTTGACCAACCCCTGCAATACCCAATTGATCATCAGCCTCGTCACGAGATGAGTTACCAAGAACCAATTGACGATCTTGCTACAGCCTTTCAAGAACAAAGAAACGATCTAGCTATAGCTTTTCAAGAACAAAGCAAAGAGCTTTTACACACGCTGCAAACTTGTATGGAGTCATTTTTACAGCAGCGAGATCAGACGAGTACTCATATCCCTGAGCTTATTATTGGCCCTTTAGGTAATGAGGAGAGCGATGACGATATTGAGGTTATTTTCGACGAGGAGGAATTTCTAAAGCAAAGTAAGACTTCTTCCCTTCCTCCTTCGTCTATTGCTATCACACCCGAGGAGCCCGTTGGCTCTCTCATCATGGAGGATGAGCATATTGACGTTATCTCGGCAACTGAATCGGACAAATTCCTAAAGTCTCGGGTCGAGGAACTTGTCATGAGTTTTACTTCCCCTCCGGTGTTGACACCCACAGATACATTTAGCTCTCCCCCTTCCTCATCTTGTGAGGAAATTCCCGAGATTTTACTTGAGCCCACATTTGACCCCATTCCTTTTATGACTCCTTCACCTACTCCTCCAAATGATACTACTCCTCATAGTAGTTATCTGGATATGGATGTGTTATCTTATGATTTCGACTATACTTTTCATTCTTTATCGGGCTCGGATGTGGATAACTCTCCTATTTTGAAAAACCCGACTTTTGTGAATCATGATAATGATATTAATGATTTTTCGGATGCTTCACTCCTTAGTGATGATGATTTTCACATTCCTAAGATGAATGAGTTTCTTGATATTGATACACCCGTGGAGTACATATCCGGGTATTTTGATGTGGAGGGAGATATACTTTTTCTAGAGGATTTATTACACGATGACACTATACCTTCTATCCCTCCCGGCCCACCCATTCATGATGCCATAGAGAACAAAGACCCGAGGGTTCCGACTATTAGTGTTTTGACACCTACTTTTTCACCCCCGATGTCTCTTGTTGATTTCACATTTGAGGGTGATTCTTTTATGGTTGACACCGAGTTGTCTTGCTATTTTCCCATTAAGGGAACGGTATTTGATACGGGTATACACATTTTTGAGCAATCTCAATATCTTAATGATGAAATCAAAAGGAAAATGTTTGAAAAATTGGGATCATTACCTTCTTACTATACCCTTAATTGTAAGAAACTTTTGCTTAAAGGAAACCCATCTTTCTTATACTTATTTGCTATTGCCACCTTGGGGTCTATTTCTTTTAGAGATGGAAACCATGTATTTGACCCGGGTGGAATTTTATGGGGTTTTCGTTAATTGGGAGGTTATTTCACTTTATCATGGAGAGTTTTTCTTTTACGGGTAAATCTTTTTCTCTCCATGATCGCTTCCCCATGGACCATTTAATTCGAGGACGAGTCAGGCTCGTGACTCGGTCAATATAAACAAGCGCTTTTTGGGAGGCAACCCAATTATCTATCTATTTTCACCATAAGTGTAGGGGGAGCCCCGTGGTATTTCTTGCTTTCTTTCTTATCATGTGCAGGGATTAGAGCTTCAAAGACACACTCTTGATGACTTTTAACGAACCGTGATTCCGTGTCCCTTCTTCTTAGTTCTATCCTAAACTCTTTTTTATTCACTATTTTATATTTCTCAATATTAAAATAGGAATCTCTTTAGTTGTCTCTTCCTTAGCAAGATTTAAACAAAGTGCACCATGTCCTAAGTGTAGGGGAGTTTACTCCCACATGCTTAAACATTGAGGATAATGTTTATATTAAGTGTAGGGGGACTTCTATCGAAGTTAAGTGGCCTTTTCCTTGTATTTGTCCTCATTTTAACCAGAAAATCAATTTCTCGACATTTTTAAAAATTTTTAATCTATTTTGGCCTAGTTGTAGTTCCCTTTATTTTTGCTATTTTCTTTTATTTTAATAAAATGGTTTTAACAAGTTTAGTTCTCTTAGATATATTAGGCCCGTTGTGAATTTTTTGACTCAACCCGAGTTTACTTATCCAAGTTCACTCTAGCTAGTATCCTTAACCGTGTAGACCTTAATTGGTTTATTGGGCTAAGCATCCACGAGTCTCATTCCTTGAGATTTTAAATTGTGGAGAACGAGAAATGATAGAGTTGGTTACAAGTATGGTATTCTTTCATTAACTTATGTGAGTTAATTATGATCTTTTTCTCCCCTCGCTTGTAAATAAATAAATGCAATAAGTAAGGTCGTACGATTTGAAAAGTTACTTAGCTTCTAGCCCAAGATCGTTTAAAAGTTGCTCGGTAATGATAAGAGTTCATAGCCAAGGCATAACTTATGAAGCGGGGCGCGAAGATTGGCGAGTCCGAAAAGGCCCTAACAAGGCATGAGGATTCAATTTTATTGCTGAAGATCCAAAGTGATGTGAAAAGCATTATTCCCAAAATTAATATGAAGGATCAAGACTCACGACGAAAAGCAATCAACTCCCATAAAGATCATGGAGAAGTCTATCCGAAAAGACCCTAAAAAGGTATGAGGATAAATAGATCCAAGTCCGAAAGGAGGCGGATCGTTGTATCTCAAAATCCCAATTAGAGATTGAAGAAATAATCATGAAGTCGTGGTCAACCAAGCTGGAGTACCCCTCAAAAGTCTCCAAGTGAAGAAACTCTATAACGAAGAGAAGACCATTATCTCAAAAACGTCTCTCGAAGATATGAAGTATGAAGTACATGCCAAATATCGGCCCGAGAAAGGTCTCAAATCGTGAACCAAGTTTCAAGATATGAACTTTTTGATATCCCGAGAAGTAGTTTTAAGAGATTTTGTCCTTTAGCTAACTATTGATCAAATCGTCCTACTTTGCTTTCAGCCTAAATAAATTATCAAAATAAGTCAACAATGCATCCTCGTGATCATTCAAGACATCAATAAAATATAAGAGATACTCGTAGGAATAAGGGAGTTTAAGTGATTATTTGAACCACATGTGTACATGTTTGTTATGCTAACTTGTACTAACAATGATCTTGTTTTTAAGCTTGGCATGGGGAACGTGAAACTTGAGGGTGATGAACATTCATGACACACAAGCCCTAATGTAAGTCTTAGATTTATTTACAAGTTTCTTCCTTGTTGCATCTTGTTATTTTCTATCTTTTTTATTTTCCTTAGTTGTTTAATAAAGGCCAAGGTAGGTTGATTATGATGGAAAGTGTAAAACGTGCTTTGTAACTAATGCATTGCATGAGGACATTGCAATGGTTAAGTGTAGGGGATTTGATAGGTGTGAAAACACCCATCCTTTTTACCACTTAATTACAATAATAACCGAGCCAAAACGTGTATTTTATGTCATTTATGTCGGAATTATGTGTGGTTTGTGTTTTTGTTGTGATTTAGGACGAAAAGGTGAAAAATGAAGAAAACACGGCATTCACGGGCTTTTATCGAAGAAAAAGACGAAAGATGAAGTCGAAAGATCAAGAGTGGAAAAAGAACGGAAGTCCAAGACCAATTCTGAAGATTTATCAAAGAAAAAGTTAAAAGATGGAAGTTTACTAAAAGCCGAAGAACTCGAGTCTTATTTATGAAGAAAATTCAAGACGAGTTCAAAGAAATCCCGAGACAAAGTCATTAAGTCCAAGATTAACAAACAATTAGGAAGAAAAGGACTTAAGTGTGCAAATAAGGAAAAGAGGAAAGAGGGAGGAAGCTTCCTAAGCTCCTCCCTAATCACCCCTATATATAGATTAGGCTTAGTTCCTTTTCAAGTTGTTGGTGGCTTGACAAACCACTCTTCCACCATTTTCATTTCTTGTCATTTAATTTCTTGCAATTTAATTTCATGTTAAGCACTTTTAATTTCTTCATTTCAAGTAAGTCTTTTAATCTTTTCTTTTAATCAAGCTCTTATTTTTAATCATCTTCTTCTACCTTTCTTGTTTTGCTTATCTTTGATCCTTGTTCATCCTTGATCTTATTTCATCTCAATGCTTATTTGATTTAAAGGTTTCTTAAAAAGTTCATCTTTTTATTGTTTGATCTTAAAGTTTGTTTATTTTAAGTTTGATAAGTTGATGTTCGTGCTTATTAACTCCGTTTCATTATTGTTTCGTTATAGTTTTGGTGTGAGCTTATTACCATAGCTTATTTCCCTTTGCTTAAGTTTCGGATCAAAAAGTTAGATCGGAAAGGGTAAACCCCTTTCCGATCACGTATTCCAATCACCTTGATTGGAAAAGGGTTTTACATTCCAATCAGCATTCCAATCAACATTCCAATCAGCATTCCAATCAACATTCCAATCAGCATTCCAATCAACATTCCAATCAGCATTCCAATCAACATTCCAATCAGCATTCCAATCAACATTCCAATCAGCATTCCTTTCGCATTCCTATTAGCATTCCAATCAGCATTCCAATCAGCATTCCAATCAACATTCCAATCAGCATTCCAATCAACATTCCAATCAGCATTCCAATCAACATTCCAATCAGCATTCCAATCAACATTCCAATCAGCATTCCTTTCGCATTCCTATTAGCATTCCAATCAGCATTCCAATCAGCACTCCAATCAACATTCCAATCAGCATTCCAATCAACATTCCAATCAACATTCCAATCAATATTCCAATCAGCATTCCAATCAACATTCCAATCAGCATTCCAATCAACATTCCTTTTAGCTTTCTTTTTAACATTCCGATCATTACCCTATTTGCACATTCCGATCATGCACTTTCCGATGGAGTACATTCCGATCGGATTCCAATTGGATTCCGATCGGGTGTATTCCGATGGGGTATTTTGTTTTGTTTTAATATTCTATTTTAGTTAAAGTGTTAATTTTTCTCGTTTTATTTTTAGTTCATTTTAATTTGGGTTTGCATTTTTATTTAATTGTCAATTTACTTTTCGTTAAGTTTTAATTTTACGTCATTTAATTTCTCGTCATTTACTTTCCGAAGTTTTAAATACTGCATCGTTTACGTTTCAACTAGTTTTAGTTTTAATTTCCCGTCCTTTATTATTAAGTCTTGCACATTTATTTTACCAAATCTAAAAATATTTGTTTCACTAAGAACAACTAATCTCACACAATTAACCGGAAATCAACTCGAGGAGATTCTGAGAAAACGAACTTAACCTAGTAAAATCTTTACATTAATGGCCAGCGTCTGAAGCTGTACTTTGGTGAGGACATCTCTCAAGAGATGATTCCATCCCTCACCACGTTCCCCATGAACTAAAAATGGGTCGAGTCAGGCTCGTGACTCGGTGAACAAAAACAAGCGCTTCTCGGGAGGCAACCCGTGTTCTATCCTTTACTGCTTTCATAATAAGTGTAGGGAGCCCCGTATGTGTTCGCTGTTTTGTTTCTTGTGCTGTGTAGGGATTAAAGCTTCAAAGATCCACCTTGATGACTTTTGACGAACCGTGATACCGTGTTCCCATCTTCCCGGTTCTATCCTAAACTCTTGTGATTCAATATTTCATATTTTATATGTTCACATTGAATTCACTTTAGTTGTCCTTTCCTTAGCAAGATTTAAACAAAGTGCACAATGTCTTAAGTGTAGGGGAGTTTACTCCCACATGCTTAAACATTGAGGACAATGTTTATCTCAAGTGTAGGGGGACTTCTATCGAAGTAAGTGGTCTTTTCCATGAATTTGCCCTCATTTTAACCGGAAAATTTGATTTTTTGACATTTTTCAAAATTTTTAATCTATTTTGGCTTAGTTGTATAGTTGTATTTGCCTTTGTTATGTTTCCATTGCTAGAATAGTTTTTCAATAAAGTGGTTTTAGATTTTTCTTAGTCGTGAACATTTTGACTCAACCCGAGTTTACTTACCTAAGTTTACTCTAGCTAGTATCCTTAACGTGTTTAAGTCAAGTTTTGCTAGGCTTTTATATAGGGAGATATAAAACGCGAAAGTCTTAACTCTCACGGGTTAAGAACAAGAACTTTTCGCAAGTTCCTATAATTGATCCTAGAGAGTTGTTTATCAAGGGAACTTTAAAATGCGATTTCTAAACTTGAAAAAGTCTAAGAATTTGCAAGATCCTATAGATGACTCGAAAACCCAAAACATTGATTTAATAGGCTAAGCATCCACGAGTCTCATTCCTTGAGATTTTAAATTGTGGAGAACGAGAGATGATAGAGTCAATTATAAGTTTGGTATTCTTTCGTGAATTTATGTGAGTTAATTATAAGCCTATTCTCCCTTCGCTTGTTAATAAATTTATCTGCAATAAATAAGGTTGTACGATTTAAAAGGTTACTTAGCTTCTAGCCCCAGATCGTTTAAAAGTTGCTCGGTACGGATTAGAGTTCATAGCCAAGGCATAACTTATTGAAGCGGGATGCGAAGATTGGCGAGTCCGAAAAGGCCTTAACAAGGCATGAGGACTACATTTTGTTGCTAAAGATCCCAAAAGTGATGTGAAGAATCATTTATCGAAAATCAATATGAAGGATCGAGACACACGACGAAAAGCAAGAACTCCCCAAAAGTCATGGAGAAGTCTATCCGAAAAGACCCTAACAAGGTATGAGGATAAATAGATCCAAGTCCTAAAAGGAGGCGGATCGTTGTATATCAAAGTCCAAAATAAAGATTGGAGAAAAATGAAGAAGTCTGGTCCAAAGATGAAGAATCTTTCAAAACTTCAAGTGAAGAAATTCCTATTATGAAGAGAAGACCATAATTTCAAGAACGTCTCTCAAAGATTTGAAGTATAAAGTCGCTGCTAAATATCGGTCCGAGAAAGGTCTCAAATCGTGAAGCGAGTGATGCCAAGATATGAACTTTATGAGGTCCCGAGAAGCAGTTTTAAAAGATTTGGTCCTTTAGCTAACTATTGATTAAATCGTTCACTTTATTTTTGGCCTAAATAACTATCGAAATAAGTCAAACAATGCATCCTCGTGATCCTTCAAGACAAAAATAAAATATAAGAGATACACCTAGGAATAAGGGAGTCTAAGTGAATAATTGGCCCACATGAGTTCGTGATAGTTTGCTAACTTATAATAACAATGATCTCGTTTTTAAGCTTGGTATGGGGAACGTGAAACTTGAGGATGATAAACGTTCATGGCTTCCAAAACCCAATGTAAGTTTTTAATTTCTTTACTTGTTCTATCTTTTCATGTCTAGTATTTAATAAAGGCCAAGGTGGGTTATTTATGATGGAAAATGTAAACCGTGCTTTAAAATTAATGCATTGCATGAGGGCATTGCAATGGTCAAGTGTAGGGGATTTAATAAGTGTGAAAACACTTATCCTTTTACCACTTATTTCCAATAATAACAAGACCAAAACGTGTGATTTATGTCGTAAAATTCGGAATTACGCGTGGTTTGTGTTTTTATTGTGTTTTAGGACCAAAATATGAAAAAGGAATAAAATACGGGTTTTCACGGGCTTTTATCGAAGAAAACGGGAAAAGACGAAGTCAAAAGATCAAGAGTGCAAAAAGAACGGAAGTCCAAGGCCTATTCTGAAGATTTATCGAAGAAGAAGTCTAAAGGCGGAAGTTTAACGAAGTCGAAGAACTTAAGTCTAATAGAAGAAGAAAATTAAAAGACAAGTTCAAATCCCGAGACGACAAAGACAAAGAATTAAAGTCGAGTCGAGAAAACGTGAAGAAAGCAAGAAAGAAGATGCAACACATGCACTCCTTCCACCTTCCCTATAAATACCCTCCTAATAGTCATTAGGAAGGGAGTTAGTTAATTAGCTAGTTTTTAATTTTCACTTTTCTTTCTAGTTTTAGAGAGAGAAAGTCTTAAACTTTCTCTCACTAAGTTTCATCTTTTTCTTTTAATCTTTCAAGATTAAACACTTTGTATTGCTTATTTTCATTAATCAAGTTCTATTTTAAGCTTTTAATCCTTAATCTCATTCTACTTTTCTTTGATTTTAGATTGATTTTGGTGCGATTATCATATGATCCGTTTTGTTCTAATTGATTTCGTGCTTAAAAAGTTAATCTTTTGATCATTTCATAAGTTTTCATTTGATTAAGCTTTAATACTCTTGTGCTTATTGGCTTATTTTTATGATTAGCTTACTTTCTTATAAAAAGCTTTCTTAAAAAGTTCATGTTTTTATTGTTTGATCCAAAAAGTTTGCTTATTTTGAGGTTAGATAAGTTGAGATTAGTGCTTATTTGACCCGTTTAGTTTGATTCGTTATAGTTTTGGGAATAAGCTCATCCTATAGCTTATTTTCTTGCTTTTTATCCGAATCCCACCATTTTCGGAAAGGGTACAAACCCCTTTCCGATTTAAACATTCCGAGCAGCCACCATATTACCCTTTCCGATTGATCAATCGGAAAAGGGTTTGAGTTTTTCCGATTTGCTCCCTCCTTATTCCGATCAATTGATCGGATAAGGGTTTAGGATTCCGATCTGGCCCTGTTTGCATATTCCGATTTGAGTGGTAATCCCAGTATTCCGATCTGACAATTTTGTGGATATTCCGATTGTGAGTTTTTGGTGTATTCCGATTGGGGGTGTGTTCCCAACATTCCGATTGGTTTCAGTAGTTGGATATTCCGATCAGTACCCTTCCCATATTCCGATTGTGTGCACTTTCCCCATATTCCGACCACCAGATCGGAATATATTCCGATTTGGGCTTGTTTTTGGCTTATTCCGATTAGGCTTATTTAGTGTATTTTTTTCATTGAATTTCTAAGTGTTAGTCTTCATTAAGTTTTAAAGCATTTTTCTAATCTAGTCTTTAAGTTTCCTAGCATTTTCTTTTAACTCATTTTAGTATTAATCTTTTAAACTTCTACTTTACTCAACGACACTTACTTATTACTTGCTTATAGTTTAAATTAGACAAATCAACCAAACCATTCTCTTGATTCACCAAAAGACGATTGAGTCGCACTCTAGACCGGTTCTCAATTCGAAAGGATTCGGACGATAAGATTTTATACCTAGCCAAAAGCGAAACATTAGTTTCCTATCCTAAACCACCTTTTGACTCCATCGTTCCGTCGTGGATAGTAGGTTTTTTTGGGTAAAGATCGTAACCATAAAACCATTGAAAACCATTCAAAGTGCTTGATAGAAATCAAAGCTTTTAACACTTTGAAAGTTTTATATTTTCAAAAAGCTCCCCCTTCACACATGTTTCGATATGCGAAATAATTTGGCATGTGAAGGAAAGAGTTGCACTTGAGTCTTTAAGATCACATGTTGCGATATATTACATTTTAATCACATTTTCTCCCCCTATCTCTAATATAAAAAATATCATATTAGAGATACCAATTGATTAAAACAGGACAATTTCCGAAAATCGATTAGGAGAGAAACATGTGTGCACGCATGAATCATGGAACATTTTCAGTCGGGTCGCTCCCCCTCAACAATATATGTGTGTCTTGAGACAAAATTTGACAAAATTTTAGAAAAACGACACCACAAAATGTGTTGAGGTACGGAGTTGAGATGCCTTTACCGATAATATATGACAGATTTAATATCATTTTCGGAATGTGTTGGATACATAAAATATGACAATTTTAGAGATGTATCCAACAACATTAAAAGGCTTGATTTTAAAACGCTCCCCCTCAAAAATTGATCAGAATAACCTATGACAATTTTGAGATATGAAAACCACATATGAGGAAGGGAGTGTTGAACACACAATTTTGAAAGATTTAGAAAAATCTTTTGAGAAATTCTTGAAAAATTGTGTTCAACGGTTTTAAAATAATCAGGATAGAAGACTTCTTCTATTGCATAGGGAAAGTGCACTGAAACGTACACTTCCCTGTCGGGTCCATTTTTCATGAGCTCAAAACTTTGATTGTTTTGTGACTAGCTCATGACCGAGAAAAATAAATTTCCCGTTGTGAAGGATAAGTTATCATCCGTGATAAACTTTGCTTAAGTTGAAGTTCGAGGTCTAAGCTGACATTTACTTAGAAATCATTTTTCATGAACTTAAAAACTTTGAATGTTTTTATGAGAAGCTCATGACCGAGAAATATGATTTTCTCGTTGAGAAGGATAAGTTATCGTCCGAGATAAACTTTCCTTAGTTGAGGTTCGAGTCCTAAGATGTGATGCGCTTAGAAGTCATCGTGAGAGTATATCAAGCAGCTTCATTTGCCAAAACCTCCAAGTCTTCTGGAGTCATATACTTCATACCAAGACAGCCAACGAGATACGCAAACCTATCTTTCGAGAGAGCTTTTGTAAACAAGTCTGCCAGCTGGTACTCAGTTCTCACAAAGTATAATTCCACGATGCCGCGTTCCACTTGTTCCTTGATGAAGTGATATCTGACATCGATGTGCTTGGTGCGGGAGTGCTGAACCGGATTGCAAGATATGGCTATGGCCGACTTTCAGTCACAATACATAGGTATTTTATCAAAGTGGAAGCCATAATCCATGAGTTGAGTTCTCATCCAGAGGACTTGAGCACAGCACGCGGATAGAGCCACATATTCTACTTCAGCTGATGAGAGCGAAGTGCAATCCTGCTTCTTTGATAACCAGCTGACAAGCTTGTCTTCCCCTAGAAATTGTATGTTACCAAAAGTGCTTTTTCGACTATCAAGACAACCTGGGTGATCAGAATCTGAAAAAGCCGTTAGATGAAAACCGGTTTCCCTCGGATACCAGAGTCCCATGTGAATGGTATTCTTAAGGTACCGAAAGATCCGTTTAACCTCTTTGAGGTGCTTTTGAGTAGGTCTGGCTTGATATCGTGCACAATAGCATGTGGCATGATGAATATCAGGCCTGCTGGCTGTAAGGTACATAAGTGACCCGATCATACTGCGATATCGCGTTTGGTCAACGGGATACGAGTACAGGTCAGCGTCTAGGGATGTGGTCGAAAATGGTGTACCAACGCGAGCACATGAGGTCATACCATGCTTTTTAAGTATCTCTTGAGCATACTTAGCTTGGTTAATGAAGATACCATGTGGGGATTGATGAATCTGGAGGCCTAAAAAGAATTTTAGCTCCCCCATCATTGACATTTCAAATCTGCTGTGCATTAATTTTTCAAAACGTTTTGAAAGTTTTGGGTTCGTAGAACCAAAAATAATGTCATCAACATAAACTTGCACCAGCATTATGTCATCCCCATATTTATTAGTAAAGAGAGTTGGATCAATAGAACCTTTGGAGAATCCTTTGGACACCAAGAAGTTTGAAAGTTCTTCGTACCATGCCCTTGGAGCTTGTTTAAGTCCATATACAGCCTTCTTGAGACGATAGACTTTGTTAGGATGATGAGGATCGATGAATCCTTCAGGCTGATTCACATTCACTTCTTCCTTCAAATGACCGTTGAGAAAAGCAGTTTTAACGTCCATCTGAAAAACCGTGAAGCCCTTATGTGTAGCATAAGCAAGGAATATCCTGACTGCTTCCAAACGAGCGACTGGAGCGAATGATTCATCGTAGTCTATGCCTTCTTGTTGACGGTATCCCTTAACCACAAGACGAGATTTGTTTTTTATGATGGTTTGTTCTTCATCCAGTTTGTTTTTCCAGATCCATTTGAAATCTAAAATTGACGTTCCATAGGGTCGGTCAACAAGTTCCCAAACATTTAGGCGTTCAAATTGATGAATTTCGTCTTGCATTGATTCAATCCACGCATGATCAGTCATGGCTTGTTTGATGTTTGTAGGTACAGTTGAACTCACGGTGAGTGCATACATACACACATCGCCATCGGTTTCGAGTTGTCTGCGTGTTCGAACCGGGTGTGAAGGATTTCCAATGACTTGCTCTAATGGATGATCACGTGTCCAATGGCGAGTGGATGGATATGGTTGGTAGAATGTATGCATGTTGGACGGATCAACATGTTGAGTAGAAGACTCTCCGACTTCGTGTACCGGTGTACCGAACGGATTGATAAATTCTTCTTCGTCGGGTTGTGCATCGACTGCTTGATTGTTGTTTCCTCCTTCAGCATTGACGGTTGGTGTTGTTGGTTGTATGACTGTTTCTTGAGTTTGTTGAGTATCCAATGGAATAGTCTCTTGAGCAACGGTTGTTGAAGTAGAGGCAGTTGTGTCTTGTGAACTTGGTTCGGGTTCATCAGCAGTATCGACAGCGGAAGGTTTTGACACAACTTGATTGTTTCCATAGTAATATTCTTCAAACATTGGATCATATAAATCAACCAACTCATTCATATGTGTCGTATCCGTCGATTCTGTTGTAGGAGTATTTTCTTGACATTCTTGCACGGGACGTACACTGTTGTGTGTAGGTGCCATTGTTGGACATTGAGGAGTGGGACTTGAGCTGTTGTGATCAAGTACCATTTGTGGAAATTCGTCAAAGTTCACATGAATTGTTTCGACAATAATCTTTTTTCCCTTGTTATAGACCCGATATCCTTTCGACAATGTCGCATACCCCACAAAAATACATGCATCACCTTTTTCTTTCATCTTGTCGAGATTCTCACCGTCTTTAAGAATGTAGCATAAAGATCCAAATACGTGAAAGAATTTGATAGTAGGTTTCCTGCCATTGATGATGTGGTAAGGTGTCTTTTCATGTCTAGGGATGAGGAGAGAACGATTTTGAGTATAACAGGCAGTTGTAATTACTTCAGCCCAGAAGAATAGCGGTAATTTTGAAGCAGAAAGCATTGTTCGAGCAGCCCCAACCAAAGTACGGTTCCGCCTTTCGACAACGCCGTTTTGTTCTGGAGTTCGAGCAATAGAAGTTTGATGTTCGATGCCTTCTTCTTGAAAATAAGATTGCAAGTTCTTGTTCAAAAATTCAGTACCCCTATCCGTTCTTACGGTTAAGACTTGAGCTTGAAGATTGCGTTGTATCATCTTGAGAAAGTTTTTGAGAACCTCTGGTGTTTCATCTTTGGACCTTAAGAAGAAATTCCATGTGTATCTAGAGTAATCATCAACAATCATGAGAATATACTTTTTCCCGTTAATACTCTCTACACGCATGGGACCACATAAATCTATGTGTAGAAGTTCCAATCGTCCTTTTGAGCTTGGGGTAGTCTTTGATTTGAAAGACTTCCGTTTTGCTTTCCCCAACTCACAAGAAGAACAAAGATGGTCTTTGACGAATTTTAACTTTGGGAGACCGGTCACAATATCATTTTTCGAAAGCAAGTTGATGGTGTCAAAGTTGAGATGTGACAATCGTTGATGCCATAACCATGCTTGAGAGGATGAAGCTTTAGCCATTAAGCAAATTGGATTTGTTGAAGATGTGTCTTGAAGAGTTACTGTGTACAGATCAGAACCACGAGAACCTGTAAGAAGGTCATTCCCATCGTAGTCTCTAACATAGCAAGTAGATTTCTGAAAAGCCACTTCCAAATCCGCATCACAAAATTGACCAACCGAGAATAAATTGTGATTCAGTCCCTCGACGTAATAAACCCGTTTAATAGTGATATTCCCTTGAACCAAGTTTCCATATCCGAGTATCGGTGCAAATTGATCATTTCCAAACCGTACCGTACCCAGAAACTTATCCACGAAGTTAATGAGAAGCTTGAGATTCCCGTCATGTGGTTTGTACACCCGGAGTCCATTATGAATAGGATGATTTCGACGAGCTGCAGAAGAATTAGAAGACAATGTAGCATTTGACAAATGGGAGCCCTTGATAGAAATGGGTTCCAAAATAGTAGTGGACCTAGATTCTAAAGGCAAGCTAACATTCATAGACCCAATTAGAATGGGGGTTGTCTTAGGTACCCATTTGTATCCGGGTGGTGTAAATCTTGAATACCCCCGTGTACATGTCCTAATCATGTTCTCATAAAGCTTCTTTAACCTGCTTTGTTTACGTAGAGTAGTGGATTCTAACGCACTTAGTTTCTTAAGTGGTTGCTCAGTGGATTGGTTCAAAGTTCTTGTGGGTTCACTAGTACTAGTGGGCATACGAATAGGCTTTCTAGTTCTAGTATTCACGCCATTATGATTAAGAGCACAAGCATCATGATTGAAAGTACGAACACATTTGCCACATTCAACACAAACAAATTCAACATTCGAGGTCTTAGCATTTAAACTGTCATTACATGCAGTTACAGACGTTTTATTCTTAGAAAACTTAAAATTCCTACGGTGGTCTTCTACTTCCAACTTCTTTCCTTGACTAGTGTTAGGCATGACCTTATCTTGCCTTCTATCGCTCTTAAGCTGTGGTCCGTTGACTGATAGGTGTGGAAACACCCATCCTTTTTACCACTTAATTACAATAATAACCGAGCCAAAACGTGTATTTTATGTCATTTATGTCGGAATTATGCGTGGTTTGCGTTTTTGTTGTGATTTAGGACGAAAAGGTGAAAAGTGGAGAAAACACGGCATTAACGGGCTTTTATCGAAGAAAAAGACGAAAGATGAAGTCGAAAGATCAAGAGTGCAAAAAAGAACGGAAGTCCAAGGCCTATTCTGAAGATTTATCGAAGAAAAAGTCTAAAGACAGAAGTTTAACGAAGTCAAGTCTAATAGAAGAAGAAAATTAAAAGACAAGTTCAAATCCCGAGACAACAAAGACAAAGAATTAAAGTCGAGTCAAGAAGACGTGAAGAAAGAAAGAAAGAAAAGAAGAAGCCTCCAACTACCCTCCTTTCCTATAAATACCCTTCATATCACCACATGAAGGGAGTTAGTCAATTTTTTAGATTAGTTTTAGTTTTAGGAGTAGGAGTAGTTTAGAGAGAGAAAGTGACAGTTTCTCTCTCTAGAACTTTAATCTTTCATCCTTTTATCTTTCTTGTTTTCAATCAAACTTTTACTTTTTAAGCTTAATCTTGTCTTAATCTTTATGTTATTAATCTTTCTTTCATAATCTTTTTCATCTAGTTCTTATTTAAAAGTTTTGATCTTTTTAATCCTTCTTTACTTAAAGTTCATCTTTTTATGTTTTGATTTTTAAAGTTTGTTTGTTTTCGAGTTAGATAAGTTGATTAGTGCTTATTTGATCCATTTAATCTGCGATTTGATTTAGCTTGGTGATTAAGCTTGCCAAAATAGCTTATTTCATTGGCTTATCACTCGAATCCCATTATTTTCGGAAAGGGTACATTCCCTTTTCCGATTGGTATACTTTCCGACCATCCCCAATACCCTTATTCCGATCATTAGATCGGAAAAGGGTTTAGCCATTCCGATCTAGGATCAATTTTAGCTATTCCGATTGTATGATTTTTGCTATATTCCGATTGGTATGTGTTCATATATTCCGATTGTTCATTTTCTTATTATTCCGATTGGTTCTCGTTTTTAATGCATTCCGATTGTTCAAGTTCTGTTAACATTCCGATTGGAACTTTTCTTTATCACCCGATCGGAATGTATTCCGATCGGAACATTTTGTTTTGTTTGTTCTTCCGCCATTTCACTCGTTTTATTTTTAGTCTATTTTAGTGTCGATTTGCATTCTTATTTAATTGTCAATTTACTTTTCGCTAAGTTTTAATTTTACGTCATTTAATTTCACGTCATTTACTTTTAACGTTTTTAAATATTGCACCGTTCTACGTTTCAAGTAGTTTTAGTTTTAATTTCCCGTCATTTATTATTAAGTCTTGCACATTTATTTTACCAACACCAAAAATATTTGTTTCACCAAGAACAACTAATCTCTTACAATTAACCGGAAATCAATTCGAGAAGATACCGAGAAAACGAACTTTCAACGAGTAAAATCTTGAGTATCAAATGGCACCGCTGCTGGGTCTTTTCGTGAGGATCGAAAGCTTTTTGTGAGAGAAGCGTTGGATTTTGGGATCCGTTCATTTGTGAACGTTATTTTTCGTGTCAAAATTTTCAAAAATCCAAAAACATTTGAAAAATCATAAAAAGCATTTCTTTTTCAAAGTTTTGCATCAAACATATTCTTCTTGCTTATCTATCTTTCTTTATGGATTTTTATGTCCATTGCGTCGGGTGTAGGAGACGATTGTACGGGAACGACTCTTGTCAAAGGTGTACATGTGAGCGGTGCGGAAACGATATCAAAGATACACAATTAATACCAGGATTTTGTCCTTTGTGCCACTCACTTAATTCGTCCTTTTTGAACCCACCTACTCTTTCCCCGTGCATCTATTGTGGAAGCAATTCTCATTGGCATGTTTCGTGCCCGGTTCAATACCCGTCTGTTCACGGGCAAGAACCGGGGTACAATTATGACAATGAAAATAGCTACCCACAAGACGCATCCGACTCTTCTCCTTACCCTTCTTGCCAAAATTGTGGGGGTCCTCACGATACCTATTATTGTCAACCAATGAATTGTTATGAGCAAAATCCGTGTCCTCAGTTTTCTTCACCAATGGATTATTATGAACCAAACCCGGTTTATGATTCTTCTCAACCGATGAACTACTATGAGCCACAACCATGCTATAATTCAGGTTTTCAACATTTTGAACCCCCACAACACCCCATCGATCATCAACCCTCCTTCGAACATTTGAGCTCCCACGAATAATGGGCCACTCTTGCTAAGCAAGGTCAACAACTTCAAGAAGCTTTCAACAAGATCATCGAAAAATATCAAGAGGATAAACGACAGGAGCAAATATCGAATATCGAGACTTATACTCCTCCCCCGGTGTATCCATACTATTATGATGATGATGACGATGAACCTACTATTTCTTGGAATGATCTTACTGCTCAATGTCCTAGTGCTATTGTCATCCCTCCTCTCAATATCCCAAACGTGTCTAAGGAGTGTGATACATTGAATGAGCTTAGTGATGTTGGTCTTGATAAAGTGTTTGATGATGAGGTTTGTGACATACCAGCTGCTATGGAGCCTGAGGACGACGTTGCTCTCACAGAAGAGGTCGATCCTAATGATGTCGATTTTTCTCCAAGCTATGAGAATTTCACTTTTGAAATTTCTCAATCTCCACCGGGAGATGCTGACGATGACGATTTATTCTCTCCGGTTTACGAGAAGTTCACCGATGAACATGATCTTGTGGATAAGGTGGAAGACGTGCTTCTTCGAGATAGATTACGGAAAGTGCACCTTCTTATTGCTCAAATCGAAGCGTTGACTTCTCCTCCTCTTTCCGAGTCTTTGCCTCCATCTATTCCTCCCGTTGAAGATAATGACCCATTGCTGGAAGAAATCGACATTCACTCCATACCACCAGGTAATGATGACGATGACATGGAGGGGGACATTATTTTTGATAATTTGCTGCATGAAGATATTGTCCCAAGTCCCCCTCCCGAGCACCTTTCATCCTCCCCTTTAGAGACTATCTCGGAGGATGAGTGCTTTGACCCGAGAGGTGACATTGCTTATGCTATAATTGATAACAATACGGCTTTGCCGCTTGCTCAGCATCTATTGTCTTTGGGGGACGACAATGTGCTTACTGTACCCACCCCACCTCCCGTGGATCTTGAATTCACATACTTCTCGTATGTTGAAAGGGTTTTTCTCCCATTCAAGACTTTTCCCCCTGCCTCTCCTTTGTTGATGTCAACCGGGAACGAGGACAAGGTCTTTGATCCCGGTATTGCATTCGAGGCTTCCCCATGGACCATTTAATTCGGGGACGAGTCAGGCTCGTGACTCGGTTAATATAAACAAGCGCTTTTTGGGAGGCAACCCAATTATCTATCTATCTTTACCATAAGTGTAGGGGGGAGCCCCGTGGTGTTTCTTGTTCTCTTTCTTATCATGTGCAGGGATTCGAGCTTCAAAGACACACTCTTGATGACTTTTGATGAACCGTGATTCCGTGTTCCCTTCTTCCCGGTTCTATCCTAAACTCTTTTCGATTCACTATTTTATATTTCTCAATATGAAAATAGGAATCTCTTTAGTTGTCTTTTCCTTAGCAAGATTTAAACAACGTGCACAATGTCCTAAGTGTAGGGGAGTTTACTCCCACATGCTTAAACATTGAGGACAATGTTTATATTAAGTGTAGGGGGACTTCTATCGAAGTTAAGTGGTCTTTTCCTTGTATTTGTCCTCATTTTAACCGGAAAATCAATTTTTCGACATTTTTCAAAAATTTTAATCTATTTTGGCCTACTTGTATAGTTGTATTTTCCTTTGTTATATTTATTTTCTTTCCTTATTAGAATAAATTTCAATAAAGTGGTTTTAATTTTCAAACGTTGTGAATCTTTTGACTCAACCCGAGTTTACTTATCTAAGTTTACTCTAGCTAGTATCCTTAACGTGTTTAAGTCAAGTTTTGCTAGGCTTTTATATAGGGAGCTATAAAACGCGAAAGTCTTAACTCTCACGGGTTAAGAACAAGAACTTTTCGCAAGTTCCTATAATTGATCCTAGAGAGTCGTTTATCAAGGGAACTTTAAGATGCGATTTCTAAACTTGAAAAAGTCTAAGAATTTGCAAGATCCTATAGGCGACTCGAAAACCCAAAACTTTGATTTAATAGGCTAAGTATCCACGAGTCTCATTACTTGAGATTTTAAACTGTGGAGAACGAGAGATGATAGAGCCAATTATAAGTCCAAGTATTCTTTCGTGAATTTATGTGAGTTAATTATGAGCCTATTCTCCCATCGCTTGCTAATAATTTATCTGCTAATAAATAAGGTTGTACGATTTGAAAAGTTACTTAGCTTCTAGCCCCAGATCGTTTAAAAGTTGCTCGGTACGGATTAGAGTTCATAGCCAAGGCATAACTTATTGAAGCGGGGCGCGAAGATTGGCGAGTCCGAAAAGGCCCTAACAAGGCATGAGGGCTACGTTTTGTTGCTAAAGATCCAAAAGTGATGTGAAGAATCATTTATCAAAAATCTATATGAAGGATCAAGACACACGACGAAAAGCAAATACTCCCCAAAAGATCAAGGAGAAGTCTATCCAAAAAGACCCTAACAAGGTATGAGGATAAATAAATCCAAGTCCTAAAAGGAGGCGGATCGTTGTATATCAAAGTCCAAAATAAAGATTGGAGAAAAATGACGAAGTCGTGGTCCAAATATGAAGAATCTCTCAAAACTTCAAGTGAAGAAATTCCTATTATGAAGAGAAGACCATAATTTCAAGAACGTCTCTCGAAGATTCGAAGTATGAAGTCGCTGCCAAATATCGGTCCGAGAAAGGTCTCAAATCGTGAAGTGAGTTATGCCAAGATATGAACTTTATGAGGTCCCGAGAAGCAGTTTTAAAAGATTTGGTCCTTTAGCTAACTATTGATTAAATCGTTCACTTTATTTCGGACTAAATAACTATCGAAATATAAGTCAACGATGTATCCTCGTGATCATTCAAGACAACAATAAAATAAAAGAGATACACCTAGGAATAAGGGAGTCTAAGTAAATAATTGGCCCACATGAGTTCGTGTTAGTTTGCTAACTTATAATAACAATGATCTCGTTTCTAAGCTTGGTTTGGAGAAAGTGAAAACTTGAGGATGATGATCATTCACGACATTTTCAAAACCCAAGGTATGTTTTTGATTTCTTTAATTTATATGTTTATAATTTTCTATTTCTTTAATAAAGGCCAACGTAGATTGATTATGATGGAAAATGTAATCTTGCTTTGTAACTAATGCATTGCATGAGGACATTGCAATGGTTAAGTGTAGGGGATTTGATAGGTGTGGAAACACCCATCCTTTTTACCACTTAATTACAATAATAACCGAGCCAAAACGTGTATTTTATGTCATTTATGTCGGAATTATGCGTGGTTTGCGTTTTTGTTGTGATTTAGGACGAAAAGGTGAAAAGTGGAGAAAACACGGCATTAACGGGCTTTTATCGAAGAAAAAGACGAAAGATGAAGTCGAAAGATCAAGAGTGCAAAAAAGAATGGAAGTCCAAGGCCTATTCTGAAGATTTATCGAAGAAAAAGTCTAAAGACGGAAGTTTAACGAAGTCAAGTCTAATAGAAGAAGAAAATTAAAAGACAAGTTCAAATCCCGAGACAACAAAGACAAAGAATTAAAGTCGAGTCAAGAAGACGTGAAGAAAGAAAGAAAGAAAAGAAGAAGCCTCCAACTACCCTCCTTTCCTATAAATACCCTTCATATCACCACATGAAGGGAGTTAGTCAATTTTTTAGATTAGTTTTAGTTTTAGGAGTAGGAGTAGTTTAGAGAGAGAAAGTGACAGTTTCTCTCTCTAGAACTTTAATCTTTCATCCTTTTATCTTTCTTGTTTTCAATCAAACTTTTACTTTTTAAGCTTAATCTTGTCTTAATCTTTATGTTATTAATCTTTCTTTCATAATCTTTTTCATCTAGTTCTTATTTAAAAGTTTTGATCTTTTTAATCCTTCTTTACTTAAAGTTCATCTTTTTATGTTTTGATTTTTAAAGTTTGTTTGTTTTCGAGTTAGATAAGTTGATTAGTGCTTATTTGATCCATTTAATCTGCGATTTGATTTAGCTTGGTGATTAAGCTTGCCAAAATAGCTTATTTCATTGGCTTATCACTCGAATCCCATTATTTTCGGAAAGGGTACATTCCCTTTTCCGATTGGTATACTTTCCGACCATCCCCAATACCCTTATTCAGATCATTAGATCGGAAAAGGGTTTAGCCATTCCGATCTAGGATCAATTTTAGCTATTCCGATTGTATGATTTTTGCTATATTCCGATTGGTATGTGTTCATATATTCCGATTGTTCATTTTCTTATTATTCCGATTGGTTCTCGTTTTTAATGCATTCCGATTGTTCAAGTTCTGTTAACATTCCGATTGGAACTTTTCTTTATCACCCGATCGGAATGTATTCCGATCAGAACATTTTGTTTTGTTTGTTCTTCCGCCATTTCACTCGTTTTATTTTTAGTCTATTTTAGTGTCGATTTGCATTTTTATTTAATTGTCAATTTACTTTTCGCTAAGTTTTAATTTTACGTCATTTAATTTCACGTCATTTACTTTTAACGTTTTTAAATATTGCACCGTTCTACGTTTCAAGTAGTTTTAGTTTTAATTTCCCGTCATTTATTATTAAGTCTTGCACATTTATTTTACCAACACCAAAAATATTTGTTTCACCAAGAACAACTAATCTCTTACAATTAACCGGAAATCAATTCGAGAAGATACCGAGAAAACGAACTTTCAACGAGTAAAATCTTGAGTATCACTGACGCTAGTAGTGGGGATTACTCCTGTAGAAGAAGACACACGTTGATTAGTTTTCTTAATATTCTAAGGTAACCGCGATGTTCCAGTTTGAGTGGGCTTAGTGTTCATCTTATACATTACAGGTGCTATCACATTGGTACTCTTATCATTTCCTATCTTAGGCAAAGTCTGTGGGGATTGTCCCAAAATAGATGATTTAGGGCATTTATTCGCATTCGGTTGACGAACGGCGGATGGTTTACCCAAAACAGACTTTCCTTTCATTTTCTCAATGAGTTTCTGTAACTCACTTATGGCTATGTCCCTTTCTTTTAGCTGAGCTTTCAAATCATTTATTTCGAAATATTTTTCATTTAGTTGACAAAACGAAGAAGCTGACATTTCTTGACACTTTTTATGATTATGAGATTTTTCACCTTTTTGTAAAGCAAGTTCAAGAGAAATGGAGTGTTTCACAAGTTGAGAAAAACTTTTCGAAAGTTTGTTATATGACTTAATTTGTTTTGAAAGCTCTACTTCAGGATTGCGACATTTCTCGTCCGATTCTGACACTAGACATGCTACATGACAATATTGATCAAGATCGGTATACACACCAAGTATAGCATTCATATGGTCAGCATAAAAGTATTCCTTATAAAGTCGATCAATTTCGTTAGAAAGTTGGTGTTCTTGTGTCTTTAATTTAATTTGAAGAAAATCAACTTCATCTTCAAGAGATTTAACATAACTTAAATCAGTTAACATTTCCTCAGTGAGAGCATTATAAAACATTTCCACATTTTTTGAAAGATCATCAATGGTTGGGACAATGCATTGTTGAATGACAACTTCTACTTGTAGGTTAGGTTTAATATTCCAAATGGTATCCCTAGAAACTTTTTCATAGTCGACGACACCTTTGTACAAATTTAAAACCCCTTGTTTTATAAACTCAAATTGCTGAACACTTTTGCTTTTCTCATCCCATTTACGTTTTTCATCCAAAATTTGCTTTTCTAACAAAATTGATTGCTTTTTGAAACTCCTTTTTAAAGAAACTTTCTTTTGTGGTTCATCACTTGGTGGTGGAACACTATTATACATCTTTTGTTCTTTTGAAAGTTCTTTTTGAGGGACAAACTTAATATGATTGTTAGAATCAGAAAGGTTTATCAAATCACTTAAGTTCCATCGACTTTCTTCTTATTGACGAATGATTTCGTCGCAATCAGGGGAAAGCATAAGAGCAATATTATCAACATAACAACCGATATCATAAAGAGCAGGCTTGGTACTTTGAACTTTCTTGAGATATTCAGGCTTGAAAAAAACCGTTTTCATATTTCTATTGAGCATATTCATAGTTTGAATAGACTGAGCCGTTTTGTAAACAATGTTGTTTAACGTGTCGACTCTCTTTTCCAAAGCAAGAATCTTTTTAATATCCTTTTCTTCACGAGTTTTATAAAGCTCAGTCTGTTCTTTGTTAACCGACTCTAATTAAGTAATTTGGAGTTTATGTAGCAGCAGTTGTTCTTCAAGGTCCAATATCTTTTGTTTTGACATATGAATTTCGTGTGTTACTTCAGAACAAAATTGTTCATTGAGCACCTTACGTTCATATACCAAACCATTAGCTATCGCAACCCATCGATCAGCTTCTTTTACATAATCACACTCTTTAAGCCCGTCTATCTCCTCGGCTAAGGATGTGTTTGCTTGCTTCAAACGTTTATTAGCCTCTTTGTTTTCCTCAATTTCATGTTTTAAAGAATCAATAATAGACGCAAGCAAATCACGGTCCTCATCCGAGTCAGTATCCTGAACAGCTTTTCCGTCATCATTACACATATGCTGTGAATTCGTAGAGATATTGCTATCCTCCGTGTCCATTACATATGTATCATTGATGCTTTCGGGTTGCTCAGGATGACGTCATTCATTAGCAAACACATTATAGTTATCATGTGATGGTACCTTTTCAAGTGGCTCAGAATCATAGATGGGTCCAAAAGTATCATCAGTCTATGGGATCACTTCTTGAATCTTTGCCATGTACACATAATGTGCCTCTAACTCTTGATCATCGGCTTCATCATCAGTGTCATCACGCCAGTCAACTTCATCTGCTGTGAGTGGAATTCCTGCTTCTTCTTTCTTACACAGCAGCATATTTTCCTTGTGATATCCCGAATCCTTAACCCGTTTTGGCTTCTTGCATTCCCTAGCCATGTGCCCAAATCCCTTGCAATTGAAGCACTGAATCCGAGTCTTCTGCACAACCGGAGTGCCTACAGTATCTCTAGCCCCAACTTGATTCGGCATCCTCTGATTATCATACCTAGCATCAGGATCATACTGAGGTGCATGATCAACTTCCTAATATCTTGCATTGGATGATGATCTGAGGTTGTTGTTGGTAGGTTTGTAGATCTTCTTATAAGTTGTGGTGAGTAAAGACATGAGTTCTTCAATCTTCTTGTCCCTTGAAGTTTGTTCATCATCATTGTCTCCATCTGACCGGTGTCATACTTTGGAGGTGGAGTAGGGACAATTGCTTTTGCTTTGTGTTTAGCAGCAGCTAGAGGTTTGGTGGATGAGCTTGATGACTTCGAGGAATGAGTAGGTGGTTGTTGACGAGGAACGGGTTTTATTGAAGTAGCAGCCACAAAAGCAATAGAATTTGCAGACCGTTCTGCCTTTTCAGCCCTTAGTTCATTCACTTCATTCTGATGTTGTTTCAAGATATCATAAAGTTTGTGATAGGATATGGTCTTGATATCTTCCCTTTGTTTAACCAAGGTCACAAACCTTTTCCATTCCGGTTTGAGTTGAAGTAGAAACTGAACGTTGGCATGATGATTGGAGATGGTGCACTGATTTCTGACAAGCTCATTCATCATTTTGTAGAATCTCGAGTAATATGAGTCAATGGATTCACCATCTTCATATGTGAATTTTCTAAACTCCCAAAGTAGATTAGTCTCGAGATCTTGAACATTGATCGACTCCCCTTGCTTCAATCGATGAATTGCATTCCATATTTCCATAGCATTAGGACATGTATCAACTGTGGAATAGATATCGTTATCAATTCCAGTGAGTATGAAGTTTACAGTGTTAGCTTCAGCTTGGAGGAGTTTCTTTTTCTCAGCAGAACATGGGTCAAAGTCCTCCATAGCTCGTATAGTTGATGAAGTACCATCCTCTGCCTGTGTTGTAATTGGTCTGAATTCAAAAACTGGAGGTGGATTCTCAAGGCAGTGGCGAAGAGAAGTTCGGTTTTCTTTTCCGTCGAGAAATCTAAGAAAATGAGATCTCCATTGAACGTAGCAACCGGCAGTGAGCACAGGTGGATTACTGTTGCCACCTTGTTCCAAACGAATTTGATTAGCAGTTGCAATGTTGATGTTGTTGTTAGACATGGTGAATACTTGTGAATGAATTGCAGATCTTAGTGGATTTGTTGTGATGATGTGTGGTTAAAATTGAAATTCCGAAAATTCAAAAAAAAAAATTTCCTCAGTCCGACAATAAATTCCTCAGTCTGACAAAACGGTAAGCCGAAAGATTTTGTATCACCAAATTTTGAATTTGAGTTAGAAATAGCCAAAAACTAATAGGGAAAAAATTTGATTTTACTTGACCTAAAAATTTTTAACTTTTTCTATTTTTTTTTTTAATCTTCGTGTAAACGATGTTCCGAAACTAGTCTAGATAGTGGCTAAGTCTAAAAATTACTCAAACAAAATATCCATCGGAACGTCCATCAGAATAACCTTGTCAGAATGTCCTTGATCGGAATACCCTTGTCGGAATAACCTTGTCGGAATAAACCCTATCGGAGTACCCTGATCGGAATATCACTAATCGGAATAACCTGATCGAAATAACCTTGTCGGAATCTCCCTATCGGAATGTCCAAATTCGAATACTCAAATCGGAATGTCAAATCGGAATGACCAAATCGGAATGCTCGAATCGGAATGTCAAATCGGAATGACCAAATCGGAATGACCAAATCGGAATGCTCAAATCGGAATGCAATCGGAATCACTTGATCGGAATGTGATCGGAAAACTTAAACCCTCTTACGATAACACAGATCGGAATATCCCTAATCGGAATAAATCCCACTTTTCTCAGACAAAACTCAACCAATTCGAGATTTTAAGCCAAAAAATGATCAAAACACCCAAAAATTTTGTGTTTTTAGCCAAAGTAAATATACCAAATCTCTACCACAACTATGTAGAAGATTTTTATCGAGAAAAAACCATAAAAAACACAAGAAAAAATTTGGGACGTGAGATATAGATCAAAATAATCACGAAAAATCAAGAACACACCACACGAATCTTCAATCACCTATCCACTATAGGCTCTTGATACCAAATGTTAATCCCATTTAATCCATAACACAAGATTTAGAAGAGATATTTAGAGAGAGAAAGAGAAGAAAAGTAGAGAGAGAAAAGAGAGAGAATTGGAAGGTTTATGTTTACTAGAGAGAGAAAGTAAAATGAACCAACACCCTCTTCCACACATGGAAGAGGGTATATATACCCTTGGCTTATGGGCCATGGGTTTAAGTGACTTGGGCCGGGCTTGGCTTTGTCTTGGGCTTACGCCCTAACTTATATAATATTAGCTTAAAGTCCAAGCCCGGTTTCCCCGACTAACCTATTACAATACAAGACCATTTAACGACTAAGATGACCTATTACATTCTTATTCGACTATATAAAATATAGGGCTAACATTTATTTAGAGTGGTACGAGGGTTGTACCTTAGTGGAGGCAGTTGGGACGTGCCATCTTCTGAGTGGAAGACGTACACTACATTAAATGCATGTCTATTCTTGGACATGCTTTTAGCCAATTTTATTACAGTTCTGCCAACTATTCACTTTTCTCACTAGGTCGTACTAGGCATCTTTAACTTGAATCTTCATTCTATCCCGCCTAAAGTGTTTTATCATATTCTCTCGCCTAAGCTATAAAGATATAAGGCAAGCCTCTGCCTGCCAAGTCTTCAAAGGGTCCGATGTGACCTCAGAGTATTACCACCTCAGAGGTCCTTGAACACCAACACGTTCCTTCTACATCCCAACTGTTATCCATAATGGCTGGTGAGTATGACTTCATATAATCTATGACTTCTCTGACGATGTCTCTGACTTGAATGTGTCTGGTGTGTCATCTGAGGCTTTGCCTTTAGCTGGTCCTTGTCTGTGTCGCTAGACTCTGTCAGCGACTCATAACACTTAGTCTAATTAAAATTAAATCTAGATTGTGTCATAGTCAGAACTTTCATTAGTCCAACAAATTATATTTTAGAACTTTGTATTCTAGCATGCTCTTTAAAAGTCCACTAATTAGCATGTGAATATTTGAATAGAAATCAGTATTAATTTAAAGGTATATACATTATCATTTTAGCTAAACAGCACATATATACTTTTATAAATCTATGCTTTTAATTGTTGTATAATGTGAATATAAATAGTATTTTTAAATAATGTGTTTTATTAATGATATATTAATTAATACTACATAAATTTATTTATAAGTGTGTATTAATTATTATGTATTAATTAGTTTTTGAATATGAGTATTAAATTAGGTTTGTATTACTAGGGTGTTATAAAATTTAAATTTTAACTTTCAGACTTTCTTATATTGTACATCGTCCATTATCATGTGTAAGTAGATTTTTTTAACATTATTATTTATATTAAAGCTAAATGTATTATATGTAGTATTCATTTTAAATATGTGCAATATTCATAATATCAAATGAATTCTCAATTACGAATTAAAATCTTTTCATCATTCGCCATCAAAATGTTGTTTCAAATTTTACGAAAAATTATTTTTAATTTTGTGAATAAAAAAACTCCGAAAATTATATAGATTGGTTTTCGAGGTACTTTGTGATTTAGTAATCTTTTAGAACTTTGTATACTAGTATGCACTTTAAAATTCCACTGATTAATATGTGGATTTTTGTATAAAAATTTATACTAATTTGAAAGTATATCATTTTATATAAATTAAAATATTTTTTAAATGTTTATTGAAATTAATTTTTTTAGTAATTAAATAGATTTAAATATGTAAAAATACTTATTTAGATATATATGCAATTTATCATGTTTCATAAGGGTATATATGTAATTTTAAGTTTAACTTAGATATATATGCAATTTATCATATTTCATAAGGATATATATGCAATTTTAAGTTTAAGTTATATATATATATATATATATAGAATTTAGATAAAATGGTTTAGGTGCTTAAAGTTGTTAAAATGAGAAGTATTAGAAAATGGGCAAAAATCACATTTATTGATTAGTTTTGGTACGTTTATGATTTTTTAGTTTATGTACGAGTGTTTTGGAAGTTTTAGTTCGTGTACGATAGCTAGTTCACAATTTTTAATATTACTAGTTTTTCGTGTATCAGTTGTGTATCATAGTTTATCAATTATTTTGTTATATCGAATGCAACATGTGATAATGTATCACTGAATTTGCGAATAAATAATTATTTATGCTAATAATATTTTTTGAAGTAAAACTATGTATCATATGTATCAGCTATAAATTTTTACGTATCAAATTTTTAGTGTTTTTATACCAATTTTTATGTATAAGATTTATTGTTTTGTGTTTAATATTAAATAAATCACATGTTAATTGATAAAATCAATGGTTAAGATGATTTTTTATTTTAACAACTTTAAGCTACTACACCACAATAACCTAACTCTCTCTCTCTCTCTCTCTCTCTCTCTCTCTCTCTCTCTCTATATATATATATATATATATATATATATATATATATATATATATATATATATATATATATATATATATATATATATATATATATATATATATATATATATATATATATATATTTGCAATTTTGATTTTTTGCAAGAATATATATGCAATTAACCCTTTTATATAAACAACATATGTGTTTAGTTGTTACTAGTAGGGTACCCACGCAATGTAGCGGCGGGTACCTTGTGACTATATTGTGTGGCAAATAAATATTATACGGTTAACATTTTTTAACAATAACTTTACAAATGAATGATAAGATAAATTAAAATAACTTTAAGCAATAACAATGCTTGTGAAGGATTTCAGTTTTAAGACTTTCAAAATCTGGCATAACACATCCAAACAAACACGACACTGATAAGATTTACCATAATCGAAAACATCAACAACATGACCGATGTGAAAGGGCCGATGACAACAAGGAGAACATTAGCATGTGTGAGTGGAAGTCAGGGTTGTGTGTAGGTGGATTAGGTTTTTGTAGATACTTTGTCTGAATTTAAATAGTGAGGTTTTAGCTAAATTTTGAATTTTTGTCAAAGATATTTATGTTTTATAAACGGGGTTGTTACAAATTTTTTAATGAGATGTTATAAGTTTTGTATATGTTATAATGGGTTGTTGCAAGTTTGTATATGATTTAAATAGGATGTGTTAATATTAGAGGTTGTTACAATTTTGTATATGCTTCAAATGGGTTGTATATAGCTTTCCAAATAAAAAATGTTTAGGGCTTAATATTTTAAGACTTCCAATTATAAAAATGAGGTAAATGCTTTATAAAGTAGTAAAGATAAAGATATAATGTTAATATAAAATTATATTTTTAATTAATGAGTGTATTAATTTTATTATATAAGCGTATTAATTCTTATGTATTAATTAGTTTTAATACGAGTTTTAAATAAATTTTTATTAATGAGTCGTCATAAATTTTCTATTTTGATTTTTTATACTTCTATATTGTATATCGTGCATTAATATGTATTAGCAGGGTATCCGCGCGATGCGGTGGCGGGTACCCTGAGATTAATCGAAGAAAGGTAAAAAAATGATCTTGCCAGGTCAGGTTCGCTCATTTGCATAGGTTTCAGCCGGTTTTCTCTAGATTTCAATTAAACCCGTGGACCTGTTCTCATTTTAAAACTATATGTACCATCAACTTGTAAGTTATATGAAAGTTTTTTTTTTGTGTTTTAATAGTTGCACAATATGTATACCAAGATGTATTATTCATTTTAGGGGTATTTTTAAATAATATTAATTAGGATGTTTAATATATTAATTAATATGTACTTGTGACATACAATTTATAACATGCATTAATTAAAATTAATTTTTTAAAAAGTGATAGCAATGCTTAATTGATTTGTAAAATATATTTTAAAATTTGTATTACTTAAAAAATTTATGCTTAATTGACTTGTACAATATGATTTAAAATTTTGTATTACTTAAAAATTTAATGAAGAAAGAGTGTATAAAATATTTTATAAGAGAGTATGATAAATTAATTTTTAAACATTACTTCGTATTATTTATAATAAAGCTAAATGTATTATATATAGTATAGTTGTATAGGTATAAATTTATTAAAATATCTTGTTTGGATTGATATTGAGGGAGTCCCTTTTAAATTATAGTCGAACAACACGTTCGTACGGATTTCTGCCAAATGGGGGGAATTCCTTGGCATGGATGATAAGGAGGAAACGTACTTCCATTCCAAACGTATGTGTATTCTTACGAAGCTAGAGAAGAACATCTTTGAGAACTTTAAAATTATTTTTCAAGGGAAGATATTTTGGATTCGTTCTAGTGAAACTCCTGGTTGGGTTCCTGATTTTCTGGATGAAGTGGTTGAAGATGAATCCGATGTTGATTCAAAGGTGGCGATCCTATTAATCATAATGATGACTATGATGACTTTCAGGGTGCGGTCCCTGAATTGGTGTTTGAGTTGGTAAGGCAAACTAATGATATACTGCTTGAAGAACCTATAGGTCAGATGGAGAATGTATTTGAGGACCCGTTTGGTTTGTACTCACAGCTAGAATAAAAAGAAGGGCAATAATGGTGATGTGGGTGTTTCTTATCAAACCCCAAATTATCCTCTAGGTTATACTCCCAATGTATCCTTAAATGAACGTAGTACCAACAACCCTCATGAGCCGAATCAGGACAAGAATACAAAAGACTCAACTGAATTAGTTTGTTCAGGTCATTTCAAAAAATTATATGTCCCACGTACGGGTGGTTCTATTTTATGTTTGATGGAAGAATTGGTTAAAGTGAGGGAATACCATAGGTTATAACATGGATGGTGTTGTGAACAACATGACACAAATCATTGAATCACAAGGAGAGGCTGACATGGATCGATAAATTTTATGTCAATGAATATCCACGGCCTCGCCCAAAAGGCCAAAAAAGATTGGTTAAGGAGTTATGTATCAAGCATAGGGTGAATTTTTTAGCGTTGAAGGAAACTAAAACGGAGAGCATTGATTTTATTACGGTTAAGAAGTGTTTGGGTAATTTCAGATTTGATTGTATTCATAGTGATGCAGTTGGTAACTCAGGGGGCATTTTATGCGTGTGGGATGTCAATTCCTTCCGTATAAGTAATCACGTTGTTTCATATTCTTTTGTTATGATTCAGGGAGTTTGGCTAAAACTGGTAAAAAGTTCCTCATTGTTCCGGTCTATGATCCTCACGATATGAAAGATAACTCATGTTGTGGGATTACTTGTCTCATGTTACACAATAATGGAATGGCGAGAGTATTATTATGGGTGACTTCAACGAGGTCAGTTTTAAATGGATCAGATTCGGGTCGTTGTTTCATGCCTATGGTGCCATTATGTTCAACTCCTTCATTGCTAATACAGGGTTGAAGGAAGTCTCTCTTGGTGGTAGCTCTTTTACATGGTGCCATAAATCTGCCACAAATATGAGAAAACTAGACAGGTTTCTCATTTCTAAAAACTTATTTAATACTTGTTCTAACATTACAGCTATTACTTGGGAGCGTTACCTATCTGAACACCGTCGTATCTTGCTTCGTGAATCACAATCACATAGAGATTATGGTCCAATTCCATTCAGATTTTATCATCATTGGCTCGAATTTAAAAGTTCTTCAAATTTGTAGAAGACACGTGGAAAAAAGCTCATAATGTTGCTTCGAATGCTATGTGCGGTCTAGCATTTAAATTAAGACATCTCAAACTGAAAATCAAGGAATGGATAAAACATAACACAAACGATATGAAATCGGGCAAATCTAAGCTCAAAGAAGATCTTTAAGTTTTAGATTATTCTATTCATAGTGGTGACGGTTCTGCTGATTTGGCTAAGAAAAGATCCGAGGTTATTCACAAGATTCTAGAAATTGATAAGTGTCAAGCGATGGAAATGGCTCAAAAGGCCAAGATTAAATGGTGCATCAAAGGGGACAAGAAATCTAGTTTATTTCATGGTATGTTGAACAAAAAACGCAGCCAACTAAGTATTCATGGTATCATGGTAGACAAAATTTGGATTGACGATCCTCTCAAGGTTGAGCGTGAATTTTATCAACATTTTAATAATCGATTTGCTAAACCGGGTATGGATCGTGTGATTCTTGGCATGGAGGATCCAAATAAAATCAATTTAGAGAAGGAAATTGATTTTGAACGCGATGTCTATAAAGAGGAACTAAAGCAAGCGTTTTGGATTGTGTGACTAATAAATCCTCGGCCCCGGACGGGTTTACGTTTAGTTTTTATAGGCATTTTGGGACTATCATCGAAAAGGATGTCTTTGAAGTTGTCAAGTGTTTCTTTAATTCTGGCATCATTCCTGACGGGTGCAACTACACTTTCATTACTTTGATACCGAAAATCTCTGATGCCAACCTGGTCAATGATTTTAGACCTATCAGTCTCATCGGGAGTGTTTATATAATCATTGCAAATATCCTATTGAATCGTCTAGTGGGAGTGTCGGGTGATATAGTTAACGAGGTGCAATCTGCTTTCATTGCAGATAGACAAATTCTAGATGGTCCTTTCATTCTCAATGAGGTTATTCAATGGTGTAAAATGAAAACAATCTCTAATCTTTAAATTCAATTTTGAGAAATCTTTTGAATCGGTTCGATGAAATTTTTTAGATGAGTTGTTGAAAAAATTTGGCTTTGGTGATAAATGGTGTAGATGGATCTAATGCTGCCTTATATCGTCGAGAGGGTCCATCCTTATTAACGACAGTCCTACGGAAGAATTCCAATTTTTTAAAGGCCTCAAAAAAGGTGACCCTTTAACTTTGTTCTTATTCGTTTTAGTTATGGAAAGTATTTATCTATCTTTTCAGCGGGTAGTGGACGCGGGTTTGTTTAAGGGCATCCGATTAAATGCTTCTACAACCCTTTCTCATATGTTCTATGCGGATGATGTGGTGTTTTGGGTTAATGGGGTGAGGGTAACATCTCAATTTTAACTCACGTCCTTGAATAATTTCATCGAGATTCTGGATTGCAGATTAAGATGGGAAAATGTAAAATTATGGGGATCTTGGTGGCGAAGAATATAGTTACTTGCGCTACGAACAAACTTGGTTGTCTTATGCTTAATACTCCCTTCACCTATCATGGTATTAAAGTGGGATGTTCGATGGCTACAATATACACATGGTCATCAAAAAGGTGAGTTATCGTCTCTCCAAATGGAAAATAAAAACCTTGTCTATAGGTGGTAGACTTACATTTATTTGATCGGTGTTAAGTTTCATCCCTATATATCATTTGTCCATATTTGAAGCCTCGATTTCAGTCATTAATAAGCTTGAATCTATTCAGGGATATTTCTTCAATGGGCACGAACCAAACAGCAAGAAAACTTCCTGGACCAAATGCAATAATGTCTTGGTGCCTAAAGTAAAGGGAGGGCTCAGTTTTGCTAGTCTGTATGCTTTAAATAGGGCTCTAATGCTCAAATGGGTGTGGAGATTTCATGCTCAAAGTGCGTCTTTTTGAGCTAGAATCACTAAGGCCATTCATGGTGATAACGGGCAGCTCGACAAGAACCTCATCAATTGTAACCAGTCTTGTTGGCTTTATATTGTGAAAGAAGTTGGTAATCTCAAACAGCAAGGTGTCAACTTCATGGATTTCATGCGTTTAAAGCTGGGTAACGGAAGCAATATTTTCTTCTCAAATGATCTTTGGATTGGCAACGGCTCCCTTAATGAGGTATACCTACCTTTTTATGCTCTTGAAGATAATAAAAATATCACAGTTAATTCGAAGCTAGCTGATGACAGGCTGGATCAATCGTTTCGTCGAGAGCCTAGCATGTGGTATAGAGCTGGCTCAACTTACTGACTTGCACGCCATGGTCTCAAATGTTACCTTACTTCCGATATCAGATAGATGGATTTGGTCCTTAGAGGTTTCAGGGGAATTCACGGTGGCTTCTATTCGAAGGAGATATTGATGACAAGAGATTATTATCTATGACCTCAAAAACTCGTTGGATAAAATTTGTTCCTATCAAGGTCAACATCCTTTCTTGGAAGGTGAAACTAGATGCTCTTCCTACGTGTCTTAATATTTCTAGATGAGGTATTATGATAGACTCAATTCTTTTTCAAATATGTGACGTTGAAGTCGAATCTTCCGGACATCTTTTTTTCAATTGCAATTTGGCTAAACATCTTTCTCGTATGATCATTGGTGGGACATTTCGCAAGTTGAAGGAAACACGTATGATGGTTGGTGCGCGTGGCTTTTGTCGATGCGGATTCATTCGAATTATAAACTTATTCTTGAGGGCATCTTCTATGTTATGTGTTGGCACTTATGGACATACCGAAACAAACTTTTTTGGATCCTACGAATCCTTTGAAGGCGACTAGGGGCGGATCTAAGTGGCGGCCACCTGTGGCACGTGTCACACATAGTTTTAGTCGATGAAGTGTAATATTTTCTTGAAAATTGCAAGTTCTTTAAAAGGGCTACGTGTAGTTTGAAGTTAGAGATGCACAAAAGGTATAAATATATAGAAGAAAAAGAAGGAAGAAGATGATGAACAGTGGTTATTATTAGTGAATAAATAGGCCCAAGCCCGGTTAGTAGGTTTATGGTATCTAGGGTTTTACCATTATATATAGTGGATGAATAATACATAACACTTATGGGGTTTAATCATCCTTTCTTTTCATTATTCGCTTATCGCTGCCAACAGAAAAAACATTCTTTAAAACCAAAAAGAAAAAATCTCTTTATGAGCGTGAATAAACAATTTTTATTGTTTGTGAATACAAAAGATTATGTTGTTTTTTTTGGATTCATATATGAAGAATTGTCGATGGGTAAATTTTTAGAGAGATTGGAATTTGATATTTTTTTTTCATATACGTGTGGTAGCTATGACGAAGAGGAGGAAGGTCAAGATTAGATGGTGCACGTTAGATCTATCGATTGTCTTTTTTATTTTTTATTTTTTCAATTAAAAAAAGTAATAGTTGTTTGATAATATGTTTTTTAGTCGATTTTTCGTACAACTTTATTATCGGTCAAGTAAAGTTGATCATTGGTACAGTTTTGTTATCCAGTCGTCTTAAGCGATCGTTGGTACGATGTTGTTACCAGTTGACTTAAGCGACCGTTGTAACTCCTTTGTTACAAGTCAACTAAAGTCAACCATTGGTAGGGTTTTGTTACGAGTCGACTAAAGTTATGTTTGTTTTGTTTTCTTGTCTAATCTACTTCTTTAGTCCGAAGTTTTGCGATTTCGCCGCTCGAACTGCGGGGGAGTATTAGTGAATAAATAGGCCCAAACCCCATTTGTAGGCTTAGGATATATAGGGTTTACCATTATATATAGTGGATGAATAAGATATAACACTTATTAAGGTTTAATCATTCTAACAGTTGTTTTGTTATGTTATTTGGTTGATTTTTGTGTCTAACTTTTACTTTGATAGTTTTATCTTTGACCAACAAATCTACTTGTTAACTTTTAAATTTTAATTTATCTAAAACACGTATGAAATGTACAATTTGCTCATCCTATTCCACTGATTTTTCATATATACGTTTTTTTATGCGTCATTCAATTTATTAGTATTACTATTACAGACAATATTTTGTTAAAAAACGATTATGAACTTTATATTTGAAAATCAAATCGATCTCTAGTAACTCGAATTAGTTAACTAAAAATCAAATCGATCTCTAGTAACTCGAATTAATGAACTAAAGCCGTAAAAACAATTAGTTTACACAAACCGATGAACAACTAGAGCTAAAAACTACTCGTGAAACGAAATGAATTTTTTTTGTGCCACACATAGTTTACGATCTTGGATCCGCCATTGAAGGTGACGATCTTTGAAAATATAGTTTGTAGGTCGTTTTATTGGTGTAGATACAGATATAAAGCCTCATTCAGTTAGAATAATTACTTAAAACTTTTTATTTTGTAACTCTTTAACTATAGCTTTTTGTTAGTTTCTTTTAATAAATTACCGTTTAAAAAAAATCATTTTCATTGAGATGGTCATCGACTTACCGGTTGGCATAGTTTTCTTGTACGTTTAGGGGTATGTTTGGCGACAGGTAGCAGTAAGCAGTTGTAGAAGCAGAAGCAGTAAGCAGTAGTAGTTAGTAGGAGCGGTAAGCAGTAGCTGTTTATTTAAAAAGTGTTTGGTAAACAGAGCAGTAGCAGTAAATATTAACTATAAAATTACGAAAAAGGACATACAATGATTAAAGGAATAACAAACTTATTAAGAAATTAAAGGAGGATAAATTTGTAATTTTAAAACAAACTGCTAGCGGAATCTTTGAAATGCTTCTCCTATCAAGCATTTCAAATAGGAGCAGTTGTATGATATCTAAACTCTAGTCACTCCTTACCAAACAAGCTTTTAAGTCAAACTACTAACCGCTTATCGCTTACCGCTCCAAAATGCTTGAAAAAGCTTGCTCCCAAACACAGCCTAGGTAAGCCGCGAGTTAGTGATTCTTTTAATTTGTACTACAACTAGTGTATGTGTACTACGGTATTTGTTTGCTTTAAAATTTCACTTATATAAACCTAACCCCTAACCATCTTCTCGTTAACACTTTCAGTCCCTTATATTTTCCTTACACATTAAACATTTTCATCATAAAAACATTACTTTTTGTTCTAACAAAAATGACAAAAGTAACTAGTTCAACTATAAGCCTAATGGCATTAATGATTTCTGATTTCCTTCTGTAAATTATCCTTTATTTTCTAGAACCATATCACATAAAAAGTAAAATGTTTTTAAATAATTACGGAATATGTACTTTATGTAAAAAAATTCATATATATTTTCGTCAGAATACATTTTATATATTTATTTATTATATACTTATGTACATAACGTTCGATGACAAACGGACAATAAGTGTCGCTAGCTTATTTTGAATAGAAAAACTAATTATATAAAAAACATATTTTTCGATCTAAAAACACTCATTATAGTTGTTTATGAATAGGTCCAAAAATTTAGGCCAAAGGTTTTAAATTCAATATCACAATGAGGAATACATTACATGAGTTGCAAATGACCTCCAGCCCAGCTGGCGCGATGCACTGGGTTTACAACCACTGTGGGCTGCAGGTTGTGAGTTCGATCCTTGTGGTCGTCGCATTAGCGTAATGTAACTCATACCTCACACGGGCACACGTGGGGAATTCTCCCTGGAGATCCCTTTGGGGGCTGGGTTTGCCCGCTATGCGGAGCTCGAACTCGGGGTGCTCGTTGAAATATTACGAGTAGGCGTCCGTTGAATTATTTGCCGTTTCCAAAAAAAAAAAAAAAATACATTACATGAGTTAGATAATTTTATAAATCAACTAACAAATTTATCTAACTTGTTAATAAGTTTATAGTACGAAAAAGTTTGTAAATTAATAATATTTTAATATGTGACAAATTTGACCTTTTAATAAATTCATCACAATAGACTCTCTAAAAATCATAGTACTATGTAAACTAGTCTCAGGTTTTGCTAACTTATTAGTTAATTATTAACTCAAAATGAAAGTAAAAAGAGAAGAATGCTGATTATTGCTAACTTATTGGTTAATTTTTGCAATGGGTCATTAAAGGATGTTGATTGATATACACATAAAGATTAAAACAGTAAAAACTTTTTGCATTACATAGTCGTAGTGTTTTATTCATGGTTCTAAATAGTCCGTTAAAACTCGTTTTAACACGCGTTAAAATTTGTAGCGCGACTTTCAAGCTATGTAATAAGTCAAAACACGCTACAACATGAAGTGCGATAATTTTTTGAATTCAATTCTAATAAATAAATATGATTACATGTAACTATTTAAGTGGCGTTTTCTAACTTTAATTATTACGCACAACACTTATTGTGAATTCAATATAAATAATATACTGAAATATGATAAAACAAATAAATATTTTTAAATGTTATGCCGTCATAAGTCACGCTTTAAAAACGTTAAAGCTTCGTTTTAACCGCTAAAACGTGTAGCTTAGACATGTCGTCACGCCACGCTTTACGCTATTTATAACCATGATTTCATCCGCTTGTACGGCTGGCAACAAGCAAAATGGAGCGTTTTGGAGCGGTAAGCGACAAGCGGTAAGTAATTTAACCAAAAAGCTTGTTTGGTAATGAAGTGAAAAGCGTTTTATGGAGTTTAGATTTTACACAACTACTCTAAATTAAAATGCTTCTTTTTGAAGCGTTTGCAAGCAAGATGAAGCGTTTTGGTTAAAATTTACATATACACCCTCATAATTACATTAATTTAATAAGCTTATGTCCATATTTGTAAATTTACAGTTTATAGCATCTACTTACTGCTCCGTTTACCAAACATTTTTTTAGCAAAGTGTTTCTGCTTACAGCTTACTGCTAACTGCTTCTACTTACTGCTACTACTTATGCTTCTGCTACTGCTTACTGCTTCGTGTCACCAAACATACCCTAAGTGTTTTTATCATTATGAAAAATGTGTCAATCATCTTTCTTATAACATGGGTGGTTGTTGCATATTTTCAAACACAGAGGGGAACAACAGAAAGCTATACAATCATAATCCATAAACTAGAAGTCCAGGACAGTACTAACAAGTTCTTGCGAATGTACTACATTCACGGCATATTCAACAACATTCTTTTATCAGTAATTTAAACGTACTACAAACAAATGTCATGGTCTATTAATAACTATTGGCCATTGAGCAACCAACAAATATCTCCGAGGCCTTTCTCTGCGAGTTTAGCACGTTCACACTAGAATACTAAGGTACATTAACGTATAGACGTAGACGTGAGGGTAGACAGGGACGAGACAGAGCCTGTAAAAGACTTATCAACGATGTGTATTGTAGTCTTTTTCGTGCACTGCCTCTTCCCTGGCTATCCTCTTTCCTATCTACGCGTGTGTCATTTTTGTTCTATTTACATGATCCTTTATACATTTATATTGTAGTTCAGAATTATTCGACATTAAATATTCTCGTCAATGTATAGTATTTAAATAAATGTAAATTCGAGTTGATGAACTACCTTGTTTCATTCCAAAAAAAAAAAAAAAAAAAAAAAAAAAAAAAAAAAAAAACTTACCTTTGTGATCATGCTCTAGCCTCAATAGTTGGAACAAAGATTAGATGATACATTTTATTTACCTTGGTTATTTGTTTCTCTGTGTTAATTTGTTTACCTTACTATATGAACAATCAAAAATAAAAAAGTAGTTTTGATTTTTAACTTCTAGGATTTATTTAAGGATCCTATTAAAAAAGAAAAAATAAATAAATTGTTTGTGTACTTTTGTCTTTTCATTATTTTTTTACATTATTTTTATCAGTTTTTTTTTTGTTAGTTTAACAGTTTTGACTTGTTTAACTTTATTTTTTTATTTCATATTTTCTGTTTCACACTTTTATAACAAAATCAAAATTATAAAAATAAAAAAAAATAAAAAAAATAAAAAAATACAAAATCGAGAGGGGTATGTATATTACATTTTATGAACTCACTAGTAAAATAGTCTCGTCCAAAACGACACCCAATAACGCAGAAGAATTCCCAATCTTCCAAACACTCCCTTATACATCACAGATGGAACTTTATGGTAAACTCTTTCTATCTAAATATATACTCGTTAGTGATCGTGTTAATGTATTGCGAGTACTAATCTCAAAGTTACCAAAAAAAAACATATCCTATTTAGATACAAAAATACCTTAAAAAGCCAATTTTAAAACACAATGTCTATGTGTCCAAGTTATGCGATCTTTAAACATGACCAACCCACGGCGGACACGTCCAAAACACGGGGGACTTACCAACAAATCCACGATCCATTAGACAGTAACACAGGGTTGACCGTCCTACCGATCAAGCCTTGAACACATTCCACTACTCGAACACGATCCATTAGACTAGTTAGTAAATATAAAACGTGGATGTCGATTATATAAGGGGTAACAATTCATGTCGGGTCTACTGGTAGGCGAGTCAGAAAACTCCTACTCGAACATGATTTTTCTGAGTAATGGGTCAGACTTGTCAACCCTAACTTTCTTACACCTTACCTGAACACGACCCATTTAACCTGTTTATCTGAACGAGAGGACGGGTTAAACATGTTACATACGTTAAACAGGTCAAATGGATTGGCATTCGCTTGACCCATTAACCTGTTTAACATGGGGCTTAACCCCTCTTTAATAGACAAGTTAAGTAGGTTAAGCCAAACACAGCCTGCTACCTAATTATTACCCAACCCGAACTCGTTTTACCACTGGACCCTTGGTCACGGGTTATGTCTCATGTCATTTCAGGAATTGCCACCTAGATATTATGAACTATGCAAGAACTTACGTAATGTTTAAGATAAATGTATAACTGTATAAGCTCCTCATTTTGTTTTAACATTTTTATTCTATGCAGAAACTTGTAAAGCTAAGATCATGTCTTATACTCTAAATAATGAGGGAAATACGTATTGTTGTGTTGGCAGCTCAGGCTTATGGCAGCGAATTTAGTTGCTATGCCAAAAATTGGGTCTGATCCCATTTGGATGTTGACATGCTCCAAATTGCAAGGACTAGTCTCAAAGATGATTCATGTAGAATCACGTCACACCTTTATTTGGGATATACAGGTATTCATGCTTTTGATATACTTGTACTTTAAGATAACAATAATATCATCTTAGCATTGTGCTATAGCATGAGAAAGTTTCTTTTTGCTGTTATTTTGGCGATTTATCAGCATGTGCTATGTATCATTTTTCTTTAGTTTTCTCTGAACCTGTATTTGTCTGCTATACTCTATAGAGGTTTTACATTTGACGAATCACTTAGCTCTTCTTTTTGTCGACTGACGACTGCTGTTGAGGAACATGAAACTTCCTTAATTCGCCATCATCTTGCTATATAAGCTTCACATCTCTTTGTCAAACTTATTATCGGTCTGCCTCGCACTCCCTATGCATCAATTACCTTTAGTATCTTGTACGATTGCTATGTAAAATTAAGGAGACGCTGGTTAGCTTGCATCGTTCAGCATAGAATGATCTGATTTCAACAATGAATCAGTGTTAATATATTGTCTTTCTGCATTATGACTATAACCACCTGGTCTTTGGTCTTTCCGCTTACATGGTTTAACATTAAATGATCTGAGTTTTAAGAGCGAATCAGTGTTAATGTAGGGTCTTTCTGCATTATGAGTATAACCACTGGGTCTTTGTTTTTTGGGACATTGACGTGGTTATCCGGAGCATAGTACTGATCAGGGACGGAGCCAAGTCATAGGCCTGGTTGGCCAAGGTCCACGCTAACCTTTTGCAAAATTTGTTTTAGTCCCATTGCTTCACCTTATTAAACTTGAACATATTAATTTATATATTGAAATTTTATCTAACATTTTGCAAAATATATACTGAACTCTTATTTGTACATAGTAACATAGTAGTTTGTGTATATAATTTAATAGCTGGCGTAACAATCTTTCATGAATAAAATCCATCGTAATTTCATGGCTTTCAATACAGTTTAAGTTTTTTACTTAGTCGCTCTTGATACTCGGACATTATATTATATGGAGTAAATTACAAAATTCATCCCTATGGTTTGGCAAAATTATAGGCTTAGTGATATGATCTATCAATATTAAATAAATAATTAGTTTATTTACTTTCTTAATATTGTATTGTCTAAGTCAATAAGTTATCTGTTCTTATATATAGAGATAAGAGGGCTGTAATTCAATAGGTAGAGAAATATGATTATGTTTTATTTTGGTTTATTGTTTTCTTAGTTAATTGGGGAGTCGGTTTATCTCATTAATATAAGCCATCGGGGGGTCGGGTTATCCCATTATTATAGCCTATCTATCCTTTTATCTCTATAATCGATCCGGTTCATATCAATTGGTATCAGAGCTGTTTCGATTCTAGGGTTCAAAAAAAATTAAAAAAAAAAAAATTGTCCATCGGTTACTGTTCATCGTCAGTTACTGTTCATCAGCAAAAAGTAAGTTACTGGAATGGAAGCGGAAGCACAGAGGTGGCAAGAATGGCATCAATGGAATCAAAGGTGTCAAGAATGGCATCAATGGAATCATAGGTGTCAAGAATGGCATCAATGGAATCAAAGACGGGAACAAATAGCTATTAGAGCTTATGAAGAGGAGAAGAGGCGTGCAGAATTGAATCAAAAGATTAAAGAGGATAAGAGGCGCAAAGCATGGAATCAAAAGATTGAAAAGATGATAAATCTAATTCAGTCTTTCATCTCGCCTGTTCAAAAGCCTCCAACACAACCTGCCACAACAGAAAAGTGTGGTGAAGATGTTCGTCTCGGGTCAGATTCAGAAGCCGTGGGAAAGAAGCTGGAAAAAGATGGAACAGATTCTTTAGGGGTCCAACTAAATCAACGGATTCCTAACCGGAAGATCAAGGGAAGGCTGTTTTGGAATAAGTTTGTGGTGGCACATGTCAGAAAACCTAGAAAGCTAGGTACCTCACTTGGTCTTGGATTTGAAAGGTTAGATCCACATGAAGAATTACAAGTCTGCACAAGAAGGCTCGAACACGTATACCAAGACTACTGCTTGCTCTTGAAGCGCACAATGGGGATACAACGAAGAACTTGGGATCCCGGAATTACTGCAGGCGACTTTTTCAAGACAACACCTTGAGGACAAGGTGTTTTTGGGGGCAGGAGTATTGATATGATCCTCATAGATTATATTATCACTATTAAATAAATAATTAGTTTATTTACTTTCCTAATATTGTATTGTCTAAGTCAATAAGTTATTTGTTCTTATATATAGAGATAAGAGGGCTGTAATTCAATAGGCAGAGAAATATGATTATGTTTTATTTTGGTTTATTATTTTCTTAGTTAATTGGGGAGTCGGTTTATCTCATTAATATAAGCCATCGGGGGGGGGGGGGGTTGGGTTATCCCATTATTATAGCCTATCTATCCTTTTATCTCTATAATCGATCCGGTTCATATCAATTGATATCAGAGCTGTTTCGATTCTAGGGTTCAAAAAAAAAATAAAAAAAATAAAAATAAAAATTGTCCATCGGTTACTGTTCATCGTCAGTTACTGTTCATCAACAAAAAGTAAGTTACTGGAATGAAAGCGGAAGCACAGAGGTGGCAAGAATGGCATCAATGGAATCAAAGGTGTCAAGAATGGCATCAATGGAATCAAAGGTGTCAAGAATGGCATCAATGGAATCAGAGGTGTCAAGAATGGCATCAATGGAATCAAAGACGGGAACAAATAGCTATTAGAGCTTATGAAGAGGAGAAGAGGCGTGCAGAATTGAATCAAAAGATTGAAGAGGATATGAGGCGCGGAGCATGGAATCAAAAGATTGAAGAGATGATAAATCTAATTCAATCTTTCATCTCGCCTGTTCAAAAGCCTCCAACACAACCTGCCACAACAGAAAAGTGTGGTGAAGATGTTCGTCTCGGGTCTGAGTCAGAAGCCGTAGGAAAGAAGCTGGAAAAAGATGGAACAAATTCTTTAGGGGTCCAACTAAATCAACGGATTCCTAACCGGAAGATCAAGGCAAGGCTGTTTTAGAATAAGTTTGTGGTGGCACATGTCAGAAAACCTAGAAAGCTAGGTACCTCACTTTGGTCTTGGATTTGAAAGGTTAGATCCACATGAAGAATTACAAGTCTGCACAAGAAGGCTCAAACACGTATACCAAGACTACTGCTTGCTCTTGAAGCGCACAATAGGGATACAACGAAGAACTTGGGATCCCGGAATCACTGCAGGCGACTTTTTCAAGACAACACCTTGAGGACAAGGTGTTTTTGGGGGCGGGAGTATTGATATGATCCTCACAGATTATATTATCAATATTAAATAAATAATTAGTTTATTTACTTTCCTAATATTGTATTGTCAAAGTCAATAAGTTATCTGTTCTTATATACAGAGATAAGAGGGCTGTAATTCAATAGGCAGAGAAATATGATTATGTTTTATTTTGGTTTATTGTTTTCTTAGTTAATTGGGGAGTCGGTTTATCTCATTAATATAAGCCATCGGGGGGTCGGGTTATCCCATTATTATAGCCTATCTATCCTTTTATCTCTATAATTGATCCGGTTCATATCACTTAGTCCCTATCCTTTCGAAGTGCACTCATCGTCCCCATGGGAAGCTTACACATGCACTTATGGTCCGAAGCTTAAGTTAAATCACTAAACTACTATTCGTCTTCATTTTCACTTTGGTCTATGCGAGGAACTGTGACAATTAATGTCTAGATTCATTTTGGGTGGAGACAGGCAACGACAATGCGATAGAGATTGGCTATAAGGATAATGATGGTGGTGGATACGATCATAAGAATATGATATTGAAGTAGTACACTGACCAACGGTGGGTGAAGGGACACATGATTAAGGTAACTTTACTTCGGGGGCATCTCGTACCTTGAAAGAATGGATGAAAATTGTACAAGAAGGATAACTTAACGAATTATCATATCTTTGTTGGGTGCAAACCAAATGCCACCTGGTAAAAGAAAGATAGCGATGCTTATATATATAACATGGATGGCTACTCCGATCTTCAGCTGGTTTAGAATAGAACCTTATGTCAGCTTTATAGGCTCTGAGGCAGGAGAGACTGAGATTCCTTCCCTGAAAAACCTGTGAAGGCCAGGTCAGCCAAAAACTGTTTACATAGTATAGGCTGTAGTATCACACTGCATAATAGTGTACGCTTGCATAAAAGCATATTCAGAAGTGCTAAGTTCCTCTAGACTCGATATAAGTTTCCCTCCATTCTGTTTGAACAGTTAAGTTCACTTGCGGTTAAAAAAACTCGTGTATTTTATCCCACATATAGTGAAAGAACCCACAAATTGTTATGAAGTACTACATACAATGGCACTTTGTGAAAGGAGAGGAATTGTTTTACCTAGCTAGGAACTATCAGCGGCCCTATATAATTGATGTTGGAAATATAGTTCAATTGTGGGTTCAGTTCATACTGGTGAATGGGTAAGGAGGTGTGGAAACCATAATTCACGGATCGATTAAGCTTACTAGGATAATCAACGTTCATATGTAACAAACATAGCGGAATTAGAACATTGATTATGAACAAGATGTTTGTTTTCTAACGTTTACTTCTCATTAAACGTTAACCCTAAAACCAACTAACCCTAGACGTGCTTACAAGATCACACACGTCTAGAACACACGACACACGCTTTATGACTACATTGTGAATAATGGGAATAATTAAACCTATGCAGGGTGTGTGTTTATATACTACACATAACCCTCTTTACAAGAAATCTAATTACACTAGGAGTCCCTCCATCTTTTGCTAATAAGTCCTCCTTGTTGTATGAAAGGGCTCCATATTCTTGTAAATCTTGATAATTGCATATAAGTCCTTCTTGTTTCATTATTCTTGATTTGTCTCATCAAATTAATTCCCAACAATCTTCCCCCATTTGATGATGACAAAACCAATCTTCAAATCTTGATCTTTCACGAATGAAACAAGCTTCCCCTTAAAGTAAGATTTCTTGTAAAGACATATCACCACATAATAATAAGTTGCATACCTTGATCTTTGAATCTTCTTCCCCTTTTTGTCTCATCCAATAGAGGTCTTCTAAAGATAAACAACTAATAATCGCTTCCCCTTGAGTGGTGCATGTAAATGAATCACGAACCATGTAGACTCTAGTTGTAGATAACGAATGAAGAAAAAAGAATATAACCTATTTGTTGAAGAAGTGGAATCTCCCAAGCTTGTACCTTATATCTTGCACTATCCATGTGACGTCGAACATATATAATGCAAGAAACTATAAGCAAACCTCGATCTCTTGTCAAAATCCTCATCCTTTTGTGAGACACTGAGCACGATAATGTAACTCCTTCAAGTGATAGCAATGTAGATGGCATTGCTAGATTTGACAAGTCTTCGTCACCAACATAAACGAACAAGCAAGTTATCTCAAAAGAGAGGCAAGAATCTTTTGAGATATGATAAAATACAAACCTACGAAAAAAAACTCCAACACTAAATAAGAAATAATCAATCGTCTTCATCGAAACCTCCAATTTGCAATGAAAATCATCTGAGTACAATATCATCCTCTTCTTTTATGCAACTGCTGCCCCTGTCGGCGTTCTGCTTCTAATCCAAGTCGGTACGTAACCGCAAGGTTAGCCTTGTCACATAATCAAATAAAACGTCATTGCACCAAAAACAATCTTCAAAAACGAGCCATAAAATTTTAAACAGTCAATTCTGTCCGAGATCCTTTGTCATCCAATATATCTTCTGTATGTATTGTCCGATATCGGACGATACTTGTCAACGCTGAAAAACCATATATCGGACAACACGCTGTCAGCGTCTAAATTATAACTTGTCAGCGTCTTCTTTGTCATCGTGTGTTTTATTCTTGTCAGCAGCTCGACTCAGCCTCTGACACCATCACTTTTCTTTCCTTTATTGTAAACATTATCACTCGCTGCTGTACCAAAAATTACTTTTCCTTCGTCGCAAGTCAATACTTCCAACGTAGTAACTTTTCTTGGTCATAGATATATATATACATATATATATATATATATATATATATTAAACAATATATAATCCCACGTGAATAGCTAAAACTTTGAATAATATGCATGAATAACCTTTGCTTTGTTCCTTTACTCCCATCACGTGACATACGTCTTGTTGTTTTTGACCCACGTGATCACTTTTACTTCACTTCTTTTGCTGCAATTCACTTGAACAAATAATATATAACACCAATATTGGGGACAAAAATACCATGTAATCTCTTTATTTACTATGAAACGTCCCTTTTCTTTGTACTCCCACATGAAGACATATACTTTTTATACCATCTGTGGACTACAAGCAGATTATACAAATCGTCTTTGTAGAACATAGCATCTTTTCTTCTAAATCATGTGATCCATTACCCATCTTGCTTTAACATATTTGGTGGACCACACAACTAAGTTGCAAGCAAATTTAACAAATAGTAAAGCTTGGCACATGTCCACATCTTCTGTGTCTCTCACGTGATTATCTTACTATTGCATCAATTCTCAAATCAAACAATAATGTATCTTGTGAACATATAATACTACTACATACCTGGGACCACTTCCAATCGCTGCTATAAGTTTCCTTGTCATCACGTGATGTACTTCACATCACATTCTTTACTTTCACACCATTCTTTTCATGAATTCTTTATACATACCTCGTGTGAACATACTTCTTTTCCACCAATAAGAATTGAATCACATACGTTTTTTTCTTTAGCTTCGTTCACACGAGATAAATATTATCGCTGCTCGTGACTTAATATATCTTAATTCATCTTAATTCAGCAACAACTACATCTGTCTATCACTTGCTCGCTGATGCACAAACAAATCCATCCCATAGCAGATCTATGGTCTATATCAAACCCCAAACAGAAAGCAATCATGAACAATTTTTTTAGGGTTTTACCAAACCCTAACTCGATCTTATAATCATAGCAACGATCATCTTCATAGCAGCTTCTAACCAGGTTTAGGGTTCACAAATAAAGGAACCCTACACGACATTCTTCACAGCAACACAACATAAACACGACACTTCTTTTTCTGTCTTTAAAATATATCTAGGGTTTAGGGGATGAAACCCTAAATCTTATTTAATAAAAACATAAAAACAGAAAATTTATACCTTCTTCTGCAGTCAACTTTGACGATCTATAACTCACCCATAACAAATTAGATCGACGATCGCTCCGGTGAGTTCCTAGACACATGTGTCGAGAACCTACAACGCGAATTTCACGACGATCCAACGGTTAACGAAGGAGTTATGACTGTTTGAATATGGTTGCACAGTGAGATCCGAACATAAAACATAGACGGATTTTTAAGCTTTTTCGCCATTATTCGACTCGAACACCTTGTTGATCCTAGCATCGAGAGCCACCCGCTCTGATACCAATTGTGGAAACCATAATTCACGGATCGATTAAGCTTACTAGGATAATCAACATTCATAGGTAACAAACATAGCAGAATTAGAACATTGATTATGAACAAGATGTTTCTTTTCTAACGTTTACTTCTCATTAAACGTTAATACTCAAACCAACTAACCCTAGACGTACTTACAAGATCACACACGTCTAGAACACACGACACACGCTTTATGACTACATTGTGAATCATGGGAATAATTAAACCTATGCAGGGTGTGTGTTTATATACTACACATAACCCTCTTTACAAGAAATCTAATTACACTAGGAGTCCCTCCATCTTTTGCTAATAAGTCCTTCTTGTTGTATGAAAGGGCTCCATATTCTTGTAAATCTTGATAATTGCATATAAGTCCTTCTTGTTTCATTATTCTTGATTTGTCTCATCAAATTAATTCCCAACAGGAGGTACGGAGTGTACACCCATAAGTCTCTGAACACACAAACTCTTATAGTGGGTAACATGTTGTTCAGCATTACTGATGATCTTCAGTGAGTTAACTCTTCAACTAGTTGAACTCTGGACTGAAGGTATTCATCAGGGAGTAACTCTACTGAAGAATTGTCTTCAGTGTTTACTCATCAGCATGTCTTCTTCAGTACTGAAGGCTTCAGCGGGAACACCCTTCAGGGGTCGCTGATGCTCTAGTGAGACTAAAGGATAGACTGATGCTGGAGCTGAACATGAATACTTGTAACGGTCTTTGACCAATTCAAGTGTTTTAAAGACCACGTTTAATTGGTCTTGTAACCACTATGTCCTGGTATTATGGAGCATATTAAGAGGAGTTAATGGGCCGATAATTTTTCTTAATACCATTGACTAGGGTTTGAGTACTACACCTATATAAAGGTGATCATAGCTGCATGAGAAAACACACAAAAACATAAACACATAGCAACGAAAGGTTAAAGATTTGTGCCTAAATCTCTAACTACATTTGGTCTTATCCCAAGTAGCTATTCGTGATATCCAGGCATTAGGGTCGAATAATTTACTTTGGAAAGTGATTACACGATTCCAAGTGATATCCGGTAACCATTGTTTTGGTACGTAGTTAGGATTGATTATCTATACCCTGGTTGGGACGATTAAACACCAACAGTTGAGGCCTTGTGGTACCATTTGCTCGTACCTCTTAAATTACATAAAGAAATGATTTACAATGCAGGCCATTTGTTAATTTACGATGTTATGAATGACTTGATAAAATTAACATAATTGGTAGTAGCACCAAAATATTGCAATGTTTGACGCTTAGGCTAGGCGTATTGTTTAGTATTGGTGCTTATATATAGTAAAATGTGCAACGGTCGAATAAACATCTTAGCTTGATTTTTTTCCAAAAACATTGCAATGTCTTTTTGAAAAATGTAAACTGGGGGCTGTAAACTGAAGGCATTGAATGAATTTCCAAACATGGAAAAAAGAGGAGCGGGGCGAGTTAGCGGCCCACATAATCATAACACGGCCCCTTAACCTATATGTGGCTGGGACAAATAGGGTTTTCCATATTATAAATAGAGACACCAAAACAAGGTTTGTCCAAAACATTCTCGTTTTTTCGTTATCCTTCCATTTATTGCGCCTTGTGAGCTACCAACTTTAAGTCTTAGTCATGGCCAACACTAGTGTGGATCTCAAGTATATCGAGGATGTTCAAAAGAGAAGGGTGTGTTTCTTGAAAAAACGACAGTTTTTGATGAGAAAAGCCCATGAATTGTCTGTACTGTCTTGTGCGATGATGATATTGGCTTGATTGTGTTCTCAGACACTCAGAAACTCTACGAGTTTTCCAGCTCAGAGTATATCACCGTTTTCCTTACGTTTTAATCTTAATCTTGAGATACCTCCGTTTTTCCTTTACTTTTCTTGCCTGAAGTTGGCTATAAATATAGTGACGCTATTTCCTAATATTATTTAAGCTGTCTCTCTTTAGATGCATAAGTATTGTACATTCATAAAGTTTAGCTAGATTTATTTATGCGTTTTACAATTTTGGCTATACACTATTTGAGTTAACAACACGCGTCAATATACTTTCTTACTATCCTAACTTGTATATAGAAGCTTTAATGAACTTGAAAGTGGGAAAAGGAGATGAATCTATATTAAACTAATAAGCATTCTTTTTTTATATATATGTTGCAGCATCATGCGCATAATGATGAGATACAGGGCAACTACTCATGAACCACCATTACCGCCGTTGGAACCTCAACCTAATATGTCACGTTGTTTGGTAGATATTTCTTCAATATATCTTTTTGGCCGGGGTTTCTTAGTTATATGTGTTTTTGTTGTTTGTTTTTTTTGTTAAATTTGTATCGTTTGTTATGATTGAGGTTTCTTATATGCGTATCTTTTGTTTGTTCTATTTTTTAGGAAGAAAAGGTATTGAGAATGTAAGCCATAATCTGAATGACTACTTTGGACATAAGATAAAGATGGAGGGGAAGTTTTTCTTCTTGAAAGTCTAGTATATTACTGGGAGGGCTAAATGTAGTAAGTATGGAAAGATGAGGACTGTTATGCAAGATAAGAGTATTTATACTCCTCCACCTAACTCAACGACTTCACTTTTTTCATTCAATTAGCAAATAAATCGTTTCATGTGTGTGTATACTGTGTGTGATATTGATCAATCTTCTTGATCAATCTTATGAGTTTGAGAGTTGTTATTTTGATTCTTTCCTGTATCCAGATATTGTAATTGATTCATTGAAAAAGAGAGCCAAGGGAAGGTTGGTTGGGTTCTCTGTTATTAATGTAAGGGTTTTGCAAACTCTTTTTATGTCTATTTTTCGTTCCACAAATCGACTCGAATTGAAATCGGACTAAACGTAAGACTTATTGTTTTTGGTGAATAAATTCTTTTTGGTTTTAAAAACTAAAATCTATTTAATAATAAAAACTTTTTAATCTAATTGAAATAAACTAATTTTAAACTAATGTAAAAAAACTAATTTATAAAAAATAAAACTTTAAATCTAATTTTTAAAAACTAAAATAAAGATTTTTAATGAAAACTATTTTTAAAATACTTTCAAATAAAACTTAACCAAATTTTAAACTAAAAACTTTTAAACGAAAACTATTTTTTTAAAACAAAACAAAACTATTTTTAAATAAAAATAAAATGAAAACTAATTTAAAATTATAAAAGTAATTAAAATTAAAATATTTTTTTTTCTCTTTTTAATTTTTTTAAGCTGAATAAAGGAAATTAATATTAAACTTTTTAATTAAATTTAACAAAACTTAAAACTTGTAATAAAACTAATTTAAAAACTGACAGAGAGATTAACCTATATTAATGACTAATTAAGTAAACAAACACAAAAGTAGTACTAGAAGAGATGGAAAGGGCGTTGGTTTGCTAAGCGAGAGGTCGAGGGATCGAATCCCAGCCCAGACGAAATTTTTGCTAATATTTTTTGGAATTAATTTATTAAAACACAGACCAATTGGATCTGTGAGATATAAGCAGAATAGTAGTAAATCTACCAAAACCAAATAAGCTAAAGGAAACCCAAATAAGCAAATAAACAGTAAATAAGCCAACTAAATAAATAAGCAGACAAGAAGGTCAAACTGATATAAGCTATATCAAATAAGCAGATTATGACAATAAGCAGATAATAAGCAATCAAAAAGCAGATAACCATTCAAACAATAAGCAGACTCTAAAAAATGAAATTATAGCAGATAAAAAATACTGAACATGCATATATCAAATTCAAAATTAATCTAAATAAGCAAACTTAACAAAATATCAAACAGAAATAGCATTAACCAAAAAAACTCAATCAGTAACTAATCACCCTAATAAGCAGTTCTAAACAAATCTATATCTAAACACAATAAAACAATAACAAGAGCAGATTAACCAAACTTAACAAAAGTAATCCAAACAAAAGCAGATCAAAACAAGATACGCAGATTTAAACACAACTTTCAGCAAAACAGTAACATAAACTTAAACTAATTCAAACAGATAAAAAAATTCAGTAAACAAAATCTAAACAAATAAGCAGATTAAACAACTCGAATCTAAAAAAACAAACATAAAACAGATAACTAAATCAAGCAGATATTAAAACTAAAAACATAAAGAGATTAAAAGGAACCTGATGTCGATTTCCTTTGAGCAGAGGGATGGCGTTGTGCCTCCTTTTGAACCGAAGACAAACAAACCCCACTGATAGGTGTGTAAACACCCATCTTTTCTACCACTTATTTCTTGCTAAAACAAGACCAAAACGCGTATTTAATGTCATTTGTTTGGAATTATGCGTGGTTTGTGTGTTTGTTATGTTTTCAGAGCCAACCGGATAAATATTGGAGAAAACATGGGATTGCACGGGTTTTATCAAGGAAAAAGATTCAAGACGAAGTCTATTGACCAAGAGGTGCAAAAGATTTGAAGTCACTAGGCCTATTCGAAGATTTATCGAAGAAAAGGACTAAAGACAGAAGATTTTCATAAGTCGAAGAAACTCAAGTCTATTTAACGAAGAAATTAAAAGACGAGTTGAATTTAATCGACAACAAATCCCGAATCAGAATCAAAAACGTCAACTTTTCTAAAAAGACGAGAAGACAAAAAGAAGGGAAGAAAGCCCACTCTCCAACCAAGGGAGAAGCCTATAAATACTCCTCCCTATACACACACGATGGATTCTCTTCTTCTTTTTCCCAGTTATTTTCTTCTTCCTAGTTTTTAGGAACCATCTCCCTTAAGGAGTGGTTTTAATCTTTGTTTGATTTATCTTCCAATCTTGTAAGTTAATCTTTGTTGTTTTGAATCTTTAATCATTAATGCAATTCCTCTTTTAATCTCTTGATTCATCTTGTTCTTCTTCATCTTTTTCTTTCATGTTCTTGAGCTCTATTTGGTTCTAGTTTGATTCTAAAAAGTTGTTGAATTGGTGTTTTTATGATTGGGATTTGATCCTTGTAATTAGTAGATGATTCGTGATTAATTTGGTGAAACGTTTGTGCTTGGTTGTGTGGGTTTTGGTATCAATCGTAGCCTACTGTTCTTCATCCCTGTTTCTGATCTTGCCCAGATTCCGAATAAGGAATCTGGGGTGGTATCTATTCGGAATATTCCATTATTCCGAGTAGGGATTTTAATTTTGTGTCATTCGGAACTTTTCAATCTTTCCGAATAGGGTTTAAGTTTAGTGTCTATTCGGAACTTCCACTTATTCCGAATAGAGTTCTTCCTTCTTTGGTTATTCGGAACATTTCGGCTTTTCCGAATAAAGGACTTTTTCCGCATAAGATTGGTTGTGTTTCTCTATTCGGAACTTTTTCCGAATGACTCTTACTTTCCGAATGGGATTTTCCGCATAGGTCAAAGTTGTTAATTATTCCGCATAAGTTTATTTCCAGTTCCTCTATTCGGAATATCTTTTATATTCCGAATAACCCAAATTTTCCGAATTGCCCTCATTATTCCGCATAGGCTTATTATTCCGAGTAGGATAATTTTCCGCATGATCATGACTTTCCGCATAGGACAATATTCCGAGTAGGCATGCTTTCCGAATAGAAGAATTCCAGACATGTTTTTCATGAGGTATTACTGTTCCATTTAAAGCTTCTAGCTTAGTTCTATTAATACTTGTCTTTATAACTTTAGTAGATTTAGACCAAAGCTCCCCCTTTTAGTCACCAATTTCAACTATTCCACTTTTGACCGTGATCGATTCGAGAAGATACCGAGAACGAAACAACGATAAATATCAATTGGGAACGAGCAATGCAAAGAGAGATCTTGCAAGCAAAAACCTTTTTATTAACAAATAAAAAGTGAGTTATTAAATGGCGCCGCTGCCGGCTCTTTTCGTAATGATCAACGGTTTCTTGTGAGAAAAATTGGATTTTGGGATCCGTTCTTTCGGGAACGTTATTTTCAAGCACAACAATTTTCAAAAAATCCATAAAAATATAAAATTTCCAAAAACACAAAAACAATATAAAACCTATAAAAACCAAAAATATTTTCTCTTGCATTTTCTTTTTAGTGTATGCGTACTCGATCCACGTCTTATTCAGAGCCCGAGACTCTCGAACAATTAGACATGGCAGGTGTACACAACAACAACAATAATATTCCACCCCCCCAAAACAACAATAATAATAATAACCCACCCCACCCAAATATGAATAATCCACCCGACTTACGAACCATGGAGGAGCTATGTCAACCCACAATGAACGGACGTGGAGGCCCGATTGCACCGATGCATGTCACGGCTCAGGAGTTTTCGTTGAAACATCACATGATCCAGCAAGTACAAACGAATCCATTTCGCGGAATTCCGGATGATGATGCCAACAAACACCTCGACAAATTCATCACTATTACCCAAAGCATGAAATCTCCCGGTGTTTCTATGGATGACCTTCGCCTCCAACTCTTTCCTCACTCGCTTTCTCACCATGCCGAAAAATGGTTTGACCGTCTTCCTAAGAATTCGATTCATACATGGAACGACATGACTCAACGCTTTTTATCGCGCTACTTTCCCCCATCCATGGTCACTAGCCTTCGTAACCAAATCAGTGGATTTATGCAAGAGAATGATGAATCGCTTTTCGATGCTTGGGAACGTTATAATGATTTGATCGACCGCTGTCCTAATCACAATATGCTCCCCGTCACTCTTATTGACACCTTCTATAATGGTCTCACCTTTCGTGATCGTGACACGATCAATGCCGCCGCCGGTGGTACTTTTATGAAAAGGAGACCAGAGGAGTGTCGAGAGTTGATTGAAAACATGACTACTCACCACAAGAATTGGGATTCATCCGCATCCTCAAGATCTAACTCGAGAGTCAATGTTTCTTCTACTACCTCCAATCCTGAAATGTCTGAAATTTCTCGACAACTTGCTGAAATGAACAAAAATTTCATGACCATGGCCACAAACCACTTTCAACAAGCTAAAGCCGTTGCTATGTCTTGTGACACATGTGGTGGTCCTCATTCTTATAATGATTGTCCTTCCACTCAAGGCAATTATTCTGAAAACGTTAACGCAGCATACGGTACATATCCCACGGGAGGATATCAAGCTCGCCCTCAAGGAGACCGTAGCTTGCTAAGTTATCGTTCCAACAATTATCTTGCACCTCCCGGTTTCCCTCCTGCAAACCAAACCCAACAACAAAACTATAACCGAAACAACCAATCCCAACCTCGTGCTCAAAACCAATATCCGTCCCAAAGAAATACCTACCAAACTCAAGGAAATTCTCAAGCTTACCAAGTTCCACCTCTCAATCAACCAATGGCAGTGAATCCCGACGTCGAGTCGTTCATGAAGACCAATCGTGAGATGGTGACGAATCTTCAGAGTCAGTTTGTCAACTTGAAGAATGACATGGTGAAACAAGGAAGCGATATTCGAGCCGAGCTAAGGAATGATATGGCCAAACATAGCGATGCTATTAATACCAACATGCAAAACTCTTTCAATAATCAAGCTCTTCACCTTCGTGATATGATTGGTTCGCTCATCCAAGGTAATCAACCCTCTTCTTCGGGTACTCTTCCGAGTAATACCGTTGCAAATCCAAGAGGGGAGATGAAAGCAATCACCACTCGTAGTGGAAAAGGTTATATGGAACCCGAGCTTCCTCCACCTCCACCCGTGATTGTGAACAAGGAAAAAGAGCAACTTTCTCCACCTTCTTCACCTTCTATCCCCATTTCCCCACCACCCGTGGTTGTAAGTGATCCTATCCCCTTAAAGCCTTCTTCTTCATCCAATATACCTTATCCTACAAGGTTGAGGAAAGAGAAGCAAAAGAGCAAGGATGATATTCAAGTTTCAAACTTCCTAAAAATGTTTAAACAATTGAATTTTAACATCTCCTTTGCCGAGGCTCTCGCTCACATGCCAAAATATGCTAAGATGTTTAAAGATCTTCTAAGTGATAAAGAAAAGCTTCTTGACATTGCTCAGACCCAACTTAATGAGAACTGCTCCGCAGTGCTCTTAAGGAAATTGCCCACTAAACTTGGTGATCCGGGTCGCTTCTTGATTCCTTGCAACTTCCCGGGAGTAGAGAACTGCATGGCCCTAGCCGATCTAGGTGCCAGTATAAACTTAATGCCTTTAAGTGTTTGGAAGCAATTATCTCTCCCCGAGCTAGTCCCCACACGAATGACTTTGGAATTAGCCAACCGAACGGTTGCTTATCCAGTGGGGATAGCCGAAGATGTCTTTGTTGGCGTTGATAAATTCACCTTCCCGGCTGATTTTGTCGTCGTTGACTACGAGATGGACCCTCGTGTTCCATTAATCGTTGGACGTCCATTCTTGAGGACCGGTCGCACTCTCATTGATGTAGCCGCAGGCGAATTAATCATGAGAGTTGGTGACGATCAAATTGTCTTCAACATGGGTAAGATTTCTCAACAACCTTATTCATATGAGAGTGTTAATGCTATTGATGTTCTCGATGAGGCTTGTGAAGAACATTTTTATGATGCTTGCAAAAGTACTCTCTCTTCTCTACCCATTGTTGAGACCGTTGCCTCAATTGCTCCAGCATTTACTCCTTTTGGAGAAAGTGACTTAGATGAGTTCGAAGCTAGCCTGGGTCCTCTTGATATTAAGTATGATAATTCGTCCACCAATTGGGATGAAGATATTCGTACTATTGAGAGACTTCTCAATGAGGACTCATTCTCTTCCCCTGATCCTAAAGAGGTGACTAATGATGATCCATCGTTAGTTTCACCATCTATTGAGGATCCTCCTACTCTCGAGCTTAAGGACCTACCGCCTCATCTTGAGTACGTTTTCCTAGAAGACGACGAGAAGTTACCGGTGATCATCGCAAAGGATCTGAAAGAAGACGAAAAAGCCCGACTTGTTGCAGTGTTGAAGAAGCATAAACGCGCTATCGCTTGGAAAATCTCCGACATTCGTGGAATTGATCCTCACTTTTGCACACATAAAATTCTCATGGAGGACGACTTTAAGCCCACTATTCAAAGCCAAAGAAGGGTGAATCCTAAAATACATGACGTCATCAAAAAAGAGGTTATCAAACTTCTTGATGCGGGTATGATTTACCCTATTTCGGATTCCCCGTGGGTTAGTCCAGTCCATTGTGTGCCTAAGAAAGGTGGTATAACCGTTGTGCCCAATGCAAACAACGAGTTAATTCCTACCCGTCTCGTTACTGGGTGGAGAGTTTGTATAGACTATCGCAAACTCAATGATGCCACGAGAAAGGATCATTTCCCTCTACCTTTTATGGACCAAATGCTTGAACGTCTAGCTGGTAATGAATATTACTGCTTTCTGGATGGTTTCTCGGGTTATTTTCAAATACCCATCGATCCCCAAGATCAAGAAAAGACAACATTCACTTGTCCCTACGGCACATTTGCTTATAAAAGAATGCCTTTTGGCTTATGCAATGCCCCCGGGACTTTCCAAAGGTGCATGTTGGCTATATTCCATGACATGGTTGAGCAAACCATGGAAGTCTTCATGGATGATTTCTCGGTCTTCGGGAATTCCTTCTATGCTTGCCTTGCCAATTTGGAACGCATGCTTAAGCGGTGCGAAGACACTCGCCTTGTTCTAAATTGGGAAAAATGCCATTTTATGGTAAAAGAAGGCATTGTGCTAGGACACAAAATCTCTAAAGCCGGTCTTGAAGTCGACCGTGCTAAAGTTGATGTCATAGCCAAATTACCTCCACCTTCAACCGTGAAGGGTGTGAGAAGTTTTTTGGGTCATGCGGGTTTCTATCGTCGATTCATTCAAGATTTCTCTAAAATCGCTCGCCCGATGACCCACCTCTTGGAAAAAGATACTCCTTTTATCTTTTCTAAAGAGTGTCTCGAAGCATTCAATCTTCTCAAGGATAAGCTGACTAAGGCACCGGTCTTGGTTACCCCTAATTGGGAGCTGCCTTTTGAATTGATGTGCGACGCTAGCGACTTTGCTATTGGTGCGGTTTTGGGCCAACGAGTGAATAAACACTTCCAACCAATCCACTACGCTAGCAAAACAATGACGGGGGCCCAATTGCATTATACGACAACCGAAAAAGAGCTTTTAGCTGTTGTCTATGCTTTTGAGAAATTTCGCCCCTATCTTGTTTTATCCACCACCATCGTATACACGGACCATTCCGCGTTGAAGTACTTGATGACTAAGAATGATTCTAAACCAAGACTTCTCCGCTGGGTTTTACTCCTTCAAGAATTCAACATTGAAATTCGTGATAAGAAGGGTGCTGAAAACCTGGCCGCGGATCATCTGAGCCGACTTGAGGATCCATATCAAGGGGACCATCCGAACAAAGAGATCAATGACTCTTTTCCCCTTGAAACCTTAATGTCGATCAATCCCAATCTTGATGGCACCCCGTGGTTTGCCGATATTGCAAACTACTTAGCGGGTGGTGTTCTCATCCAAGGGTTAACATCCCAACAAAAGAAGAAGTTCTTGAACGATGTTAAGACTTACTTCTGGGAGGACCCTTTTCTATTCAAACAATGCGCTGACCTGATTATTCGTCGGTGTGTTGACGGACCGGCAGCTTTTGATATTCTCCAAGCGTGCCACAAAGGACCCACCGGTGGTCACTTTGGTCCCAACTTCACCGCCAAAAAAGTGTTTGACTCGGGATTCTATTGGCCCACCATTTATCGTGATGCTCACGAGATGGTTAAACATTGTGATGCTTGCCAAAAACAAGGCAAGATCACACATAAAGATGAGATGCCTCAAAATTTCATACAAGAATGTGAAATCTTTGATGTCTGGGGCATCGACTTTATGGGGCCATTCCCATCTTCTAAAGGCAACAAATACATCCTTGTCGCTGTCGACTACGTTTCTAAATGGGTTGAAGCAAAAGCTTTACCCACTAACGACGCGAGGGTGGTTTGTAATTTCTTGAAACAATTGTTTGCTCGTTTCGGTGTTCCTCGTGCTATTATCAGTGACCGCGGGACTCATTTTTGCAACGATCAATTTGCAAGAGTCATGGCTAAGTACGGTGTCAATCACCGTCTTTCCACCGCCTATCACCCTCAAACCAACGGTCAAGCCGAGATATCCAACCGTGGATTGAAGAGAATTTTGGAACGTACTGTGGGAGAGCATCGCGCCTCGTGGGCCGATAAACTTGATGATGCTCTGTGGGCTTTCCGTACCGCCTATAAGACGCCGATTGGTTGTACACCTTATCGTCTCGTGTACGGGAAAGCCTGCCACCTCCCCATCGAGCTAGAACATAAGGCATACTGGGCCTTGAAGTGGGCTAACTTCGACATCAACAAAGCCGGTGATTTTCGGAAGATTCAACTCAACGAGCTTCAAGAATTGAGGAATCAAGCTTACGAGAACTCATTGATTTACAAGGAGAAGACCAAGATTATCCACGATGCTAAAATCAAGAACCGAGAGTTCAACGTTGGTGATCAAGTCTTGCTCTTTAACTCTCGGTTGAAGATCTTCTCAGGCAAGTTGAAGAGCCGCTGGTCTGGTCCATTCACCATCGCCAATGTCTTTCCCTATGGCACCATTGAGCTTTCTCAGCCAAATGGGCCTAACTTCAAGGTGAATGGCCAGCGTTTGAAGTTGTACGTTGGTGAGGACATCTCTAAGGAGATGATTCCATCCCTCACCACGTTTCCCTTAAATTAGTTCGGGACCGAGTCAGGCTCGTGACTCGGTAAACAAAAACAAGCGCTCCTCGGGAGGCAACCCGAGTATCTATCCCCCTTTCCCGTTTTCATCATAAGTGTAGGGGGAGCTATATAGGTTGCTTGTTTTTGGATAGTGATGTGATTACAGGGATTATTGCACTCTTGGAATCTTTGAAGAACCGTGATCCCATGCTTATCCGAAATCTGGTTCTATCTCTCAACTATCGTGATCCAATTTTCTTCATACTCACATTTGAAATTGATCACTTTAGTCGTCTCTTCCTTAACTTGAGTTAACCAACGTGCACAATGTCATAAGTGTAGGGGAGCCCTTCCCACATGCTTAAACATTGAGGACAATGTTTATCTTAAGTGTAGGGGAGACTTCTATCGAAGTTTTAAGTGGACTTTTCCATGAAAATGCCTTCATTTAACCGGAAAATCATACTTTTCAACATTTTTCAAATTTTTAATCAACTTTGGCCATTTTGTCGTAAATTTTAAATTTTTATCGTTGCTTTCATATGTATATATCCCGCAATAAAGTCAAAAATATTAATAAAGTGATGTAGCTAGTTTTGAAATCTTGAACATATTAGGCCCGTTGCGTCTATTTTGACTCAACCCGAGTTTACTTATCCAAGTTTACTCTAGCTAGTATCCTTAACCATGTAAACCTTAATTGGTTTATTAGGCTAAGCATCCACGAGTCTCATTCCTTGAGATTTTAAATTGTGGAGGACGAGAAATGATAGAGTCAATTATAAGTCGGTATTCTTGCACAAGCTCACTTGGTGTAATTATTTGCCTATTCTCCCATCACTTGCTAATAATTTATCTGCAATAAGTAAGGTCGTACGATTTGAAAGGTTACTTAGCTTCTAGCCCAAGATCGTTTAAAAGTTGCTCGGTAATGACGAGAGTTCATAGCCAAGGCATAACTTATGAAGCGGGGCGCGAAGATTGGCGAATCCGAAAAGGCCCTAACAAGGCATGAGGATTCAATTTTATTGCTGAAGATCCCAAAAGTGATGTGAAAAGCATTATCTCCAAAATCAATATGAAGGATCAAGACTCACGACGAAAAGCAATCAACTCCCACAAAGATGATGGAGAAGTCTATCCGAAAAGACCCTAACAAGGTATGAGGATAAATAGATCCAAGTCCGAAAAGGAGGCGGATCGTTGTATCTCAAAATCCCAAATAGAGATTGAAGAAATAATCATGAAGTCGTGGTCAACAAAGTGGAGTACTTCTCAAAAGTCTCCAAAGTGAAGAAACTCTATTATGATGAGAAGACCATTATCTCAAGAACGTCTCTCGAAGATATGAAGTATGAAGTACATGCCAAATATCGGCCCGAGAAAGGTCTCAAATCGTGAACCAAGTTATGCCAAGATATGAACTTTCTGATATCCCGAGAAGCAGTTTTAAGAGATTTTGTCCTTTAGCTAACTATTGATCAAATCGTCCTACTTTGCTTTCAGCCTAAATAAACTACCGAAATAAGTCCAAAAATGCATCTTCATGATCATTCTAAGACAAAAATAAAATATAAGAGATACACCTAGGAATAAGGGAGTCTAAGCATTTAATTAAGCCATGTGTGTAAATGTTTGAATTGCTAACTTATAATAACAATGATCTCGTTTTTAAGCTTAGTTTGGGGAACGTGAAACTTGAGGGTGATAAATCTTCGCAACACCAAAAGCCCTAATGTAAGTCCTCGATCTCTTTACGAGTTATTTCCACATAATTATGTTCTGTCCTTTTGTTTGCTTTAAATTTCTTTTAGTGCTTTAATTTTTGTTTAGTAGTATTTGAATAAGGCCAAGGTTAATTAATTATGAGAAAAGTGTAATGTTGCTTTATCACTAAGCATTGCATGAGGGCATGGCAATGGTTAAGTGTAGGGGATTTGATAGGTGTGTAAACACCCATCTTTTCTACCACTTATTTCTTGCTAAAACAAGACCAAAACGCGTATTTAATGTCATTTGTTTGGAATTATGCGTGGTTTGTGTGTTTGTTATGTTTTCAGAGCCAACCGGATAAATATTGGAGAAAACATGGGATTGCACGGGTTTTATCAAGGAAAAAGATTCAAGACGAAGTCTATTGACCAAGAGGTGCAAAAGATTTGAAGTCACTAGGCCTATTCGAAGATTTATCGAAGAAAAGGACTAAAGACAGAAGATTTTCATAAGTCGAAGAAACTCAAGTCTATTTAACGAAGAAATTAAAAGACGAGTTGAATTTAATCGACAACAAATCCCGAATCAGAATCAAAAACGTCAACTTTTCTAAAAAGACGAGAAGACAAAAAGAAGGGAAGAAAGCCCACTCTCCAACCAAGGGAGAAGCCTATAAATACTCCTCCCTATACACACACGATGGATTCTCTTCTTCTTTTTCCCAGTTATTTTCTTCTTCCTAGTTTTTAGGAACCATCTCCCTTAAGGAGTGGTTTTAATCTTTGTTTGATTTATCTTCCAATCTTGTAAGTTAATCTTTGTTGTTTTGAATCTTTAATCATTAATGCAATTCCTCTTTTAATCTCTTGATTCATCTTGTTCTTCTTCATCTTTTTCTTTCATGTTCTTGAGCTCTATTTGGTTCTAGTTTGATTCTAAAAAGTTGTTGAATTGGTGTTTTTATGATTGGGATTTGATCCTTGTAATTAGTAGATGATTCGTGATTAATTTGGTGAAACGTTTGTGCTTGGTTGTGTGGGTTTTGGTATCAATCGTAGCCTACTGTTCTTCATCCCTGTTTCTGATGTTGCCCAGATTCCGAATAAGGAATCTGGGGTGGTATCTATTCGGAATATTCCATTATTCCGAGTAGGGATTTTAATTTTGTGTCATTCGGAACTTTTCAATCTTTCTGAATAGGGTTTAAGTTTAGTGTCTATTCGGAACTTCCACTTATTCCGAATAGAGTTCTTCCTTCTTTGGTTATTCGGAACATTTCGGCTTTTCCGAATAAAGGACTTTTTCCGCATAAGATTGGTTGTGTTTCTCTATTCGGAACTTTTTCCGAATGACTCTTACTTTCCGAATGGGATTTTCCGCATAGGTCAAAGTTGTTAATTATTCCGCATAAGTTTATTTCCAGTTCCTCTATTCGGAATATCTTTTATATTCCGAATAACCCAAATTTTCCGAATTGCCCTCATTATTCCGCATAGGCTTATTATTCCGAGTAGGATAATTTTCCGCATGATCATGACTTTCCGCATAGGACAATATTCCGAGTAGGCATGCTTTCCGAATAGAAGAATTCCAGACATGTTTTTCATGAGGTATTACTGTTCCATTTAAAGCTTCTAGCTTAGTTCTATTAATACTTGTCTTTATAACTTTAGTAGATTTAGACCAAAGCTCCCCCTTTTAGTCACCAATTTCAACTATTCCACTTTTGACCGTGATCGATTCGAGAAGATACCGAGAACGAAACAACGATAAATATCAATTGGGAACGAGCAATGCAAAGAGAGATCTTGCAAGCAAAAACCTTTTTATTAACAAATAAAAAGTGAGTTATTACCCACCGTATTACCCTCCGGACATCATCATCATCGTCGATCCAATAACCCAAACGAACCAAATAAAATCTTCACGAACCAAATACTTTGAACTTCGAACAGTAACTTTTTAATTATCCCAGTAGGGGAAAATTAACATTCCACTTTCTTTTATTTATTTTTATTTTTTTATATTATATTAATAATAAATAACACGAACAGTAATAATAACAAAAACAGATTAAAGATTAATTTAAAGCTTTGACAGAAATTTAAAGGAGACACGAATTAATTAAAAGTAAACTTTTCATTAATTAATAAGAGAAAATTACATTAACTGAAAATTAAAGAAATACATTAAACCTAAACTAATTGGCAGAAAATTAAAAATAAAATAAAAGTGCTCCTATGAAATTACAGATTAAGGGTTTTTATAGGCAAACCCTAGGAAACCCTCTTCTTAGCTTCATAAGTAAGAAATAAATCCAGGCCCTTCTTTCATCTTTTCTCTCTCTTCTCTTCGATCCAACGGATGAAAAAGCACTAGGGGTCACACGGGTCGCCCTCCTGGATATGGGTGTGTTTGTTGTGTTTGTTTAGAGGTGATGTGGCAAATGATTATTGGATGGAGGGGATATGGAGAGGTGTATTGGCCAATCACAAGCCAAGGATAGGCCACGTCAGGATTTGGACCACCCATCATGGAGCTGCGAAAAACATGGGGTTTTTATTCCCAAGTGTGTGAATCACACACTTAAAACTAAAGCCCCAAAAATCCTTGATGAATTTTACTGATTAAGGTGATTTAGGGTTAGGGTAAAAGATGGAGGAGGAGGTTGTGTTGTAGTTTTTGAGAGAGAGAAGGTAATAAATAGTGAAAGGTTTTCTTTTTTTCATCGAATGAGGGGGTGTGGGGTAAATAAAAAAAATAAACGTTTTAAGTGAATGGGGGAAACACGTGTGGGTTGGTATTGTGAGGTGAAAGTAAAACGTTTATTAATAAACGTATTTTGGTGTGTTGACCAGGGAAACTTTTAAACGTTCCAACTTGTTTTGTCAATCAATTGGGCTTGGCCCAACACCAAGTATTTTCCATTCGTTTCAACTTAATCTCCAATTGGGCTTGATGGACCCAATTTCATTCTTTCCATTCGTCTTAATTAGTAATTGGGCTTTGTGGCCCAATAGATCCAATATGGGACCCACAAGGCCCAAAATCTTCGTAAAAAATAAATCCTCGAATAAAACGACTTGATCTTTGGCATTTTGGTCTTTTCTTCAAATCGTATCGATTTTGTCGGGTTTCGTGATCTTCACTTTTGATCTTTTGACTTTGTCTTCGTCTCTTTTTGGACTTTTCTTCAACATTTGACCGTGAAATCTCGTGTTTTCTCTTCTTTTGATCATTTGTACCTATTTAACTGTAGAATATTGATAACCTATGAATCTTTGAAGGGGTTTGTTGATTTCTAGAGAGAGAAAGTTAGAGAGAGAAAGTGAGAGAAACTATGTGTTATTTCATTAAGTGGAAACTAGAAAATGACAACAACCAACCCCTTTCCATGGTGGAAAGGGGTATTTATACTTCCAAGCTTACATTGGGCTTGGGCCGGTCCATGACAAGCCCATGGACCGGTTCTTACTTAACTTAATAAGCAACTAATAACTATTTGTTAACTACGAGCTATTACAACATAAATAATATTGTGGAGTGACCGATACTTCTAATATACGTAAAACGTATTTCTAACAATCTCCCCCTAAGGGAGGTCACTCCACGTTACAAAGTTCTAAACCTAGCATACTATACTAAGTCTTCGTTCTTTAGCTCGTAGTCTTTTCTTCTTTTCTTTCTTTTGTTGTGAATATGTTGGTTTGATCTTTTTGGCTTTGGCTTGAGAGCATTGTTCTTTTGGCCTTTCACGTGCGATCTTTGCCTCTCTTGTGAATTTGCCTCCTCGTGACTCCATGTTCCACACACTTATGTCTTTTTGTTGAATTCTCGAAAGTTTCAGAGTTTGGTACAGCGGAAGACTTTATCTTGTACTTTCTTGAATTTTTGCTAAACTTTGATGCAGAAAAACATAAGCATGTGGGAACGACTTCTACAGGTACACCGCAACACCACCGTCTTCACTGGTACACAGCAACGCCACCGTCTTCAACAGGTACACAGCAACGCCACCGTCTTTAACAGGTACACAGCAACGACACGAATAAAATGGCTTTGAACATTTTATTCTAATTCGGTAGCATTTTACCTCCGGTCGGTGAAGACCGTTGGACGATATTAGATATCGTACCCGTGACGGATAGTTTCAATTAAGTAACTTCCTGACAGGATTTCGCGGGTAAACCCGTTCTCTTTATTCGACCGTCCAAAGCTGACTGCGAACATAAAGAGTGAATCACTTGGATAAATTATCCTTGTGATTTGAAGCCGTCAATTCATGAAACCTGGAACAAGTGAATTTCAATTAAGATTTTCACCATCGTTGCTTTCCAGTTGTCACGAGCTCAATTCATAAAGAATCTTGCACGTCACCTACCAAGTGTTGTTTGATGTTAACACTAGAAGGATTTCCACTCGTCACTGTGGTCAATAAAGAGTCACTCTGAGTGTTCTGGCAAGATCATATGATAATGCGAAGAGGCCTGGAACGAGTTTAAGTTCAATTAAGAATTAAACCACGGTTACCTTCCAGTTTTTCACAAGATTGGTTCTAAAAGAACCACACGTGTAACCTACCATGAGCTTGTTTGATGTTGGCTCAAGCAGGATTTCCATCTTCATTGTAATACTTGCGTATTACTCGGATTTTCTGGCAATATTACAGGAATACTGCGTAGGACTCATGAAAATCTCTTACTTTTCACAGTGTGTGAGAAAGCAAGGAATAAATGGAAAGTGTCCTAATGAGACTTTTGATGATCTCTTGGCTCTAGACTCGATTGTGCGTTTTGATTTAGTGAGCGATGGCTGGAGAGGAGTGCCACCTTTTCAATACCAGTCTATTCGGAGTGAATAAACCAATAGATAACGTGTTGATCTCCGTGTGATTAAAACAAATACCTTTTGAGAGATATTTGAGTTAGCTGGGAAGGGTTGTGCATTGCATCACTGGGTCCATGATGTCTTTCTTCAATACCGAGAATCATTAGCAAAAATGACCTCAATAGCATATGTATTGACCCGGTTTCTGCCTAAAGTTGTAAGGAGGGCTTCTTTCTTTACACCCTTTATCTTTACAATTCTTTTTCATTCTTCAACCCCTTGAATGCTTACCAATACGTCATCACTAGCACCTTGTTGTGATTGTTCCAGTGCTAGCTTAAGTACTTGGTCGGCATTCAGCTACGTTCACATTCTTTCTCCATCTTTCCTAGGACTTCTAATTCTATCTAGGGAATTGTCCTTGGGAAGATTCCATCGGCTCTGATGAATCATTGGACTAAACCTATTCCTACCACCCTTTTGTCACCACATTCGTCGTGAATTAAGCGTGTTTTGGGAAGGAATTGCCACCATGAAAAATCATTGAAAATCACCTAAAGTACTTGTGATATTGAAATCAAAAGTTTTGTACCTTAGGTGTTTTGTTCATCAAAAACGCTCCCCCTTAACACGTGCTTTACACATATTAAGTTGGATAATCTTTAAGTCTTTTTCATCTTTTAGACAAGTATCACTTACGTCTCCTTAATCCCATTTTCTCCCCTTATCCAAAATGTTAACCATTAATATTTGGGATATTGAATGGATTAACCGGTCTTTGGGTAAAAATGAAATCGATGTTTGGCCATAGAACAAGTTATTGCTCCCCCTTAAGTTAATAAGAGATAGTTGTAGTGCTTTAGTATGATATATTTTGAAAGATTTAGAATCTCGTGAGAAATTCTTGAAAAATTATCATACCTTAACACTACATCAAGCCATTAAAGCACATTATTCACAAATATACATATTCACAATTGAAAACCAATATAAAGTGGACCTGAAGTGTACGACCCATTAGATGGATCGTTGCAGTAGCTTGTGGTGCACTAAATATGGTCTTCCACCAACGAATCTTTCCAAGCTCCTCATCAATCTACGTTCACGGAGCTTTTGATCAATCTTCTTGATCACGTACTTTGCCATCTGCCGGTAACCCGGATGCCAATCCTCCGTCATCTCTGGCAAAGTCCCACCCGAGTTCAGATGCTCCAACTTTCCTCTGACTTGTAGAAGAGTCCCATCACTGTACTTATGGAGCTCACCCACCCTCATAAACTTCATCAAACCTCGACTGTTCAAGTAGAAAATGCCGTAATTCGGGACAGAAATGCCGGTATAGGGACATCTTTCTACATGTTGAGGTAACACTTGATTCACTGGACGGGTTAGGTTAAGCTTCCTTTGATAGCTTTCGACTCCCAACTGAAGATCTTCAACTCGTGTCTTGATGACAACGCTTCGTGTGAACATACGAAGTGCTGTATTCAAAGCAATGAGGTCTTCACGAGGAATATGTGTGAGTTGATCTCGGGTCATCAGAAGCAGCATATCTTCGATATCCTCAAGGCGAATGATGGAAAAATCTCCCTGCTGGATTTTGTATTCCCTGTCATCCTCCCTTTTCAAGCGAATCTCCGTCACATGATAATAGCCATTCTTGGCTTCAGTTTTCAACCCTAAGATGCTGGAGATGCGGATATCGGATCTAACGATACTTCCAGAATTGACTAGGCAGCAACCCCTGTACGCCCTTCGGACTCGTTCGTCCCAATGAGATGCACCTATGACAGCATACATATCATAATTACGATTTATCTTTGGGACCCAGAGTCGGTTTACCTTTTCCTCGATAAAGGGTATTGTCCCCCAGTTGGCAGCTTTCAGCAAGGTCAGGGAGGTTGCGTACTTTGATGACCCCTTCAGAAGATACACAAGATCATTGGTGACGAAGAAGTCAAGAGCAATCTGATTATCTTGAGATGGATCCATTGGAGGTGGAGCTCTTTCTGATTCATGAAGGCCTGGCCGTTGAACGGTATTCAGAGCCTCCAGGATCTCATCGGCATAATACTCGAACTCCATTCGGGTTAATCGGGTTTTGGCACGAAGTATCTTATCCTTCAGCGCTTTCTTCACCAAGGATGGAGTAACCGAAGTCTTATACTCATGAGCAAGAAATGCACATAAGTCAATCGGACTTCGGATACGGAGATACAACACATCTTTGTCAGCATCTGTGATCGGATCATATTATGCTGTTGCCGTGATCCAAGCCTGTGGTGGTGCAGTCTCGTCTATCTCCAACGTGTCTGTCCAGTCTCGTGTGCTTGGTTCAGGAACCGTAGATTGTTGTGCTTGTTGTAGAGGAGTAGAAGCTCGAACATCTGCTGGTTGTGATTCAGGCATTTCGGCAGTGTCGTGAACTGGTGAGTGTTGTGCAGCTTCGGGTTCCGTTACTGATTCTGCAATCACAGGAGCAACAACAACAGAACTAATGGGGTTAGTGGTAATATGTAAAGATACAGCGATAGAGGTACCGGGAACCGATGACGCTGTAGTGGCATTCACATCGTGGCGCCACTTAGATCGTCTTGATTCCGATGATGTTGATTTGTCCTTCTGCGCTGCATCTTTCTTGGACTTGGTTCCAGACTTAGTAGGTTTCTTGGAGCTGGTAACCTTGTCTCCCTCTTTAGGCTGTTCACCCCCATCATCATCCTCATTGTTATCCCCGTTACTCCCCCTAGCACTCTCCTCATTCCCATCACCACCATCATCGCCATCATCATCATCATCATCATCGTCATCATCATCCTCATCCTTATCCTCATCATCACCATCATCGTCATCATTTTCCTCTTCTTCTCCTTCTTCTTCCTCTTCCTCTTCACCAGTACCCTCTTCCTGCTCACTTTCTTCCCTTTCTTCTTCAGGTAGAATGTGATAAGGTACCACACTTCCAAACGTTTTGAATAACCTATCATCCTCCATGATAGCGTCATTCAGGGATTTGTATAGAGCCCGTTGAATCCTAGACTTATCAAACGATCCAAGTTCCACCATACGAGCCTTAAGGATCTTCTTTAATTCAAAATCCGTCAAGTCATAAGCAATCTTGTAGGCGGATTCTGAAGGATTGGATGACTTGATCAACAAGTTATCAGCTGCTAGCGTCTTCAACTCATCACGCAGTTTAGGCATAATGGATTCAACAGATTCTTGCACTCTTTCTTCCACAGAGGCTTCAAGTGCTTCTTTTTGCTCTTTGTATTTATCCCTCATCGCTTGAAGTCTGGTGATACGTGCAGCATGCTTATCAGCCTCAGCCTGCTTAACCCGAGCTAGTTCTTCTGCATGTGCTTTTCGAGTTGACTCCATATCTACAGCGAACCTAGCAATCATCTCCTCTTGGGCTCTCCTATATGCTTCTTCACTTTGAGCTCGTCTTTGTAACTCTTGGCGAAGTTCATCCATTTCTCGTTTGTGATTATCCACATGTTTATCCAACATTTCGGCCATCACCAATGCAGCCATTGTAGATGTTGCAGAGCTGCTCTGGGTTGATTGAAGAGGCTCGGTTGTTACTGCGGTACTAAGGATGGGAGTTATAGGTGGTGGAAGAAATGGTGTTGAAGCCGGTCTGGTTGGTAAGGGTTGTATTGGTGGAGGTTGAGTTGCTAAAGGTTGAGTTGACACCATGATCGTAGGAGCAACAGACTCCTTTTCCACACTTGCTGAAATAGGGATTGATGGCTCCTTCGAAGCGGAATAATGTTCAGGTGACCCAAACTCATAAATATCATCTGGTTCCTGGTACTCTTCTTCAACATTTACCCTTGCACCTGAACCACTACCGCCAGTATCTTTCCTACTCCTTTGAATTGCAATCTTCATCATTTGTTTCTCTGTCTTGTCAAGAGCAGGATCAACAACATCTTCTTCGTCACGTAAAACCATCTCATCAGCCTTACCCTTTCCCTTCTTACCCTCAGTCTTCTTCTTCTTGGTTTCGGGTTCAGGTAACGCAGCTGGTTGTTTGCGTTTACCTTTACTCTTGACCGTTGTAGACGAGTCTTCTCCAGTCTGAAGGTTTGCTTTCAGCTTCTTGATTTCTAGCTGCAGTAGCTTGTAATCAGCAGAACCTTTGATTTTCTCCGTCAGAAGATAATCGGGAATAGGACCCGGAATCACACCAATAGACGGTCCTTCATGCCTCAGATCCACAGTATCATCAGCTTCTTCAGTGTGATAACGACTTGCTGCACGCCTATCAATAGTAGCATCATTTTTCATAAAATAATTAATGATAAGCTTGATAAACCTTGGATAAGGAAAGAAATTTGTCTTCAGCTTCTTGTTCTGGAAGAGTTGAAAGGTGAATTCTTCCCATATAAACAATGCATAATCTGCATTTGCAGCTTTGTACATGCCATAGAACAGGTTTATTATAGGACTGCGCAGAGCATCATGGCCACTTATTTTTGGTGTAAGACATCTACTGAGAATACCCAACAATGCTCTCCAAGGTTGTCCTACTTTAGCAGTGGTAAACTCAGACGCAACTCGTATGTCAGGACATCCAAGAGCGTCAAATAACTCCATGAGTTCATCTTTAGTAGGATCCCTTGAGAATGACATGCCTTTGGGTGTATCCCGTATACCAAAAATCTTACGGAAGTCTGAAACTGTGAGCGTCTGCTGCTTGTCGTCGATGGTGAAGGTGATCTTGTTTGAAGTGATTTCCTTGGTAGCCCAAAATTCATACATATAATCATAAGGCACCGAGGCACTACTTCTTAGAGCATTCTTAAAATGGGATTGATCAAGGATCGCGATGGCTACTTTAAATCCATGGTGAGTGGATTTTGAGACTTGCTTCAGCCGGTAGTTGTTGGGTATAAACTTAAGGGTTCGTGCTTTAGCAATAGCGGCTTCTCTAGAGTCTTGGATTGCTTGTACTGTTGGATTAGTTATTGTATCTGCTTAAGATAAGACATGAAAGGTTGATGCACAAAAACATATAGATATATATCATTCTTACTTCTAAGCATAACACATTTCATAACATAATACAACAAGTACATATAACATGCAAACAATAATAATCAAACAACTCTTCATCCGGAACTTTTCCTCATTCGGAACTTCTTCATCCGGAACTTTTTCTCATTCGGAACTTCTTCATCCGGAAGTTCTTCATTCGGAACTTCCTTCATCCGGAAGTTCTTCATTCGGAACTTCCTTCATCCGGAAGTTCTTCATTCGGAACTTCCTTCATCCGGAAGTTCTTCATTCGGAACTTCCTTCATCCGGAAGTTCTTCATTCGGAACTTCCTTCATCCGGAAGTTCTTCATTCGGAACTTCCTTCATCCGGAAGTTCTTCATTCGGAACTTCCTTCATCCGAAAGTTCTTCATTCGGAACTTCCTTCATCCGGAAGTTCTTCATTCGGAACTTCCTTCATCCGGAAGTCCTTCATTCGGAACTTCCTTCATTCGGAAGTTTTTCAGAAAATTCCCTTCATTCGGAAGTTTTGTTCAAAATGTCCTTCATTCGGAAGTTCTTATCCATGTTCATCCGGAACATCAAAAACACAGCTTATAAGGTTAATTCTAAGCGCATTTGTGATTTCCTAAGGCAATCTAAGGCATTTAATCATCATATCATGCTAATCCGCACAAAACCCACCACAAATCTGTAACAATTAATCCTATATTGGCAAATAAACCCTAGATCTGGTAACGTTTACTACCCGAATCAATTTTAACAAGATTAGATGATGAATGTAACGAATTATAATAGATGTTATTACCTTATAGATTTAATGAACCGGATCGGATTGATTAAAAATCAAGTGTTGTGAGCTTGTGTGTTTTTTAACAATGGCGGCAAGGAAATAGATAAACAGTGAAAAGGAATAGAGAGGGGCGGGGGGTTTTGTTTTTGACTTAGATCAAGTTTTTGACTAGTTCCAATAAATATCACCTTTAGTCCCTATATTTATCTATTCTTTTCCCTTTTGTTTATAACTTATCTATTCATCTTTTCTTAACCCTTGTTTAACTTACACACAACTTAGCAAACGCAATCTATTAGCTCATTTCAAAAAACTAAAGAAAGTCCTATCACATTGAACGAGCCCAAGTTGTATTCTAAAGCAAAACCACTCAATTACCATTTAGCCCTTAATTTTCCACAATCACTTTTGAAAATCAATTTAATGATGAAGATGATTTTAATATTTTCTCCCCCTTAAACGATGACCCGTTTTCTATTTAAAGAGCTGTAGTCATTGTTTAAAGAGTCAAATATTGATGAGAGCATTTCCAATTGATGACTTGAATAAATTTGATTCGTGGTGTCAATAAGATTTCTCTTATTTTAACAAATTAATGCACTGAGACGTACACAAATTCGTGTTAGACCAAGTTGTAAAGTAAACTTGATCCCTTTGCATGATTTGGCTTGTAAATCACGCTCGAGAAAATTAATTCCCGTTTTGAGCCAACGTTTTCCAAGGAAATACGTGACTTTAATATGAAAACCGGGTTGCAGTCAGAAATAACTACAAGCCATAATGGGCATGTTTTAAAAATGTACAACTTTTATACGGACACTATTTATGGCACCGTGTCAATATTGATCGACATTTCTAAGGCCGTAAATATTACCGTACTAAAAGACATGCCCGATTTAAAAACGAAAAATATTTTTGAATTTTCTGGATTTTATAATTTTTATGGTTTTTCTAGGTTTTATATTTTTTATGGTTTTTGTTGGTTTTATATTTTTGTATTTTTCTTTTGCGGTTTATATATTTACTATAATATACATGATCACGAACAAAGGATACTCTGAATAGTTTACCACGACTATTCAGCTGATTCTTCTGCCAACTCTTTGAGAGTCGCTGGAGTGAATAATTTCATGCCAAGCTTGTCGATCAAAAACTCGATTCGTCCTCGATCTAAGGCTTTGGTGAACATATCCGCCAGCTGGTACTCAGTAGTGACAAAATACAGCTCGATCACTCCGTTCTCCACCTGCTCTTTAATGAAATGGTAGCGTATGTCTATGTGCTTGGCCCGGGAGTGTTGAACATAGTTGCAGCAAAGGGCAATGGCGCTCTTGTTGTCACAATACATCGGGATTTTGTTAAATCCCAAACCGTAGTCAGTTAATTGTGATCTCATCCAAAGGACTTGAGCACAACAACCGGACATGGCGATGTATTCAGCCTCCGTGCTTGATATTGCAGCGCTTTTCTGCCTTTTTTTAGACCAACTGATCAATCTATCTCCAAGGAGTTGCACAGATCCAGAAGTGCTACGCCTCGTGTCTTGACATCCAGCATGATCGGCATCTGCGTATGATATTAAAGCAATAGAGGAATCTTTCGGATACCATAGACCACGATGAAGTGTTCCTTTTAGATACCGAAAGATCCTTTTCACAACATGTAGGTGCTTTTCGGTAGGCCGAGCCTGATACCTGGCACACATGCATACAGCAAATTGCAAATCAGGCCTGCTAGCAGTCAGATATAGAAGGGTGCCGATCATCCCACGGTAAAGTTTTGGATCGACAATAGTCCCATTCCTATCTTCATCTAACTTGGATTTCTCCACCATGGGAGTGTCCACGGGGTCACAATTTTCAAAGTTATATTTCTTAAGAGATTCTAGAGCATATTGTTGGGAATAAATTAAGGCCAGATCACTTGAACGCTGACAAGAACAACTTAAGCGTTGACAAGAGCAAAGTGAGCGCTGATAGCATAAGCGTTGACAAGTTAAAGTCAAGCGTTGACAGATTGAAGACAAGCACTGATGGAAGATGTGAGCTACACGTTTATTATATTCTAGAATACTTCTAGTAAGGATAGAGACGACAATGTATTTTCTATGTTTATCTTTACCTAGAATAGTTGATTTGTAGCTTATTGTACAAGACTTCTTGATCTATAAAAGAAGGTCTTTTAGGTTAAAGTTAATATATCAGTTTTCATAAGTATTCGCAAGTTAAACCTCTTTCATTGTAATCAAGTACGATCATTCTAATACAAGTGAAAGTTTGTTTAACATCTTTGTGTTTTAGATCAAGTGTTAATTCCGCATAACACTTTGTTACTTTATTCATAAGCAAAAGTTTCTCTACGTGTAGTACTTGATCTAATCTCGTATACACAAAGCTTAATCGATCTAAGTTTGGGATCAACAAGTGGTATCAGAGCTTGTTGAGAAACTTTTGATCTTTAAGTAACGCAAGAACCCTAAAACACCAAACCCTAAAAACCCTAAATCTCTCAAAACCCTAAAAACACCATGTCTGGCACAAATCAGCCTTCTGCTTTGCTACAAAACAACGCCACAAACCCTAGTATCAAAATTCCCATGTTTGATGCCAGGAACTTTGAACTTTGGAAGTCTAATTTTGAGCAATATATAGCCATCCATGACTACACTCTTTGGGAAATTGTTGAATATGGGAACACATTCAACAAACCTCAAAAGATTGCTGCTGCTATTGCTGCAAGGGTAGCTCTTCCTAATTGTCCTGAAGCTGATAAGAAGGAAAAGCCTGAAGATGGAAGAGCTGTATCTGTTGAAGATATAGCCAAGAAAAGGGTGGACATGAAAATCTTGAACATCATGAAACACGCCCTAGGTCATGAAAATCAGCACAAGTACAAACGCTTTGACTCTGCAAAAGAGCTTTGGGAAGCTCTTGAAGTAGCACATGGTGGCAATGCTGACACAAAAGAAGAAAAGAAGAAGCAACTCTTGCATGAGTATGCTGTCTTTAAAGCTCAACCCAATGAGAATCTCAGCAGTGTGAGAAGTAGACTTCTTGACATCACAAGTCAACTTTCCTTCATGGGAACACAGATTGATGATCCTGAATTGAATGCTACTTTTCTCAAAAGCCTTGGTGATGTATGGAAGATTGAGACAAGATCCATTCTTGTCAATAACACCCACAAGACCTCCAGGTTTGATGACATCTTCAACAAACTAAGACTGTTGGAGAATGAATGGCAGTTGGATAGTGATAATAAATCTTCCAGCAGCAACATGGCCTTCTTCTCACAAAGTGAAGGCCAATTTGATTCCATGAACTTCTATGGACATTCAGCCACTGGATCTCAATGTGTCAACGCTGGATCTCAGCCTGTCAGCGCTGGATCATATCCTGTCAACGCTTTATACTCAAGCGCTGACACACACAATCATGGCGCTGATAGAATTAAGCCTGCTGGTTTTGATCTAGATACTGTGTGTGCATTCATTGCTTCTTTGCCCAGTGATTCAAGGATTACATATGAAGATCTTGAGCAGATAAGTGATGAACAATTGGAAGAGATGGACATCAAGTGGACTATGGCTCTTGTAAGTTTAAGAGCAAACAGGTTTAATAAAAGGTTCAAGAAGAAGATGACCTTTAATGCTAAGGATGTTGCTGGATTTGACAAATCCAAGGTTGAGTGCTACAACTGTCATAGGATGGGGCACTTTATGAGGGAATGTAGATCTCCAAGAAGATCTGATGCTGGTAAGCCTTCAAGCCAAATGATTAAGAGCCCAGATCCCAAGGCCATGGTTGCTGTTCAACAAATTGATGGTGTTGGAGAATGGGACTGGAGCTGGATGGCTAAGGATGAGGAAGAGGACAGAGCTTTGGTTGCTGAAGTTAAAGAAGAGCATGTTGAATATGCTCTCATGGCACACTCCTCCTCTTCATCAGATAATGAGGTATATGATGATGCTTTCTGTTCTAAGGGTTGTCGTTTAAATACTGAAAAACTAAATCAAGAGATAGTAAAATTATTAGATGAGGCAAGTACTGAAAGATGCAAAGTTTCTAATTATCAACTTGCTCTTACCCAAACAGAAAAGACAGTAGCTGAGTATAAGAAAATGGAGTTTGATTTAAAGGATCAAATAAATATCTTAAAACATGAGTTACACCAAAGTAAAGATTGTCAAGATATAGTAAACAGGGTTAATCTTGATTTGATAGCTCAGTTAGAGGAGGCTAACAAAAATAAAGATAATGTGAGTCTTAAAATCCAGAGATTTGATAAGGCCACACAATCCCTAGGAGAGTGTGTTAGCAAACAAAGAGACTCTAAGGATATGAGTGGGATTGGGATGAAGGATTATACTGGTGTTCCACCACCAGCTGGGGATTTCTATGGTGTCCAATCAAAGGACTTATCTTGGACTGGCTTGCCAGAATGCCAAGTGGAGGAATTCATTCCTCCACCTAGAGTGACTTCCCCAGTTGAGGAATACAAGAAAAAACTGACTGACCTAGATGAGTGGAAGAAAGCTAACCACACTTTGTTTGTTAAGGGAGGGTTGTTGTGTGAAAGTCCAAATGAGCCCACACCAAACATGATACCAATTGTGGAGTCCAATGATCCTAAACCTATTAAGATCACACACCCTACCACTGGCAAAGCTGTTGACCTTGGCCCACAAACTGTTAGAAAACCTAGTGTTAAGTATGCAGAGATGTATAGGAATACTAGGTCACCAAAAAGCCAAGTTAGTAATCATGGAACAGGCTTCTTTGCTTCTAGACCTAAGACTATGTCTAGAAAAACTTGTTACACATGTGGTAGCTTCTCACATTTGGCATACAAATGTGTCAACGCTTCCAATGTCAACGCTGATAGGAACCATTTCAGCGCTGACAAAAGTCAACATAGGTCAAACACTGTCAGACCCAATACCTTTGTGAACAAAAGTTCACAAGTTGTTAGACCAGCCCCATTCTTTTCTAGAGGGTCTAACACACAAGGCCTAAGACCTTTTCAAAAGTCAAACACTTGGTCAAATAGGCAATGGGTTCCTGTAGCAAACCCTAGGTTCAACGCTGATAAAGGCAATCGGGGCGCTGACAAGAGCAATTTCAGCGCTGACAGACACACTGCCAAACCTAGGTATTTGCAACCACAGGGAAATAGGTCTAAAGCTTCTACTAGCTTAACATGGAGACCAAAACAAGACCAAAACCCTAATTCTACTGGTATTTCTATGACATGCAACAGGTTTCATTATATTTCAAAGGCATTGTCAACACCAATTGGGGTTAACTGGGAATTTCATTCAAACAGGGATGAAAATGGGGTTGTTATGAGAACCAAGTCTGTTCTTGTTGAACAACCAAATGAATCCAAGTCTTCCAAGGCTTGGGTTCCCAAAGAAAACTAATGTGTTTTCTTTATGTGCAGGGCATTCAGAAGAAGATCAATGATTATGGATACTGGGATAGTGGATGCTCAAGGCACATGACAGGAAAGGAAGACTATCTGACAAACTTCACTCCTATTCAAGATGGTGATAAGGTATACTTTGGAGGGGGCTACGGCACCATCACTGGAAAAGGAACCCTTGTCACCAACAATCTACGGTTTGAGAATGTCTTCTTGGTAAAAGAACTGGATTATAATTTGTTTAGTGTATCACAAGTGTGTGATAACAAAAATAAGGTTCTTTTCACAGATACTGAGTGCTTGGTGTTAAGAAAAGATTATAAGCTCCCTGAGGAAAAATACATAGATTTTAGAACACCAAGGCATAAAGACATATATAATGTGAATCTTAATGGAATTAAGGTAAATAATAAAATGATGTCTTGTCTTTATGCTAAAGCCTCAGTAGATGAAAGTAATCTTTGGCACAGGAGATTAGGGCACATAAACTTTAAGAATATCAATAGACTTGTGAGGCTTGGTTTAGTTGATGGTTTGCCTGAAAAGGCTTTCCACAATGACCACTCTTGTGTTGCATGTCTTAAGGGCAAGCAGCACAAGGTCTCATTCAGGTCTAAACAGGTGCACTCTAGTTCTAAACCACTTCACTTATTGCATATGGACCTCTTTGGTCCAACTAATATAGAAAGTTTGAAGGGTAAATCATATTGTTTTGTTATCACTGATGATTATTCCAGGTTTACATGGACTTTCTTTTTAGCCAAGAAAAGTGAAACTGCCCAAAGTCTGATTAATTTCATTACCCAGATTGAAAAGAAGAATGGTAATAAGGTCAAAATTATTAGAAGTGACAATGGGGGTGAGTTTAGAAATCAATTGTTAGATGATTTTTGTGCCAAGAAGGGGATTACTAGGCAGTTTAGCATAGCTAGAACCCCACAGCAAAATGGGGTTGCTGAAAGGAAGAATAGAACCCTTATTAAAGCAGCCAGAACCATGTTGGCTGATGCCCACTTTCCTATAGCCTTTTGGGCTGAAGCTGTTAACACAGCTTGTTATGTTCAAAATAGGGCATTGGTCAACAAAATACATAATAAGACACCTTATGAATTACTTTGGGGAAGGAAGCCAAATATTGGTTTTCTCAAGCCTTTTGGATGTCATGTAGTTGTTTTAGAAACTAGTGAGGCCCTAGGTAAATTTGATTCAAAAGGTGATGAAGGCTACTTCATGGGTTATTCAGTGCAGAGCAAAGGATATAGGGTTTACATTAAAAAGGAAAAACGTATACTTGAAAAGGTACATGTTAGGTTTTTAGAAAGTAAACCTAGTGATCCTGAAAGTGGTCCAAATTGGTTGTTTGACTTAGAACCTTTATCTAGAGCTTTAAATTATATGCCTGTTACTGATCCAGACATTGTGAAGGAAACTTCAAGTGTTTTGGAAAAGAGAATTGGTAATGTTTCAGGTATACAGGTTGCTAAGAAGGATGGATCACCATCAGCTGAGTCATCTCCCACACAAGAATATGTTACACTTCCTATATGGACAGATGAGTATTATGCTGCTGCTACTGCTGCTAAGAAAGATAATGGTGGTGTCCAAATACCACCAAATACAAACATGCATGATTCTTCAGGCGCTGACAAAGGGAAATCAAACGCTGACAAGACCAATTCAGACGCTGATGGCTCAGACGCTGACAACAACAGTTCAAGCGCTGTTAGCCCAAGCGCTGACAAACAAGGTTCAGACTTTGGTGACACCTTTACACAGCTTTTCTCTTCCCATTTTGAACAAGGTGGACCTTCAAATGTCCATGAAGAGATTTCTGTTGATCAAGGAGAGTCTGAGGAAGAAGATATTGGCAACATGGAGCGTGAAGTTGAGGACACCAGACTTTTTGAAGGAGGAGTTCTTACTTCCACAGCAAAGGATCACCCCACATCTCAGATCATTGGTGATGTTATGGCTCCAGTTCAGACAAGAAGATCCCATCAAAGTCTTGGTGGATTTATTGCCAATATACACAAGAAGGTTGATACCCCTCTTGTACAAGCATGTTTGTTTGCCTGTTTTCTGTCACAGGAAGAACCCAAGAAAATTTTTGATGCTCTCAAAGAACCAAGTTGGGTGGAAGCAATGCAGGATGAGCTTCACCAATTTGCTATACAGGATGTTTGGGAGCTGGTTGATTGTCCTAGATATGTGAGACCAATTGGGACAAGATGGGTTCTAAGGAACAAGAAAGATGAAAGAGGTATTGTGGTCAGAAACAAGGCACGTTTGGTAGCTCAGGGATATACACAAGAGGAAGGCATAGATTATGAAGAAGTCTTTGCTCCAGTTGCAAGAATTGAAGCTATCAGAATTTTCCTAGCTTATGCATCTTGCATGAACTTCACTGTTTATCAAATGGATGTGAAGAGTGCTTTCCTCTATGGAACAATTGTTGAGGAAGTATATGTTATGCAACCTCCTGGTTTTGAAGATCCTGTGAATCCAGACAAGGTTTATAGAGTGAAGAAAGCTATGTATGGACTTCATCAAGCCCCAAGAGCATGGTATGGTACATTGTCCACCTACTTGGTGGAAAATGGTTTCAAAAGGGGCACCATAGATCAGACACTATTTACAAAGAAGAAAGGAAAACATGTGTTGCTTGTGCAGGTCTATGTTGATGACATCATTTTTGGGTCTACTGATCCAAAAATGAGTGAGGACTTTTCCAAGCTCATGACAGATAAATTCAAGATGAGTGCAATGGGTGAGATGAACTTCTTTCTAGGTTTACAAGTTCAGCAGAAAGAAGATGGTATCTTCATCTCCCAAGACAAGTATGTAGTTGAAATCTTGAAGAAATATGGTTTTTCTCCACATGAAAAGGATGCTTCCACTCCTATGGATAGGCAACATCCTTGGGGAAAAATTGGAGCTGGAAAGGATGTGGATGTTAGGCACTATAGATCAATGATTGGATCATTGATGTATCTTACAGCCTCAAGACCTGACATCATGTTTGCTGTGTGTGCTTGTGCACGTCATCAAGTGACTCCCAAAGAATGTCACCTTTTTGCTGTGAAGAGAATTTTTAGGTACCTAAGATGTTATCCAGATCTTGGCTTGTGGTATCCAAAAGATTCTCCATTGGACCTTATTGCATATTCAGACAGTGACTATGGTGGTGACAAGTTTGATAGGAAATCCACAACTGGTGGATGCCAATTTCTTGGGAGTAGATTGATATCTTGGCAATGCAAGAAACAAACAGTGGTGGCAAACTCTACAACTGAAGCAGAATATGTTGCTGCAGCTGCTTGTTGTGGACAAGTCTTATGGATTCAGAACCAGCTGTTGGATTATGGGTATAATTTTATGCATACCAAGATTTTTGTAGACAATAACAGTACTTTATGCATTATTAAAAATCCTGTACATCATTCTAAAACCAAACACATAGAAATTAGACATCATTTTATAAGAGATTGCTTTGAGAAAGGTTTAATACAACCAGATAGGGTAGCCACAGAAGATAATGTGGCTGATTTATTAACTAAACCTTTTGATGCTGGAAGATTTCAATATTTGGTAACAAATATTGGAATGGTTAATCTCACTTAATATGTGTTTTGGAACCTTTTTGTAAAAGTATGTACAGGATAATGCATTGTTATTGGTCTTTGTGATGATTTAGATTTTCCACTTTATTTTTCTAACACTGCCAAAGGTACATGTAACGCTGATAAGTGTTATTTTGCCGTTGTTAGAGATATTATTGTCTACCGCTGACAAGAGTTCCTTCAACGCTGATAAGTATTGTCGGGACGCTGTCAGCAACAAATGTTAGTTTTGTGGTTTTCATCTAAATGTGTAGGTAGGTGGTAGCTTTATGTCATTGGATACAGAGTTGCTTATGGATCTTTGAAGAGCTATTTGGACATGTTTTTGTTTATGGATGATGGTTGGAATATTTATATTCCTATCTTGACATAAATTTTTAATGTTCATATATATATTTTGAGAACTCATGTATCATAGTTTGAGGGGAGGTTTTAGGAACCTTTAGGATTTTTGGGTATCCATATGATACTCTTATCACAATTCTAGATTGTGTCCACAGGTGAGTATGGGTTAGTTTTACTAAACCATGAGGCACTGTAGCATGCATAGTATATCAACTTTGCATGCTGCCAAGACATTTTTGGCCTAGAATTGGTTGTGGTCTGTTGGGAGACTTGGGAATCATTTTGATATGGGTTTTACCTGGGAGTAACAAGGATTTTATAAGGTAACTTGGTTGTTAAGAATTTTGGTTAGCAAGGGACACTAGAGGACTGTTATGTCTATCTTGCTTATGCAAGTGTGCATAACTGGACAGTGCTTGCCGCCCTATGATAATTATCAGCTTTTGGTTATCTTCTCTAGGATAAATTACTTGTTAAGGTCATTTTTCACTTTTTAAAACTATTTTATTTTTGGACGCTGACAAAATTTTTCCAAGCGTTGTTGTGACCAAAATGGACGCTGACATGGCTTTAGGCGAACGTTGACAAGATTATAGCCGTTGGGCGTTGATGGGTTATATTTGACCGTTGACAATCAATGGGACCTACCCAGTTGTTACTTTTTGACATATTTTCAAGCCGTAATTTTAGGAGTTGTTACTTTCATTAAATGCATGAGATAACTTATAACTTTTTCAATATTTTCATGATTAGTTTTTGAAAATCTTTGCCTATTTTTGGGCCAATCACATGCATTCATCCACTCCTATAAATTTGGCTCCTATTTTTAAACAGGGTATCTATAATTCTTGTCTAACACTTTTCTCTTATCAACCTTCATCTTTTATACTTCAAATTAACAGCTTTCATCAATGGCACCAAGATTTAACTCAGCAGAATTGGATTTGGGGTTCAAGTCTCAACACAACATGATTGCTTATCTTGTTGCTGATCATACTTTGTTTCCTCAATACACACAGATGGTGGAGTATTTGAACGCATCCCCATTAAGGTATGCTCTTTCTCATGCACCACTCATTCCAGTCACACACATTAAACAGTTTTGGAACACTGTTAGTTCCTCAACAGTTAATGAAGTGACCACATTAACTTCTATTGTTCATGGGAGATCTTGGGTGGTTACTGAGGCCTTGGTACGCCAGGCCTTGCATCTTGATGATGCTGATGGTGTAACCATTCTTCCCATATCTGAAATAGAACAAGGGCTTAGGGCTTTGGGATATCCTATTCCTGATGAAGGTACTCTTAATAAGTACCATAAGCAGGAATTTCCCCCAGCCTGGAAGTACCTCATTCACATTCTCCTTCAATGTTTGAGTCCCAAATGTACTGCACACAATGAGATCAATAGATCCATTGCAACTGCTATTGTGTGTATTGTAACAGGGCAAAAATATAACTGGTCTAAAATGATTTTTGAAGGAATGTGTAAAAACAAGGGGACAAAAATGACTTTAGCTTATCCCCGTTTTCTGCAAATGATTTTTGATGCTCAAAGATATTGTTCAAGGGATCACAATGATTTTTATAAAATCCCTGAACAAAAGAAAGCTATTTTTACCAAGATGAACTCACCACCTCATAGAGACCTACCTTTAACCCCAGCCATGCTTGCTGTTATTGCAGCAGCACAACCCCAACCAGACCCCCAACCTCATATTGACCCTCACCCACAACTTGAACCTATCCCTGAACCTTTACCCTTCCCTGACCAAATGCAAATAGACCAAAATCCCTTTGACGCTGACACATCTAATGTGGGCGTTGATGTGCCTATTTCCACCGCTGACACCCAACCATCACAATCCCAAACACCCCTTAACCAACCCACATCTACACCTTCTTCTACACCATCTTCCACACCACCTGAATATAGGTTGTTTAAACGCCAAAGGACTGCTGGAGTGTTCTCCTCTGGTGGTCCTAGCCATGAAGCAGAGAGAACCACCACCACAAGTGTGGCTGGTGACCTGGATGAGGCTAGGACTATTGGTTCTGGCTTAGCAACTGGCCAAGGCAGTCCCACCATAATTAAGTCCTCATCCATGCCCAATGAACCTGACTTGGGAGGTCAAATTCCCATTTTGGAAGAGGGCAGACTGGAACCAATGACGCTTTTGGAATTGACGGCTGTCTGCATTAGCTTGCAAAAGCAAAATGCAGACTTAGTACAAATTGTCAGTAACCAAGGCCTTGAACTCAAGGAATTGAGGGAGAGGATTGTTGTTTTGGAGAGTGCTCATTCAAAGGGAGGTATGGAGGAGTCTTCCAAAGGGGAGGAAGATCAAAGAAATCTGAGTGATAAGAGCAGTCAAGATGGACAATCATTGGATGTTGCTGAAGCTCTTACTACTTTGAAGGAACAAACAGGTTTTGATACGTCCTTGATCTCTCCAACCAATTTAAATTTATCCTTTACAGATATGTTGAGAGAGGTTACACAAGGCGCTGAGGGAAAATATTTGAGCGTTGACAAGACAAGTTTGGACGCTGAGAGAAGTATTTTGGGCGTTGACAGATCTGCATATGGAGGTGATGTATTCCAGTCATCATCTATCATCAAAGATGTTCCTACTCAGGTATTATCATCTACCCTACCAACAATTGCACCAACAGATAAGGGTAAGGGTAAGTTGGTAGAAGAAATTGTTCCAAAGAATGCAGCTCAGGTTGAATTTGATAGAAGATTGGCTGAGCAAATGATGGAACAAGGTGAAAAGGAAAAGTCACCATTTGTTGTGACTTCTGAAGAAGAAAGTGATGGAGCTAGCTCAGATTCAAGTGTGATGATTGTTGAACCAGAAAGACTTGAGTATGGTGATGAGCTTGCTAGGGAAAAGCTGAGAGATTTAAAGTTGCAGATTGATTTTGATATGCCAGAGGTGGTTCAGATGTACAATTCTTGGGAAGAAAGCTGTATGGATAATCCAGACTTGACCATTTCAGATCAGATATGGGGTTCGGAAATTCTTCTTAGAGTTCAAAAGGATTGTAAGGTGATTTTGAAGCACAAGGCAAGCAACATTCTCTCTGAGTTGAAAAGGGATAGAAGGAAGCTCTACTTTATGTTGCTCAAATGTCATGGAGTTGGATGGACACATTAGAAGCTGAAGGCTTTGACATTTGATGAGTTGGAACATAGGGCTTATCCTATTTGGGTGAAAGTGCAGGAAGAAAACACTTTCAGACTTCTTTCAGATGAAAGAAAGGAGCAACTTGCAGAGGAGATGGAAATCAAGAGAGCTATGATAGTTCCCAGACCAGTAAAGAAGGGATTTGTACTTGAGTTTCCAAAAGATATGAATCAACTATATCCAAGTGAAGCAATTATTAGAAAGAGCCTCAAGCTCTCCCCATTAGAAGCTTCAGATATGGTGCATGTGTTACCACTAGATTACAGGAATCCAATTGTAAGTTATGATGAAGATGAATGTGGATTCTGGAAAATTGGAAGATTTGGCAAGGAGGTACACACTTTTACCACTCTCATATCTTTATTTGCAAGTTGTGATAGAGAAGACTTGGTGGACCTTTGGAGGTTGTTAGAGACCAAGTATGAGGCTGAAGCACCAACTTCAGTCAATGGAATAAAACTTTGGACCACATTCAAAAGAATGTGTGGGACAAAAGAAGAAGATCCTGAAATATGGAAGGATCTTGAAGATGACCTCAGTGGTCTTCAATGGAGGTTATATTCAGCTGCTGGTGTATACCATTTGAGTTCTACAAAGTTTGCTGAGTATTTACTTGTAGATGCTCAGTATTTCATATCCAAGGCTATTTTGGAAAAGATGAAGGACACCCAGTTGGAGATAGACTATACAAGTGACGTGGCAAAGAATTTGATCAGATTTATTTATTACCAATATGATAAGGGTTGTCAGACTCCTCCAAGTTCTTAATGTTTATTCAGAAACTTGATCATAAGAGTGGATATCAAGTTTAGGGGAGGATTGTTGGGAATAAATTAAGGCTAGATCACTTGAACGCTGACAAGAACAACTTAAGCGTTGACAAGAGCAAAGTGAGCGCTGATAGCATAAGCGTTGACAAGTTAAAGTCAAGCGTTGACAGATTGAAGACAAGCACTGATGGAAGATGTGAGCTACACGTTTATTATATTCTAGAATACTTCTAGTAAGGATAGAGACGACAATGTATTTTCTATGTTTATCTTTACCTAGAATAGTTGATTTGTAGCTTATTGTACAAGACTTCTTGATCTATAAAAGAAGGTCTTTTAGGTTAAAGTTAATATATCAGTTTTCATAAGTATTCGCAAGTTAAACCTCTTTCATTGTAATCAAGTACGATCATTCTAATACAAGTGAAAGTTTGTTTAACATCTTTGTGTTTTAGATCAAGTGTTAATTCCGCATAACACTTTGTTACTTTATTCATAAGCAAAGGTTTCTCTACGTGTAGTACTTGATCTAATCTCGTATACACAAAGCTTAATCGATCTAAGTTTGGGATCAACACATATTTGGATTGATTAATAAAGATGCCTCTGGGATTCTGAGAAATCTGTAATCCTAAGAAAAATGAAAATTTTCCCATCATCGACATCTGAAAGCGTGTGGACATTATCTTCTCAAATTGATTTGACAATTCAATGTTAGTGGCAGCAAATATTATATCATCAACATAAATTTGTACCAGAATCATGTCGTTGCCTTCCTTGAGAGTGAATAGAGTGGGGTCCACCTTTCCTTTGGAGAAGCCTTCCGAAATGAGATATGTTAACAGGAGATCATACCACGCGCGTGGAGCTTGTTTCAACCCGTAGAGAGCCTTCTTAAGCTTGTACACATGATTAGGAAACTCCGTACTGACGAACCCATCCGGCTGACTAACATAGACTTCTTCCCTTAGTTCACCGTTCAAAAATGCCGTCTTCACATCCATTTGATAGACGATCATGTTCATATGAGCAGCATACGCAAGGAATAGTCTAATAGCCTCCAATCTAGCCACAGGAGCAAAAGATTCTTCAAAGTCTATACCCAAGGCTTGTTTATATCCTCTAGCGACCAATCTAGCCTTATTCTTCAATACCGCACCCATCTCATCAAGTTTAACCTTATAAACCCATAATAAAGTAAGGATGTTAACTTTGTCAGGGAGAGGAACCAATTCCCATACTTCAAGTCGTTGGAATTCATTTAGTTCCTCCTGCATAGCTTCAATCCAAGATGATTGGGTCATAGCCTGCTGCCAATTTTTAGGTTCAACTTCAGAGAGAAATGCATCAAAGTAGCAATAAAGTGCACTCTCTTGTAATTGATGGCGTGTAGAAACTGGTCGATCTAGATCTCCAATAACATTCCTAATTGGGTGATCTTTTGTCCATTTAGTGCTATGGTTTTCAATCCTAGGTGGTCTGGAGTGAACAATAGAAGGAGCTTCTTCTGAGGTAGACGCGGCTGAAGGGTTTTCAGGTATCGCTACACCAAAGAAAGGAAGCTCTTGCAGGTGAGCATATTCCAAGTCGTGATCAATAGAATCCTCTTCCACATCATTAGGCACAAGTAGGGGTGTTCAGGTGTAGTTTGAGAATCACTTGGTGAAGGTGCATCCGGTTCAATGTGAATTGTAGATGCATTAGATAATGGTTCATTAGCTTCAGCAACCACTTCAGGGATTGGAGCGATTACTACAGGTGCTGGAACTTCATCAGTCGGGGGATCGAAGAATTCATCAAACAACGGTTGAAACAGTTTATCCCACTCGGGCCTTGATGGTGGTAAAAATGATGTAGAAGTAGGATTATTGGGAACTAATCCGGAACTAATAGCACCGGTTCCCATCTCATGAAGCGCGGGTTCAGAGCTGTGTTGCTCAGAAGCCATCGCTGTCAGCTCGTCGAAATCTGCGTCCATAGTTTCTACAATCTTGCCAAGACGACGATTATAGATTCGGTATGCTTTCTTGCACGGTGAGTAACCAATGAAAATACCTATATCGGCTTTCGGTTGAAGCTTACCCAAGTTCTCACTATTAATGTTTGGATAACAAAGGGCACCAAACACACGAAAAAATGAAACATCGGGTTTACGGTCATGTAGAAGCTCATAAGGTGTTTTTCCATGGCGTTTCCGAATGATAGAACAGTTTTGGGTGAAACATGCAGTAGAAATAGCCTCTGCCCACAAGAACAATGGAGCGTTCGCATAAATAAGCATGGTCCTAGCAGCTTCCATAAGTGTACGATTCCGTCTTTCAACGACACCGTTTTGTTGTGGAGTGCGTGCAGCGGATGTTTCATGTGAGATACCAACTCCCTCATAGTAATCACGGAGAGTCTGGTTGACGAACTCTGTACCATTGTCTGTACGAATACGGCGGACAGTAGTATTCAAACGTACCTGAATGAATTTCAGAAAAGTGATGATAGCCTTCGGTGCTTCATCCTTTGTACGTAGAAATCTAACCCATGTAAACCTGGAGAAATCATCCACAATTACCAGAATGAATTTCTTACCGCTCACACTTTCAGTTCTCATTGGCCCACAAAGATCCATATGCAAAAGATGAAGTTTTTCTTGATTGGTGTCTTCAGCTTTGGGCTTGTAAGATTTCTTGGTACTTTTCCCCCTTGAACACGCGGAACATAAATGGTCCTTGTGAAATTTAAGCTTTGGAAGACCACGAACTAAATCGTTTTTAGCCAGATGATTAATAGCATCAAAGTGAAGATGAGATAATCTGCGATGCCATAACCATGACTTGGTCTTAGATGCTTTAGAGAGAAGACATACTGGAGAGGCGGCCATCATGTCTTGTAAGGACAAGGTATAGAGATTTGCACCACGAGATCCCTTCAACAAATCTTTTCCTTCCAAGTTGCGGATGAAACAAGTGTGTTGTCGAAAAGCAACCTCAAGGTTGGAATCACAAAACTGTCCTACTGAGAATAAACTATGACCAAGACCTTCTACATAATATACCCTTGAAATCGTCACGTTTCCAATCTGATATTCACCATACCCCATTATCTTTGCTATATGATCATTCCCGAATTTAACTGTACCAAGAAACTTGCTGACGAAATTTCGGAGCATCGAGCGATTTCTGGTCATATGTTTTGAACAACCGGAGTCCAAATACCACAGGATGATTTGGACCACCTGAAAATATCACCACACGAAGACAATGTAGAGGTATCGGAATCTGAGTGTTCCTTGTTATTAGCAGGTACAGATTTAATAATCTTAGATTTGCTAACTCTAGGTTTCTTAGATTTCCTAGCCTTCTTTTTCTTAATAGGTGGTGTAGATTCTAGTTGGCTTAAATCCTGAGGTATTTCTTCACTGATAGGCACTATAGTGGGGGCTGACCTAATTAAAGGGTGCTGTTTCCATACTTGAGTGCGAGTGTTCCTAACTAAAGGACGCTCAGACCTAACCTCAATGGATGCATTCCTAGTTAAAGGGCACATTGTTCCATCTAATGTAAAGGTCCTACCAGTGGGACGCCATTGCCAGCCAACTTGGGCACGAGTTCTACCCGTTGGCTTCCAATCAAGACCATTCTTAATAGCATTCATTTCATTCACGTGATCAATCAGACACAAATCATGACGTTGGGAAAACATACATTCATTACAATTCCAACAATTCAAATCAGAATTCACGAATGGTTTAGGCTGCTGCACAGGCGCAGAGCTTTTAGTCTTAACATGATTCTTTTTATTTAAAACTGAACTAGCATTCCTATTGTGAACTTCTACTTTCTTCTTTGTGGCACTACTAGTGGAGGGCTTGATCTTATCTTTCTTGAGTGGCGATCCTTTAGCCTTAGTAGTCTCTTTTAATCCTGTAGAAGGCAAAGTGGGAACATTAGCAACAGATTTTAAAGGTGTCTTACTTGATTGTGCCAATGACGGTTTCGCTCCTGGAGTCTTATTAAATGGAGTGACAGCAATGGGCCTATTATTAAGTAGTGCCGTACCTGGTGTACCTATGTATTGCAAATATGCTAAGCAATATTGAACTCGCTTAATATATTCATGAGCCGAATAATAGTCGCTACTTGAGGGATCTAAGGCATAAAGATCGTCTAAAATATCCCTAAGAAGATCGATATGCTTAATGGCATTCCTCATATAATCATCATAGGTAACCGGGTTTCTCTTATGAAGCGGATTCTTATAAAGCACTACTGACTTGGTTGTTGGAGCACTAGTGGACGGTGCAGAGTCGGTAGCTAAGTTATCAACAACTTCTTGTCGGGTGAGAAGAAGTGTCTCCTTTAACTCAGCCAAAACCATATTTTTATCAATGAGCAGGATGTTCAAGTCAGAGATTTCCTCGCACTTTTGGTTCAGTTGTTCAACATAAGATTGTTGCTGTGCCGCATTAAAAGCGAAGCGTTCTTCTAGTGAACCATAAAGAGCGGATAGTCCCTGTCTTGTCCGATCCATCTCCCCTAGAACAGACGAAAGTCTAATTTCTAAGACCTGGTTTTTAGACTCTGCAGCCTCTAGTTCCAATTTTAATGTTTCCTTTGATGACACCTCTCTCTTCAATCTCATGATTTCTTCCTCTAATGTCTTAACAATTGCAATCATCTTGTCACTAGTCTCAACACCGTTTTCACAACCATTTGATATCAAAAGATCCTCATTTTGAGTTTGTTGTTTTAATTCTAAAGATATACAATGTTGCTCTAGTTGATTAAAGCGTTTTGAAAGTAAATTGTAAGAATCTTGTAGCTTTAAAAACTCAGCGTTAGATTCGTGACAAGAATGATTATCTACCTCATTTACAGTATCAGCAACATTTACAGAGAGATCACAAACATCATCACATATATGCACATCATCACAATTAATCATAGCGGATGTAAGCTCATTCGAATAATTAACATTTACAGTAGTAAGCACATCACACGAGATTACTGCAGACAAGAATCGGTCATATTCGGTTAAAATCTTTTCTTTTTCAATTAGTTGTAGTTCGTAAGCGGTGTCCATTTCATAAAACACTGTTTGAACTTCACCAATTTCAAACACAAGATTTTCCTTAAGAGATGCAAAAGTTCCTTTTAGACTTTCGACAAACGGATTGATCTCATTTTTAAACACCTCGTTCATATGTTCGAAAGCCCATTCTCCGGCATTTAAGCCATTTGAAGTCGTACAATCCAAAATGACCTTGTCAAAATTAGTAAAGTATTGATTAATCTCTTGCAAGTTTAACCATACAGTACTAACAGGTGGAAGATCCTTTGGAATTTCCTTAGGACCTTCCATATTGACAAGTGTAGGAAATGTACTAGGGTTTTCTTCATCTAATATGTAGGTCGGTGCTGTTATAAGATCTTTGTCCATATGGAAGCGAATTCTAAAATCCGTTTTTGCAAGCTCCTTATTCAATTTAAAATAATCACACTCGGGATATTTTGCAGAATTGTATGACCGATCCTCATCAACTAGATCCTTACTTGTTCGATCATCGGGAAAAACAATCGGGTCTAAGGCCAATCCTAATTGAGTTGCATTATAAAGTCTAGGACTATGTCTTAAAGCTTGTTTTGCATATCGTGGATTAGGGGGAAGGCCTTTTAGACGAGATAAGTTAAATTCTCTAAACGAAGCATCAAATAAGTGCACTAGTTGAGAAGCAGCGTATTGTCTTAACAGCAAGTAATCTAGACTTCTAATCTTATTAGTGGCATTAATCTCCATTTCATTCTTCTTAGACTCGAGTGATTCAAAATCCGTTTGAAGTTTTTGAAAATTTGTGACCACTAACTCCTTTTCTTTAAGTTCATTAGACAGATTTGCTCTTAAGTTTCAATTTCTTGCAAGTGACCCATTTGTTTGTTTCTAAAATGATCATATTCGGGATTAGTTAGAACAGTAGACGAAGGCACTAATTCCAAGGTTTGAACTTTCTCATTGCTTAAGGCAAGCTCATCAGACAAATTCTTATTCTTTGCTAAGGTTTCTAAGAGTGCAGCATTCATTTGGCTAAGTAATGTAGCAGGAACCATGACCAAATCTTGTTGAGGAGGAGTAGGCGTATGCGAAATGGGTCCCGGTTGTGATTCACTCAAAGTCTGGGGACTCACATTGATATTGCTATCATTGTTTGTCTCCTCATTTGAAAGACTCACCACCGAAGATTCATTCGAATCAGCACTCTCTTGCACAACTTGATGTGGTTGAATACTAGCATCAGTGCTATTATCGGTGGTATTAATAAGTACCTCAGATCTCTTTTCTGGCCCTAAGCTGGAGATAGTTGCCATGAGAGCAGCCTTTGCAGATTGAAAGTCATCACAGTCTGAGTCATACACATCAAGATCATCGGCTTGGTAAGCTGCATTCTGTGTAGTGACAACGTCTTGTTCAGCAATCCCTGGATCAGCAAGAAATGCAAGCTCCTCTTCATCAAGTTCCCTTCCTTGTGCCTGAGCATTCACCAGATAGATCTTTTCTGCAAACCATTGTCCATCCCTTCTCCTCTTGGGTTTCTTACAATCCCTGGACATATGACCCTCTTCCTTGCAGTTGTAGCATGTAATCATTCGCAATTTGCCCGTGGAATTAGCCCGTGGAGCAGGATCGACCATTGGAGCCTGATTGACTGTGCGAGCATTGGTAGTTGATGTGGTAGGTCTCCCCTGATATGGTTGAATAGGCTGAACCATTACCCTGCCATTCTCAATTGTAGCTTGTTGGCGAGAATTGGATGAATTCCTCAACTGATTGTTGGTAGGAGCTGATCCCCTAAATCCTCGTTTGCTTAAAGTCCTTGTGAGATAAGCAGACATAGTGGTTAACATTTCAACTGGATCAGCACCTTGTTTGAATACAGGAACGGGGACTTCCTCATCATCACAGTACATTGCTTGGTCTTGAGCTGCATAATCACTAGAAGGAATACTCATTTGATCAGGGTAGCTTGTTGGATATGCTGCATTCTCTTGATAAGAAGAATATGAAGATTGAGCATAAGGTGCAATACTTGCTGGGTGAGGTTGTGTAGCATATTGTGATGAAGGTGCACTGAACCGATATTATTGCTGATGTGAGGTGGGTGGTTGTGGTAAAATCGAGTATTGGGGAAAGGCTGGTGTCATGTAAGGTGATGGATGATAGGCTTGATGTCCCAAAATATAAGGAGTGTTGTTGTGAGACAAGCTTGGTTGATTCGCCATCAAAGCTAATGAATCAGGGTACATACCTCGTGGAGAACGGTGCATGATCATATGTTTCTCATGCTGCTGAAGAAAAGCATATAGTTGATCCAAATTGCACTTATGCAGATCCCTGGTTAACTTAACATCGGTAATATACTCACCCCATTCAGCTTGAGGTAAAGTATTCAAGAATTTGGTGTTAACCTGGAATGGAGCAATCACCAGATTGTATACATTCAGATCATTCATGAGTGTGGTGAATCTAAAGTAATAATCGTGAAGCGTTTCCCCTGGGTTGTAAGTGAATCTGTCAAACAGGTCATACAACTGACATTCCCTTTCCTGTTTGGTGAGAGACGTGCCTTGTAGCAACACCTTAAGACGTTCCCATAAATCCTTTGCCACCGAATACTGACTTACCATCCTATAGATGTCATGGGGAAGAGCTTGGAGAATTGTTTGAAGAGCTTTCTCGTCTGCATCGGCAACAAGTTGTTGAGCTGGTGTAAGTTCTTCAAATTCTCTTGGTCGAGACACATTGTTAGCCACGATGGTACCATAGTCAAGTGGACCATTTAAGATTGACTTAACCATAAGCCTCCCATAAACCGGTTTTCCCTTAAGATAAGACATCATCCGGCCTTGCCAAGCTTCAAAAACTTCTTTGATGAGCATTGGCGGGCGATTATCCGTTCCCGTAATCACCGAAATATCCGTAAGTGATGTCATCTGAGGCATTACTGAATTCGGATTCATTTTGTTAACTTCAAAGAGACAAAGATTATAGGTTGATCGAGCAGTGAAGTAAAGCTTGTGAATTGTGTTGAGTTTTTGTTGTAAGATACCAAGATTAAATCCTCTAAAAAATCGTCGAAAAAACAAGCAAAATAACCCTTGATTCGGAACTTTTTGTTGATTCGGAAGATTTGGCTTGGAATTACCTTGATTCGGAACTTTTGGCTTGATCCGGAACTTCTTGAGTCGGAACTTCTTGGTTCGGAACTTTTGTCTTGATCCGGAACTTCTTGGTTCGGAAGTTCTTGGTTCGGAACTTTTTGGCTTGATCCGGAACTTCTTGGTTCGGAAGTTCTTGGTTCGGAACTCCTTGATCCGGAACTTCTTGATCCGGAACTTTCTTGATCCGGAACTTTCTTGATCCGGAACTTTCTTGATCCGGAACTTTCTTGATCCGGAACTTTTTCGTTCGGAACTTCTTGGTTCGGAACTTTTGGTTGATCCGGAACTTGTTGGTTCGAAACTTTTGCTGGGTTAATCAGAAACTTTATAACGATGAACAGTCGACCACTAATATGAAGATTAAACCCAGATTTTGACCAAATAACCCAAAAAGTTTTGTGATTTCTACAATAATAAGTAAAAACTAATACTTATCCACTAATCCCAATCACAAAAACACCAAAAACACCAAGAATCAAGATGAATCTTTTTAAAGAACACTAATACAATCAAAAACTAAAAAACCACACAAATCACTACCTTAAATCACCCCATAGCTCTTGATACCAAATGTAGAATATTGATAACCTATGAATCTATGAAGGGGTTTGTTGATTTCTAGAGAGAGAAAGTTAGAGAGAGAAAGTGAGAGAAACTATGTGTTATTTCATTAAGTGGAAACTAGAAAATGACAACAACCAACCCCTTTCCATGGTGGAAAGGGGTATTTATACTTCCAAGCTTACATTGGGCTTGGGCCGGTCCATGACAAGCCCATGGACCGGTTCTTACTTAACTTAATAAGCAACTAATAACTATTTGTTAACTACGAGCTATTACAACATAAATAATATTGTGGAGTGACCGATACTTCTAATATACGTAAAACGTATTTCTAACATTAACACAAAAACACAAAACCACGCGTAATTCCGAATTTTACGACATTAAACACATGATTAGGTCTTGTTTTTCCTTGATTTTAGTGGCAAAAGGATAAGTGTTTACACACTTATTAAATCCCCCACACTTGACCATCGCAATGACCCCATGCAATGCATTATTTTAAAGCATAAAGTTACATTTTTCTCATAATTAATCCATCTCGGCCTTTATTAAGATATACTAATACTATGATGAAAAGATAAAAACTTCAAAAGGAGACAAAAGTTATAATAATTTATCAACTTGGAAATTATTTGATGGAAGAAACTCGTAAAGAAATCTAAGACTTAGATTAGGGATTTAGTGTCATGAATATTAATCACCCTCAAATTTCACGTTCGCCATACCAAGCTTAAAAACGAGATCATTGTTTTACCATAAGTCCTCAAGTTAAAACCACTTATATAAGACAATTGTGTTAACTCTTTCTCCAATTCCTACATCGTATCTCTAGATTTTATTGATTGTCATTCACCCGAAGGCTCACTTGACTTATCTGATAATTATTATTCCAAAAATGAAGGCCAAACGGTGCAAACCCGACACTCAAAACCTAACCTTGTCCTCAAAAACGTTGTCACTAAAGTAAGCCCACATCAAGGATGATTTAACACGATTTGGGGAAGTTTAGCAAGTTCACATCATATACCCTTAGGCTCTTTAAGATGTAAAACTGCTCCCCGTCTATTGTCCACACCCTAAGGCTCCTTGAATGATAAACGAGGGAATTGATTTTTTGATCAATTTTTATTCAACACTTACCATGCCATACACCCTAAGGCTCTAATGACAAGGTTCGTGCTACATTCCCCACACCCTAAGGCTCCTTGAGGTCATGTTTTAATCTTATTCTTTTATTTATGATATATATAGTAGGCCAAATTCCGCGGTTTCATGGTCTGAATACCTCCTACTTAGTGGTTATGAGCCACCTTAGTCGGAAGTCCACAACGCTGGCACCCTCAATGTGTTCATGCTTTAATTACAAGGAGATTAAAGATTTGGCTAAGAGTTAAGATATCGAATCGACACCGCAAAAATCCTCATTTACTAAGCAATTAAATATACAAGCGGGAAGAAAGAGCCACAAAAACTCATATAAGGAATAAGTAACCCTTAAACTTATTATCAACTCTATCATCTCTCGTTCTCCATAATTCAAAATCTCAAGGAACGAGACTCGTGGATGCTTAGCCTAATAAACCAATTAAGGTCCATATGGTTAAGGATACTAGCTAGAGTAAACTTAGATAAGTTAACTCGGGTTGAGTCAAAATATTCACGACGGGCCTAATATATCAAAGAGATCTAAACTTGTTAAAACCATTTTATTCATTTATTTATTTTTGACTTTATTCTTGAAATGAAAAATACGATGCGATGACAAAAAGAAAGAAAATAAATAAAAATACTACTAGGCCAAAATAGATCAAAAAATTTGAAAAACGTTGAAATTTTTTTAAATTTTCTGGTTAAATGGGTCAAATTCATGGAAAAGCCCACTAAAATTTCGATAGAAATCCCCCTATACTTAATATAAACATTGTCCTCAATGTTTAAACATGTGGGAGAATAAACTCCCCTACACTTAGGACATTGAGTACGTTGTTTAAAATCGAGCTAAGGAAGGGACAACTAAAGTGATTACATTTATTTGTCTTATTTATATACAAGATAGAATCACAATAGGCAAAAACTTATCGAAGGAACCGGGTACACGGGAAACACGGGAACACAGGTCGTGTCAAAAGTACCAAAAGTGGATCATCAAAGTACATGTCCCTACACACAACATCACAACACAAACAACCTACTAGGCTCCCGCTACACTTATTGGTGAAAATGGGTGAAGGCGAAAAAGGGTGGAAAGGGTAAAGGTAAAATCTAACCTAGTTAAACGATGCTTGAGTTATTTAACACGAGTCTCTACCTCGACTTGATTTCCCGAATGTCATCATTCAAATGGGAAAATCATGGGAAAACCGAGATTTCCAAGGGAGGAAAATCTCTCCATGATAAAGGGTGAAACAAAGTCATATAAGGCATACCCCATGAAAAATCCACCCGGGTCAAACACATAATTTCCATCACAAAAGGAAATAAACCCCGAGGTGGTAAAATCACGCAAGTCAAAGTAAAGTGGGGTATCCTTAGTCAAAAATCTCTTACAAGGAAGGGTGTTATGGTGGTAAGACAATGAAGGCACAAAAGTATCTATTCCGGGATCAAACACCGATTCCTTAACGGGAAAATAGAAAGAGGTGTTGACATTAAAGCTCAAAATGTCATTGTGATCCAAAGTGGAGGAGTCGTCCTCTTCCAAACTTGATGTGAAAACATAAGTATCATCGGAGTCATAGGAAAACTCATCCTCGTGAGGAAAGTAGGAGTTTAGAAAGTTATCTAAATCCTCCTCGAATGGAATATTCTCTAAAATAGGGGCAACCTCTAAGGGTGGAGGATCCTCCTCAAAAGTCATAACCCCCAATTTAGGAGTATAAGAGTCAAAGGGAGACTCAAGAATGGGAGAATCACTCATAGAGATGATAGGATTATTAGGCTCACTTGGTGTCTCGTCAAAACCCAAAGAAATGAGATCACTTAAAGAAGTGTCGTCATCATAGTCATCGTAAATTGGGGTATCAAAGATTGGAGGCTCTAAAGGTGTCTCCCTAAGATCGAAAGGAAAGTGAGCACTTGAAGAAATGTCATCACTATAGGTATCATAGAGCGGGGTATCCTCAAAATCCGAAGTGGAATGATCACTTAAGGAAGAGACATCACTAAAATCCTCATTTTCTTCAAAAAGTGGATTATCATTTGAAGTGTCAAAAAGTGGATTTGAATGTACCACAAAATCATTAATGTTAAACTTTTTAGTTTCAAACGGATTGATAAAACTTTCTTCATTATCAAAATTAAGCACATCAATCATATTGACCGATTCTTTTTCATTTGATTTATTCACCATTTTCCCCATTTTAAATACTTGTTGATCATTCCCAACCCTAAGAATTAACTCACCTTCGGCTACATCAACTAAGGCTCTTCCGGATCGTAAGAATGGTCTACCAAGTATTAACGAATACGAGGATCCATCTCATAGTCGACGACGACAAAGTCCACGGGAAAAGTGAATGTACCAACTCGAACAAAACATCTTCGGCAATACCAACGGGGTATGCGAGAGTTCGATTAGCTAACTCGAGAGTCATACGAGTCGGTACAAGGTCGGGTAATGATAGTTGTTTCCAAACCGAAAGTGGCATAAGATTGATGCTAGCGCTGAAATCCGCTAAAGCCATACAATCATCGATTTGAGGAAACGAGCAAGGTAACACGAATCGTCCGGGATCTCCTTGCTTTTCGGGAAGCTCTTTGAGAAGGATCGCGGAACAATTCTCATTTAAACGGGTGTTAACGAGCTCAACCATTTTTTCTTTCTTATTAAGCAAATCTTTAAACATTTTCACAAATTTTGGCATTTGAGCAAGTGCTTCAGTATGTTAACATTGACGTTGGAAATCATTTTCAAAAAATTGGAGACATGAACGTCATCTTTGGTGATCACTTTAGCCTTGTCTAACCTAGAGGGATAAAGGATATTAGGCTTAGACTTTGTAGGTTGAGAAGGAGAAGGACTCGCTTCTTGAACAACCGTAGGGATAGGCTCTTTCGGCAATGGAGGACTAGAACTAGGAGTGGTAGTGGGAGGAATCACCGAAGGGGGAGTAGGATTACTCAATATGACCTTCGGGCCTTGTCTCTCCTTTATGGGTGAAGAGATGGAAGGTCCCACTAAAGTGGCTCCACTTCGAGTATTGATAGCACTCACATTAGCACGAGGGTTAATCTCGGTATTGGATGGTAAGGCTCATTGAGGTCTAAGGGCTTGAATCATTGTCAAAAATCTCTTATCATTGGACTCTTGCATTTGTCTAGTGGATTCTTGCATTGCTTTCATGATTTTCTCATGTTCGGTCAATTTTTGGAGAACCAAGTCCATTTGAGGATTTTGCATGTTCATTTGATTAAACCATTGATTAGGAAAACCTTGGTTTTGATACTGAGATTGAAAACTGTTGTTATTATAAAAACCTTGGTTATTATTTTGAAAACCTTGATTTTGAACATTAAAATTCCCTTGATTTGCATTCCCTTGAAAATTACCCATTTGAGTACCTTGGTTCCTAGTTTGGTATTGGTAATTTTGGGCGGGTGGGGGTGGTCTTTGTGGTGCTACAAATCCCGGGGAAGCCGAATAATTAGTACTCTTGTAAGACAAATGGTTAACATCAACATTAGGTTTAAATTGAACCCGTTCATTAGCATTAAAAGCACAAACTTGTTGTTGTTGATTGTAAACCTTGTCACAATTGAAATATGAATGTCGTCCACCACAAGTCTCACACGTTTCACTAGTTTCTTTCAAGGCATCCACTTGACCATTGAGGGCTTAGGTTTGTAAAGCAATTGTTTCAACAAGTGAAGTGAGTTTATCGATTCTCTTGTCACTCTCACTAGAACTAGCACTCGCCATAGTGGCCCTAACACTTTTGGTTTGTACTTTAGCCTTGTTTTTAGTTATGGCCCAAGCCTCGTTCATAGATTTCACAAGATTATTGCCCCTCGCGGCCCTATTAAGTGAGTCTTGGTTATTTAGAGTTAAACCATTGTAAAACGTATTTATTTGATGCACTTTAGTGAAACCATGTTGTGGACATTTTCTTAAAAGCTCTTTAAATCGATCCCAAGACTCACTAAAAGTTTCCCCATATTTTTGCTCAAAAGTAATGATTTCATTCCTTAAAGAGGTGGTCCGTGATGGTGGAAAAAAGTAGTTAATGAACTTGGTTTCTAAATCAATCCATGTAGTAATACTTTGGGGTGGTTCCTTATCAAGCCAAATCCGGGCTTGTCCCTCGAGGGAAAAAGGAAAGAGTTGTAAACGAATAGCCTCTTGTGGCACCCCATTGTATTTCACCGTATTAGCCAATTGTATGAAACGTTTGATATGAGCGTGTGGATCATCATTAGTACGGCCTAAAATGGTGTAGCGGAAACCATTTGAATAAAACCCGTTTTAAGTTCAAAATGATTAGCTCCAATATCCGGCACCACAATCGCGTCATCGTTTCCTTCAACGTGAGATCGGAGAATCTCAATCATTGGTCGATTATCCGTTGCCATCGTATTGTCGAAAGCTCGATTCTCGGGATCGGCTTGAATGACGGTCTTTTTGTTTTTCTTCTTCTTCTTCTTTTTGGAAGAAATGGAAGAATTTGGTACACCAATCGGTATGTATGTACGCGCGCGAGTGCGCATACAATTAAAACTTGGAATGAGGTAGGAGACCTCGGTCGACTTTGAGAGGAAAATGATTTTCCCTCTCGAGGTGCAATATGAAAAAGTACAAAAATATATACTTAATTACTACTTGAGTCGGCAAACCAATAATCGGTCGTCCCTCTCAATATACGCACAAGCAAGCGGGGAAACGAGGTGGCACAAAGCACTTAAAAACCTTTTTCCTTAGACGGCCTTTTATAGTGCGTCGCCTTATACCCACCTTATAGTTTGTATATGTCGAGTTCAAACGTCTTACTAGTATTTATCTATTTTGCCCTTTTATTTCGTTATGGATGCGAATACAATAGTTAGGTGATGAAATCCCAACTAAGGCTTATTTGAAAAGTAGGTAAATTATTGTTCTACGTAATATAATAAAAATTCTTTTTGTATTTTTTTTAAGAAAAATATATATTCACAATAAAAACAAAAGAAATCGAACTAAGAAAATTAACACTAATACGTATTATTTTTGGTGTAATACTTTTAGGAAAAAGTATTACTTTTGGATTTTTAATTTTTTTGGTGCAAATCTTAGGAAAGAATTTGCTTTTGTGATTTTTTAATTTTTTTGTATTTTTAAGTTTTTAATTTTTTTGTGTTTTTGATTTTGTTAACAAGAAAGTAACGTTCAAAATGAACGGATCCCAAAATCAAAACGTCTTCACGAAAAATCGTCAATCGTACGAGCGAAGCGGCAGCGGCGCCATTTTAATATAAGGGTTTTGCAAACTCTTTTTATGTCTATTTTTCGTTCCACAAATCGACTCGAATTAAAATCGGACTAAACGTAAGACTTATTGTTTTTGGTGAATAAATTCTTTTTGGTTTTAAAAACTAAAATCTATTTAATAGTAAAAACTTTTTAATCTAATTGAAATAAACTAAATTTAAACTAATGTAAAAAAACTAATTTATAAAAAATAAAACTTTAAATCTAATTTTTAAAAACTAAAATAAAGATTTTTAATGAGAACTATTTTTAAAATACTTTCAAATAAAACTTAACCAAATTTTAAACTAAAAACTTTTAAATGAAAACTATTTTTTTTAAACAAAACAAAACTATTTTTAAATAAAAATAAAATGAAAACTAATTTAAAATTATAATATTAATTAAAATTAAAATATTTTTTTCTCTTTTTTTTAAACTGAATAAAGGAAATTAATATTAAACTTTTTAATTAAATTTAACAAAACTTAAAACTTGTAGTAAAACTAATTTAAAAACTGACAGAGAGATTAACCTATATTAATGACTAATTAAGTAAACAAACACAAAAGTAGTACTAGAAGAGATGGAAAGAGCGTTGGTTTGCTAAGCGAGAGGTCGAGGGATCGAATCCCAGCCCAGACGAAATTTTTGCTAATATTTTTTGGAATTAATTTATTAAAACACAGACCAATTGGATCTGTGAGATATAAGCAGAATAGTAGTAAATCTACCAAAACCAAATAAGCTAAAGGAAACCCAAATAAGCAGATAAACAGTAAATAAGCCAACTAAATAAAATAAGCAGACAAGAAGGTCAAACTGATATAAGCTATATCAAATAAGCAGATTATGACAGTAAGCAGAAAATAAGCAATCGAAAAGCAGATAACCATTCAAACAATAAGCAGACTCTAAAAAATGAAATTATAGCAGATAAAAAAAAATACTAAACATGAATATATCAAATTCAAAATTAATCTAAATAAGCAAACTTAACAAAATATCAAACAGAAATAGCATTAACCAAAAAAACTCAATCAGTAACTAATCACCCTAATAAGCAGTTCTAAACAAATCTATATCTAAACACAATAAAACAATAACAAGAGCAGATTAACCAAACTTAACAAAAGTAATCCAAACAAAAGCAGATCAAAACAAGATACTCAGATTCAAACACAACTTTCAGCAAAACAGTAACATAAACTTAAACTAATTCAGACAGATAAAAAAATTCAGTAAACAAAATCTAAACAAATAAGCAGATTAAACAACTCGAATCTAAAAAACAAACATAAAACAGATAACTAAATCAAGCAGATATTAAAACTAAAAACTTAAAGAGATTAAAAGGAACCTGATGTCGATTTCCTTTGAGCAGAAGGATGGCGTTGTGCCTCCTTTTGAACTGAAGACAAACAAACCCCACCGTATTACCCTCCGGACATCATCATCATCGTCGATCCAATAACCCAAACGAACCAAATAAAATCTCCACGAACCAAATACTTTGAACGTCCAACAGTAACTTTTTAATTATCCCAATAGGGGAAAATTAACATTCCACTTTCTTTTTTTTTATTTATTTTTTTTATATTATATTAATAATAAATAACACGAACAGTATTAATAACAAAAACATATTAAAGATTAATTTAAAGCTTTGACAGAAATTTAAAGGAGACACGAATTAATTAAAAGTAAACTTTTCATTAATTAATAAGATAAAATTACATTAACTGAAAATTGAAGAAATACATTAAACCTAAACTAATTTGCAGAAAATTAAAAATAAAATAAAAGTGCTCCTATGAAATTACAGATTAAGGGTTTTTATAGGCAAACCCTAGGAAACCCTCTTCTTAGCTTTATAAGTAAGCAATACATCCAGGCCCTTCTTTCATCTTTTCTCTCTCTTCTCTTTGATCCAACGGATGAAAAAGCACTAGGGGTCACACGGATCGCCCTCCTGGATATGGGTGTGTTTGTTGTGTTTGTTTAGAGGTGATGTGGCAAATGATTATTGGATGGAGGGGATATGGTGAGGTGTATTGGCCAATCACAAGCCAAGGATAGGCCACGTTAGGATTTGGACCACCCATCATGGAGCTGCGAAAAACATGGGGTTTTTATTCCCAAGTGCGTGAATCACACACTTAAAACTAAAGCCCCAAAAATCCTTGATGAATTTTACTGATTAAGGTGATTTAGGGTTAGGGTAAAAGATGGAGGAGGAGGTTGTGTTGTAGTTTTTGAGAGAGAGAAGGTAATAAACAGTGAAAGGTTTTCTTGTTTTCATCGAATGAGGGGGTGTGGGGTAAATAAAAAAAATAAATGTTTTATGTGAATGGGGGAAACACGTGTAGGTTGGTATTGTGAGGTGAAAGTAAAACGTTTATTAATAAACGTATTTTGGTGTGTTGACCAGGGGAACTTTTAAACGTTCCAACTTGTTTTGTCAATCAATTGGGCTTGGCCCAACACCAAGTATTTTCCATTCGTTTCAACTTAATCTCCAATTGGGCTTGATGGACCCAATTTCATTCTTTCCATTCGTCTTAATTAGTAATTGGGCTTTATGGCCCAATAGATCCAATGTGGGACCCACAAGTCCCAAAATCTTCGTAAAAATTAAATCCTCTAATAAAACGACTTGTTCTTTGGCATTTTGGTCTTTTCTTCAAATCGTATCGATTTTGTCGGGTTTCGTGATTTTCGGCACACTTTTGATCTTTTGACTTTGTCTTCGTCTCTCTTTGGACTTTTCTTCAACATTTGACCGTGAAATCCCGTGTTTTCTCTTCTTTTGATCATTTGTACCTATTTAACATAAAAACACAAAACCACGCGTAATTCCGACTGTTACGACATTAAATACATGATTAGGTCTTGTTTTTCCTTGATTTTAGTGGCAAAAGGATAAGTGTTTACACACTTATTAGTTATTCAGTTCTTGATCGATAGAGTTAGATTCATTGTTTTTTACATGGTATTAGAGCCTGGTTGCTCTGAATCGTGATTAAATCCTTTTTCAAAAAAATTAGGGTTTTGAAAAATTTGGGGGTTTTGCTCTATTTGTGTAGATCTTGGTCTGGTTTGGGTGAATCATTGTTTAATTTGGTCAATTTGGGTTCCTTGCAAGTTTAATTGGTTTTTTGAAATTAGGGTTTCAAAAATTTTTGGGGCTTTTCTTTTAAAACTGTTTCTGGTCTTATTGGTGACTTGTAGGTTCATCTTTTGGGTCTAATCGTTGATTCTGATTGTTTGTTTGGAAAACCCTAAATTCAAAAATTAGGGGTTTTCCAATCTTGGTAAGGTGTTTGTGTTTATTGTTATTATTTGTTGTTTTAACGTGTAGGTTTGTTATTTCCGCTGCGTTGGTTGTAAAGATCATCTTGATCTATTAGTTGGGTTGATTGGGTTCTCTAGATTGTCTTGATCCAGAGTTCTTTCTTGGTTTGCTGTGCGTGCTACATAACACCTTTCTTTCAGTTTCTTGATTTCATAGGTTTTAGGTGTTTAGTGGGGTTTTAGGTGTCAAAGGGTTTAGATATCATCAACTTCAAAAAGAAGACTTTAATCACTCTGCATCGGCACTTTCTTATAAGGATCTTGTGACACAACTTACGCCTTTCCTCCGATTCAATATCATCAAGTCTGACAATTCAGGGATATGCCGGTCATTTCTTCAATACACACATAGTGAGGTTAAAGACTTTCGTAATACACTGTTGAAATTTATGACATTGGTTTCGTCTTCGATTTATGAAAGATCCAGACTTCAGCAAGCGTATGATAATGGAGTGCAAGAATCTATGATGCAGATGCAAGAGGAGAATGGTCATACGGTTGACAATTTGGCGCCTAACGATGGCAAGAGCACGGAATCAGGAGGACAACATGATACCAGTGGCACGTCAGGGTATGTTCACGAGATGTCTTTTGATGACACCTTACCCGTTTATGACGAAGAGCCTGCGAACATGGTACAATGTAATGTTGTTTATGATGTATATGCTGATGAAATGCCGCATATTGAGCATTCTGAACCTAATTATGACAAACATGGGATGGAAAAGAGTGATAGAAATACCACTTCTGATTCATCCGATGTGAGTCATAATGGGGGAGAAAGTGTTCAAAATGCTAAACATCATGATAATTGTCTTATAACTGCTTCTTTGACTTCTTCTGATTCCAAGATTAGAGAGCTGGAAACGATTATAGCTCAACAATCAAAAGATCTTGAGGATGCCAAATTAGAATTTTCCAAGAAAACGGACAAATTTGAAACATATTTTGAAAAGTTTGAAAAGTCAAACGTTGTTCTTGAAAGAAAATTGGATTAAAAAGTTTTAGATTCCAAAGCTGAAAAGGATAATCTTTTGAAACAAATTCAAATGCTAGAATCTAAGTTGGCATCCCAAGATAGATTGCTCAAAGAGAATGAGACTTTAAAATCTCAAGTTCAGGAAAAGGTTTTTGCTATAGCTGCTTTGAGAAATGAATTAAGGAAAACTAAAGGAACTAGTGTGGACACTAAGCTTGAAAAACCATCAATCTTGGGGAAACCGCCTACAAATCAGTTCATTCGACAACAGACTACATTTAGATCCGAGCGATCACAATCCTCGATACCGCAGTTTGCCTCCCAAGTTGATATGGTTCATCTTTCTAGAACAGTCACTCCACCATCTAGGCCCAATGTGACTAAAACAGCTTTTACAAGACCTAATCACATGATTGCCTCTAGTTTCCCTAGACATAGTCCAAAGAACACGTCTCAAACTAGTTCAAATGACGTTCGCCATACATTTGGTCTAAGGGAATCTAAGCAAAAGACACAGGTAAGAGATAGGAATTTCGAACCTAGTCAGATGCCTTCTAGTTTACCCAACACTGCTAAACGTAGCATGTCACATCCTAGGAGCATCAATCAATCATCTAGGAATTCTAGATCTTACTCGGACATTAAATATGCTACATGTAAAACATGTAGGAAATGTGTCTTTAAAGCCAATCATGATTCTTGTATCAAGAAATTACTTAATGAGGTGAACTCCCGTGCTAGACTTAAATCCCAGTGATAGCTAAAATCAAACCCATTGGTAAAGTTTGGCACCCCACTGGTAGAACTTTAACTCTTGTAGGAAACGAGTGCCCTTTAACTAGGATAGTCTCCAATTCTACTAAGACTACTATGGAGGAAATTGCAAAGGATGATGCATCACTTAAGCCTGAACTTAAGGTTTTCTATAAAAGGAAACGTTTGCCAACTAAGACAAGTGAATCATCCCCTCAGGCCACCTCTGGCACAAGAAAAGAAAACTGTGAATCCCCGCATGGTTCTAAGATAGACATCGCTAACCCACATATAAACATACAAACTCCTAATGAGATTGCAGGTACCAAAGTCCACGTTCAACAAGAACACAGCGGTCCGATCTTTACATATCGTTCAACTAAGGACACTCTTAGAGTTTGGTTACTGAAGAAGCTGATATCAAAGAAACAAGTGTCTCAGGGGATTCGCAGTTAAACATCGTATGTAAAAGGACTTATAGTCACATCACAGACTGTAACTCGTTCAACAAAAAAAGGAAAGTTTATCGCCGATGATAAACTTATCCTAACAACGAGAAATTAATTTTTCTCGGGCATGAGCTTATATAAAAAACATTCCAATTTTTTAAGCTCATGCACAATGGCTCACATTCAAATCACAGTCTGTGACCCAAACTTTAGAGAAAGGGAAGTTTATCTCGTCAACGATAACTTACCCTCAAAACAAGAAATTATTTTTTCTCGGACACGAGCTTACATTAAAACCATTCAAAGGTTTTTAGCTCGTGTACATGGCTCCTCGTTAAATGACAGACGATGAACCGGACTTCAGAGAAAGGCAAGTTTATCTACGCAACGATAACTTACCCTCAAAACGAGAAATTAAGTTTTCTCAGACACGAGCTTATCCTAAAACCATTCAAAGGTTTTAAGCTCGTGTACATGGTTCTTTGTTAAATATCAGACGATGAATCGATCTTCAGAGAAAGGAAAGTTTATCACCGATGATAAACTTATCCTCACAACGAGAAATTAATTTTTCTCGGGCATGAGCTTATGTTAAAAACATTCGAAATTTTTAAGCTCATGCACAACGGCTTGCAGTCACATGTCAGATTGTAACCCGCGATTTAAAGAAAGGAAAGTTTATCGCCGATGATAAACTTATCCTCATTAACGAGAAATTAAATTTTTCTCGAACACGAGCTTACATTAAAACTATTCAAAAGTTTTAAGCTCGTGTAAATTGTGTATAATTATATTTCAGATTATGCCCCGGACTTCAAAGAAAGGAAAGTTTATCGCCGATGATAAACTTATCCTTACAACGAGAAATTAATTTTTCTCGGGCATGAGCTAATATTAAAAATATTCGATGTTTTTAAGCTCATGCACAATGACTTACAGTTAAATGTCAGACTGTAACTCGGACTTCAATTTTAGGAGATCTTATCTTTAAAGATAGCTTATCCTCGTAACGAGAAATTATATTTTCTCGGTCATGAGCTTGTATTAAAACATTCCAAGTTTTAAGCTCATAAAGGAAAGTATATCTTTTAAATAAAAGAACTTGTCTTCATAACGAGAAATTCATCTTTCTCGGTTATGAGCTTTCCGTTAAAACATTCAAAAGTTTTCAAGCTCATGAACACGACTTCTAAGTAAATGTCAACTTAGGACTCGTTCTTCAGTTAAAAGGAAAGTTTATCGCCGATGATAAACTTATCCTAACAACGGGAAGGTTACAACTTCTCGGACTTGAGCTCGTTTTTGTAAGATATTCAACATCTTAAGCTCAAGAAATTGGTTTTCAAAACATTGAACACAATTTTTCGAGAATTTCTCCAAAGGTTTTTCTAAATCTTTCAACATTGTGTGTTCAAAAATGTTTTGCTGAAAAGAGCATGTCTTCTAGAATCGATAATATTTACGATACTAGAAATGTCATTCAATAATGACACGGGGTTGTAAATAAAGTTCGAGCAGAAGTTCAAATCTTTTAAAACATGCTCAAAATGGTTTACTATTATTTCCGATAGTAACCCGCTTTTCATATTCAAGTCAAGCATTTCACCGGAAAGCTTTGACTCAACAACGGGAATTAATTTTCTCGGGCATGGTTTACTTTATAACCATGTAAGGGATTGTGTTTACGTAATAACCAATCTAACACGAATTTATGTACGAATCAATGCATTTATTTGTTATAACAAGAGAAATCTTGTTTTTATGAAGTTATCATCTCCACAATCATAGCAATTTACAATTGATATCTACATACTCGACAATGCGACTACTCAAACGGCGACTACAACTCTTTCAATAGAACACGGGTCAACAAGTGAGGGGGAGCAATTGTCCAGCATTCAGAATCTTTGACGCCGAAAGTGCCAAGTTCACATGTTGGTGTCAAGACAATGATATCAATCGTACACATGGAGTCAAGAGATAACTTCAGACGTGATGAGGCGACCAACTTTCGTGAACAAGAACCATGTGCTTCTTTCATATGATGTTCTCCATCATTCAGGTCCAACCTCATAAATCGCTAATCTTGTGAATACATTATCATATATGATCTTTGCATGTGATAAGTACCTTACACTTGTTTAAAAGGTACTTCATTCACGTTTCAAGTACACCCTCATTAATTTGAGGGGGAGCTTATGTAAAGCAAGAAGATAATTGGATTTGCATTTTTCTTCCCAAATTTTCTTAAAACTTTATTAAATCAATTGATATTAAAAACATCGATTGGGTTAATATTTTTAATATGGGGGAGAAAATGTGATTTAATAATGAAATCAATCAATTCAATGGTTTGACTTAATGTGTTGTCTCATCCCGACATGTGCGAAATGTTTTCGAATATCGTGGCATATGTTAAGGTGGAGCAAAATGGATTTGGATATCAAAATGGATTTCATGGTGACATATACTTACCCACAACATCTCTATTCACGACAGTGACGATTGTGGTGACATAAGTATGGTAGGATAGGTTAAGTCCAATGATTCTTCTAAAACCGGAGGAATCTTCCCAAGGACATTCCATAGCTAGAAATAGAAGTCCTTAGGAAAGATGGGGAAAGATTGTGAACGTAGCTGAATGCCGACCAAGTACTTAAGTTAGCACTAGAACAATCACAACAAGGTGCTAGTTATGACGTATTGGTAAGCATTGAAGGGGTTGAAGAATGAAAAAGAATTGTAAAGATAAAGGGTGAAAAGAAAGAAGCCCTCCTTACAACTTAGGCAGAAACCGGGTCAACACATATGCTATTGAGATCATTTTTAATGATGCTCGATATTGAAGATAGACATCATGGACCTAGTGATGCAATGCACAACCTAACCCAGCTAACTCAGATATCTCTCAAAAGTTATTTGTTTCAATCACATGGAAATCAACATGTCTTCTATTGATGTGTTCACTCCGAATAAGTTGGTATTGAAATGGTGGCACTCCTCTCCAACCTCCGATCACTAAAATCCAAAATGCACGATTGAGTCTAGAGCCATTTGAGATCATCAAATATCTCATTAGGACACACTTTCATATTTCCTTGCTTCTTCACACACTGTGAAAAGTAAGAAAGATATTAAGAGTCCTACGCAAAATCTTCATGATCTTGCCTGAACATCCGAGTAATACGAAAGTATTTACAATGAATATGGAAATCCTTCTTGAGCGAATATCAAAAAGCTCATGGTAGATGACTTGTACGATTCTTTATGAATCAAACTTGTTATAACTGGAAAGCAACAGTGGTTTAATTCTTAAATGAATTTAAACACGTTCCAGGCCTCTACGCAATATCTTAGTGATCTTGCCAGAAAACACAGAGTGATACCTTAGTGTTCATAGTGATGAGTGGAAATCCTTCTTGTGTTAACCTCAAACATCACTTGGTAGGTAACTTGCAAGATTCTATACGAATCAAGCTCGTGACAACTGGAAAGCAACGATGGTGCGGTTCTTAATTGAATTTCACTTGTTCCAGGAACATGAATTGATGGCTTCAAATCATGCGGATATTATTATCCAAATGATTCACTCCGTATGTTTGCAGTCAGCTGTGGACGGTCGAATAAAGAGAACGGGTTTACCCGCGAAAATTTGTCAAGGAGGTTCTTAATTTAAACTTCCTGCCACAAGTACGATATTTAATATCGTCCAACGGTCTTCACCGACCGGCGGTAAAATGCTACCGAATTAGAACGAAATGCTCAAGGCCATTTCGTCCGTGTATATGTTTTGTTGCTAACTGTCTTATGCAGCGTAACAAGAAGGTGGCATTGCAGTGTACAATCCAGAAGAATTCGTCAACACATGCTTATGCTTTCGGCACTTAATACTTCAACAAATTCAAGAAAGTCTAAAAGTCATGTCTTCCGCTGTATCAAACTCTGAAGCTTTCAAGAATTTATAAAAGTATAAGTATGTGGAACATGAAGTCACGAAGAGGCAAATATCACAAGTGTTGAATGCACAAGGTCAAGGCAAGAGAACATGCTCAAGACTAAAGTCAAAGATCTCATCAGCATATTCATAAGAACAAGATCGAAGACTCAAGCATAGTGTGCTAGGTTTAAGATTTTGTAAAATGGTGTGACCTTACTTAGGGGGAGATTGTTGGAAATACGTTTTCCAAGGAAAGTCTCGGTCACATCATTATTAGCATAGATCACGAGCTATAGACTATTTAGGACATTGTAACTTGGAGTGACCTCCCTTAGGGGGAGATTGTTGGAAATACGTTTTTACGTATTTAGAAAGGATCGGTCACTCCAACGATATACTAAAGTATTGGGCTCTTGATCCAATATAGCCCATATAGCCCACATGTAGGGTGGGCTATATAAACCCCCCTCCTATCATGTTAAGAGGGTTAAACACTTTGTCATTTCAACTTTCCACCTTTCTTTCTTATTTCTCTCCTTTCTCTCTCTACCTTTCTCTCTCTAGTTCTTTCTTCTCCCTTCCATTCAATAGATAAATTTATACATTGCTAAATCCTAAGAAATCGTAGACCTACAAGATAGATTGTGGTGTTGATTGATTCGAGGCTTTGTGTTAGTTGATTGTTATTTGTAGAGGAGGTACAAGGAGGTTGTGATTTTCTACTTGTTTTTCTTTGTTCTTTGTGTTTTTAGACCACATTCAGGTCTCAGCTCTTGACCTGCCACCTTTTGACTAGTTAGGAAGCCTGAGAACTATCTTTTGTCTTGATTGTGTGTTCTTCGTATTTTTTGTTAGTTTCTTGTTTGTTTCTTCATGACTGGTTCTGGTCCTAGTTTACCCAAGGGTGATGCTCCACCCAAGGGTGATGGTGTTGTTAAGTTTGATGTTTATGACCCTTTTTATTTGCACCCTCAAGACATTTGGTCTCAGTTGATTACCTTCAAACTTGAAGGGACTGAGAACTATAAGGTTTGGTCTGCTGCTATAAAACTTGTTTAAAACTAGAAATAAACTTGTATTTATAACTGGTAAATGTGTTCAAGACACTAATGATGGTCTTGCTAGAGACCAATGGGATAGATGTAATGCTGTTGTGCTTTCTTGGTTACTTGGTTGTGTTTCACCAGATTTGTATAACGGTCAAATTTTATCTAAATATGCCCAAGATGTTTGGGATGAATTAGAAGAAACATATAATAAACAAGATGGTTCTGTGATATATAATGTCCATCATAAGATTTACACTTTAACTCAATCTGACATGTCTTTATCTGAATATTATCATGAGTGTAATTGTTTGTGGAGACAATTTGATGCTCTTGTTGATTTGCCTGAATGTACTTATGATGATTCTGAGGCTCTTAAGGAACATGATCAGCTTCTTAGGCTGATGTAGTTTCTAATGGGTCTTGATGATTGCTATAGTGTTGTTAGAAGTCAGATTCTCACTTCTGATCCCATACCAGATGTGAGAACTGCTTTTGCAACCTTGTCTAGAGATGAGTCACATAGAAATGGCTCTAAAAATAATAAGGCTGGGCCATATGCTTTTGTTGTCAAGTCTGGTGGAAATTCTAATAATTGGAACAAAGGGTTTAACAACTCTAATAATGGAAATTCTAATAATGGGAATTCTAACAGAAGTAACAATTATTGGAATGTTAACAAGACTGGGTCTAATGGATATAGAAATGGTAATCTTGTATGCAAGCATTGTAATATGAATGGTCATACTATTGACAGGTGTTTTGAGTTAATAGGTTATCCACCTAACTTTAAAAGAAATAATAAGAATTCAGCTCAAAACAATGTTAATAATGGAATGTTAATAACAGTAAATGTGATCAAAGTAAGAGTACTTCTCATACTCTTACTTCTGACCAATATAAAAAACTTATGAGATTACTGAGTGTTTCAAGAGAAAATTCTATGGGTTCTGCAACTATTGCAGGTACCTTCAAAGTTAATAATTGTGTTGTTAGTTTCTTATCTTGTAGGTTTTTTTAACTATAATTCTAATATAAGTACTTATTTAACTTATGTTGGATGGATTATAGATTCAGGAGCTAGTCAGCACATAACATATTCTGAAAAACTATTATTTGATGTTATTGATGTGTCTTATTTGAACATAAGTGTTGCTCATCCTAATGGGACTTTGGAATATGTGAAAAAAATTGGTTTTTCAAAATTAATAATTTGGTGATTAAAGATGTGCTGGTTTTTCCTGGATACAAAGTTAGTCTTTTGTCTATTCAAAAATTATCCAAGGACAATAAAGTCAATGTTAATTTCAATGAAAATTGTTGTGTGATTCAGGATTTAATTCACAATGTCCTAATGGGGACTGGTAGTGAAAAAGATGGCTTGTATTTTCTTGATGAAGGTAGGCCTGTGTTTAATAAAAATATTAGATGTTGTCAAATATCTAGTTCTATTTGGCATAATAGGTTAGGACATCCAGCTGATGAAGTTTTGGAGGTTCTAAGAAAAGACAATTCTGATATAAAACATAAAGGGTTAGAACCTTGTGATGTGTGCCATAAAGCTAAACAAACTAGAGAATCTTTCTCTTTGAGTGATCATAAGACTAAACAACTTGGTGATATTATTCATCTTGATGTTTGGGGACCATATAAAGTTACTAGTAGAGAGGGGTTTAGATTCTTTCTTACTGTGATGGATGATTATACCAGATCTGTTTGGATTTTTTATTGAAGAGTAAAACTGAAGTTTTTTATTGTATTGAAAGTTTTTTTAAACTTCTTGACAATCAGTTTAATAAAAAGGTTAAAGTTTTCAGAACTTATAATGGAACAGAGTTTGTTAATCATCAGTTTTCTGAGTTTGTTAAAAACCATGGTATAATTCATCAAAACACTTGTGTCTATACACCTCAATAGAATTGTATTATAGAAAGAAAGCATAGACATTTACTTAATACTTCTAGAGCCCTCATGTTTCAGGGGGCATACCATTAAACATGTGGCCTGAATGTGTACTAACTGCTACTTATTTGATTAACAGGTTACCTACTTCTGTGTTATCTGGTAAAAGTCCTTATGAAATGGTTTATGAGTATAAACCTAATATTATCCATTTAAAAGTATTTGGCTGTTTGTGTTTTTCTAAAGTATTAAATGTTTCTGATAAGTTTGAGTCAAGGTTTGAGAAATGTGTTTTTGTTGGATATGCTTTTGATAAGAAGGGATATAAACCGTTTAGTTTGGAAAATAAAAGATTTTTGTTTTTAAGGGATGTAAAAGTTTATGAAACTGTTTTTCCATTTAAAAATGATGTGGTCAGTAAAGAGTTTGTTTTTAGTGAAAATGGTGTTGATGATTTAAGTATCTTTAACATAAACAGTCATATGTCTAGTGAATCCTATGATGAAAATGGAGATAGTATAGGTAGTAAGCATAGGCTTGTACCTGAAATTAGTGTTAAACCTAATGACAGCACTGTAGATAAAAATGAGGGGGAGTTTTTCTTCATCACTATCAATGTCTGGTATACCCTCAGAAATATTTTCTGTTACATACTCAACACTAGTGTCCTTCCTGCTAGATTATGTTTCAGTATTAGATGATCTATCTACCTCAGAAACAGCATCTGTATTAGTAGTATGAACATCTTTTTTACCTTTACAAGAATCTGTAGTGCTGTCACTAGGTTTAACACTAATTTCAGGTACAAGCCTATGCTTACTACATATACTATCTCCATTTTCATCATAGGATTCACTAGGCATATGACTGTTTATGTTAAAGAAATTTAAATCATCAACACCATTTTCAATAAAAACAAACTCTTTACCAACCACATCATTTTTAAATAGAAAAACAGTTTCATAAATTTTACATCCCTTGAAAACAAAAATCTTTTATTTTCCAAACTAAACAGTTTATATCCCTTCTTATCAAAAGCATATCCAACAAAAACACATTTCTCAGAACTTGACTCAAACATATCAGAAACATTTAACACATTAGAATAACACAAACAGCCAAATACTTTTAAATGGAGAATATTAGGTTTAGACTCATAAACCATTTCATAAGGACTTTTACCAGATAACACAACAGCAGATAACACTGTTAGGAGAACTAGTAGGAAAGTTAATTTTCCTTCTAAGTATAAAGATTTTGTGCTTAACAAAGATGTTAAATATAGTATCAATAAAGTTGTTAGCTATGCGAATCTGAGTATTGATAACTTTGTGTTTACTACTAATCTGAATAAAATTCATGAGCCTACTATGTAATCTGAAGCCATCAAAGAAAGTAGATGGATTGAGGCCATGAATCAAGAAACGGAAGCCTTAAACAGAAATACTACTTGGATTATTACTGATCTTTCTGAAGGAAGAAAGGCTATTCCATGTAAATGGATTTGGAATGTTAAATACAAGTCTAGTGGTGATGTAGAAAGGTTTAAAGCTAAACTTGTTGCCAAAGGTTTTAATCAAAGGGAATGGATTGATTATGATGAAACTTTTTCACCTGTGGTTAAAATTGTTACTGTTAGATCTGTTTTAAGTTTAGCTGTTTGTAATAATTGGCCATTGTTTTAATTAGATGTCAATAATGCTTTCTTATATGGTGAACTTGATGAAGAAGTTTATATATAAATACCTGAAGGTTATGGAGATGATAATAGTAACAAAGTGTGCAAATTGGTAAAGTCTCTGTATGGGTTAAAGCAAGCCCCAAGAAAATGGAATGAGAAACTTGTTTCTGTTCTTATTGAAAATGGTTTTGTTCAAAGTCCAAATGATTTTTCATTATTCATTAAGAACAATAATGGTGTTTTCTTGGTCTTGCTTGTATATGTGGATGATATAGTTATCACTGGAAATAATCTGGATGAAGTTAACAAGTTCAAGCATTTTTAAGTACTAAGTTTCTTATCAAAGATCTTGGAAAACCTTTTTGGGCATTGAGGTTATTGACATTCATAATGGTATATGTTTAACCCAGTGAAAATATTGCACAGAGTTGTTGTCTGAGTTTGGTATGTTAGGATGCAAACCTTGTGGTGCACATATTGAAGTTAATCCAGATAGTAAAAAACTAAATAAGAAATTTGGTGATGATAAAAAACTTACTGAGATTACTTCATATCAAAAGCTTGTGGGAAAATTGATCTATTTGACTTTGACTAGACCAGATATTGCTTATGATGTGCACTGTCTTAGTCAAGTCATGCATAGTCCTATGATATCTCATTTAAAACTTGCTTTCAGAGTTCTTAGATACTTGAAAGGTGAACCTGGTTTGGTATAACCTTTAAGAAAGGTGATTGTAGCAAGCTGAATATTTTTGTTGACTCAGACTGGGCAAAGTGCAAGATAACCAGGAGATCTTTAACTGGTTATTGTGTGTTTCTGGGAGACAATTTAGTTTCTTGGAATAGTAAGAAACAAAGTGTTGTTTCTAAATCTTTCACAGAAGCTGAATATAGAGCTATGTGTAATGTGTGTTGTGAAGTCATGTGGATTCATAAAGTGCTGAATGATATGATAGTGGATGTGGTTCTACCTGTTGAAATGAATTGTGATAATAAATCTGCTATCCAAATATATTTGAATCCTGTGCTTCATGAAAGAAGCAAGCATTTTGAAATTGACCTTTATTTCTTAAGGGAAAAAATATCTGCAGGTTATATAAAACCCATGAAAGTTAAATCTGAAAATAATACTGCAGATGTATTCACTCAAGGTTTGCTTATATCTGACCATAAGAAATTTAGTAGAATGCTTGGTTTGTATAATGCTTTTGCAGGTTAAGGGCTTAAGGGGGAGTATTGAGAATGTAAGCCATAACCTGAAGGACTACTGTGGACATAAGATAAAGATGGAGGGGGAGTTTTTCTTCTTGAAAGTCTAGTATATTACTGGAAGGGCTAAATGTAGTAAGTATGGAAATATGAGTACTGCTATGAAAGATAGTAGTATTTATACTCCTCCATCCAACTCAACGACTTTACTTTTTTCATTCAGTTAGCAAATAAATCGTTTCATGTGTGTGTATACTGTGTGTGATATTGATCAATCTTCTTGATCAATCTTGTGAGTTTGAGAATTGTTATTTTGATTCTTTCTTGTATCCACATATTGTAATTGATTCATTGATAAAGAGAGCCAAGGGAGGTTGTTGGGTTCTCTGTTATTCAGTTCTTGATCGATTTAGAGTTAGATTCATTGTTTTTTACAAAAAGACGCAGAGATCATAAGCTTAAAATCAAAATTGGCCTTCCTTGAATTAGTAAATGAGTAAGCACATTAGTTTATACAATTAAATTATCTTAAATTAGAAGTACAAACAAGTTATATATGCTTATAATTAAGGACTAAGTACAAAAAAGGACAAAAAGGACATGGTGTTGTCCCAAGTAGGACAAGTTTTTTTTTCATCCAAAATAAGACATGTACTTTTGATAATCTGATCAACTAAGTTTGTTGTGTGACACGTGTCCATCTGATCAACCCACTTTCTTTTATTTTATTAATATCTTCTTTCAAGGTTTGACCTACACCTGTCCCCACCTACTGATCAACTGACGGCTGATCAACCACTTTTGATCAACCACATTACTTTTTTATTAATATTTTTTCTCGAGGTTTGACCTACACCTGTCCCCACCTATTGATCAACTGACGGCTGATAAACCACTTTTGATCAACCAAAAGTATTTTTTTCTAGGAAATTGAAAAAGTAACAAATAAAAAAATATTTTTTGTACTATTATTTTGTACTATTAGATTTTATAAATCTTTATTGGAAAAGAACAAAATAATTAAAAAATTAAAAAAACTTAAACACACACAAAAACACACTAACACACACACTACACACACTAAAACACACACACGACACACACTAACACACAATCTAATCAATCGCAAATTCCAGTAACTCACACTATTCAAATCAACCTAATCAATCGCATTGTTTTACTGATCTCCGAAGCTAATCAATCGCACTGTTTTAATCTATGGATTCCCTAATTAGAGTAAGCTTGTTAATTTATATAATTTAATTTTAATAATTTTTTTGCTTATCATATGAATGAGATTAATTGATTATTGATTAATTGATCTTAAGCTTTCAATGCGATCGATTGTAGCGATACTGTTATGGTTAGTCTTATTTGGAATTGACCTTAAGCTTGAGTGCTTTAACAATACCCATTATGTACATTTTAGTTAATGAGTGTTTTAAGGCGGTCCGTTGCAAGGTACATTTTAATTTGTTACAAGGTGCACCCCGAGAACCCCTCTAGGTCCCATGCGTTTAAGTGTGATTGATAACATAAAGATGGTAATAAGAAAAAAAGGTAATAGTTATGCATAAGCTTCTGCTAGGAAAAATCATCATAGTGGACAGTCAAATTGTGCAGTGATGCATAAGTTTCTGCTAGGAAAAAGTTATGATGATGAATACGGTGGACACCGTTGCAAAAGTTAAAGGATATATCTGTAACTTCGTATGTACTTATGCTTAAAGTTCGCTTTTTAAAGAGCTAACAAACATAAAGAGCTAGATTGGCTTCAATGGCTGAGGGATCCCGCAAAGTGCTAGCCTCTGTCCATTTGCCTTAGTGTTTTTAGTTTATCATTTAGCTTGTGGGGATTTGGTCTAGTTTGTTTAGGTAGCAGATCTAGGGTCGTGGGTGGTTCTATAATTTTCAGTATGCGTGAGGAATGTACAATGAGTTTGCTATGTAATTTTCAGTAAGTGTGAGTACTATACAAGGAGGTGGGATGCGATATTGTTTGGTATCTATACATATTGTTTCCTTTTAACGTGAAAGTAGGATGCGAAATTATGTTGTATACATATTAAGAAATGTTATAGTATACTTATACTTTGAATTTTTAATATAGGTATATGATGCGAAACTTAGTACGAGATCTAGGGTCGATATCTTAATTGCGATAAGAAAAAGGTTGGCGGAGAAGAATTCCCGTTACAATATTTTTAACAAAACAGTTTTTGGACCGTGGTTAGACATTAGAACCACTGAACTTGATAACCATATGATTCATTATTTGCTGCTACACCAACGCCATGTCAAGGACGCACCCGTGAATACGCCGTTTTACTTTGATGTTGATGATCAGTTATTGGAGTTCGGAAGGAAGGAGTTTTGTATATTAACTGGTTTACATTTCGGGGATTATGATATAAAGGATTATCAAACAGCTAAGTTAAACTCATTTCATTCTCGTGTATTTCCAGACGACAAAAAAGTAAAGGGAGATTTAGTTGCGGCTCTGTTTAAAAACGATCATACTTTTAACTCTCTAGCCGACGTGGATGCTGTACGAGTTTGTTTGTTGTATGCGTTAGAGGTGTTCATCGGTCCGCAGCTTAGACATGTTATATTAGATGAGTTGATAAATCTGGTTGATGATTTAGATTCGTGGAATAACGTTCCCTAGGGTCAGTACGTTTGGGAAGAGTTTCACAGGAGGGTTTATAACTCCACACAAAAATATCGGGAAAATCATTTGAGAAGTATTGCATCCAATGGTGGTTCACATGTTCCACAATATACACTGCAAGGGTTTGTTTTTCCCTTGAAGGTTAGTTATGTCATTTATTTTAATATGGTTATTGCTTATTGTATGTTATGCTTATCAACTTATTATATTTTCAATCTTTGATTTCTTCAAATATGGATATTGGAAAAGTTCCCACATTCTACTGAATGGTGGTCGAAACAATTTGATGTCATTCCCCGTTGTGTGGCATGGAGTAATGTCAAGAAATTTTCTAAGTCACATTATCCAAAGCTATTTGGGTCTACAACTAGAGTTAATACTCTTGTGCCAAGTGCTGATGAGTTGAATACGGATTGGTGGAAAGCTAGTGTAGAGTATATTGATGCTGTTTCTCAAACCCCTCCCCCTGAAAACAATGGCAATTCGGAAGAAAAAAACAAAAGGTTAAAGCGAAAGTCAATTGTTTCTCACACGCGAACGGAAGTTCACCGTGAAGTACACGTACATACGCATTATGTTGAGTTTGAAGATGAAGGAATGAGTTATACGGTTCTTGAAAAGAAGGTTGATAATATGTATGTTGATGTTATGAATAGAATCAAGGCAATTGAACAAGATCTTCCACATCATAAGGTGATGACAAATGTTTATTTTTACTATTAAGTTTATACAGTTTATATATAAAAAAATTTAATCATGGTTGTATATTTATTATGCAGAGACCATGTGCCCCTCATATGCAAGCTGATTATCATGCAAAGGTTTGTTGTTTGTGTGTTCATATTTTTTTCTTAGATGGCTTTTAAAAATTCTATACCTATATAACATCTTATTTTTCCAGGGTTTTGGTAGTTCTTCAAAAACTCCAAGTGGCCGTGATGCTCTCATTGCTAAGATTTCACATATCAAAGAAGAATTCTACAGCAAAATAACATCTATGGAGGAGTATTTGAAGAGGCCTACTAAACAAGAGGATGTTTGTGATCATCCCCGTGATGTGTTGTAGCCCTCAACTTCCATTGATTTAAATCACGAGATTTTCATTGATCCTGCTTCTGTTACAAAATTGAATGATGAACACATGGTAAAATTGAAATACATTATAAGTTATCTTTTCTTTAAAATTTAAAGTTATAGTCCAAGAAATTTATCTTTCGTTTTATCAATGAGTTACAATTCCTACCTAAGTTACTCTCTTTATTTCTTTAGCACGCCGTTTCTATCGAGGATTATTTGGACACTGATCAACCATTAGATGGGGTTGATCATCCATTAGATGTGAGTTGTTTGCTGTGAAGGTTATAGTTATTTATATATATTTGTCTTTCATTTTACTCTTTTCTTTAACACGTGTACTTTTTTGAATTGCAGGCCTCAACAACGGTTGATTTAAATCACGAGACCAATGCAAATGTTAATGTTGACCAAGAGGTAAGTTGTAATTTTTGAATTTAACCTAAATGAATTTCACTAAACGCCATTCTTTTTATTATTTAACCTAAATGACCACAAGGTAAGTTGTAATTTTTATTTTTTAATCGCAGATTTCATTGGATTTGAATGATTATAATCATTCCTTTTATTTGAACGAGGATTTGAATTCTAATGAAGAGGATTATTTGAAGGACTCTATGGATGTTGATCTGGATTTGAATTTAAGTAACAAGTCTTTTGAAGCGGTAGAAAATGTTGGTACTCAAACACAAGTGGTAATACTCCTTTTTATTCTGTATCATAAAATAGTTTACTTGAAAACCATATGTTAATTGGTTTATTTACAGGAAGCGGTTGCTGGATGGCATAATGAATTATTGGATATAAGATCGGAAGAGGAAAATATAATGGCAGTAGAATCGATGATGAGTCTCATTAATTCCCAACCACATAATAAGGTAGGTATAGAATCATAAACTCCGAGCTCCTGTTTGTTCATAAATTATGTACTATGCTGCTAACGCATATATAATTTGTATAGGAGATGGATGATCCGTTGACCCTTTTAGCTATGAAGAATGATAAAGTGTTTCAATGCGTTAGTGATTCTAAGGTAATGGATGATCCTATTGCCACGGAATCAGTTATTAATGAAGTTGTTGAAGGGAAAAGCGATTCTAAGGTATTTATATGTTTATAACTTATATTTGACAACACATACATAGAGTATAAGCAGAATCCGATTATTAAGTTTAATTGAAAACTATATAGGAAGCGGATGCTTTAGTCACTAATGAAGCTATGGATGAAGCGTTTCCCAACGAGCTAATGAAAGATCCGTTTGTCACTGATTCATTGAAGGATGTAGTCGTTGAACAGAATAGCGATTCAAAGGTATTTGTATGTTATTTTAAATATAAGTGTCAGTATGATATTATGACAAAAAAACATGTATATGAAAGAACATGTGAATCACTTTTTTTTTCTCACTGTATAGGAAATCAATGACCCGTTGTCCCCTGTACCTATGAAGAATGATAAAGTGTTTCAATGCGTTAGTGATTCTAAGGTAATGGATGATCCTATTGCCACGGAATCAGTTATTAATGAAGTTGTTGAAGGGAAAAGCGATTCTAAGGTATTTATATGTTTATAACTTATATTTGACAACACGTACATAGAGTATAAGCAGAATCTGATTATTACGTTTAATTGAAAACTATATAGGAAGTGGATGCTTTAGTCTTTCATGAAGCTATGGATGAAGCTATGGATGAAGCGTTTCCCAACGAACTAATGAAGGATGTAGTTGTTGAACAGAATAGCGATTCAAAGGTATTTGTATGTTATTTTAAATATAAGTGTCAGTATGATATTATGACAAAAAACATGTATGAAAGAACATGTGAATCATTTTTTTTTTCTCACTGTATAGGAAATCAATGACCCGTTGTCCCCTGTACCTATGCCTGATGATGTTTTCTTCAAAGGGATAAGCTATTCGCCGGTATATTTTTTTCTATATAACTTATGTTTGGTGACACATAGATAAAGTATATTCATGATCATCTGATTACCTTTAGGAATTCAATGATCTGGTCAACCCTGAACCCTTGAATGATCAAGATGTTGACCCATGCGAAAGAGATGTTGAAAGTGCAGATTCATTGGTTACCGAATCCGACCCAAAAGTGGATGAAAAGATACCAGCAGTTAAAAGTGAACGACTTAAAAAATTGAGTAAGTTCAAACAATGGCCATGGACGTCCCCGCAACCAGTTCGTGCTAAGAGTAAGATATGTGCCAAGTTTCAAGTTCCGTTGCGTGGACTTGACAATTGTGAGATTCCTAATTGGGTTGAGGTATGTAAATCACATTTAGTATGAACTCAAAATGTTCCTTTTGTTCTTAACCTAATTATTTAATTATATATAAATTGACAGGATTTAACTCGTCCATCAAATGCACCAAACGGGAGAACTATGATGCCTAAAGAGATAATGGAAGCATTTATGGAAAAGGATTGTAAGGGATATTATTTTCCATGGGCAGAAAATATTATTGTTTATCATGAATTCTGGGAAAAGTTATTGGGCGTTGGCAAAAACAGACGTGGTTGGTTGTCCGATAATGTAAGTCTATACTAATCACGTTAATTAATTAGATTATAAGCCAACAATAATGTATTTAACTTCTGAACTATCTTAATTCACAGCACATCGAAATTTGGGTTTATTACCTTTTGCACTTCCGTTCGGCAAATGCGGACTGGGCAATGGCTGGGCCGTATTTGAGCACGTTTATTTTGGAAAACAGAGTAATGTCATCTTATGCCAATGGTGTTGTTTATGGTGTGCCATGGTTTTCTGAATATGTCGAAAAGGTTTACTTCCCAATAAATGAAGATTCTATTCATTGGGTGCTTGTTGAATTCCATATTCGTTCAGGTGTCATAACTGTTTATGACAGCTTGCTCCCAAAGCAACGTGGTGTGGTTGAAGATCGAGAATGGTGGCTGAAAACGGGTAAAACTTATGCATCTATACTACCAAAGTATCTTAAAGAAAGTCAGGTGTTCACGAAGAAAAACATAGATCCAGCAAACTACAAAATCACCTTTCGAAATGATATTAATACCCCTAGGCAATCCAATACCTCTAATTGCGGGGTTTGGGTGATGAGGAACATGTTTAGACTGGCAAATGATCTTCCATTGGAGGTTAGTGATACTAGTCAAGCTGGTTTGGCTTACCGTGAACGATTGACAGGCTTCCTTTGGAAGTACAAGATTCGAGTGCATAAGTAGTATATTGTTGACTAGTATGTTGTGACAGTAAACTTGTATTGACATGTAATTTTCCTAAAAAAAATTGTTGTATTATGTTGGAGATTTTATTTTATATGCATGTTATTTTCCAGTTAGAAAAAAAGTTTTTCGTTTGTGCTTTATTTACATAAGTTGTTTATTTACATAAGTTGTTTAAACATATGCAGTTACTTAATTAGCGGAGAAATTATATAATCTGGGGAAATTGATAACCTTACAACATTGATAAGCCTGAATCAATTATATAATCTGGGGAGAAATTACATATGCAGTTACAGACATAAAACAAAAGCAAATGAAATACAAATACAACATTGATACTACAGACATCAGGGAGTTACATAAATTCATTTGGTGGACTGTTAAGAAGAAAGAGCGATTCCTGGTAGGGCCCGACGATGAAAGTACCAGCTCTTCCTTGAATACCTAGGTGGTTTACAAACTCACCCGTATTTCTGTCCAATGTTTCAAGTAGGTTAGGATGACCTGCTGGGTTGTCACTTACTTCAAATATCGGCTCTTCCCTGTTTGCAAACCCCAATAACTTTGGCACTTATTCAACTGCCCTTTGGTGAAAGTATTGCATACGCATCAAAGATAGAAACCCATTCACCACCTCTAATTCCCAACCACAACAAACTCTGTCCCCTAGAAAAATAACATTTCCTGAAACTATGAGATGATTATTGAGTTGTGAAACTGTGTATGGAGGTCGAATGGCATCTGTTATCTCTTTAGGGATATTTTCCAGTATAAACTGGTGAGTATCCAGTCCAAAGGACAAAATCATGTACCTTCTGTGCTCTCGACCAAGGTTACAAAGATACTTTTCAGAACAAACCCAATAAATTCTTCCTGCCACCACCGCCTGGCTGCCCCTTTTGATACGAATAGAACCCCTGGGCGATTGTTGAGGTTCCAAATCAATCCACACACGTGATGACATTGTAAATACCGAGACTAAGCATGAACCTTGAACATCGACCGGATAATTTATTTTCACAACAGTAGGTTCTTGTGTTACTTGAGAAACACCAAACCCAAAGATTTTTTTGGAAAATGGAGGCTCTAGCCATGGTGTCAAGATTGTGACATTCTTGTCCATTGTTGGGTTCCAGAGGACCACCCCAATGTTGTTGGCAATAACAAAACACCATATACCTTCAGAAGTGGCAAGAGCATTCAACTGAACAGATGTGAATCCTGGATTCATGTATAAGGTGAATGCTAAGTCATCATCCACCTTATACATGATACCCACATCTTCTACCTTATATTGTAAAATGAAGCTGCAAGTAGAAACCTTAGGAGATCTGTAATCACGAATGAAATCGAATGCGTCAATGATAACTTTCATTGACTTAGATACCTGACGACATCTACATACATCGAACACAGGCAGCCTAAGTAATATTTCTCTTTGGATTTCTGTTGGTATGTAATCTGACATGTTTGAAAAGAGTATGTAAATTTTTAGAAAGTATAATAAGCAACAATTGGTATGTTTTTAAGTGTGTGTCAACATAAAAATATATAAGCTAGATAAGCTATTCAATGCTGAAACATAGTACCATTTCATAAGTTGACTTTGTATCATGATAAGACAAGTCACAATAAATAAATAAAAGTTGATCAGATGAGTACCGTCAGTTGATCAAATAATTATTTTTAAAAGTATAATTGTAAAATAGAAAGCAAAAATTTGTTTTTTATAAAGTTGAAACCTATTTTTCTAAACCCTTAAAATTAAAACATATTTTTTGTATCTTTTAATGATTTTCTAAACTCTGAAAAAATAAAAAAAAAATAAAAAAAGGGAAATCACGGGCCAAGAGGAACCACAAGGATTCGAACCCTCGACCTCATGATCAACCCCTTTTATGAACACCTCAACACGCCACACACAAACCAACTGCCCTAGGGTCTTTTTCGTTTATGACTTTGCAATATTTGATATTTAATATCAAATGGGCTGGGTGTTTCAAAATAGAAGTCGTGACTTAATAAGCCCAGAACAGCTTATTCAGTGCTTGTTTTTGGCTTATTCCTTTACGTTGAGACGAGTTACATATAAACATGCTTAAGCGCGCTTAAAAAAATGTATGAATGGTAAGAATGTAGTATTAAAATACAGTGTTTCTAGTATCTTGTCTTATCATGTTTCTTATCTTTCCTTAATAAGTAGTTTCACCGTATATTGTCATAAAACCTTTTGCTTCTTTTGAAACTTTTACGTTGATACGAGTTAGATATAAACGTGCATAAGCACGCTCAAAACAAACGTTCTTAAGATTTACAAATAAGAGGGCTGGGCGTTTCAATATATAAGCCGTGACTTAATAACCCCAAAACAGCATATTGAGCGCTTGTTTCTGGCTTATTCATTTTTTCCTTGAATTTGACATAAAAAGCTATTTTTTCTACTTCATCAAATGCCACTGATCAAATATACACATTTTACATAATATTGAAAGTAATAATACTAACATCCAAATTCTTCATAATATTACACATATCATCACCAATACTTAAACATAAGAGTTGACTGTTTTAAAAACAAGACTTAACAATTTGAGGAGACGAGAAGTAAAAGTTTGGTTGTTTCCTCAAAATAAGGCACGGCTTAACTTATGATAAGCTAACTAATGTGTGGTTAAGAAACAAATAATGCAAAGAGTGGACAGTAAAGTCCCTAGGGCGCGTTGGTTGTGTGTTGGTGTGTTATGTTGTTAAAAGGGGTTGATCATGAGGAGGTCGGGGGTTCGAACCTCAAGGTTCCCATTGGCTTCCCGTGATTCCTCTTTTTTTTACTCTATTTTATGATAAGCTAACTAATGTGTGGTTAAGAAACAAATAATGCAAAAAGTGGACAGTAAAGTCCCTAGGGCGCGTTGGTTGTGTGTTGGTGTGTTATGTTGTTAAAAGGGGTTGATCATGAGGAGGTCGGGGGTTCGAACCTCAAGGTTCCCCTTGGCTTCCCGTGATTCCTCTTTTTTTACTCTATTTTGACAATACGTTTTTTTTAATTGACGAATTTGTATGACTAGTATGGTATGACGAATTTGTATGATTAGTTTAGTGCAACAGCATCCCTGCCAGTAAGAGAACTTCAAATACATAAATAGTAGTAGATTACGACACATAAAATAGAGAAAAAACTACACAAACAGTCTACACGATACATAGTAGTAGATTACGACACAAACAACTGGTGTCGTTTATTTAAAACACAACGATACAGACACTAACTCGGTATGCATCACATTGGTTACCATTATATTGTTCAGAATGACTGCATGAAAAGCTCCAAGTCATGAATCCGAGCATCGGATTCATCCATCAATGCCCCAAGCCTCCTAAGCTCTGAGACATCACGGGCTTGCATGTCATTCAAAAGATCAATCATTCGACTCACACGCCGATCTGGGCTAAGGCTAGAAAGCTCCATTATGAAAGCAGTACTCTGATCAATAGAGATGTTCTTTTGCGTATGCAAAAGTTCAATCTTACCCCTCCATTCCCTCTCTTCTTCAACCTTCTTCCTCAAATAGAAGTAGAAACAATTGCCAAGGTCATCTGAGCAGCAAAGCAACTGCAAAGACTGAAGCATCAACCGCCAGGTCATTTTTTCTTAAGCTTATTCCTTTAACTATGGCTTTTCAATGTGTTGAAACCCAATGTAATGATGCCCTTAAGTAAGACCTCACCTAGCCACTTTTGCCATGTGACATTGGATTCTTTTTCTAACTGGCTATGCAACAAACAATGCAAGTTGCACCCTACATCCTGCATCCTGCCCATATGCTGTGTCAAATCAGCGAGTCACAGCCACACATTAGTCATGATTAATAGGGCAATATTCAACTAAGCTTTTCAGTAATTCTGCTGTGTTACATATACATCATGAAGAGTTGCAGACTGTTTGTGTAGTAAGATATGCATAGACATATTCAGTCAATGAAATGATATGCGAATATATGCCTTATATCTGATCATGCATGGACATTAGTTCATGATAGTCTCTTATGGTACTTAGTTCATGCATGGACATTAGTTCATGCTGTGTTACATATGCATGGACATATTCAGTCAATGACACATTACTTGATCAGTTTATATGTTGATCAACGTCCAAATTCTACATAATATTACACATATCATCACCAACTAATTCGTCATAAAAGTTCTTGGAACATAATATTACATAATATATCATGATTATCATCACCAACTAATTGGACTAACTATTACATTGTCCAAAATATATATAGAGCAAAAGAGTTGGTTTTTCGGTTTTAATTAAAAATGTGTATTTCAACTGAATAATTTATTCGAAAAATGAGTTTATGTATTTATTTCTCAATCTAACAATCTAACAAACCTTAAATTGCATTTAAGTTTCATCAAAAGAATAGAAAGTTGATCAGTCGATTTATATAAGTTGATCACTTTAAGTATTTATTCATGTTAGGTGTTTATGTATTGAATTTTCAACCTAACCATATTGACTTGAAAATATATATATATGGTTTATGAAATATCCATAATTTGATTAGAAAAGAAAATGGGTGATTCAAAAAATGAGTTTTTGGTGTATTTGGTTTACATAGACAAAGCATACGGTGTATCTCTTAATAAAAACATAACATACGATGAGCTAGTTGCGGTTGTGAAGAATAGATTCAAGTTTAACGAATTCTCCGTAGTGTTGTTTACTTACGAAGTAGGTTCAAAGTGTGTGTACGTTGAAAACGATGCCGATTTGAATTTTTTCGTCAGATCATCATGCAAGTCACAAGGTACAACAAATACTCTTAATATAAAAAAAAATAGATCAGTGGTTAGATTCTAAACCTACTTCATCTAAGCATCAAGATTCAAAATTATTTAGTTGTAAACCGACTTGTTCTAAGAAATTAGATTTTGATCTTAACTTTTCTTTGCATCCTAACGGTCTTTTGCCACCACTAGAAGATACATACAAAAAAAAGTGCAAAACAAGAGTATGAAGATAATTGGGAAACGAACACGTTAAAAAACATTTTCCAAACACCACCCGAAAAACCCGTTTTTAAAACACCAAAAAATAATAACGTGTATGCTGCAAGGGTTGTGAAACCAGGTGATAAATTTGATAGTAAAAAATTATGTAAGTATGAACTAGGTTATAAAGCGATTCTAGAAGGTTATGAGTTTAAGCCTATGAAAACAGATAAATATAGCTACGAGGTAGTATGTGTGGATAAAGAATGTAATTGGAATAAAATCAGCTAAGAGTGATTATAGTGATGAATGGGTAATAAAAAAGGTAAACGACCACCACACTTGTGAAAAAAGACAAATAGGTAAGTATCACCGTAATGCTAAATCCGAGTTGTTGGGTCATTTAATTGCACCTAAGTTCAAAGACCACCATCGCATTTACAAGGGAAAAGAAATACAACATGACATAAACCTACAGTACAACCTAAACATTACATACAAACAAGCATGGAGAACAAAGAATGTTGCGTTGGTTGAGACATCCGGTTGCCCAATAAAATCATTTGCGCAATTGCCTTTTTATTGTCATAATTTGGAATTGACAAATGATGGGACTATTACATATATTGACACGGATGATGAAGGTTGATTTAAGATGGTTTTTGTAGCTTTTGGTGTTGCGGTAAGTATTTATATAATAATTAATAACATATATTTAAATCTGTAGTACGCTTTACCTAATTAAATGTTTTATTGCCCGTTAGGTCGAAAGCTTTAGGTACCATATGCGACCATTGATAATAATAGATGCGGCGCATATAAAAGGCACTTACCTAGGTACAAATTTGGTGGCAGTTGGAATGGATGGAAACAATCAAATCGTTACGATAGCAACCGGTATAACTCAGGGTGAGACACTCGCTTCATGGTCATGGTTTTTGTCCAAGTTGAAAGATTGCATAGGGGAAAACCCTGAATTGGCTATCATATCTGATAGACACGTAGCAATATTATCAGCTGTACAAGCTGTTTTCCCAAATGCATTCCATGGCTATTGTTGTAGACACATGATGATGAATTGTAAAATCAAGGCTGAAAAGCTAAAGGTAATATATTGGAAGATGTGCAAAGCCTACACCGTAGAAGTTTTTGATGGAGCAATAGGGGAACTTAGAGCAAAAGCAGCAAATGCACACAAGAAGCTGATAGAGGCGGGTGTTGAGAAGTGGTCTCGAGCTCACTGCCCAAGTAATCGTTACAATTAATAGCGTTGAGTCAATCAATTCATTAACAAAAGATGTGCGCAAACTACCTGTAACTAGCCTACTGGATTGGTTTAGAGGTCTTGTACAGGAAAGGTATTGCGAGCGACGGGAAATTTATGCAGGTTAGTTATGGTCATCCAGATATATTCCGTGGATGTTAAATAATAAACTTAAATAACTTTCAATAATTTTGTAGATGCAAAAGCAGATGAATTAAGTCCGTGGGCAACCAGGAAAATTAGAATGCGGATGAACAAGAGTTTAAACTGGCATGTGGCAGGAATTGAGATGTACAGAATTTATCAAGTAGATGATGGACGCAAAACCCATATAGTGGAGTTGTGTAATTATAAATGTACATGCCGCGTATGGCAAATTTCAGGTCTGCCTTGTGCTCATGCACTAGCGGTTTGTAGGTGTCTTGGAATGACCGATTTCAGTCAATTGGCACAAGGGTGGTTCAGGACAACGACTCTTAAAGCAACGTACCAAGGATTGGTATATCCTGTGGGAGAGATTTCGGGTTGGCAGCGTCCTAATTACTTACAACGAGTAAAGCCACCAATAATCATAAGGCCATCTGGACGACCAAAGGGGACTAATCGTCATTTATCCCAAAATGAAGACCCTGTACAAGTAAGTTGTGGTAGGTGTGGAAGTCGTGGCCACATTCGGAATGCTTGCAGACAAGCAATACCAACTCCACCCAAAAAAGTAAGTAAGAGTTTGCCTAATTTTCTAAACATACACATCTATAGATCAACTGTTGAATTCTATGACACATTGTATAGGCAAGAAGACGGGCAACGTAAGAAGATGGGAACGACCCTTAGAATTTAAACACGTAAGAAGAATATTTAACTATTTGTTTTGTAAAACTATTTTCCTTCCAAACACTCGCCTACTTGGTTATGCTATTAAGTATTTTCCTTCCTATGAATCTGTCTACTTGGTGATACTAGCATACAATAATTCAAAAGCTTATTCAATCTTACAACTAACTTAAAATTATAATTAATTCAAAAGCTTACTAATTATAAAATGAAACTGAAAAGGATAAAGAATGTACTCTGAATCCAGGCCCTTAGCTATGAACTTGCTTGTGATGAATTCATCTCTTGATCAAACAATCCTTATTAGTAGCCAGCCTCCAAAAAATGCTTATCAATTGCGGGTCATACAAATAAAAAAGGTTTATAAACACATCACAATCATAATTTCATAGAAATGTCATAGAAATGCAATTGAAAATTAATACATTGTTCAACCAAAGAATTGTAGGCATATTTCAAGAAGTGTCAGACCCATAACATCAGGGTCTTCATTGTTTACAATAGATATGCCTATAATTCATATAATGTTAACAAAAGATATGACAGACATACAAACTAAACAATGATCTTGTGCTGGAAGTAGAATCGGATCATTTTCTCTCGGTATGCCAACGCGGTTTGTATTGGGTCTTCAACATCCAATGGGATCCCGTGTGTCAACCTATATACATAATAAGACATGAGAACAAGACTGATATGTGTGTAAACACACATCTTTTCTACCACTTAATTACAATAATAACCGGACCAAAACGTGTATTTTATGTCTTTTATGTCGGAATTATGCGTGGTTTGTGTTTTTGTTGTGATTTAGGACGAAAAGGAGAAAAGTGGAGAAAACACGGGAATTCACGGGCATTTACGGACTTTTATTAAAGAGAAAGATGAAAGACGAAGTCAAGCAGTCAAGAGTGCAAAAAGAACGGAAGTCCAAGACCAATTCTGAAGATTTATCGAAGAAAAAGTCAAAAGACGGAAGTTTACTTTAAGCCGAGGAACTCAAGTCTTATTTATCGAAGAATTAAAAGACGAGTCTAATGAAATCCCGAGCCAAAAGTCATCAAAGTCCAAGATTAACAAAAAGATTAAGAAGGAAGGACTTAAGGGCGCAATTAAAAAGAAAGGAAGGAGGAGAGGAAGCTTCCTCTAACCATCCCCCTAATCACCTATAAATACTTCTCATTCTCATTTCATTTAGTTTTGTTGGCTAGATTGACAAACTAGTCTTCCACCTTTATTTTATTGCACCTTTAATTACTTGCACCTTTAATTACATGTCTTGCACCTTATTTACCATTTAATTTCAAGTAAGTGTTTCTTTTAATTCTCGCACCTTTACTTTATCTTGTTGATCTCATTCTTCCTTTCTTTAATCTTTGATTTATATGCTTTTGTCTTGTTGATTCGTTTAAAGATTACATTTTTATGCTTTTGATTGTTTTAAATAATTTATTTTCATAGCTTATTTTGTTTACTTTCAAGTTTATATAGTTTTTACAAAAGTTACTTTCGTATAAAAAGTTGTTTTTCTTAAAGCTTATTCATTTCTTGTTTTAAAAGTTGTTAAATTTCTGTCTAGTAGCTTATTTTCATTCGGTTTACCTTAGGATTTTAGTCTTGTGCTTATTAGAATCATAGCTTATTGTTCTAGCTTATTTTGTACTTTTTCTTCCGTATTCCGATTGGTCAAATCGGAAAGGGGAATTACATTCCGACCATAGCTACATTGCTTGGTCGGAAAAGGGTTTCAGTATTCTGATTGGAGTAGCTTGGTATTCCGATCGGTGTGGTTTTTAGATATTCCGATCAGGTAAGTGTGACAGCATTCCGATCTGAAGCTATTCCATATTCCGATCGAGGTGTTCATTGGATCATTCCGATCAAATATGTGACAGCTATTCCGATTTGTGTTCCGATTAACATTCCGACCATAGTTCACTCCAGCATTCCGATCAGGTAAAGGTAGTATATTCCGACGGCCCGATATTCCGATCAAAGGTATTTGTCATTCCGATCTGAGGTTTGTTGGATATTCCGATCAGGGTGTAAGCTTATATTCCGATCAAGGTAAGATCGGAATATATTCCGATCTGGGTTCATTTTCTTCATACTTTGTCTTGTTTAATTTTTAGTTTATGTTTTTAATACTTGTCTAATTTTAATTTCCGTCACGCTTTTAATTTTTGGTCATTTAATTAACTTACTTTTCATCACGTTTTTAAATATCGCAACCTTTCTTTTAATTAGACTTAGATTTAATTTCACGCCACTTTACTTTAACGACATTTACTTTTAAGTCTTTGCACATTTAAATTTAAAACCAACCAAAAATATTTGTTCCACCAAATTCAACTGAGTCGTACTTTAAGCCAATAATCAATTCGATTAGACACACGACAAAGAACATAATTTTCTTACGGGGTGTCAAAAGCCTTGTATCAAATGGCGCCGCTGCCGGCTCTTTTCGTAAAGATTAACGGTTTTCTGTGAGAGACGCGTTGCTTTTTGGGATCCGTTCATTCGTGAGCGTTATTTTTCTTGCCTAAAAAAATCAAAAAAAAAAAAACATAAAAATTAAAAATTTCAAAAATCCAAAAAGATTTTATCTTTATTGTGTATATATATTGTCTTTGTGTTTCGTTTCTTTTTCTTTTGCATTTTCAGGTGTATGCGTACTAGATCTTCTAATTATTAAGAGCCCGAGACTCAAGAAGATTTAGCTATGTCAGGTGTAAACAACAATAATATTCCACCGCACCTCAACAATAATAACAACAATGTTCTTCCACAGCCCGATCTTCGGACAATGGAGGAGCTTTGTCAACCTACCATGTTTGGACGAGGAGGACCGATTGCGCCGATGCAAATCAACGCTCCTGAGTTTTCGTTGAAGCACCACATGATTCAGTAAGTGCAAACTAACCCATTCCATGGATTGCCTGATGATGATGCCAACAAACACCTCGACAAGTTCATTACAATCACCCAAAGCATGAAGTTGGCTGGTGTCACAATGGATGAACTTCGCCTACAACTCTTTCCACATACTTTATTACATCATGCCGAGAAATGGTTTGATCGTCTCCCGAAGAATTCTATTCACACTTGGGATGACATGACTCAACGATTTTTGTCGCGCTACTTTCCACCATCCATGGTCACAAGCCTCGCAATCAGATCAGCGGTTTCATGCAAGACCCTGATGAATCTCTTTTTGATGCTTGGGAAAGATATAATGTCTTGATTGATAGATGTCCAAACCACAACATGCTACCCGTGACCTTAATTGATACTTTCTACAACGGTTTGACTTTTCGAGATCGTGATACGATCAATGCAGCCGCCAGTGGCACATTCATGAAAAGGAGACCCGAGGAGTGTAGAGAGCTTATTGAAAACATGACTAATCACCACAAAAACTGGGATTCCTCTGCTTCATCAAGGAACAATCCGAGAGTCAATGTTTCCTCCACTTCAGCAAACCCTGATATGACCGAACTCACCCGTGTGCTGACTGAAATGAGTAGAAGTATGCAACTCTTGGCTTCAAACCAACAACAACAAGAAGTTAAAGCTGTTGCTACTTCTTGTGAAACATGCGGCGGTCCACACCCATACAACGATTGTCCTTCGACTCAAGGAAATCCGGAAAATGTGTATGCAGCTTATGGTAATTATTCACCAGAAAATTACCAAGCTCGACAAGGGGATAAAAATTTGTTGAGTTACCGATCAAACAACTACCTTTCACCCGGTTTTTCTCCTCAAAACCAAAACCCCGCCAACAACTACAATAGAAGCAACCAAATCCCACCAAGAGCTTCTAATCCTTATCACCCACCCGCCCAACAAAACCCACCCATTAACTCCGATGTTGAAGCTATCATGAGAACCCAAGGTGAGCAAATCAAGAATTTGCAGAGCCAAATTATCAATCTTAAAGGAGATATTACCAAGCAAGGAAATGAGATTAGATCCGAACTTCGTGATAATATTCAATCCTCCTTCAGCAATCAAACCAATGATTTGAAGAATATGCTTGCTAGTTTCTTGCCCGCCGCTCAACCTTCTTCTTCAAGTTCTCTACCTTCAAACACCGTCACTAATCCGCGAGCCAATGTGAGTGCTATTACTACCCGTAGTGGAGTAAACATCGTAGGACCACCACTCCCACCCCCATCATCTACACCTCCTCCACCACCATGTATCCCTACTCCTCCTACACCTAGTATTAGTGCACCATTACCGTCTCCGCCTCGACGTGATGAAGTTCCCACGAATGACCCTTCAACATCTCAACCTTTACCTACACCTGCACCTTCACCACCCAAACCCAATATCCCTTATCCCTCTCGTTTAGGCAAGAACAAAATGCTAACTAAGGAGGACTCCAAAGTGTCACGCTATGTGAAGATGATCTCTCAGATGAACTTCAACATTAGCTTTCTTGAGGCACTTGTCCACATGTCCAAATTTGTTAAAGCATTTAGGGAATTGCTTAACAAGAAGGAGAAGCTGATTGAACTCACCAACACACGCTTAAATGAAAACTGCTCTGCAGTTATTCTTAAAGAACTTCCGGAAAAGCTTAGAGATCCCGGTCGTTTCGTGTTGCCTTGCGTGTTCAACAAAACTGAAGAATTTACTGCCCTTGTTGATCTCGGGGCTAGTATTAATTTAATGCCATTGAGTGTTTGGAAAACACTATCATTACCCGACCTCACTCCAACAAAGATGACTCTTGAACTTGCAAATCGAACTCTCGCTTACCCCGTTGGCATAGCCGAAGACGTGTTTCTTAAAGTTGGCACATTTACTTTCCCGGTCGACTTTATCGTTGTTGATTATGAAATGGACCCTCGTATTCCTTTAATACTTGGTCGGCCATTCTTGAGAACCGGACGAGCTTTAGTAGATGTGGCCGAAGGTGAGTTAATCTTAAGAGTCGGGGATGATGCACAAGTTTTCAAAATGGGGAAGCTTACAAGTACAACCTTTGGAGGCCGCGAATCAGTGAATATGATTAATGTGCTCAATGACTTTACCGTCTACGACAATCCGCTATTCGACTCTTGCATCGATAATCCACTTTTTCAAGATGATGTGGATGATTCTCGCCCCAATTTGGACCTTTCTCCCATTTATGATTCTCCACCGGTCTTTGATGCTTATGATGATGATTCTAGCTCAGACTCGGATGATTATGATGACATTACTTCTGAGTATCCTGATCTACCCACGTATGATGATTTCGATGAGGCTAATACTCTTTCAAGCGATTCTTCACACGATGAAGATCCTCCGCCATCACTCAATCCTACTTTGGACGAGTACTCATTCGAGGAAGACTTCTCTATGTTTCTCAACACTTACTTCCCTCATGAGAGTGATGCTCCTCCTTTGGACTTTGAAGATTATCGTCTTGATCCTACTTTGGATTTGAAGCACATTCTTTCTATAGAGAAGAAACCGGTCGACACCAATATCCGCAGCACGTATGAGTTAACACCTCTTTGTCCCTCTTCTGAGGACGAGGTTGTGCTTCTTCGCGGATCTTCTTCCCATTCTGCTGAGCCTGAGTGTTATTTTCCCTTAATGGAAAAGGTGTTCGATCCTAGTATTGACATTCTGCAGCCATCTCAGTATCCACCTGATGAAATAAAAGGAAAAATCTTTGGAACTTATGGAAATCTGCTTGCACCACTTCAACATTGCTTCCACCGTGCTCCATCGCTGCTTAAGGGAACCTTGCCTACTCTTCTTTGGCTTGCCTTGTTCGCCTTAAGTTCGTGCTATTTAGTAGACGAAAACTATGTCTTTGATCCTGGTGGATATGTTTCATGCTTCTTCCGTTGATGATCAAGGTCGAGTCAGGCTAATGACTCGGTTAACAAAAATCAAGCTCTTCTTGGGAGGCAACCCATACATCTATCTTTTCGCTTTCTTTATCATAAGTGTAGGGGAGACCCGTTGGTGTTTGCTCTCCCCTCTCTTCTACTAATCAAGGATTCGAGCTTCAATGATCCACTCTTGACGATTCTTGACGACCCGTGATTCCGTGTTCCATTATCCCGGTTCTATCCTAAACTCTTTTCGATTCACTATTTTATATTTTCTCAATATTAAAATAGGAATCTCTTTAGTTGTCTTTTCTTTAGCGAGATTTAAACAAAGTGCACAATGTCCTAAGTGTAAGGGAGTTTACTCCCACATGCTTAAACATTGAGGACAATGTTTATGTTAAGTGTAGGGGGGACTTCTATCGAAGTTAAGTGGTTCTTTTCCTTGTATTTGTCCTCGTTTTAACCGGAAAATTAATTTTTCGACATTTTTCAAAATTTTTGATCTATTTTGGCCTATTAGTTTTTACCTTCGTATAGTTATTTTCTATCTTATTAGAATAAATGTTTAATAAGTGGTTTTAATTTTCAAAACGTTGTGAATCTTTTGACTCAACCCGAGTTTACTTATCTAAGTTACTCTAGCTAGTATCCTTAACGTGTTTAAGTCAAGTTTTGCTAGGCTTTTATAAAGGGAGCTATAAAACGCGAAAGTCTTAACTCTCACGGGTTAAGAACAAGAACTTTTCGCAAGTTCCTATAATTGATCCTAGAGAGTCGTTTATCAAGGGAACTTTAAAACGCGATTTCTAAACTTGAAAAAAGTCTAAGAATTTGCAAGATCCTATAGGCGACTCGAAAACCCAAAACTTTGATTTAATAGGCTAAGTATCCACGAGTCTCATTACTTGAGATTTTAAACTGTGGAGAACGAGAAATGATAGAGCCAATTATAAGTTCTGTATTCTTTCGTGAATTTATGTGAGTTAATTATAAGCCTATTCTCCCATCGCTTGCTAATAATTTATCTGCTAATAAATAAGGTTGTACGATTTGAAAAGTTACTTAGCTTCTAGCCCAAGATCGTTTAAAAGTTGCTCGGTATGGATTAGAGTTCATAGCCAAGGCATAACTTATTGAAGCGGGACGCGAAGATTGGCGAGTCCGAAAAGGCCCTAACAAGGCATGAGGGCTATATTTTGTTGCTAAAGATCCAAAGTGATGTGCAGAATCATTTATCGAAAGTCAATATGAAGGATCGAGACACACGACGAAAAGCAAAAACTCCCAAAAGTCATGGAGAAGTGTATCCGAAAAGACCCTAACAAGGTATGAGGATAAATAGATCCAAGTCATAAAAGGAGGCGGATCGTTGTATATCAAAGTCCAAAATAAAGATTGGAGAAAAATGAAGAAGTCGTGGTCCAAGTATGAATCTCTCAAAACTTCAAGTGAAGAAATCCCATTATGAAGAGAAGACCATAACTTCATGAACGTCTCTCAAGGTTTGAAGTATGAAGTCGCTGCCAAATATCGGTCCGAGAAAGGTCTCAAATCGTGAAGCGAGTTATGCCAAGATATGAACTTTATGAGGTCCCGAGAAGCAGTTTTAAAAGATTTTGTCCTTTAGCTAACTATTGATTAAATCGTTCACTTTATTTTCGGACTAAATAACTATCGAAATAAGTCAAACAATGCATCCTCGTAATCATTCAAGACAATAATAAAATATAAGAGATACACCTAGGAATAAGGGAGTCTAAGTGAATAATTGGCCCACATGAGTTCGTGTTAGTTTGCTAACTTATAATAACAATGATCTCGTTTTTAAGCTTGGTTTGGAGAAAGTGAAAACTTGAGGATGATGATCATTCACAACATTTCCAAAACCCAAGGTATGCTTTTTGATTTCTTTACTTTGAATATTTATAGTTTTTTATCTCCTTAATAAAGGCCAACATGGATTAATTATGATGAAAAATGTAAACGTGCTTTATAATTAATGCATTGCATGAGGACATTGCAATGGTCAAGTGTAGGGGATTTGATATGTGTGTAAACACACATCTTTTCTACCACTTAATTACAATAATAACCGGACCAAAACATGTATTTTATGTCTTTTATATCGGAATTATGCGTGGTTTGTGTTTTTGTTGTGATTTAGGACGAAAAGGTGAAAAGTGGAGAAAACACGGGAATTCACGGGCATTTACGGACTTTTATTGAAGAGAAAGATGAAAGACGAAGTCAAGCAGTCAAGAGTGCAAAAAGAACGGAAGTCCAAGACCAATTCTGAAGATTTATCGAAGAAAAAGCCAAAAGACGGAAGTTTACTTTAAGCCGAGGAACTCAAGTCTTATTTATCGAAGAATTAAAAGATGAGTCTAAAGAAATCCCGAGCCAAAAGCCATCAAAGTCCAAGATTAACAAAAAGATTAAGAAGGAAGGACTTAAGGGCGCAATTAAGAAGAAAGGAAGGAGGGGAGGAAGCTTCCTCTAACCATCCCCCTAATCACCTATAAATACTTCTCATTCTCATTTCATTTAGTTTTGTTGGCTAGATTGACAAACTAGTCTTCCACCTTTATTTTATTGCACCTTTAATTACTTGCACCTTTAATTACATGTCTTGCACCTTATTTACCATTTAATTTCAAGTAAATGTTTCTTTTAATTCTCGCACCTTTACTTTATCTTGTTGATCTCATTCTTCCTTTCTTTAATCTTTGATTTATATGCTTTTGTCTTGTTGATTCGTTTAAAGATTACATTTTTATGCTTTTGATTGTTTTAAATCATTTATTTTCATAGCTTATTTTGTTTATTTTCAAGTTTATATAGTTTTTACAAAAGTTACTTTTGTATAAAAAGTTGTTTTTCTTAAAGCTTATTCATTTCTTGTTTTAAAAGTTGTTAAATTTCTGTCTAGTAGCTTATTTTCATTCGGTTTACCTTAGGATTTTAGTCTTGTGCTTATTAGAATCATAGCTTATTGTTCTAGCTTATTTTGTACTTTTTCTGCCGTATTCCGATTGGTCAAATCGGAAAGGGGAATTACATTCCGACCATAGCTACATTGCTTGGTCGGAAAAGGGTTTCAGTATTCCGATTGGAGTAGCTTGGTATTCCGATCGGTGTGGTTTTTAGATATTCCGATCAGGTAAGTGTGACAGCATTCCGATCTGAAGCTATTCCATATTCCGATCGAGGTGTTCATTGGATCATTCCGATCAAATAGGTGACAGCTATTCCGATTTGGTGTTCCGATTAACATTCCGACCATAGTTCACTCCAGCATTCCGATCAGGTAAAGGTAGTATATTCCGACGGCCCGGTATTCCGATCAAAGGTATTTGTCATTCCGATCTGAGGTTTGTTGGATATTCCGATCAGGGTGTAAGCTTATATTCCGATCAAGGTAAGATCGGAATATATTCCGATCTGGGTTCATTTTCTTCATACTTTGTCTTGTTTAATTTTTAGTTTATGTTTTTAATACTTGTCTAATTTTAATTTCCGTCACGCTTTTAATTTTTGGTCATTTAATTAATTTACTTTTCATCACGTTTTTAAATATCGCAACCTTTCTTTTAATTAGACTTAGATTTAATTTCACGCCACTTTACTTTAACGACATTTACTTTTAAGTCTTTGCACATTTAAATTTAAAACCAACCAAAAATATTTGTTCCACCAAATTCAACTGAGTCGTACTTTAAGCCAATAATCAATTCGATTAGACACACGACAAAGAACATAATTTTCTTACGGGGTGTCAAAAGCCTTGTATCAAAGACATATCAAAAATATTTAGTTAAATAGTTAATTAATTTAAAACTTATTACCTGTATAGAAATAAGCAGACAAATACACCACAATTGCCAAATACACCTCCCTGCTGGGGGACGTTGACAGCATGTCTAAACTTAATACTATACTCAGTTGGATCAATTCCTTTGCTAGCAAACACACCGGCATCTTGTAGAACCACAGGCAGCTTAGTCTCTAGACACTTCCTCATGTTAACATACCATGGACGGATTTCTTCTCCATATGTCTCTAGACTTTCTGGCACTAGACTATCATAGAATGTCACATTACCGGTTCTGATTTCAAACTGTGCAAGAGACCAGTGTGTCTTTGGTTCATTTATCGGAATGAAGACCTACAAAGTTTTATACATTTATAATTAACCTATTTCATTAACAAAAAAATTTTACAAAACTGTACATCCAAAATTTACCTGCTCAACATCAGTCCATGCCATAGGGTATATTTCGTTGGTTGCATAAAACAAAGGAATCGAGTCACCTAATAGAAGCGTAAGAAAGTAACAACTAACAATTGACCAGTCATGAGAAGATTTCCTAAACCGCCAGATGTACCACGACCATAAATCAATGTGCTGTATGGAAATCAAAAACACTTTGTCAATAAAACATACCTACATAATACTAATGGCAATAAACTGTGTACAATTTTTGAGAATGTAGATTACCTCGTCAAGAAACCAACCTACACGATTTTCATCCTCCCCAATAAAACTGTCCCAGAAACTACGGTTGACCACAATGTCATTGGAGCAAGGGAACTTGCAATTCTTCCAGCCATTGGTAATCAAAAACTTCTCGACATAGTAATCACAATAAACTTTGTCAATAGATTTGTATGGTCGCTTGAGATTCTGAACAACATAAATAAAACCAACTATTATAAGTAAATGGTAACAAAAAAAATACAAATAAAGTAGTCCTAAACTCATACCTCTATCCAAGGTTCAAGTGCTTGACATCTGTCAAGCATTTCTGTATCAAGCATATTATTTTGATTTTTCAGTGTATCAAAGCTTGGGACTTTGTGGACTGAATCATCTACAAACAGTGGCCTGCGGACATTAACATACCGCCTCTTGTTTGTTCCACATTTCTGTAAGGCAAGTTTAATGTGATTGTGTGTATCTGAATAGATACTTTTCATGCATTTTTGTTCTTCCAACAAACTTTTGTTCCTCACTCTCTTAACCTCAGCAAGCCTGTTATGTTCAGCAACTAGCTTCTCAGCTTTCAAACATTCATCCGTTGATTGTGACCGTTCAACGTCGCCTTTCTGTGTGTAGAAATTTCACTTACAAATATAAGTGGTCAATAAAAATTACAATTTTGGAAATTCACAAGGTAGACCGTTCACTAACCGTGCCAACAAAATCATCCAAATGATCAACCAAATCATTAAAGACACTGTCTTCGTCACTCAAATACTTAGCAGCCAGATCACATTCCTTATCATTGCTTTCAGCTGTCTCCTGTAAAAAAAGTAAATTAAAAATGAAAACTGGTTTTAGGTCTCTACTACTAAGTTTTGCTTTCTTACTATAGAAGGGTGTTGATAAAATAATACGGGAATTACCTTGGCCTTCTGAACAACGGGGTTCTGTTTACGTTTCATGATTAAATTAAGGATAGTCTCAAGCTTGTAAATCCGGGCCTTCAAACTTTTTATCTCTTTGGGTAGAATCATCAGACTCTCACATAAACTCTCCAACGCAATAACTCGGTTAACTAGTGGCCCATCTTTACTAAAACTCTGGCTGGCTTGATACTCTTCACTAGCCAAGCGAGATGCTTTCAATTGTTTCAGATACTCACCAAAAAGACCTCCAAATTCAACAGGCGGCGCTCTAGGTGTATACCACTTGAAAAATGATTGCTGCCTGTATACCACTCTGACTGGGCCTCTGCTCTTGTAGGGTATAGGTCACTGTTGGATTTTTGGGCCTAACAAAAACACCATTATTAAACGGGCCCTTATTAAACGTGTGATATATACAGTAAACATGATACTAGAATATGGTTGTTGGTTAAACGGTGGGTTATAGACCATATAAGTTTGAAATACCTACTGTGTGGACGTAATATATCTTACACATTTACTGGTTTAGTAAGATGATACGGTGAGTTTGAGTATCTACTATAACTACAAAAAGTAACCTAAAATCTAATACCAGATAATCTACGCCTACCCTATCCTATATTCTAACAGGCACAAACCCAACCCCACTCTATACTAACTGTTATGAAGCTCAAATCCGATCCGATAAAGCTCAAATCCAACCCGATAACCCGAATAAGACCCCTGCCTGCGACCTTCTCCTTCTTATCTAACCAAATGTACTAATAAAGTAATAAGCTTATCTGACTTCAAAATGTCTAATTAAATTCTCATATCATGATGGTTTTGTCATACAAAAACACATAATGTTAATGACAAATAAATACAAAAGTTTAAGATGGACTTGTACAGAAAGCAAAAAATCACATGGGGTGAGAGAGGCTCGAACTCTCGACCTCAGGATTACTCTTATTGCTAGCCAACTACGCCACAACCCCTTATTATTTTCTCTTATGAGTTATGACTTAAGGTTTTATAATATGCTTTGAGGTTTCAGAAACTCTAACCAGTTGACTGTTTTGTTTGGGGTTCACAACCTCAGGGAAAACGACGATAAACGTACAAATCATTTCACATGTGCAGATTGTATGAGACTACATCGGGTTGTCCGGATAAAAGAAACTGTGCTGATTTTATAGACACCTTCAGAATGACTAAGCCTCTAGAACAACTTATGATAAATCACTATATCTCGTTTTAAGTGTCTTACTCGGAAGATAGTTCGTGCCTCATAATATTATCACAACACTTTAACGGGTCGTGCTAAGAAACGTTTTGTGACATTAGCATTACTAGCACAAGTTCCTTTGTATTTTTCGGTTTAAAATAGATTAAAAGAAAATATATAGCAACAAAGTCTGCTTTAGCACTATCGACGGCCAAAGTAAAAAAAGTGGATGTTCACTGGATTCGGACTAGCTGACAAGCGAGACTGAAGTGCCCAAAATAGTGGATAATCTACGCCTACCCTATCCTACGCCTAAAACCAAACACCACTTTATACTAACTGTTATGAATTTTAACACAAACACTTGCTATGAAACAATACCCAAAAGAAAATGCTTATACCTGTGGAAAAAGTTCGCCAAAATACTCCCAGTGTTGAAAACTTGAGTGCTTTGACCAGAAACGGCCTCTCGGGATCTCTTGAGAAGTTTTCTTAAACCAGCGATCACACACACTTGAAGACTCTAGAATCCAGATCTAAAAAGTATACAAATTATATATCAACATAAAAGAAACAATAATTCTTTAAATATCAATATAACTGTTTATGTAAAAATACTAAGCTTGAAACACAAAAGAAATCCAGATAAAGTATATGACGGAATAAAGTTTGGGTTTTTTTGCAAGGCTTTCATGTGCGAATCTTGATTATTTGAGTGCAAATTTCTGATGGAAGCATATAACTCACGCCAGATGTATTCACCCCAATTAAAAGCGTTCCACTCATCCAGATTCTCAACCATTCTAAGGAAAACATCGTCAACAGCTGATTTTAGCTCATGAACCATAAATATCACTTCCAAAGATAAAAGTAGACAAACTCGTATAGAGTCTTCATCAGACAACTTGGAAAAAAGCTCTTCATCCTCAATCAGTCCTCAAAAAGGTCTACGATCTTAACATACTCCCCTATCTTTTCAGGAAATACTCGATCACGGAAACTGATGTCACCCTCCCTAAACTTACGGAAGCTAAATGTCCCAAATTTAAAGCCGGTAATGAGACAAAATTCACGACGACCAAAATGTAGGGTATGTCCGTTCACATTATAAATGAGTGGCAAATCATAGTGATGACTATCAGAGAACTTTTGCTTCTGTATCATATAATGTATGATACCTTCCTCGTTCTCAACATAAGTTAAATCCAACCAACGACCAAAGCATGTGGAACGAAATAATTCACTACGATCAATTCCTAGCCTATCCTTAATCAGAGGGAAATAATGGAGCTTGCTCCTAGCGTGCACCGTAGCGTGATACTCCTAAATCACATAAGAATTAGAAAAACGGTCAAAAGTTTGTCATATAAAATCGATGGAACAACAAAATCTATTCATTTACCCTTTTTTATGTAAAGAGTTCTTATTTTGCAACTCACTTCACAAGAAAGTTAGTTCATGACACTCTTAGCTATAAAACAAGAGAAACAACCTAATCAATAATTGTAATCCTACTTAGCTGAAATGACAGTATCAGTGATGTCTCAAAGAGATATATGTTGAGAATAAACCATACTTAGATCGACCAAACAGAGTGTTATACAAATGAGCTATAATATTCCTCAAACAAATGATGCAGTCACACTTAACTTCTAAAGATGAGATCTTTACAAACGAATTAAGTTAAGCCAATTTCTAGACTTAAAAAATGGAGACCAGCATGGATTTTAACACCACATTGAAAGTAAATAACAAAAGTACTCACTACAAGCAGCCCTAAAAATGGAGACCAGCTGGGAATTAGTACTCACTACTAAACCGCGAACAATCTTACCTTAGAGTGATGATAGCCCTAAAAACTTCGTTGACTATCCAAGGCAAATCTTACACTAATTCAAAAAAAATATTTACAGAATAATATTTACCAATCATTCTATTAACCAATCAATTAAATTAAAAAAAATTATTTACCAATCAATTAAATTTAAAAAAAAAAATTAACAACTTCATTCTATTAAAAACCTTAATCAGTATAAAGAAAAAACAGTATAAAGAAAAATCACTCTATTCAATCAAGTATAAAGAAAAATAAAATTGTAAATTAGTCATTAAACCTTAATCATGAATCTATTAAAACAATAATCAATTAATCAATAATCAATTAATCATGAATCAATTAGTTAAGAAACGAGTGGATGAGATTATCAAAAAAAAATACCAAAGGAATCATGATAGAAAAATGAATTCAAAAACATATAATCTGGGTCTAATATAATCAAGTATAATTCACATATAAACATTTAAAAAAAAAGGACAGAAGTACGATCACACAAGATTAAGGAAAAAAAATTAATGTTCCTTCCCTAGAAAAAAAGTACTTTCGGTTGATCAAAAGTGGTTGATCAGCCGTCAGTTGATCAGTAGGTGGGGACAGGTGTAGGTCAAACCTCGGGAAAAAATATTAATAAAAAAGTACTGTGGTTGATCAAAAGTGGTTGATCAGCCGTCAGTTGATCAGTAGGTGAGGACAGGTGTAGGTCAAACTTTGAAACAAGATATTAATAAAATAAAAGAAAGTGGGTTGATCAGATAGACACGTGTCACACAACAAACTTAGTTGATTAAATTATCAAAAGTACATGTCTTATTTTGGAAGAAAAAAAAAACTTGTCCTACTTGGGATAACAACATGTCCTTTTTGTCCCTTTTTGTACTTTGCCCTGTAATTAATTGTCAAAGGTCGCTGCTAATGTATGTGGCGCATCATCGACCTATCAGCCGCCACTTGGACGAACCATCCACTTCAAGGTATTCTCTATTTTTGTACTGTGAAGTGCATAAATAATCATAGATTTGAAAGAGAAAAAACTTGATTTACAGAAACAAGCCCATTAATGATATCTGATGAGGTCTTATCTGATGACCATGCCCCTTTTCAGTGATAAGCCGGGGCTCTCTAGACTTGATAACCCAAAGATGGAGTTTCGTTCAGCAATCACACGGCGTCCATCAAAGATGTGAGGATTTTGGGCTATGTTGGAGCTTGAACTATGTTGCTTTTAGAAGCTTGAGTTTTTGAAAGACCACTTTAATTTCCGGTGTTATGTCGCAATTTTTGTGTTAGACTATTTCAGTTTGTTTTTGGATTGTTAAGTTTGGTTTTTGGTGCAAGTTTTTGTTGTGGGAATTTATCTCAAAACATTTTTAGTAATCGTCCTTATTAATATTGGTTTGTTTTGTAGCCATTAGAGGGCACAGAGTGGTGGCGCCGCGGGATGCCAAACCCACAGCGTTGGCCAAGTGATGATTCCGGAGAAACCAAAAACCCACGGCGTGAGCCATGGGCGTGGGTCAACCCACTTGGCGTGAGTCAGGTTTCAGTTCTTTTTTTTTTTTTTTTTTGTGTGTGTATTGTGTGTGTATTGGGAAGAAGAAAGAAGTATTATGTGTATTGTAGGACCCACATTCACCCATCATTTGGAGTGATGACTTCCCACTTAGTTTCGATAACGTGTCACCAGAAAAACCCATCAATCCAAGTGATTTCTCTTAGTATGTGTAAGAATATATTACTTTATGACCGACGAAATTTAAAAAAGATATGTGTGGATTGCAGATGTTATTAGCTTTTTGAAAAATGCACTCGTACAATCGCTCACTCGTACTTCTGAAACCACACCAAAAACACAAACAAAAGTTTGTTCAAATTGCTTCATCACTGCTGCGTTTTTATCTTACTTTTCAATCCAGTTTTTTCTCCGCAATTGTCATTACGTTCCAGTCGTTCACTCACAAGAAGCAAAGTTGTGCTGCATTAGATCTGGGTCCGTTACGCATGAGGCTTGTAGTGAATTGAGCGCGTAAACACCTTTAAGGACATGGAGTTTTAATCCCGTGCGGAGCACTTTAACGTTTTTTTTTTCTCATGTTCTACAGATCGATCGGCTAAAGTAGGTTGCAGGTTTGGTCAGATAATGCACGAGATGGTGCTTTGTGAGAGCCTTAATCAACATGATAGTACATTGAGTTTGATATGTGCTTCAAATAAATAATAGTTCGATGATACGAGGGAGATTAAGAACTAATTTCACATTTCTTGTTTTTCAGAAAACATAAACAAAGACGAAATTGACATATTTACGCGCACAAACACTTGTGGTTTCCAAGATGCAAACCAAGGTTTCGTTCGGAAATATGTAGGTGTGAGATTATTCAATCTTGAACACACACGAATATCTTGTTTTTTTATAAACAACAACTTGAAGATATTATTACAACAATTCCAATCCAATTACAGAATCTAATTAACAACTGAGATGTACAAGATCAATCAAATCAAACTAATTACAAACTACGTAGTATATCACAAACTACTTATGACTTCTTCGAAGTATCTCAAGCACTTCATTTCTGGCAGACATTACATTGCCAAAAAGATATTCTTCTTCATCTTTTAAACCTTTTAATCCATTCCCAAGAACCTCCAATCTTCTCTTCAGTTCCATTGTACCATCAGAATCACCAATTCTACTCGAAACAAGCAAACGCACACTCTCATTCACTCTCTCAACTTCCTTCACAATCCCACCTTCTTCTATAAACTTCTTCTTAAATATTAAATCCAAAGCCATGAAGGAAGAATCGACAAATATCTCGTTTGTTGTTATCTCCATAATCGGCTTAATATCACTCTTTAAGCCCGATAAAACAACTCCACATACCCAAAGTCCACTACTTCTTAGAACCAACATCGCTTCATGAAATATCAACTCTTTCCCATGCAAATTCTTTTCTACGTTACTTCCTCTCAGTTTTAACTCCTTGATCGAATCATGCGGCTTTATCTCTTTCATGCGTTCGCTAGCAAGAGATGGAGAGTTTTCCATTAGACTCAGTGCATGAGTAAGCGAAACCCGAGCTTGGTGCACATTGGAAACCGAAGAACTTATCAAATTTAGAACATCCAATAAGTTAATAGTGTAATCAAGATACTCATCAATTGAACCACCTTCCCAACTAGTAACCGGATAATCTATATCCACCATCAACTTTGCAAAAGCATTGTTGATAATAGGTAACATTTTGAAACATTCATGCATCCATGCTAACGATAAGAAATCTGATCCGAGTTTTAAGCTTTCCAAAGCCCGGTTCAAGTTAACCGAGACATAAGATCGAAACGTTTCTAGCGAAGCCAAAGCGGAATCTGACATGTGGTGACTATCGCGGTTGCGGCTGTTGTTGTGAGATAATCCAAGTTTAACAATAGAATCATAGCTAAAATAGTTGTTGTGTTGTGAAATGGTCAATAACTTGCTAGGTGAAGTTTATATAGAACTTCAAGTTAGTGGTATTCTTGTTTGCTAGTTGAATACGGGTAGAAAGTATGATGAAAGTGGCACAAGTTTGACTTTTCAAAAGGGTCAATTGTTCTTATCTATTGATAAACATGTATTTTAATGGCACACGTTTTTGTCGACCAGTGGTACGATTTGCTTGCTGACTACTCAACCCACACGCCCACTTGCAGTTGCAAGTAAGTACATGTTACGATGGATTATTTTGCTTGTTAGTGAAGCATGGTGACTCAAGGGTGAAGGAAAGATAAAGTAAATTTAAAAATGTGCAATTTTGAAAAATATATGAAATGAAAAGAGGTCATGTTTTGTTTGTGTAGGATATGATTCTTACAACTTGGTCAGAGGCGGACTCAGAATTTAAAATAGGGTGTTGCACAAATTTTTTTACGATTACTAATAATATTAAAGTTGACTCACATTAAATAAAAACGGGTGTTGCACGTATAAAAAAATACGCAATTTATAAAAAATTTACCCTTCGTGACCTAAAATCGGGTGTAGCCCGTGCTACACCCAGCTCCCATGTGGGTATACCCTTGAACCTGGTTACTATTGCTGAACAAACAACGATCGTAAAACACACAGCAATCGACAGAAAAGAAACCACACACAAGGTAATCCCTAATCGTTTAGATTAGTTTATTGATAAAGAAGCGTTGTAAATCTCGTCCCCCCTCACCTCCTTTTATAGAGATAAGGGGATCCGACTATTACAAGTCCTATGGGTCGGGTTGGGCTAAGAACAACCAACCGACCTTTTATTGTGATAAGCTATTAGGAAACTCGATAACTATCTCCTAGACACGACTTAGGCTAATAAAGACCAAATACATAACAATTTCTACCCTAGGCTTATATTAGCCTATCCCAACACTCAGCAGCTCCAAGCAGTGTTGTAACTTGCGTCCAGGTACCACCTTCGTCAAGGCATCCGCAACATTGTGTTCAGTACCCACCTTCAGAACTTCAACCGTCTTTGCTTCCAAGACTTCTCTGATAAAGTGATAACGCGCACTGATGTGCTTTGTCCATTCATGAAAAACATGATTCCGCGATAATTGAATCGCGCCCTGATTATCACAATTAACTGCCATAGTGTCGAGTTCCACATCCAACTCTTTCAAGAATCCCCTTAGCCAAATAGCTTCTTTCACAACCTCCGTAAGTGTCATATACTCTGCTTTAGTTGTCCACAAAGCCTCCGTGTGCTGCAACTTAGCTTCCCAGCTCCTTGCACATCCATGTATCATGGCGTAGTAAGATTTCACAAAAACCTGTGCGTATGTCTTTAATGCACGATCAAACCCATCCAACATACCCACATCTGCAGATGCTATGTCAGGTCTCGTGCAGACCACTTGATATTCCTGGCTTCCAACATCATATATATATATATGACCACTTACTATTCTTTTCCACATCACAATCCCTAATAGACTATCCTCCAACGACAGTATGGAGTGTCCCTTCAACAAAGTCTGTACCAACTTTCTATTGTAAAACCTAGACTGTGACACCTTCAGAGTATTGCCACTTTGATTCCTGATGATCTTAATACCAAGTATATTTCCCTTTGCTTTAACCAGCAAACCCTTGATAACCGGGATCTCAGCCTTGCATCCGCAAGAAAATACCATACAATCTATATAGAGAAATAGATGTATGAACATACCTGGTGTGTACTCCCAGTAATAACCGTATATGTCGTCACTGCTTTTCCTGCAACCGTTGCTGAGCTCATACACATCGAATCGAGTACCCATTTCTTCTTTCAATCCAGCCATCCACTTGGAAATAACCTCACAAGCAACTGCATCATTGAAAGTCAATGACTCGTATGCATATATCTTCTCCAGTACAGCAACTGCAAACGCAGCATCATTACTGTCTTCTCTATACTTGAGTAGTTCCCGTGCTAATTTTTGCTCCCTATCACGTGCTAGATGACAGTATATCAAATCTTGAGTTTGTACTTCCTTTGAAACATCTACATGATCAACATTCCCCTGAGGTTCCACCTCAAATGCATGATCCTCCCGATATTCCACCTCAAATTCAACTCCTTGCAACACCTGCACTGAACTTGTACATACACCAGAACGAATGAAAATTTTCTTATATTGCCAACTTTCATTGAAACCCATACTCTTGTAAAGCACTCCCTTTGAAGTAACGTCATCTAACCGCCAAAGTTGATAAACATTCATACCTTTACGGTATCCCTGGAATATGCACTTGAACTTAACCGGTTCAAGCATCCCTTGCTCAATACTATCAAGCCAACCAAAAATCCCAAACATATCTATTGTCTTCTTGAATCCAATCGCTGCTGATGGTGACCTATTATCTAGATATGTAGACATGGTTGTATCCTCTGTCCAAAAACCCTTTGACATATCAGACTGAATTAGAAAAAAACGTACCTTATCCAAGAGTGTCACGTTCGTTTCCTCAACCAACCCATTCTTCTGCTTTAACCCTGCAACATCCAAATGTTTGGCGACCCCACTCTTCATACATTATTTTGTAGACTTCTGATTACAAGAATCAAGAACATCACCCGTCTTGATCTTCCACCCAGTCTGAAATTTTCCTAACTGCTTCCTACCCTTCATTGTCTTCCCGGTCATAGCCTGGCCGTTAAGGGTATATACGCAATTATCCCTCCTTGTTCCTGATAGTACCACCAGTGAACCCTTGATAACCTTGATTTTGCTCAACTACATCTTCACGGTAAAACCCTCTTTTTTAAGAGTGTCCAACGATATCAAGTTTCGTCTTAATTCTGGAACATACCTGACATTGTCCAACACGAAACTTGACCCATCCCTCATTCGTACTCGAAGCTTACCTGTCCCCCGTACATGACATTCTCTGCCATCACCTAGCAGTACATTACCACCGTCATACTCCTTAAAATCAACCAAGTAATCTCTCCTGTGTGTCATATGGTATGAGCCCCCTGAATCCATGATCTAGTCCAAAAGTTCATCAGCACTCATAGCCATCAAAACATTAGCATTTCCATACCCATCAACTCTAGAACCGGAAACCTGATCTTTATTCGTGACAAAACCTTGAGATTTATTGTGATTATACCTGGGACAATCCCTCTTCAAAGGATCCTCAGACTGACATATATAACACCTGAGTCCATCGCTCTTTCCTTGTGACTTTGACCACGAACTATTTGTACCTTGCTTCATATCTCTCTGTTCGGATCTCTCCCTCACATACAACCCTTCACCACCATCACCCTTTGCTTACGCAATCTTCTGAAGTTCCCTAGAATTAAGTGTCACGAGCACGTATTCTAGCTTCAAAGTATCCCGACCATATAGCAAAGTCTCCACGAAATTATCGTAAGACGATGGTAAAGATGTGAGTAATAATAATGCCTAATCCTCATCTGATATAGTAGTATCTATAGCCGCTAAGTCACTTACAAGCTTGTGAAACTCATCAATATGTTTAGAATGACTCCTCCATTGATTCATTTGAAAATTATATAACTTTTTCTTCAAGTACAAACGTTTAGCTAAAGACTATGTCACGTATAAAGTCTCTAACTTTTTCCAAATCCCCGATGCAGTCGCCTCTTTGGTGATCTCCCGTAGTATACGATCAACTAAACACAAGATCAATGCGCTGTAAGCCTTTTTCTGAATGACGTTATTGTACGCCACTATTGTGGTGGCGGGTAATTCCTTCAATACTGCATCTAATCCTAGATGTTCCAGCAAAGCCTTCATCGTTACATGCCATAACCGAAAGTTATTCTTCCCAACGAATTTCTCGATGTCAAATTTGCTCAGCGTCATATTATTTTAAACCCTTTGATAACCGATTAACCTTTTGTGAATTTACCTACAAAAAAAACGATCTATAATAAGTGTGAAAACACTTATCCTTTTACCACTTAATTGTAATAATAACCAATCCAAAACGTGTATTTTATGTCGTAAATGTCGGAATTATGCGTGGTTTGTGTTTTTGTTGTGATTTAGGATCAAATTGTGAAAAGGGATGAAAACACGGGCTTTCACGGGCTTTTATCAAAGAAAAAGACAAAAGACGAAGTCAAAAGATCAAGAGTGCAAAAAGAACGGAAGTCCAAGGCCTATTCTGAAGATTCATCGAAGAAAAAGTCTAAAGACGGAAGTTTAATGAAGTCGAAGAACTCAAGTCTAATAAATGAAGACATTATAAGACGAGTTCAATTAATCCCGAGACAAAGTCGAAAAAGTCGAAGAATTATAAAGACGAAAAGACGAGAAAGAGAAAGAAAGAAGGAAGCAACACATGCTAACTTCCCTAATCACTATAAATACCCTCCTAACATTAGGAGGTGTTGGCTATTTGACACATAGTTCTTCCACCTTTAATTTCTTGCACTTTACTTAATTGTTATTTAATTACTTGTCTTGCACCTTTAATTTCTTGCCTTTAATTCAAGTAAGTCTTTTAATTTTGTTATTGAATCTTTACTTTTAATCAAGTTTTTATTTTAATCTCTCATTCTACCTTTCTTGTTTTGCTTAATCTTTATGTTTATATGCTTATTGCTTTGCTTATTTGAGTTAAAAGTTTATCTTTTTATTTCTATCTAGGCTTTTATACGAATTAAGCTATAAGCTTGACAATCTTATTGGCTTATTTTGTATTTAGCTTATTTGTTTTAAATTTTTCTTTAAAGTTTTATCTTTTAAAGTTTATTTTATAAAGTTTGCTTATTTCGTGTTTTTAAAAGTGTTTAAGTTCTAGCTTATTAGCTTTTTCTTATACGTGTTTTAGTTAGATTTTTAGTCATGCGCTTATTTGGTTAATAGCTTATTAGATCTTGCATTTTACGTTTTCCTTTTACTGTATTCCGATCACCCTGATCGGAAAGGGGTTTCACAATCCGATCACCCCAAATCGGAAAAGGGTTTTACATTCCTTTTGGATTACAATTTGACATTCCGATCAGGGGTGTGTGTTTGGTATTCCGATTAGGTCTTGTGGTGACAGCATTCCGACCAGGATTCCAATCCTCATTCCGATAGGACCCAAGGTTGTTATTCCGATTGGGAATTCCGATAACATTCCGACAAGGGTGGTAAGTCTTCATTCCGACAGGATTCCGATCACATTCCGATCGGATTCCGACAGGTTTGTTTTTAATATTTTGTTTTAGTTTTATTTCTAAGTTTACATTGTTTTAAGTTTTCAACTTTTTCACGCTTCCCGAAATCTTTGTTTTTACCAAGTGTTTTTCTAATTTTAGAGAAAAAGTGACAGTTTTTCTATATTTGCTTTTAGCCTATTTTAATTACGTTTTGCATTTTTATTACATTGTCAAATTTACTTTTCGTCGCGCTTTAATTTTACGTCATTTAATTACCCGTCATTTAATTTTAAAGTTTTAATATTGCACCATTTATATTTTAATTAGTTTTAGTTTTAATTTATCGTCATTTACTTTAACGTTTTGCAATTTAGTTATACTACAACGACCAAATCTATTGTTTTCCACCAAAAGACGACTGAGTCGCACTAAAACCAGTAATCAATTCGATTAGACCGATTTCAACGAACAATTTTTCTAACTAAAAACTAGTTATTAAATGGCGCCGCTGCCGGCTCTTTTCGTGAAGATTAACAGTTTTCTGTGAGAGACGCGTTGAATTTTGGGATCCGTTCACTCGTGAGCGTTATTTTCTTGCTTAAAAATTTTCAAAAATCCTAAAAATTAAAATTTTTCAAAAATCCAAAAAGATTTTTATTTTTATTTTTACACGTACATATATATTGTCTATTTCTTTGGTACCTTTTTCTTTTTCTTTTGCTTTTGCAGGTGTATGCGTACTAGATCTTCAACTTATTCAGAGCCCAAGACTCGTGAAAATTTAGATATGGCAGGTGTGAACAACAACAATAACCCACCGCACCTCAACAATAATAATAACAACAATGTTCTTCCACCACCTGATCTTCGAACGATGGAGGAGCTTTGTCAACCAACGATGAATGGACGAGGAGGACCGATTGCGCCGATGCAAATCACGGCTCCGGAGTTTTCGTTGAAGCATCACATGATCCAACAAGTGCAGAACACTTGCCCATTTCGCGGATTACCGGATGATGATGCCAACAAACACCTCGACAAATTCATTACCGTTACTCAAAGCATGAAGTTACCCGGTGTTACTATGGATTTCCTTCGCCTTCACCTATTTCCACACACCTTATCCCACCATGCCGAAAAATGGTTTGATCGTCTTCCGAAGAATTCAATTCATACTTGGGATGAGATGACTCAACGATTTTTGTCGCGCTACTTTCCACCATCCATGGTCACGAGCCTTCGAAATCAAATTAGTGGATTTACTCAAGAACCCCATGAATCAATTTTTGATGCTTGGGAACGATATAATATTTTGATCGATCGATGTCCAAACCACAACATGCCCCCCGTCACCTTAATTGATACTTTCTACAACGGTTTAACTTTTCGTGATCGTGATACGATTAATGCAGCCGGCGGTGGCACATTTATGAAAAGAAGACCCGAGGAGTGTAGAGAGCTTATAGAGAACATGACTACTCATAACAAAAATTGTGATTCATCCGCATCTTCAAGGAATAACCCGAGAGTCAATGTTTCTTCTACTTCTTCAAACCCTGATATCACCGAATTGACCCACGCAATGGTCGAAATGAGCAAAAACATGCAACTTTTGGCTACAAATCAACAACAAGCTAAAGCTGTAGCAACATCTTGTGAGACTTTCGGCGGTCCTCATTCATACACTGATTGTCCTTCTACTCATGACAATCCGGAAAACGTGTATGCGGCTTATGGTAACTATTCAACGGAAAGCCATCAAGCTCGACCTCAAGGTGATCGTAACTTGCTAAGTCACCGTTCTAACAACTTTCTTTCACCTGGTTTTTCTCCTCAAAACCAAAACCCCAACAACTACAATAGAAGAAATCCAAACCTGCCTCGAGCTTCTAATCCTTATAACCCACCCGCTCAACGAGCCCCACCCATTAATCAAGATGTGGAAACTTTCATGAGGACTCAAGGAGAGCAAATTAAGAATCTGCAAAGCCAAATCATCAATTTGAAAGGAGATATCACTAAGCAAGTGAATGACATTAGATCTGAGCTTCGACATGATATACAAACCTCTTTTAGCAATCAAACAAATGATTTGAAGAATATGCTGGCTAGTTTCTTACCAAGTACTCAACCCTCTACTTGGGGCTCTCTTCCTTCTAACACCGTCACCAACCCGAGAGCGAATATGAGTGCTATTACTACACGCAGTGGAGCAAACTTAGTAGGTGTTTGTAGTAAAATACAACTCTTCTTTAGGAAAACAAAGAGCGTAAAGTAGGGAAAGTATTAAATACGAAGGTTTAGGAAAACCGTGTACAAATGACCCTAATGAAGTTCGTTTCCCAAGGAGGTATATGTGTGTGACTAAAATGTAGCAAGATTTGAGATTAATATTTGAAAGAAGGGGATGAGAAAATAGAATGACGAAGACGTGAAATTAATTACTACTACGACTAAACGTAAAACCGTAAAAAGAGCTAAAATAAAAATTAATTCTAAAAATCCCCAAAAAACTACCAAAAATCAAATAAAATAAACTAAGAGTTTACCAATAATCAAAACTTTTTCAAACCTTTTAATTAATTAAATATTAAATTTTAAATGCTAATTAAAGCCCTAAAAATCAAATTAATTATCAAAAAGCCCAAATAAATATTTTTCAATTGGTAAACCTCTAAAATGACCTAAAAAGATTAAAAACTATTTTTATAAATTTTTAAACTAAGAAAAACTATTTAAAATGATTTAAAAACTATTAAAACTTAAAATAATTATAAAAATTAATCTAAATATGATAAAATTAATCTAAGAGTTGTAAAAATCCTATTTTAATGTATTTAAGCTAAGAAAAATATAAAAATGCAAAAATGTGAAATTTGAAAAATAATAATAAAATAACATTAAAATAATATTAAAAATCCAACAATTATAAAAAATTCTAAAAACTTGCAAACTAGTTTATTTTAACCTAAATAATCAGAAAATGAAAGTGAAATTACTAAAATACCCATAATGGGCCCCCAAATGGGCTAAAACCAAAAACAGTCAACACTAATGGGCTTTTGGGCCCAAAAAGTCAAACTAGACCAAAAATGACCTGAAAAATCTCTATCTGACTCAAAATTTAATTCTAAGCACAAAAGTCTGAAGGCCCAAAAGTTGATTCTGAGCTTATCACAGCTTAAATAACAAACAGCTTATTCTTATTGGGCCAATAAGCCCATTAAGCAATAAGCCAATGCCATAAGCTCTTCTTAAACACACAACCTTCTTTTGAGATGCCCTAGAGATCTGTAAAAAGAAATTTTGAAAAAGCACACTCAATAAGCCAGAAATAAGCCAAGAAGATTTTCACAAAAAGACAGAATAGTCGACTTGGAGTTCTAGACCACCTCAGGACTTGATTCAACTTGCAATAGACTCTAAACAACTTAATTAAGCCAAAACAATCAAGAAAAGTTCAATAAACAAAGCCAAATAAGCTGGATAAGCCAATAAGTACTTATGAAAAAGTCAAATGAGTTGGTTTTCTAGTCAAACCCTAAAATCAACCTACCAAATGCTCCAGTATGAAAAAATGGGTCAAATAATGAGCACCTATTACAAAATTAAAGTTGTTGCACGTTTGAATAAGCTCGAATAGCTTATTGATAATCTGAACACAAAATTACACTAGCGGTGGCTAGAAGCAGGGGAAAGGAGTTCCCACTGCTTTGACTTTTTGACTTGTGATTTGTGAGAGATCCAGTTGGATTCAAGTGGAAACAAGGGCACCCTTGTGATCAGTGAATCACAAGGAGTCACAATCAAGCAAATAATCACACTTCCAATAAGCCAATAAGCACAGAAAAAGCCAACAATGCCCAGATATTGCACAGACCTAGCAAATAAGCAGTAATGCACTAATAAGCAGTTTTAGCATGAATACGCCAACCAGAATGAACCAAAAGCATACACAAGCTATAATAACTGTTAATAAGCACAAACAAACTTATTACAATCAATGAATCAAAGATTACAAGCAAATCAAAGCATATGCAGGTTTCTAATTATGAACTTCAAGAACAAAAATGCCTTATCTGATATAGATGACCACAAATCTAGTTTTAGCACTCAAATCCTACTTCCCTGGTTGTATTAACTTAGATTTAACGCTTGTTAACCCTAGCCTATGATTAGGTCTAGGTGTCCTCTAAATTTTAGCCAATTTAACCAAGTAATCAAGATTTTATAGCCTATTTATGGATCTAGGTGTTAATAGCCACAAAACTTGCAGATAATGAACACTTAACAACAAATAAGCATGCACTACCTCAATAGAACCAAGAACAATAACAAAGGAAGGCTTAAACCCCTTTGAATTAGTTAACCCAAACACCCCTTTGGAATCTGATTTTGTAATCTTCCAAAGGATTGTTGTGTTTTAACCTATCAAACAAGATCCAATCTACCCTAACAACTCCTAACCAACCTCAGAAACTCAAATCAAGCCTCAAAACACCAATCCACAATAAATCATGCAAAATCACCAAAAATACAATAAAATTAAGAAATATTGAAAAAGGGAGAGAGATGCAAACCTCCAAGACTTACATCTAAGCCTTGGAATGTTTGAGCTGAGGTGCTAGCAAAACAAGCACCAGCTTCCTTGTACCTGCTAAGATCAACAAACCACGATGCTGAACAAATAATATGAAACTTCTGATTTTTGAAACACAAGCTTTATTGCTTAAAACCTTGCCTAAAAAACCATCAAACATGAATATGGAACTCAGATCTTAGCTTATCAAATACCAAACTTTTATAAAACACAAAGGGAAATCACAAATTTTCAGAAAATCCAACTTTTATTTAATAAAAAGGAATTACAAAGATTTAAAGCTAAAATCTGGAACAAGGCTCTCTCACAAGTTGAGGAGTCCTTATATAGGCCACAAAGGCTAAGATTACAATGAGAAAACCCTAGCTATGAAGTCCCTAAAATGCCCTTGAATCTTCTAGACGAATTTTGATATTGAGCTGTCCAAATGCATCCTAGACGTTCATTTTAGCTTTGTAACCAAGCAAAGAGTGTCAGCTGTTGATTTGGCCATGTGGTAAAGCTTGGAGGTTAAGTTGTGATGTGATGGGTGGACGTCTTGAATGGTGGGACCCTTTGGTGAGTGGGAGTGAGGGTTTGGGTGTGGGATGAGTTACTGGGCATGTGAATCAAGCGTGGGTAGGGTTAATTTGGATTTACCCTTTGTTTAAGTGGATGGTAAATCTGGGTTCTTCATGGTGAATAGTAACTAGTTTGATCCGGTTTTGGTGGATTGTTTAGTTGTTTGGCGCAAAAAGTGTTTGAATGTTTCATTTGAACACCTTTTGCCCTTGTTTTTTGGTGAAATGGGTAAATCAAGTTTTTCAGCCACCAAAACGTATTCCCTTTGTTATAGAACTTTCTGTTTTCACACTTTTGCCCCAAAACTTTGGCAAAAGTGTTTCAAGGGTTATTTTTTGCCATTTTTGAATACTTGAGGGACTGATTTTGGACTTTATTGATCTTCAAAGGTCTTCATAGTATCTTTGACTTCTTGAGGGACCATATTTGACAAATTAGAATTGATGAGGGACTAATCTTGCCAATTCTTCAAAGTTGAAGGACCTTTTTGTAATTTTTACAAACTTAAGGGACCAAACTTGTAATTATGAATATACAAGGGTTTTAAGTGTCATATCTTCATATTTTGAGGATCAATCTTGTATATCTTCAAGTCTTCAAGGATTTATCATGGATAATTCATGAACTAGGGCCCGGTTCTTTGTACGGCTTCGTTTCTCGTGTCCGTTTTTCCTTGTTTCTTGTGATCTTTTGTCATTTTCACGATATCCATACCTAAAACACACAAGTAAACAAATACAAGAATATATATGGTATCTTATGACATTTTAATGCATTTAAAGCCCGAAAAGAACGATGAGATCATGTACAAATGCTATCTCATCACTCCCCTATACTAAGCCATTACCGTGCCCTCACGCAATGCTAGAATAAAGTATCTAAGCATCACCAAAATTCAATTTTATTAACCTTTATTGAAAAGTAAAAGACTTTCAAAAATACTACGAAGATGTGTAAAGACATAATGTACGATTTTCATCACGAATGTGACTTTTAGGGTCAATGAATAGAAACAAGTAAATGTCCCTTAGAGTAAATTTCGTCATCCTTGATTGTCATACATTCCATGCTAAGTGCAAAAACGAGATCATTGTTGGTACAAGTCACAATGCTAACACTACTCATATGTCCAAATTGTGTAATACTTTTTTTCCCCGCAATCCTAGTTATTATAAAAGGAAATGGGTTACTAGAATTTTTTAACTATTGTCATGGATCACGAGTGATTCATATTGACTTATTTGAGTATTTATTAGTCCGAAAGCAAAGTAGCACGATTTAATCGATAGTTAGCCGAAGGAAAAAATCTTTTAAAACGGCTTCTCGTGTATCTCCTTAAGTTCATATCTTGGCATAACTCGTTTCACGATTTGAGACCTTTCTCGGACCGATATTTGGCATGTACTTCATACTTCAAATCTTGGGAAGACGTTCTTGAAATTATGGTCTTCTCTTCATATTTTGGAATTTCTTCACTTGATGTTTTTGAGAGATTCTTCATACTTGGACCACGACTTCATCATTTTTCTTCAATCTTTATTTTAGACTTTGATATACAACGATCCACCTCCTTTTCGGACTTGGATATATTTATCCTCATACCTTGTAAGGGTCTTTTTGGATAGACTTTCTCCATGATCTTTAGGGGAGTAATTGGTTTTCGTCGTGTGTCTCGATCCTTCATATTGATTTAGGAATAATGATACTTCACATCATCTTGGATCTTTAGCAAAAATAGAGCTCCTCATGCCTTGTTAGGGCCTTTTTGGATCTTCACCAATCTTCGCGTCCCGCTTCAATAAGTTATGCCTTGGCTATGAACTCTATTCAACCACGAGCAACTTTTAAACGATCTTGGGCTAGAAGCTAAGTAACCTTTCAAATCGTACGACCTTACTTATTGCAAATATTTTTATTCCTAATGCATTGATATTATGGGAAGAAAAAGCCACAATTAAAAACATCTGAGTTTTTGAAAGAACATTTTCATGTTCTACGTTTAACATGATCACTTGTCTAACTCTATCACTTCTCGTTCTTCACTATATAAAGACCTCTAATTAAAGAGACTCGTGAATACTTAGCCATGCAAGTCAAAATTAAGCCAAATTTGGATTAGCTTTCATTAAGACTATATCAAATCAAAGTTTTGGGTTTTTAAGCCACCTATAGGATCTTGCACTTTCTTAGACTTTTTAAGTTTAGAGAATGCATTTTATAGTTCCCTTGATAAGTGACTTTCTAGGATCACTTATAGGAACTTGCGAAAAGTTCTTGTTCTTAACCCAAATGAGCTAAGACTTTTGCGTTTTAAAGTTCCCTATATAAAAGTCTAGCAAAACTTGAATTGAGCGGGTTAAGGAATGTAAAGGGCTCCAAATTCCCATCAAGTCAAAAATTATCTCTTATTCTACCCATCAGAAAATATACATTCGTGTCTTAAAAACACTTATTGAGACACAAAAAAATTTAAAATTTGGCCATTTTTAGCCTTATTAGCAACAAATCAAAACATTGAAAGTTTGGAAAGCGTGAGGGCGTAGCAAAGCAAGTATCTATTCACCCCCATACTAAAAGTAAACATTGTCCTCAATGTTTCGAGTCTAAAGGTAGAGCACCCCCATACTAGAGACGAAGAGTCGAATGCTTAGGATCTAGCATGGAAAAGGTGATCAACAATATATCTAAAGCCGTTTATTAAGTATGCTAAAAGATAATTGTTAGAACAATAAAGGATATGTCATGGATTTGTGAAAAAAACTTCTTCAAGCAAATGATGGAGGCTCACGTAAATGAACACGAGAGTCATCAATCGTAGATGATGATGATGATCTAGATAACACAATCACAAACAACCACGAGACAACGAGTTGGAAGGGCACAAATCCCCTCTCATTATTTATTAGAAAGCATAAAAGGATAAGCATGGGATCTCCCCCACGAGGCAACTCGTTTTTGATTACCGAGTCATGAGCTCGACTCGATCCCCTCAATGCTAATTATCATTGGGGAAGGTGACTTGGTCGAGGTCAACCATTGAAGGAATTTCCCCACCAAAGTAGTGCTTAAGCCTATGTCCATTCACCTTGAAGTTAGGACCATCATTTTGAGCTAGCTCGATGGTCCCATAAGGAAACAGTTGTGTAATGGTGAAAGGACCCGACCAACGAGATTTCTATTTCCCGGAAAATATCTTAAGTCTAGAGTTAAAAAGTAACACTTGATCACCAATGATTAGTAGTAAAAACACGTCTCTTGTTTAGGAAAACAAAAAGAACGTATATGAGCGGTAAGTATCGAGTGATGATTTTAGGAAAAATCAACACTAATGACCCTCAATCACTTAAAAAGAGATGAAAGATTCGTTTCCCAAGGAGGTATGGTGTTGTGAATTAATTTGTATTTCTTTGAGATTAATATTGAGAAGATGGAATGACGGTTTCTTGGAAATTATACTATGACGTGAAAAACGAAAACGTAAAACCGTAGAAAAATCACTAAAATTAAAAATTATTAAAACCAAAAACAAAATCAAGAAAAAGATTAAAAAGACTAAAACAAGTCTAAAATAATATAAATAAAGACAAAAATCCAATAAAGATATTTTAAAACCTTTTATTAATTAAATAATTAATTTTAAATGCTAATTAAAGCCCTAAAATTAAATTTAACTAATTCAAAAGTCTAAAATATGATTTTATTGAACAATTACTTAACTTATATTATTATAAGACTAAAAAGTAATTTACTAAAAATTAAAACTTATTAAAACTATTTTTAAAACTCTAAAAATGATTAAAAGTAATTAAAAACTAATTAAACTTAAAATAATTATAAAAATAAATCTAAAAGTTATAAAAATAATCTAAAAATAGAAATAGTCCCAATTAATGAAAAAGAACCTAGGAAAAATGAAAAAGAAAGAAAAATAAAATTTTGAAAATTAATTAATAAAATAATATTAAAACACTCCAAAAAAAATAAAAGTCACTAGTTGCGCCGCAACTAGTGGGGTCTTGCGCCGCAACTAGTGTAACGGGAATACCAAGATCTGCAGGTACTTCAGTTGCGCCGCAACATGCTGTCTTGCGCCGCAACTTGTATGACGAACCTGGTTATGAACTATTGCACCAGCAGGTTGAACTTGTGTGTTTATGAGTTTGGCCAAGAGGACTTGACCTTGGCTTATTTTGGTATGCTTTTTGGTACAAGAGGGCACCCTTGAGCTTATTGAAGCTCAAGGAGTCAAAACTCACAAGGAACAACAAGAATCAAAAATCAACAATCAAAGATCATGCACAAAGTTCATCACAAATCAAGCAAATTAGCAATATGCGGATTTTTAACTTACTCTTTCCTTAGAAACCTAACAAACTTGTTCAAATCTTGTTCCAAACTAATTAACTACTTACTAATAACCTTAATCATCCCTAAACAAGCAATCTAACACCTTTTAATTATCAAAACAAATCTAGATGTCCTGCTTAAACCTGTTGCCAAACACCCTTTTAAAATCTAAAAACCAACTTTTAACATACCAACATGCTTACAAAAGCTACCAAATTGATTCCAAGTGCATCTAACATGTAAACATACACACTAGAACACAAATCATGCAATATAAACACACTTAATCAATCAATCAAGCAAAATCATGTAACAAGCACTTTTATGAACTTTTTCAAGGTAAAAGGAAGATACCTTAGGTTCTTACATCCAAGAACCTAGAGGATGAAAATCCTCCTCCAATCCAACTCGGGTTGGAGCTGAACCAAATCAACAAACCTTCAACCTATTGTAATCACAAAACAAGAAAACAACAAAATAATATAACAATATATATTTTTTATGTTTCCTTTTTCTTCTTTCCAAAATACTTTCAAAACCTTAACCAACCTTTTAAATACGTTTTCTAAAACCTAATATTACCAATAATCATGAACCATAAACACCAAATACCTTTGAGAAGATTTTACCAAAATCTCTCAAAATCACAAAACCTTAAACAACTTTGAAAATCAAAGTTGCTTAACCATAAAACAAAGTGGAACTCAGAATCAATCTCCTCACAACACACAAACTTTTAAAAACAATAAAAAAGGAATTACACTTGAATATTTCAAAAACCAAACTTTTTATTTCTTTAAAAAGGAATTACATGTGAGAGACTAGAAACTGGAACAAGGGCTTCACACAAGTTGTGAGCTCCTTTTATAGAGTCTATAGAACATCCTAGAAGCATAAAAAACTAAAACCCTAATCATAAGAAAATCCCAAATGTGCCCTTGAATGATTTTGAGTGCATTTTGTCCTCTCATTTGATCTTGGACGTTTATTTTGCTTTGGGAGGAAGCAAATAATCTTGGCCATTGATTTAAGCCACGTCATGAGCTTGGAGGCTAAGGAATGATGTGATTGGTGGATTGGGGAATTGGGGTTTTGGTGCACATGAGTGGGATGCAGGTTTTTAGGAGTGGGAAGGGTTTTGGAGTGTGTGAATTAAGTGTGTGTGGGTTTAATTGAGTTTTACCCAAGGAATGAGTAAAATAGAACCTGGGGTAAAAGATGAATAGTAAAAGCTCCTTTGATCCGTTTTTTTGGGGGTGGGATGGTGTTAGGCGCCTATTTTTTTTAAATGTTTCAGGTTTGGCAATTTCAGCCCTTGTCTTTTGGAATTTTTGGCTTTTAAAGATTTTCAGCCTAAAATCTCCTTTCCTTTGTTATTAACTTTCATCACTTGACAATTTTGGCACAAACTTTCCATAAAGATGTTTCAAAGGCAATTTTTGTCATTTGGTGATTTTTCAAGGACTAATCTTGGACAATGTTGATCTTCAAAGGTCTTCAATGTGTCTTTCACTTCATGAGGGACCATAATTGGCAATTTGAAATTGTTGAGGGACTAATCTTGCCATTTCTTCAATCTTGAAGGACCTTTTTGCAATTTTGACAAACTTAAGGGACCAAACTTGTAATTATCAATATACAAGAGTTTTAAGTGTCATTTCTTCATTCATTGAGGATCAATCTTGTATTGTCTTCAAGTCTTCAAGGGTATTTGATGAAAATTCCATGATTAAGGCCCGGTTCTTTGTACGGCTTCGTTTCTCGTGTCCGTTTTTCCTTGTATCTTGTGATCTTTTGTCTTTTTCACGATATCCATACCTAAAACACACAAGTAAACAAACACAAGCATATATATGGTATTTTATGACATTTTAATGCATTTAAAGCCCGAAAAGAACGATGAGATCATGTATAAATGCCATCTCATCACTCCCCCATACTAAGCCATTGCCGTGCCCTCACGCAATGCTAGAATAAAGTATCTAAGCATCACCAAAGTTCAATTTTATTAACCTTTATTGAAGAGTAAAAGACTTTGCAACATACTACGAGAATGTGTAAAGACATAATGTATGATTTTCATCACCAAAATGTGACTTTTAGGGTCTAAGAATAGAAACAAGTTAATGTCCCTTAGAGTAAATTTCGTCATCCTTGATTGTCATACATTCCATGCTAAGTGCAAAAACAAGATCATTGTTGGTACAAGTCACAATGCTAACACTACTCATACGTCCAAATTGTGTAATACTTTTTCTCCCCGCAATCCTAGTTATTATAAAAGGAAATGGGTTACTAGCATTTTTTATCTAATTGTCATGGATCACAAGTGATTCATATTGACTTATTTAAGTAGTTATTAGTCCGAAAACAAAGTAGCACGATTTGATCAATAGTTAGCCGAAGGACAAAATCTTTTAAAACGGCTTCTCGTGTATCTCCTTAAGTTCATATCTTGGCATAACTCGTTTCACGATTTGAGACCTTTCTCGGACCGATATTTGGCATGTACTTCATACTTCAAATCTTGGGAAGACGTTCTCGAAATTATGGTCTTCTCTTCATATATTTGGAATTTCTTCACTTGACGTTTTTGAGAGATTCTTCATATAGGACCACGACTTCATCATTTTTCTTCAATCTTTACTTTGGATTTTGATATACAACGATCCGCCTCCTTTTCGGACTTGGATATATTTATCCTCATACCTTGTTAGGGTCTTTTTGGATAGACTTTCTCCATTCTTTAGAGGAGTAATAGCTTCTCGTCGTGTGTCTCGATCCTTCATATTGATTTTGGAACAATGATACTTCACATCATCTTTGGATCTTTAGCAAAAATAGAGCTCCTCATGCCTTGTTAGGGCCTTTTTGGATGATCGCCAATCTTCGCGTCCCGTTTCAATAAGTTATGCCTTGGCTATGAACTCTATTCAACCCCGAGCAACTTTTAAACGATCTTGCGCTAGAGGCTAAGTAACCTTTCAAACCGTACGACCTTACTTATTGCAATTATGTTTTATTCCTAATGCATTGATCTTATGGGAAGAAAAAGCCACAATTAAAAACACATGAGTTTTTGAAAGAACACTTTCATGTTCTACGTTTAGCATGATCACTTGTCTAACTCTATCATTTCTCGTTCTTCACTATTTAAAGACCTCTAATTAAAGAGACTCGTGAATACTTAGCCATGCAAGTCAAAATTAAGCCAAATTTGGATTAGCTTTCATTAAGACTATATCAAATCAAAGTTTTGGGTTTTCAAGCCACCTATAGGATCTTGCACTTTCTTGGACTTTTTCAAGTTTAGAGAATGCGTTTTATAGTTCCCTTGATAAGTGACTTTCTAGAATCAATTATAGGAACTTGCGAAAAGTTCTTGTTCTTAACCCGAATGAATTAAGACTTTCGCGTTTTAAAGCTCCCTATATAAAAGTCTAGCAAAACTTGAATTGAGCGAGTTAAGGAATGTAAATGGCTCCAAATGCCCATCAAGTCAAAAATTAACTCTTATTCTACCCATCGGAAAATATACATTCGTGTCTTAAAAACACTTATGAAAACTAAGAAAAATTTTAAAATTTGGCCATTTTAAGCCTTATTAACAAAACAAAACATTGAAAATTGGAAAACGTGAGGGTGTAGCAAAGCAAGTACCTATTCACCCCCCCATACTAAAAGTAAACATTGTCCTCAATGTTTCGAGTCTAAAGGTGGAGCACCCCCATACTAGAGACGAAGAATCGAATGCTTAGGATCTAGCATGGAAAGGGTGATCAACAATATATCTAAAGCCGTTTATTAATTATGCTAAAAGATAATTGTTAGAACAATAAAGGATATGTCATGGATTCGTGAAAAACTTCTTCAAACGAACGATGGAGGCTCACGTAAACGAACACGAGAGTCTTCAATCGTAGACGATGATGATGATCTAGATAACACAATCACAAACAACCACGAGACAACGAGTTGGAAGGGTACAAGTCCCCTTATTAGTGAATAATAAGCATAAAGATAAGCATGGGATCTCCCCCACGAGGCACCTCGTTTTTGATTACCGAGTCATGAGCTCGACTCGATCCCCTTAAAATGTGAACATTTAGGGATAATCATGGTGTGGTCAATGGGGCTTACATGATAAACAAGGCCCAAAAAGCAACCGGTATAAAGGACTAAGTCCTTAGATGATGCAAAATACCGGGGTCGAAGATGGCGTTCTCGTTTCCATTGGAAAAACAAATTAACACCACTCCAACATGTGCCATAAACTCAAAGAGTTTGAAGAAAATGGATGAGAAGTAGAAAGGTGGGACCATTGGTAAGACAAACGTTTGAGCTACTCGAGGTAGACTCGCACCAAGCAAATAGATATAGTTTCCATTTATTGCATCGGTGGAAGACCGAGATTTCCCTTTACATGAAATTCCGGGGTCGAATATCTCGTCCTCGGTGGACAAGGATGAGGGAACATAAGGGGCTTCCCCCATACTAGGACCACACAAAACATCGTCAAAAGGAGTAGACGAGTTTGTAGTACTCAAATCACGCGGTGATGACGGAGTTAGATTTGTAGAAAAATCAATTAAATCACATTTAAGATCTTTTTCTTTGTTATCTTTTAAACTCTCCTTATGAAAACCCTTTTTGATTATGTCGAAAATATTCGGTGTTTCTAAGACGATGTTAGTCACACTAAAAATTCTCACATTTTGAAACCGTTTTGGTTTTGGTGGTGGCAAGTTCTCAAAACGTTTATCGACGAAGAAAACCTCCCCATCGGGGCCAACATATTCATCATCCGAAAGATCTTCCGTAGAAACCGGCAACTTATCAACACTTTTCAAGAATGAAGGTGAAGGATTTTTCGATTCAAGTATTGATGGTTTCTTCTTTGTAGGCTTTACACTCATATCCTCCACCGGCGGAGGAAATGGTAACTTGTTTTTGGAGACATTCCCTAAAACTCTTGGTGAAAATTCTTTGCAAACGACATTGGTCGAGTCACCATGGTTTAAAGTTGCAATAGAATAGACATGAGAAAGATTGGAGTTTTGTGTTGCATTGATGACAAGTTCTTCTTCATTGAAACGAAGGGTGATTTTTCGAGCATGAACATCGATAAGTGCTCTTGATGTATCCAAAAATGAACGACCCAAAATGAGAGGAACTTTTCGATCGATGGGAATGTCTACAACGATAAAGTCAACGGGATAGTAAAACTTTCCGACTTTAACGAAAACGTCCTCGGCTACTCCACATGCCATGATCGTAGAATGATCGGCCATCTCGATGGACATGTTCGAAGGAGTAAGAGCCGGAAGAGAAAGCGATTTGAAAATCTTGAGAGGCATTAAATTAATACTAGCACCAAGATCGGCCAAGGCGTAGCATTCCTCCATTTCTTGTATAGCACACGGAATCAAAAATTTACCGGGATCACCGACTTTTTGTGGTATGCGGCTTAGAAAAACCGACGAACAACTAGACGATTGTTGTAACTTCTCTTTGTTGTTTAGCATACTTTTGAAGTTTGCGGCGAATCGAGGCATCATAATTAAAGCATCGGCAAAACTTATGTTAAAATGCAAATCACGAAACATTTTCATGAATAGCTCAAATTGATAATTGTTCCTTTCTTGTGCTTTCTCTTTGTTTCGTCTCGAAGGGTAGGGTAAAGGTGGTGTGGGTTGGTCATTAGGCAACGGCCTTGGAATCTCGGGTTCCATACTTGGTATTGGTATAACCGTAGGTGTGGTATGAGCGGTACTTCGTGGGATTGTAATGTGCTCCTTTTCGACCATCACCTCGGGTTCTCTCTCGATTTCCTTCTCCGTAGAAGTACTTGGACGAGAGATTGGTTCCTTGAAAGTTTTACCACTTCGTGTAGTAACAACCTTCAATTCTCCCCTCGGGTTTGCAATGGTATCACTAGGAAGACCACCCGAAGAAGAGGGCTTACACATGATTGCTTCGAACATCTTAGCCATTCGGTCCTCAAATTTTGATTGCCTAGCATCCGCTTTCAATAACTCTTGCTTAATCTCATGTTGTCCTAATTCCATCTTTTGTTGGTTTTGTTGAAGACGTTGGACATTTCCTTCCATTTTATTTGCATGAGTTTTAAGTTCATTAGCAAGTTCATTTTTAAGCTCGTTTTTCAACTCGGACCTTAAGCTAATCATCTCACGTTGCATATTATCAAATTTAGCATCATTTGCTTTTGCATAATCTAAAAATTCTCCTTGCAAATTTTTCGTGTGAGCATTTTGAAAACCTTGTGTAGTATTTTGAAAATCACGGTTTTGGTTTTGATTAGAGATTTGTCCATTCCCACTTTGATAATTCCCTTTGTTGTAATTGCGTGTGTTGCCTTGGTAATTACCTTGGTTGTTGTTTCGATAATTGTTAACATTTTGATTTGGTGGAGCTTGATTTTGGCGGGAACCTTGGCCGTTTTGGTTGTAAGTTCCCGTTGCTACATAAGCACTCGAAGTGTTACCATCCGCGGTAATGCACTCGGATAAATCATGAGCTCCTCCACACGATAAACAACTCTTAGCAACCGCTTTAACCGAAGCGGAATTGGAAGCTTCTTGAGCCTTCCAATGGGACATTAGATTAGCAAATCTATCAAAAAACCGATTTTCCTCATTAGCTTCATCATGTAAGGCGTTAATGCCACGAGACGATTGTGATGACGATGACGAACCCATATTGGCAACACTCGGTGTGTTACGAGGGCTATAAACCTTAGATCGATTTTCAATGATTTGTAAAGCCTCATTTGTCGTCTTGCACAAAAAATTACCACCCGCGGCGGCATTCAAATAATCTCGTTCATGATCATTAAGCCCATTATAAAAAGTATCTATTTGATGCAATTCCGAAAAATCATGGTGAGGACATTCATGTAACATCTCCTTAAATCGTTCCCATGCCATTGAAAAACTTTCATTATTACGTTGCACAAATCGTGAAATCTCATTTTTTAAGTGTGTTGTTTTCGATGGTGGAAAAAACTTGTTCACAAACTTAGAAACGAGATCGGCCCATGTCAAAATCGAATTTGGCGGTTCTTTCTCGAGCCAAATTTTTGCGGGTCCATCCAACGAATATGGAAACAACATCATCTTAATGGCGTCATGCGGAACATCTTTGAATTTGCTAGTGGCGGTGAGACGGTTGAAATTCCTAATGTGGTAATGCGGGTTGTCTTTCTCGTGACCTCGAAATTTGTTTGCTTGTAGCATCGACATTAAACCCGTCTTAATCTCGAAATTCTCCGCAAGGATGGCGGGAATAACAATGGCCTCTCCAAAACCCTCGGTGGGTGCTTGTAGCAACTCCATCATAGTACGATTAGCCATTACGACTTCTTGTTCTATAATAGGTTCAACAATTGGAGGTTCTTCAACAATCAACGATTGATTGGCTTGCTTTTGAAGTCGTTTACGAGCTCGTTTAGCTTGATTACGAGTGATCATAAACTTCACGAAGAATGGGAGGTGAGCAAAGAAGATTCTTTTTGGTTGTTTTGTGGATTTTCAATTTTTTTGTGTTTTTGATGATATTTAATTTTTTTGGATTTTGGTGTATTACGTAGACAACAATCTACAAAATCTCTCCTCGAATCAAACTCTTGATTAAAGAAGCCTCAAAGGAATGAAAACGATCACGTGGAGTGAACGCCTTCGAATGACTTTAGAACTTTGGTGAAAACCAAATTGTTCACGAGGGTTTAATCACAAAGAAAACCAAGCAAATATAGTATACGTATTAATACTTTGGGCGGCAAAACCCTCGATTAGCCTTCAATCTCAAAATACTCACAAGCAAGCGGGGAAACGAGGCGGCGCGAAGCACTTAAGAGCCTTTTTCCTTAGGGTATATTTTATAATACCCGCCTTATACCCACCTTATAGTTCGTATCTTTCAAAATCGAGCTTCTCGAAAGTATTTATCTATTTTTGCCTTTTCTTTTTTTGTTTGAGATTCGAATAAAATGATCGAGTGATGAAATCCCGAATCAAGGTTGTGTTTTCACACTTTTGGAGATATTGTATTTTTATTGTGATACTTAATACAATATATTAATAATATTCACAAAGAAAAACCGAGAAAACCGATAATACGTGTTAAGGGAGTTCCACTTAACACAAATACTATTTTGGATAATATCAAAAACAAAATTTTCCAAATTAAATCACGACACACCTCCCCGGCAGCGGCGCCAAAAAATGATTATAGTAAATTACACCCCTTTCTTTGTCTTAGGAAAAACAAAGAGAAGAAACGTAAAGTAGCGGTAAGTATCGAGTGATGATTTTAGGAAAAATCAACACTAATGATCCTCAATCACTTAAAAAGAGATGAAAGATTCGTTTCCCAAGGAGGTATGGTGTTGTGAATTAATTTGTATTTCTTTGAGATTAATATTGAGAAGATGGAATGACGGTTTCTTGGAAATTATACTATGACGTGAAAAACGAAAACGTAAAACCGTAGAAAAATCACTAAAATTAAAAATTATTAAAACCAAAAACAAAATCAAGAAAAAGATTAAAAAGACTAAAACAAGTCTAAAATAATATAAATAAAGACAAAAATCCAATAAAGATATTTTAAAACCTTTTATTAATTAAATAATTAATTTTAAATGCTAATTAAAGCCCTAAAATTAAATTTAACTAATTCAAAAGTCTAAAATATGATTTTATTGAACAATTACTTAACTTATATTATTATAAGACTAAAAAGTAATTTACTAAAAATTAAAACTTATTAAAACTATTTTTAAAACTCTAAAAATGATTAAAAGTAATTAAAAACTAATTAAACTTAAAATAATTATAAAAATAAATCTAAAAGTTATAAAAATAATCTAAAAATAGAAATAGTCCCAATTAATGAAAAAGAACCTAGGAAAAATGAAAAAGAAAGAAAAATAAAATTTTGAAAATTAATTAATAAAATAATATTAAAACACTCCAAAAAAAATAAAAGTCACTAGTTGCGCCGCAACTAGTGGGGTCTTGCGCCGCAACTAGTGTAACGGGAATACCAAGATCTGCAGGTACTTCAGTTGCGCCGCAACATGCTGTCTTGCGCCGCAACTTGTATGACGAACCTGGTTATGAACTATTGCACCAGCAGGTTGAACTTGTGTGTTTATGAGTTTGGCCAAGAGGACTTGACCTTGGCTTATTTTGGTATGCTTTTTGGTACAAGAGGGCACCCTTGAGCTTATTGAAGCTCAAGGAGTCAAAACTCACAAGGAACAACAAGAATCAAAAATCAACAATCAAAGATCATGCACAAAGTTCATCACAAATCAAGCAAATTAGCAATATGCGGATTTTTAACTTACTCTTTCCTTAGAAACCTAACAAACTTGTTCAAATCTTGTTCCAAACTAATTAACTACTTACTAATAACCTTAATCATCCCTAAACAAGCAATCTAACACCTTTTAATTATCAAAACAAATCTAGATGTCCTGCTTAAACCTGTTGCCAAACACCCTTTTAAAATCTAAAAACCAACTTTTAACATACCAACATGCTTACAAAAGCTACCAAATTGATTCCAAGTGCATCTAACATGTAAACATACACACTAGAACACAAATCATGCAATATAAACACACTTAATCAATCAATCAAGCAAAATCATGTAACAAGCACTTTTATGAACTTTTTCAAGGTAAAAGGAAGATACCTTAGGTTCTTACATCCAAGAACCTAGAGGATGAAAATCCTCCTCCAATCCAACTCGGGTTGGAGCTGAACCAAATCAACAAACCTTCAACCTATTGTAATCACAAAACAAGAAAACAACAAAATAATATAACAATATATATTTTTTATGTTTCCTTTTTCTTCTTTCCAAAATACTTTCAAAACCTTAACCAACCTTTTAAATACGTTTTCTAAAACCTAATATTACCAATAATCATGAACCATAAACACCAAATACCTTTGAGAAGATTTTACCAAAATCTCTCAAAATCACAAAACCTTAAACAACTTTGAAAATCAAAGTTGCTTAACCATAAAACAAAGTGGAACTCAGAATCAATCTCCTCACAACACACAAACTTTTAAAAACAATAAAAAAGGAATTACACTTGAATATTTCAAAAACCAAACTTTTTATTTCTTTAAAAAGGAATTACATGTGAGAGACTAGAAACTGGAACAAGGGCTTCACACAAGTTGTGAGCTCCTTTTATAGAGTCTATAGAACATCCTAGAAGCATAAAAAACTAAAACCCTAATCATAAGAAAATCCCAAATGTGCCCTTGAATGATTTTGAGTGCATTTTGTCCTCTCATTTGATCTTGGACGTTTATTTTGCTTTGGGAGGAAGCAAATAATCTTGGCCATTGATTTAAGCCACGTCATGAGCTTGGAGGCTAAGGAATGATGTGATTGGTGGATTGGGGAATTGGGGTTTTGGTGCACATGAGTGGGATGCAGGTTTTTAGGAGTGGGAAGGGTTTTGGAGTGTGTGAATTAAGTGTGTGTGGGTTTAATTGAGTTTTACCCAAGGAATGAGTAAAATAGAACCTGGGGTAAAAGATGAATAGTAAAAGCTCCTTTGATCCGTTTTTTTGGGGGTGGGATGGTGTTAGGCGCCTATTTTTTTTAAATGTTTCAGGTTTGGCAATTTCAGCCCTTGTCTTTTGGAATTTTTGGCTTTTAAAGATTTTCAGCCTAAAATCTCCTTTCCTTTGTTATTAACTTTCATCACTTGACAATTTTGGCACAAACTTTCCATAAAGATGTTTCAAAGGCAATTTTTGTCATTTGGTGATTTTTCAAGGACTAATCTTGGACAATGTTGATCTTCAAAGGTCTTCAATGTGTCTTTCACTTCATGAGGGACCATAATTGGCAATTTGAAATTGTTGAGGGACTAATCTTGCCATTTCTTCAATCTTGAAGGACCTTTTTGCAATTTTGACAAACTTAAGGGACCAAACTTGTAATTATCAATATACAAGAGTTTTAAGTGTCATTTCTTCATTCATTGAGGATCAATCTTGTATTGTCTTCAAGTCTTCAAGGGTATTTGATGAAAATTCCATGATTAAGGCCCGGTTCTTTGTACGGCTTCGTTTCTCGTGTCCGTTTTTCCTTGTATCTTGTGATCTTTTGTCTTTTTCACGATATCCATACCTAAAACACACAAGTAAACAAACACAAGCATATATATGGTATTTTATGACATTTTAATGCATTTAAAGCCCGAAAAGAACGATGAGATCATGTATAAATGCCATCTCATCAACCAACGTTAAAAACCCGGTTTTTAATCTTTGCATCATGAAACTTTTTAGTCTTTTCTTTGAAAATTAATGAATTTTCATAAGCATTGTCTCTTAGTTCATCTAATTCATTCAATTTTATTTTCCGGTGATCTCCCGCGGTCTTCAAGTCAAAGTTTGCATGCTTAAGGGCCCAATATGCCTTGTGCTCCAATTCAATGGGCAAATGACAATTATTCCCATAGACTAACTTATAAGGAGTACAACCGATAGGTGTCTTATAAGCGGTCCTAAAGACCCATAAAGCGTCATCGAGTTTGTCTGACCATGAAGCACGGTTTTCTCCAATCGACCTCTCTAAAATCCTCTTCAAAGCTCGGTTCGAAACCTCGACTTGCCCACTTGTTTGCGGGTGATAAGCCGTAGAAAGCCGATGAGTAACTCAATATTTCTTTAAGACTTTCTCGAATTGGTCATTACAAAAATGGGTTCCACGATCGCTTATAATAGCACGAGGGGTTCCGAACCGAGAGAATAGTTGCTTCAATAACTTTACTACCACACGAGCATCTTTGGTAGGTAAAGCCTTAGCTTCCACCCACTTAGAAAGGTAGTCGACCGCGACGAGGATATATTTGTTACCATGAGATGATGGGAACGGCCCCATAAAGTCTATGCCCCAAATGTCGAAAATCTCACACACTTGAATTATGTTTTGTGGCATTTCATCACGTTGAGACGATTTTCCTTGACGTTGGCACGAATCACACGACTTTACAAGTGTGTGTGCATCTCGATAGATAGAAGGCCAAACGAAGCCGGCATCGAACACTTTCTTAGCCATGAGATTAGCACCGTGGTGACCACCCATGGGTCCCTCGTGACAAGCTCTAAGGATGTTAGAAGATTCGGCACCAAAAACACAACATCGAACGAGTTGATCCGCACAAACCCGAAAGAGATAAGGGTCGTCCCAAAAATAGAACTTGACGTCACGAAAGAATTTTCGCTTTTGTTGTGTCGTCATACCCTTGATTATGAAATTGCCCGCATGGTAATTTGCAATGTCGGTAAACCATGGGGTGGTATCTTTAGAATTCACTACACCGAGAGTCTCGAGAGGAAATTTTTCGGTGATTTCCTTGTTCTCAAAAACATCTTTGTGAGGATCTTCTAGACGAGAGAGATGATCGGCCGCTAGATTCTCGGCTCCTTTTTTGTCAAGCATGGTGACATCAAATTCTTGGAGGAGGAGCATCCAACGAAGCAATCTCGGCTTAGCATCTTGCTTAGCTAAGAGATACTTGATAGCCGAATGGTCGTTATACACGATGCTTTTAGTTAAGACGAGATAAGGTCGGAATTTCTCAAAAGCATAGACCACGGCTAGGAATTCCTTTTTTCGTTGTGGTATACTTTAATTGAGCCTCGGTCATCGTCTTACTAGCATAATGGATAGGACGGAAATGCTTTTCATAACGTTGACCTAAGACGGCCACTATAGCATAATCACTTGCATCACACATGATTTCTAAGGGTAATTACCAATTAGGAGCAGCAAGAATGGGAGCTTCGGTAAGTTTCCTTTTAAGAGTTTCGAAAGCTTTAACACAATCCTCATTAATGTTAAAAGGAGCATCCTTCTCGAGAAGGTGTGTCATAGGTCGAGAGATTTTTGAAAAGTCTTTGATGAAACGACGATAAAAGCCCGCGTGGCCTAGGAAACTCCTAACTCCCTTAACGGTTTTGGGATGAGGTAACTTGGCGATGACGTCTACCTTAGCTTTATCGACCTCAATCCCTGCTTTCGAGGCCTTATGTCCTAAGACGATTCCTTGTTTACACATAAAATGACATTTTTCCTAATTAAGCACAAGATTGGTTTCTTCACAACGTTTTAACATTTGCTCGAGATTAGATAAACACGACGTGAAAGAATTGCCAAACACTAAAAAGTCATCCATAAACACTTCCATCGACTTCTCGATCATATCGTGAAAAATTGCCATCATACACCGTTGAAACGTACCCGGTGCATTACAAAGTCCGAAAGGCATCCTACGATAAGCAAACGTTCCATAAGGACACGTAAACGTAGTCTTCTCTTGATCACGAGGGTCGATAGGGATTTGAAAGTAACCGGAAAAACCATCTAAAAAGCAATAGAATTCATTTCCCGCAAGTCGCTCCAACATTTTATCCATGAAGGGAAAAGGAAAGTGGTCTTTATGAGTGGCGTCATTTAACTTTCGGTAGTCAATACACACCCTCCAACCGGTCACAACAAGAGTGGGAATTAACTTGTTGTTTTCATTAGGCACAACAGTCATTCCTCCCTTTTTAGGGACACAATGGATTGGGCTCACCCATGGGCTATCGGAGATAGGATAAATCATTCACGCGTCAAGGAGTTTTAAAACTTCCTTTTTAATGACATCATGAATTTTAGGGTTTACCCTTCTTTGACTTTGAATTGCGGGTTCATAGTCCTCCTCCATTAAAATCTTGTGAGTACAAAATTTTGGGTCAATTCCCTTAATGTCGGAAATTTTCCACGCAATTGCCCTTTTATGAGCTTTAAGAACTTTCAAGAGCTCGGTTTTTCATCATTAGCAAGACCTTTTGCAATAATAACCGGCAACTTGTCATCACCTTCCAAGAATGCGTATTCAAGGTGAGATGGAAGATCTTTCAATTCAAGGATAGGCGGTTCCTCGATTGAATATTTTTGCTCAACACTCATAACTTCCATCGGTGGAAGAAATGGTGGAATAGAAGTATCATCACTAATAAACACCTCATCTTCATTGTCGATTTCATTTGAAGTGAAATCGCCTCCTTGGAATGGAGTGAGATTTGGTGTAGAATTAGCAAGAATCGGATCCAAAATAGTGGGATTGCCACTTGACGAGCTATCGGAAAAACCTAACACTTCTTGTGAAAACTCATCACAAACCACATCAACTAAGTCAATGTGATTGATGGTAGCGATTGCATAAACATGAGAAGGTTTTGAGTTTTGAGTAGCGTTTATAACAAGTTCCTCTTCGTTGAATCTCAAAGTGATAGTTCTTACATGAACGTCGATAAGCGATCTCGAGGTGTCTAAAAATGGACGACCTAAAATTAGAGGAACTTGAGGATCCGCGGGGATGTCAACTACTATAAAATCAACGGGATAGTAGAACTTACCCACTTTCACGAAAACATCCTCGGCTACTCCACATGCTAAAATCGTAGAATGATCGGTCATCTCGATAGACATGTTCGAAGGAGTAAGAGCCGGAAGCGAAAGCGATTTCCAAATGGAAAATGTCATCAAATTAATGCTCGCACCAAGATCGGCTAAGGCGAGGCATTCTTTCATATCTTGTATGTCGCAAGGAATGAGAAACTTTCCGGGGTCACCAACTTTTTCTGGTATGCAGTTAAGATAAACCGAAGAACAATTAGCAAGCTTTGAAAGCTTTTCCTTATCGCTCATCATAATCTTAAAAGTGGAAGCGAAACGAGGCATATATAACATCGCGTCGGCTAAACTTACATCAAAATGCACTTGTTGAAACATTTTTATAAAAAGCTCGATTTGTTGTTTGTTACATTCTTGCAATTTCTCTTTGTTTCGTCTCGAAGGGTAAGGTAAGGGTGGTGTGGGTTAGACATTAGGCAACGACCTTGGAAACTCGGGTTCCATGATTGGTATTGGTTCAACCGTAGGTGTGGTATGAGCGGCACTTCATGGGATTGTGATATGCTCCTTTTCGACCATCACCTCGGGCTCTTTCTCGATTTCCTTCTCCGTAGAAGTACTTGGACGAGAAATTGGTTCCTTGAAAGTTTTACCACTTCGTGTAGAAATAACCTTCATTTCTCCCTTCGGGTTTGCAATGGTATCACTAGGAAGACCACCCGAGGAAGAGGGTTTACACATGATTGCTTCAAACATTTTTGCCATTCGGTCTTCAAATTTTGATTGCCTTAAATCCGCTTTTAACAATTCTTGCTTAATCTCGTGTTGTCCTTGTTCCATCTTTTGTTGATTTTGTTGAAGACGTTGAAAATTTCCTTCCATTTTATTAGCATGAGTCTTAAGTTCATTAGCAAGTTCGTTTTTAAGCTCGTTTTTCAACTCGGATCTTAAGCTAATCATCTCACGTTGCATGTTATCAAATTTAGCATCATTTCCTTTAGCATAATCCAAAAATTCTCCTTGAAGATTTTTAGTGTGAGCATTTTGAAAACCTTGTGTAGTGTTTTGAAAATCATGGTTTTGGTTTTGATTAGTAACTTGTCCATTCCCACTTTGATAATTCCCTTTGTTGTAGTTACGTGAATTGCCTTGATAATTACCACCTTGATTGTTGTTTCGATAGTTATTAGCATTTTTGATTTGGTGGAGCTTGATTTGGGCGGGAACCTTGGCCGTTTTGGTTGTAAGTTCCCGTTGCTACGTAAGCACTCGAAGTGTTACCACCGGCGGTAATGCACTCGGAAAGATCATGAGCTCCTCCACCAGACAAACAACTCTTATCAACCGCTTTAACCGAAGCGGAATTCAAAGCATCTTGTTCTTTCCAATGAGTCATAAGATTTGAAAACCTATCGAAAAACCGATTTTCCTCATTAGCTTCATCATGTAAGGCATTAATGCTACGAGACGATGTCGTCGATGACGACCCCATATTGGCAACACTCGGTGTGTTACGAGGGTTTTAAACCTTAGATCTATTCTCGAGAATCTTTAAAGCTTCATCGGTCGTTTTGCACAAAAAATTACCACCCGCGGCGGCATTCAAATAATCTCGTTCATGATCATTAAGCCCATTATAAAAAGTATCAACTTGATGCAATTCCGAAATCATGATGTGGACATTCATGTAACATTTCCTTAAATCGTTCCCATGCCATTGAAAAACTCTCATTGTTTCGTTGTACAAATCTTGAAATCTCATTTTTCAAATGTGTTGTTTTAGATGGTGGAAAAAATTTGTTCACAAACTTAGAAACGAGATCACCCCATGTCAAAATTGAATTTGGCGGTTCTTTCTCAAGCCAAATTTTAGCGGGTCCATCTAATGAGTATGGAAACAACATCATCTTAATGGCGTCATGTGGAACATCCTTAAACTTGCTAGTAGCGGTGAGACGATTAAAATTCCTTATGTGGTGATGCGGGTTGTCTTTCTCATGACCTCTAAACTTACTAGCTTGCAACATCAACATTAAACCCGTCTTAATCTCAAAATTCTCCGCAAGGATAGCGCGAATCACAATGGCTTCTCCAAAACCCTCGGTGGGTGCTTGAAGCAACTCCATCATAGTACGATTAGCCATGACGACTTCTTGTTCTACAATAGGTTCAACAATTGGAGTTTGTTCTTCAATCAACGTCTCTTGATTTCTTTGATTTTTACGATGTTTACGAGCTCGTTTAGCTTGACTACGAGTTAGCATAAACTTCACGTAGAATGGGAGGTGAGCAAAGAAGATTCTTTTTGGGTGTTTTGTGAATTTTCATTTTTTTTGTGTTTTTGATTGTTTTTAATTTTTTTTGGATTTTGGTGTATCTTCGTAGACAACAATCTACCAAATCTCTCCTCGAATCAAAATCTTGATTAAAGAAGCCTCAAAAGAATGAAAACGATCACGTGGAGTGAACGCCTTCGAATGACTTTAGAACTTTGGTGAAAACCAAATTGTTCAAGAGGGTTTAATCACAAAGAAAACCAAGCAAATATATATGATAAGTAATAATACTTTGGGCGGCAAAACCCTCGATTAGCCTTCAATCTCAAAATACTCACAAGCAAGCGGGGAAACGAGGCGGCGCGAAGCACTTAAGAGCCTTTTTCCTTAGGGTATATTTTATAATACCCGCCTTATACCCACCTTATAGTTCGTATTTTTCAAAATCGAGCTTCACGAAAGTATTTATCTATTTTTGTCTTTTTCTTTAGTTTGAGATTCGAATACAATAATTAGGAGATCAATCCCAATCAAGGTTGTGTTTTCACACTTTTGGAGATATTTTGTATTGATTGTGATACTTAATACAATATAGTAATAATAATTTCACAAGAAAAACCAAAAAACCGATAATACGTATTAGTAGAGTTCTACTAATACAAATACTATTTATGGTTAATATTAAAAACAACAAGACAAATTAATCACGACACACCTCCCCGGCAGCGGCGCCAAAATGGTTGTAGTAAAATACAACTCTTGTTTAGGAAAACAAAGAGCGTAAAGTAGGGAAAGTATTAAATACGATGGTTTAGGAAAATCGTGTACAAATGACCCTAATGAAGTTCGTTTCCCAAGGAGGTATATGTGTGTGACTAAAATGTAGCAAGATTTGAGATTAATATTTGAAAGAAGGGGATGAGAAAATAGAATGACGAAGACGTGAAATTAATTACTACTACGACTAAACGTAAAACCGTAAAAAGAGCTAAAATAAAAATTAATTCTAAAATTCCCCAAAAAATTACCAAAAATCAAATAAAATAAACTAAGAGTTTACCAATGATCAAAACTTTTTCAAACCTTTTAATTAATTAAATATTAATTTTTAAATGCTAATTAAATCCCTAAAAATCAAATTAATTAACAAAAAGCCCAAATAAAGATTTTTCAATTGGTAAACCTCTAAAATGACCTAAAAAGATTTAAAACTATTTTTATAAATTTTTAAACTAAGAAAAACTATTTAAAATGATTTAAAAACTATTAAAACTTAAAATAATTATAAAAATTAATCTAAATATGATAAATTTAATCTAAGAGTTGTAAAAATCATATTTTAATGTATTTAAGCTAAGAAAAATATAAAAATGCAAAAATGTGAATTTGAAAAATAATAATAAAATAACATTAAAAATCTAAAAATTATAAAAATTATAAAAACATGCAAACTAGTTTATTTTAACCTAAATAATCAGAAAATGAAAGTGAAATTACCAAAATACCCCTAATGGGCCCCCAAATGGGCTAAAACCAAAAACAGTAAACACTAATGGGCCTTTGGGCACAAAAAGTCAAACTAGGCCCAAATGACCTGAAAAAGCCCTATCTGACTCAAAATTTAATTCTAAGCATAAAAGTCTGAAGGCCCAAAAACTGATTCTGAGCTTATCACAGCTTAAATAACAAACAACTTATTCTTATTGGGCCAATAAGCCCATTAAGCAATAAGCCAATGCCATAAGCTCTACTTAAACACACAACCTTCTTTTGAGATGCCCTAGAGATCTGTAAAAAGAATATTTTTAAAAGCACACTCAATAAACCAAAAAATAAGCCAAGAAGATTTTCACAAAAAGACAAAATAGTCGACTTGGAGTTCTCGACCACCTCAGGACTTGATTCAACTTGCAATAGACTCTAAAAAATTTAATTAAGCCAAAACAATCAAGAAAAGTTCAATAAGCAAAGCCTAATAAGCTGGATAAGCCAATAAGCACTTATGAAAAAGTCAAATGAGTTGGTTTTCTAGTCAAACCCTAAAGTCAACCCACCAAATGCTCCAGTATGAACAAATGGGTCAAATAATGAGCACCTATTACAAAATTAAAGTTGTTGCACGTTTGAATAAGATGGAATAGCTTATTGATAATCTGAACACAAAATTACACTAGCAGTGGCTAGCAGCAGGGGAAAGGAATTCCCACTGCTTTGACTTTTTTACTTGTGATTTGTGAAAGATCCAGTCGGATTCAAGTGGAAACAAGGGCACCCCTGTGATCAGTGAATCACAAGGAGTCACAATCAAGCAAATAATCACACTTCCAATAAGCCAATAAGCACAGAAAAAGCCAACAATGCCCAGATATTGCACAGACCTAGCAAATAAGCAGTTATGCACTAATAAGCAGTTTTAGCATGAATATGCCAACCATAATGAACCAAAAGCATACACAAGCTATAATAACTGTTAATAAGCACAAAGAAACTAATTCCAATCATTGAATCAAAGATTACAAGCAAAACAAGGCATATGCAGGTTTCTGATTATGAACTTCAAGAACAAAAATGCCTTATCTGATATAGATGACCACAAATCCAGTTTTAGCACTCAAATCCTACATCCCTGGTTGTATTAACTTAGATTTAACACTTGTTAACCCTAGCCTATGATTAGGTCTAGGTGTCCTCTAAATTTCAGCCAATTTAACCAAGTAATCAAGATTTTATAGCCTATTTATGGATCTAGGTGTTAATAGCCACAAAACTTGCAGATAATGAACACTTAACAATAGATAAGCATGCACTACCTCAATAGAACCAAGAACAATAACAAAGGAAGGCTTAAACCCCTTTGAATCAGTAAACCCAACACCCCTTTGGAATATGATTTTGCAATCTTCCAAAGGATTGTTGTGTTTTAACCTATCAAACAAGATCCAATCCACCCTAACAACTCCTAAACAACCTCAGAAACTCAAATCAAGCCTCAAAACACCAATCCACAATAAATCATGCAAAATTACCAAAAATACAATAAAATTCAGAAAAATTGAAAAGGGAGAGAGATGCAAACCTCCAAGACTTACATCCAAGCCTTGGAATGTTTGAGCTGAGGTTCTAGCAAAACAAGCACCAGCTTCCTTGTACCTGCTAAGATCAACAAACCACAATGCTGAACAAATAATATGAAACTTCTGATTTTTGAAACACAAGCTTTATTGCTTAAAACCTTACCTCAAAAACCATCAAACATGAATATGGAACTCAGATCTTAGCTTATCAAATACCAAACTTTTATAAAACACAAAGGGAAATCACAGATTTTCAAAAAATCCAACTTTTATTTAATAAAAAGGAATTACAAAGATTTAAACCTAAAATCTGGAACAAGGCTCTCTCACAAGTTGAGGAGTCCTTATATAGGCCACAAAGGCTGAGGTTACAATGAGGAAACCCTAGCTATGAAGTCCCTAAAATACCCTTGAATCTTCTAGACGAATTTTGATATTGAGCTGTCTAAATGCATCCTAGACGTTCATTTTAGCTTTGTAACCAAGCAAAGAGTGTCAGCTGTTGATTTGGCCACGTGGCAAAGCTTGGAGGTTAAGTTGTGATGTGATGGGTGGACGTCTTGAATGGTGGGGCCCTTTGGTGAGTGGGAGTGAGGGTTTTGGGTGTGGGATGAGTTCCTGGGCATGTGAATCAAGCGTGGGTAGGGTTAATTTGGATTTACCCTTTGTTTAAGTGGATGGTAAATCTGGGTTCTTCATGGTGAATAGTAACTAGTTTGATCTGGTTTTGGTGGATTGTTTAGTTGTTTGGCGCAAAAAGTGTTTGAATGTTTCATTTGAACACCTTTGGCCCTTGTGTTTTGGTGAAATGGGTAAATCAAGTTTTTCAGCCACCAAAACGTATTCCCTTTGTTATAGAACTTTCTGATTTCACACTTTTGCCCCAAAACTTTGGCAAAAGTGTTTCAAGGGTTATTTTTTTGCCATTTTTGAATATTTGAGGGACTGATTTTGGACTTTCTTGATCTTCAAAGGTCTTCATAGTATCTTTGACTTCATGAGGGACCATATTTGACAAATTAGAATTGATGAGGGACTAATCTTGCCAATTCTTCAAAGTTGAAGGACCTTTTTGTAATTTTGACAAACTTAAGGGACCAAACTTGTAATTATGAATATACAAGGGGTTTAAGTGTCATTTCTTCATATTTTGAGGATCAATCTTGTATATCTTCAAGTCTTCAAGGATTTATCTTGGATAATTCATGAACTAGGGCCCGGTTCTTTGTACGGCTTTGTTTCTCGTGCCCGTTTTTCGTTGTTTCTTGTGATCTTTTGTCTTTTTCACGATATCCATACCTAAAACACACAAGTAAACAAATATAAGCATATATATGGTATTTTATGACATTTTAATGCATTTAAAGCCCGAAAAGAACGATGAGATTATGTACAAATGCCATCTCATCAGTAGGACCTTCTATCCCTCCCCAGTTACTCAATCTACACCTCCTCCACCACCATTTATCCCTCCTACTCCCACGCCAAGTATTAGTTCTCCATTACCGTCTCCACCTCTTACTGCAGAAGTACCCAAGAAAAACCCTCAACCAACCCCACCTTCCACCTATAAACCTAATATCCCTTATCCTTCTCGCTTAGACAAGGCCAAATTGTAAACCAAGGATGACATTCAAGTGTCTAACTATTTGAAGAAGATTTTGGGACTGACCATCACCTTTAGCCTTGTTGAAGCTCTAGCCCAAATGCCTAAATTTGTTAAGATGTTTAAGGAATTGCTTAATAAGAAGGAGAAGATGGCCGAGTTTGTAAATACTCGATTGAATGAAAATTGTTATGCCGTCCTTCTTAAAAAACTTCCGGAAAAACTTGGAGATCCCGGTCGTTTTGTGCTACCATGTACTTTTAACCAAACCGAAGAATTTACTGCCTTAGCCGATCTCGGGGCAAGTATAAATCTGATGCCTTTAAGTGTTTGGAAAAAGTTATCATTACCCGATCTTACTCCAACAAAGATGACTCTTGAGCTAGCAAATCGCACTCCCGCTTACCCCGTTGGTATTGACGAAGATGTGTTCATTAAAGTTGGCACCTTCACTTTTCCGGTCGACTTTGTTGTTGTTGATTATGAAATGGACCCTCGTATTCCTTTAATACTTGGTCGGCCATTCTTGAGAACCGGAAAAGCATTAGTCGATGTTGCTGAAGGTGAGCTCATTTTAAGAGTCGGGAATGAGGCACAAGTTTTTAAAATGGGGAAGATCACAACCAAATCAAATGGAAGAGAATCAGTGAATATTATTAATGTGCTTGATGATTTTGTCGTCTACAACAATCCTCTTTTCGATACTTGCTATGACAATCCACTTTTCAAAGATGATGTGGATAATTCTCTCTCCAATTCTGATCCTCCACAAATTTATGATTCTCCACCGATCTATGATGCTTATAATGATGATTCTAGTTACGATGGGGATGATTATGATAATTTTACTTCTGAGTATCCAGACATGCCCACTTATGATGATTTTGATGAGGCTGATACTCTGTCGAGTGATTCTTCACATGATGACTTTGCACCTACTTTTGATGAAGATCCTCCGTCAACAACACTTGATCCTACTATGGATGACTACTCATTTGAGGAAGATTTTGCTACTTTTCTCAACACTTACTTCCCAAATGAGAGTGATTCTCCTCCTTTGGACTTTGATGATTATGGTCTTTATTCTCCTTTGGATATGAAGAAACCCGCTTCAAAGGAGAAGAAGCCGACCGACACCGATATCCGCAGTACTTATGTCTTGACACCTCTCTATCCCCATTCTGAGGATGAGATTGTACGATTTATGAGTGGATCCTCTTCAAGGTCTACTGAGCCCGAGTGTTATTTTCCCCTAAAGGAAAAGGTGTTCGATCCCGGTATTGCAATTTTTAAGCCATCTCAGTATCCATCTGATGAAATAAAAGGAAAGATTTTTGGAAACCATGGAGATATGCTTGCACTTCATCCTACTTGCTTCCACCGTGCTCAATCGCTGCTTAAGGGAACCTTGCCTATCCTTCTTTGGCTTGCCTTGTTCGCCTTAAGCTTGTGCTATTTCATGGATGAAAACCATGTCTTTGATCCCGGTGAATGTGTTTCAAGCTTCTTCCTATGCTAATCAAGGTTGAGTCAGGCTCACGACTCGGTTAACAAAAAACAAGCGCTTCTCGGGAGGCAACCCGCAGTATCTATCCTTTTTCTTTGTTTTTATAATAAGTGTAGGGGGAGACCCTAGTATGTGTTTGTTGTTTTCTTTCTTATCATGTGTAGGGAATCAAGCTTTCAAAGATCCATTCTTGATGACTTTTGACAACCCGTGGTTCCGTGTACCCGTCTTCCCGATTCTATCCTAAACTCTTTTGATTCTCTATTTTATATTCTTTAATATTAAAATAGGAATCACTTTAGTTGTCTCTTCCTTAGCGAGATTTAAACAAAGTGCATAATGTCCTAAGTGTAGGGGAGTTTACTTGCACATGCTTAAACATTGAGGACAATGTTTATATTAAGTGTAGGGGGGACTTCTATCGAAGTTAAGTGGGCTTTTCCATATATTTGTCCTCATTTTAACTGGAAAATTGATTTTTCGACATTTTTCAAAATTTTTGATCTATTTTGGCCTATTAGTATTTACCTTTGTTATAGTTATTTTCTTTCTTTGCTAGAATAAATTTTAATAAAGTGGTTTTAATTTTTAAACGTTGTGAATCTTTTGACTCAACCCGAGTTTACTTATCCAAGTTTACTCTAGCTAGTATCCTTAACGTGTTTAAGTCAAGTTTTGCTAGGCTTTTATATAGGGAGCTTTAAAACGCGAAAGTCTTAACTCTTACGGGTTAAGAGCAAGAACTTTTTGCAAGATTCCTGTAATTGATCCTAGAAAGTCGTTTATAAAGGGAACATTAAAATGTGAATTCTAAACTTGAAAGAGTCTAAGAGTTTACAAGATCCTATAGATGACTTGAAAACCCAAAACTTTGATTTAATAGGCTAAGCATCCACGAGTCTCATTCCTTGAGATTTTAAATTGTGGAGAACGAGAGATGATAAAGTTAATTACAAGTTTGGTATTCTTTCATGAATTTATGTGAGTTAATTATGAGCTTTTTCTCCCATCGCTTGTTAATAAATTTATTTGCAATAAATAAGGTTGTACGATTTGAAAAGTTACTTAGCTTCTAGCCCAAGATCGTTTAAAAGTTGCTCGGTATTAATTAGAGTTCATAGCCAAGGCATAACTTATTGAAGCGGGATGCGAAGATTGGCTAGTCCGAAAAGTCTCTAACAAGGCACGAGGGCTACATTTTGTTGCTAAAGATCCCAAGTGATGTGAAGAATCATTTATCAAAAATCAATATGAAGGATCGAGACACACGACGAAAAGCAAATACTCCCCTAAAGATCATGGAGAAGTCTATCCAAAAAGATCCTAACAAGGTATGAGGATAAATAGATCCAAGTCCTAAAAGGAGGCGGATCGTTGTATATCAAAATCCCAAATAATGATTGGAGAAAAATGAAGAAGTCGTGGTCCAAATATGAAGAATCTCTCAAAAAGTTCAAGTGAAGAAATTCCTATTATGAAGAGAAGACCATTATTTCATGAACGTCTCTCAAGATTTGAAGTATGAAGTCGCTGCCAAATATCGGTCCGAGAAAGGTCTCAAATTGTGAAGCGAGTTATGCCAAGATATGAACTTTATGAGGTCCCGAGAAGCAGTTTTAAAAGATTTTGTCCTTTAGTTAACTATTGATTAAATCGTCATACTTTATTTTCGGCCTAATAAACTATCGAAATAAGTCAACAATACATCTTCGTGATCATTCAAGACAACAATAAAATATAAAAGATACACCTAGGAATAAGGGAGTCTAAGTAAATAATTGGCCCACATGAGTGTGTGATAGTTTGCTAACTTATAATAACAATGATCTCGTTTTTAAGCTTGGTATGGGGAACGCGAAACTTGAGGATGATAATCATTCATGACATTCCAAAACTCTAAGGTAAGTTTTTGATCTTTTTACTTATTTTCTTCCTTTAACTATTTTGTCTCTTTAATAAAGGCCAATGTGGATTGATTGTGATGGAAAATGTAATCTTGCTTTGTAATTAATGCATTGCATGAGGACATTGCAATGGTCAAGTGTAGGGGATTTAATAAGTGTGAAAACACTTATCCTTTTACCACTTAATTATAATAATAACCAAGCCAAAACGTGTATTTTATGTCGTAAATGTCGGAATTATGCGTGGTTTGTGTTTTTGTTGTGATTTACGATCAAATTGTGAAAAGGGATGAAAACACGGGCTTTTATCAAAGAAAAAGACAAAAGACGAAGTCAAAAGATCAAGAGTGAAAAAAGAACGGAAGTCCAAGGCCTATTCTGAAAATTTATCGAAGAAAAAGTCTAAAGACGGAAGTTTAATGAAGTCGAAGAACTCAAGTCTAATAAATGAAGACATTATAAGACGAGTTCAGTTAATCCCGAGACAAAGTCGAAAAAGTCGAAGAATTATGAAGACGAAAAGACGAGAAAGAGAAAGAAAGAAGGAAGCAACACATGCTAACCTCCCTAATCACTATAAATACCCTCCTAATGTCACATTAGGAGGTGTTGGCTATTTGACACATAGTTCTCCCACCTTTAATTTCTTGCACTTTACTTAATTGTCATTTAATTACTTGTCTTGCACCTTTAATTTCTTGCCTTTAATTCAAGTAAGTCTTTTAATTTTGTTATTGAATCTTTACTTTTAATCAAGTTTTTATTTTTAATCTTTCATTCTACCTTTCTTGTTTTGCTTAATCTTTATGTTTATATGCTTATTGCTTTGCTTATTTGAGTTAAAAGTTTATCTTTTTATTTCTATCTAGGCTTTTTTACGAATTAAGCTATTAGCTTGACAATCTTATTGGCTTATTTTGTATTTAGCTTATTTGTTTTAAAATTTTCTTTAAAGTTTTATCTTTTTAAAAGTTTATTTTATAAAGTTTGCTTATTTTGTGTTTTTAAAAGTCTTTAAATTCTAGCTTATTAGCTTTTTCTTATACGTGTTTTAGTTAGATTTTTAGTCGTGTGCTTATTTGGTTAATAGCTTATTAGATCTTGCTTTTTACGTTTTCCTTTTACTGTATTCTGATCACCCTGATCGGAAAGGGGTTTCACATTCCGATCACCCCAAGTCAAAAAAGGGTTTTGCATTTCTTTTGGATTCCGATCTGACATTCCGATCAGGGGTGTGTGTTTGGTATTCCGATTAGGTCTTGTGGTGACAGCATTCCGACCAGGATTCCAATCCTCATTCCGATAGGACCCAAGGTAGTTATTCCGATTGGGAATTCTGATAACATTCCGACAAGGGTGGTATTCCGACAGGATTCCGATCACATTCCGATCGGACTCCGACAGGTTTGTTTTTAATATTTTGTTTTAGTTTTATTTTTAAGTTTACATTGTTTTAAGTTTTCAACTTTTTCACGCTTCCCGGAATCTCTGTTTTTACCAAGTGTTTTTCTAATTTTAGAGAAAAAGTGACAGTTTTTTTATATTTGCTTTTAGCCTATTTTAATTACGTTTTGCATTTTTATTACATTGTCAAATTTACTTTTCTTCGCGTTTTAATTTTACGTCATTTAATTACCCGTCATTTAATTTTAAAGTTTTAATATTGCACCATTTACAGTTTAATTAGTTTTAGTTTTAATTTACCGTCATTTACTTTAACGTTTTGCAATTTAATTATACTACAACGACCAAATCTATTGTTTTCCACCAAAAGACGACTGAGTCGCACTAAAACCAGTAATCAATTCGATTAGACCTATTTCAACGAACAATTTTCTAACTAAAAACTAGTTATTAATCTAACAAAGTATCCCGTTTGTAAAACACCCTTGATTTATTGATATACCCCAAGATAAAATTCTTAGAAATCTATCAAACCAAGTAACCTTTCAAAAGAAACCCTTTCTTACTCAAATATCTACTAAACCTTGGAAATTAACCTATCTAATAAATCAACAACCCTTGAATCAAAAGAAAGTACTCAACGCCTTTTGAAGTAACCCCTGTCGTACTTTTAATTTTGCAAAACCAATCTCTAATAACTAAAGAAATCTTGCAACCTCGACAAGTCTTGAACGCTTCTTTATCCCTTTGTTGATTTCTAAACCCTGTGAAAAACCTCACGATCACAAACCGACAAAGTTCCTTCGATAACTCGCTAAACCTTGTGATCTATTAACCCTCAAAATCACGAACTACAAAGTCCCCTTGTGTAAAATACCCTTCAAAGTAATAACTTTTGTTTTATATAAAAACAAAACTAAAAACAAACTTTTCTTTTCTTTTTATTTGATTTAACGTTAAGAAAAAGTTGTATTATTTAGGCCCAATAACTTGGCCCAACTCAAACCCTTTGAAGTATATAAAGCCGAAGACTTTTATTTTATAAGAAAAACAAAAAAAAAACCGTCTTCTTCCTTGGTTGTATCACTGTGATAAGGATGAACAAAAAAACCACGGCTTGTACGATCTTTAAACACCAAAATCAACCACCTTAACTGTCAATCGCTGCAACACCTTTGATGTTCGATAACCTCAAACACCAGTCCTTCTTCGATCGATCCTAGTAACTAGCACCCGCGAAACCGAGCTCTGATACCACTTGTACGATATGATTCCTACAACCTGGTTACTATTGCAGAAAAAACAACGATCATGAAACACACAACAATCGACAGAAAAGAAACCACACACAAGGTAATCCCTAATCGTTTAGATTAGTTTATTAATAAAGAATCATTGTGAATCTCGTCCCCCCCCCCCCCCCCCCCGCTTCCTTTTATAGAGATGAGGGGGAATCGACTATTACAAAGTCCTACGGGTCGGGTTGGGCTAAGAACAACCAACCGACCTTTTATTGTTATAAGCTATTAGGAAACTCGATAACTATCTCCTAGAAACGACTTAAGCTAATAAAGACCAAATACATAACAATTTCCACCTTAGGCTTATATTAGCCTATCCCAACACTCAGAAGCTCTAAGTAGTGTTGTAACTTGCGTCCAGCTACCACCTTCGTCAAGGCATCCGTAACATTGTGTTCAGTACCCACCTTCAGAACTTCAACCATCTTTTCTTCCAAGACTTCTCTGATAAAGTGATAACGCACATTGATGTGCTGTTTCCTCTCATGAAAAACATGATTCCGCTATAATTAAATCGCGCCCTGATTATCCTAATTAACTTCCATAGTGTCGAGTTCCACGTCCAACTCTTTCAAGAGTCCCCCTTAGCCAAATAGCTTCTTTCACAACCTCCTTAAGTGTCATATACTCCGCTTTAGTTGTCCGCAAAGCCTCCGTGTGCTGCAACTTAGCTTCCCAGCTCCTTGCACATCCATGTATCAGCAACCCGTACCCTGTTCTACCCATGACAGTGATCGATCTTATCATGGCGTATTAAGATTCCACAAAAACCTGTACATATGTCTGTAATCCACGATCAAACCCATCCAACATACCCACATCTGCAGATGGTATGTCAGGCCTCGTGCAGACCACTTGATACTTATGGCTTCCAACAACATATATATATGACCCTTACTATTCTTTTCTACATCACAATCCCCTAATAGACTATCCTCCAACGACAGTATGGAGTGTCCCTTCAACAAAGTCTGTACCAACTTTCTGTTGTAAAACCTAGACTGTGACACCTTTAGAGTATTGCCACTCTAATTCCTGATGATCTTAATACCAAGTATATTTCCCTTTGCTTTAACAAGCAAACCCTTGGTAACCGAGATCTCAGCCTTGCATCTGCAAGAAAATACCATACAATCTATATAGAGAAATAGATGTATGAACATACCTGGTGTATACTCCCAGTAATAACCGTATCTGCCGTCACTGCTTTTCCTGAAATCGTTGCTGAGCTCATACACATCTAATCGAGTAGCCATTTCTTCTTTCAATCCAGCCATCCATTTGGAAAGAACCTCACAAGAAACTGTATCATTGAAAGTCAATGACTCGTGTGCATATATCTTCTCCACTACAACAACTGCAAAAGCAACATCATTACTGTCTTTTCTATACTTGAGTAGTTCCCTATCACGTGCCCCCCCCCCCCCCAATTTTTTTTAATTCTAAGTATGATTTTATACTATACTTTGTTCATAAAAAAATTACATTCTGTCCCCCTAAAAGTTCGGATAACAAACCATCTTTTTCATAGAAGATATCTAAAAATCATTTACCAAGAAACTTCATTCGGTTTCCAGTTTCTCGTTACCCTATGTCCTTATCGACATCCATTTTCAAATTTAATTGAAAGTGTGCATAATACGAAGTTACTAAATGATTAAATGAATAATATATTATGAAATTTAAGATATGATTCTTGTTCTACATCTACTGATCATTTAAGTCTTCATGATAGGCTGGTATCTCATCAATTTTTTTTATAACTATTTATTATCTTATTATGTAGATTATTAGTTTTACTTTGCAATTTAAATGGTTTAATCAAAGTTTTTGAATGATTTAGCTTGTTTCCCCATTTCTTTTTTATGTTCAATTTTCCTCTGTTCTTGGCTTCTTGGTTCAGTCCTGTATTTCATGTCAATTTGTTTTTTTTCTAATGATTTAGCCGATTGTTTTTTCTATATTCTAATCTTGTGAATCAGATTGAATGAATAAAATTGAATGTTTCTTATTTTTAACTATTAAGGTATAAAGGTATGGTATGATTTGATTTCAGGAGTTATCATGGGAAAGCTAATAACGATCGATTCGTTCTTCAAAAAATAGAGTAGTGATACGATAGGAGATGCAAGTCAAGAGAATAATCGATCCAAAGTTTCAACAAGTGAAAATTTTCAACCTCAAAGTGAAGCTCAAAATCAACCAGCTGAACATATTATTGAATTTCCAAAGCCAAATACCCAAGAAGTGGATCTTAATTCTTTGGAAAGAGATCCTGGGAAGCGAAAACAAATGTGTGAGTATCTGGCTAATAAGAAAGAATAAGTAAGGTTGGCTTACTTGAATAAGGGACCTTTCCAAATTCATTTGAAAACGTATTTTGCCAAAGGTTCACAAAAGCGTCCTTGTAGATTTCAGTACTCGTGGTTTGGTATCTTTCCTAATTGGTTAGAGTATTCCCCTATAACAAATGTCACATATTCTTTTGTTTGCTATTTATTTAATGGCTAGCCAAATGCTCGTAACGGATCAGATGCATTTATAGTGAAAGGGTTCGATAATTGGAAAAAAGTTAATGACAGAAAAATTTGTGCATTCCTTAAGCATCTCGGTTGTTCACAACATAGAAATGCAGTGACATTTTGTGAAAATTTGTTGAACCAAGAAGGACACATTGGGAACGTTATAGAGAAGCAAAGTTCATAAACAATTATAAAGAATCGTATACGATTGAAAGCCTCCATTGATATAGTTCGTTGGTTGACATTTCAGATTTGTTCTTTTCGAGGGAGAGATGAAACTCTTAAGTCAAAAAATTAAGGTAACTTTACTGAACTGTTAAAACTTCTTGCTTCATATAATATTGAGGTTGCAAGACTTGTGTTGGAAAACGCTCCTTATAATTCAGACTATACTTCAGGTCTGATTCAATAGGAAATCCTAAGTATTATTGCAAATAATGTTTGTAAGCTTATCAGGAAAGAACTAGGCGATTCGTACTTTTGTATCATGGTTGACGAGGCAAGGGACGAGTCAAAAGAGGAGCAAATGGCCATTGTGTTAAGGTTTGTTAATATAGAGTGATTTATAGCAGAGAGGTTTTTAGACCTCGTACATGTTTAAGATACTATGGAAGTAACCCTTAAAGCGAATTTATGGGAACAACTTTTGAATTATGAATCCGATATTAGTAAAATCTGTTGCCAAGGTTATGATGGGGCTAGTAACATGAGAGGGGAATGGAATGGTTTACAAGCATTTGTTGCGAAGGATTGTCCATATGCATACTATGTTTACTGTTTTGCTCATAGATTACAACTTGCGTTAGTTGCTGCCTCAAAGGAAGTTATACATGTTCAATAATTTTTCACCAAGTTTACTTCCGTTATTAATGTTATTTGTGCCTCTAGTAAGCGCCATGATGAGTTACAAAACGCTAAATCGATTGAGATTGAACGTTTGTTGGAACTAGCTGAAATCAAAACAGGTAAATGAGCAAATCTAAATGGAACCTTAAGACCCGCCGGTGATACACGTTAGGGGTCACATTTTAATTCAGTTTGCAGTTTGTTTTGGATGTTTAATCCAACTCGCTTAGTGCTCGAAAGTATAATTAAAGATGGATCTTAGGCTTCTCAACGTGGTGATGCTAATGCAGCTTATACTTACTTGAAGACATTTGAATTTGTATTTATTTTACACTTGATGAAGAAGTAATGGGGAGGACTGATATCCTAAATCAGGCTTTGCAAAAGAAGAAACAAGATATTCGTAATGCTATCGAGCTCGTTTCAACAACAAAGAGAAGCCTCGATGAATTTAGAAATAATGGCTAAGAGACATTTCTTCAACATGTAATTTTCTTTTGTCATAAATATGAGACAGATATGCCTGATATGGAAGCTCCATATAAGTCTACTCGATATCACCCTCGTCGACAAGATCATCATTTTATTTTTGAGTATTTTTATCGAGTAGATGTATTTCTTTGTTTATTAGATAAGCAATTACATGAATTAAACACCAGATTCAATGACGAGGCCACATGGTTGTTAAGTTTTAGCTCCGCTCTAGTTCCTAAAAAAAGGACAAAAACATTTGATATTAGTAAGATTTGTCAGCTTGTCGAGAAATATGATCTTGCAGATTTTACTGAACAAGAAATATATCAGTTGAGAAGTGAGTTGGAGATTTTTAGCATTGATATGCATAAAAATAAGAAGCTAATAAAGGCTTCTACTATCGCAGAATTGTGCATATCTCTTGTTAGAACTCAGAAGCGCGAAACATATTGTTTATTTGATAGGCCGATTCACCTTATCTTGACACTTCCTGTTTCAACTTCAACAGAGCGAGCATTTTCAGCAATGAAAGTGTGCAAGAATAGACTTCGCAATAAGATGTCAGATGACTTTCGAGCAGATAGCTTGGTGGTTTACGTTGTGAAATTTCTGAAAAATATAGAATCTCAATTCGTAATAGAAGAATTCAAAAGCGTTAAAGGTCGTCGAGCTGAGCTGTAACTCTGTTTACCGTGTCATTTGTGTCTTTCGGTTCGTTTAGCTAAAATTGATGTATCGCTTTTTGAGATGTTGACTATATATTCTGATTTCTTGTCTTTCCTTTTTGTACCTGTACATTATAATTTTTATTTCAAACTTGCAATTATTTCGGCCCCTAGTACAACTGTTCAAGTTCCATCCCTAATCCCAACTAAACAACGTTTTACTTTGAGATAAAATCCCATTAAACTGTGACATCCCCAAATCAGGTTTGCAGCGGAAAAATAATTGGGTGTCATGTTGCGGATCACAGAACAAATGGCATACAAATCATTGTTCAGAATTATATGATTTTTAATACAATTGTTACAAATATTGTTTAGTACAATATGTTGAAGTGTTGAATATCAGTTGTTACAAGTATCCCAACAAAAAATAGATCCCTAGTAATTTTTGTACTCCTAAATAATGCTCAGTCCATGCTCAAATAATCCAGCTTAATTCCCTGAGAAAAACATGCTTAAAACGGTCAACATAAAGTTGGTGAATTCATAAAGTTTTATAAAATCATAGTTCAGGACTGCAAAATGTCCTACATAGTGTTGCATAATGTTGGATATAAAATCAAGTTTAGGATCTCAAAATATCCCATATAGTATTTCACAACGTTTGATAAATATAAGTGTAGGGCCATGATCTCACGATGTTACAATCATATTATCAAAACAATTCATAATTCTTTTGTAGCATGTCTCCCCCTCGCGGGTTAGTAAAAACATAAATAGTAGTGAAATGCGAGGCTATGAACTCACCTGAATAATACTACTCGAGGTTGATCAAAGTATTCAAGTTATAGTGCACACAGTACATCAAATACCTAAGTAATTGAGTAGGTCTCAGTATATGCATAAATAATAAATGTATGCAATTTAATTCATTGTACGTTCGTTCTCGTTATTAATGTATCCTAGTATATTTAATTATTTATATATACTGTTATGACAATAGTTATATGCTCGTCTTGTTCATTTGATACTTACGCGTACCCTTGGTGTTTATAAAATGGTGCACATTGATGTAGTCTTGTACACAATTTTATTAGTTTTATGCAATAAATTATTAAGTTCCAAAAGTAGCCCTAAGGTGTCACAACTTGGCATTTCTGGCCCAAAAGTCTCCACTCCTAACTAGGGCTCGTATAAGTTTCTAAGAAGGGAAAGATTAGTCCTTGTGTTCCAAGTATTTATGAAGTTTCACATGGTGAACATTGATTTTTGAAAATTATTAACGGGTTCATTACCTAATCATATTACGAACCGGAAACATATTTGTATTCTCGGACACGCAGTTTACAAGTTTCGTTCTTTAAGTTTTGCATGAAAACAGCTTTAAAGTGGGTAAAAACGGGTTCAAAGTCAGCGGGTCAGGATTCCCTATTTATAATAAGCTTTTTAAAGTGTCCGAGGAAGATTTTCAAAGGGCTGTATCTTAATCGTTACTAGTCCGTTTTTAGTGTTCTTGGTGTCTACGGAAAGGTAGCCTGGTGATCTACAACTTCCTAGTTTATGTCAAGTTCTAGATCTGACTCTATCTTGCTCAAAAACGAGGCTGAATTCGACCCGTCAGCTTATTATTACAAGTGCTAGCAGCTTTTGGTTATTGATCACAGATTTTCAAAAGGGTATAACTTACTCGTTATTAACCCGTTTTAAGTGTTCTTGGTGTCTATGGAAAGGTAGCAAGGAGATCGATAATATCCTAGCTAGTGTCGGGTTCTAGTTCTAGACCTAACTCGCTCAATAACGCAGCCAAAGTCGGCTGGTCAGCCTACGTACTAAATGCTGCCAGTTGCTGACAGCTTTTGTGTGCTAATCACAGATTTTCAAAGTCAGTTTCCCGCTTCGTTATAGCTCCGTTTTGGGTGATTCAAAAGGTTACGGAAAACTGGCTGGGTGATCTACAAAATGCCCCCATAACCAGATCTATATCGGGGTTCTACTGGGTCTAAACAGGCTCTAAAAGTGTCTATTCGGGCTATTTTTACACATAAAATAACGCTTATGATTAATTCGTTTAACCTAGCAAACGTAGTCCGTTTGTGTTCAAATTTGGCAAGGTTACTAATTAAGGGTTAAATTAAGACCTAGTTTTCCAGTTTTTGCCCAGTTCGTGTTTTAAATACACGTTTCCCAATGGTGTCGTTACTACATAAGGAGGTTTGTATTACTAGTTCCTGTTTTATGCTTATGTGTTCATATTAAAAATAGCTATTGCCTTTTATCGCTTATTGTTATGTGTTCCAACCTTGTACAAGTTCATATGTTTAGATCTATAAATGTTCATGATTGTATAAAGTGTATGTTTTAAGATAATTGAAAGAAAATAATGAAAATGAGATTATAGATCTTACTTTGGTTGTAGGAAGGATGATGATAAACAAGTGAACCCGAGATCTACTAGAAAAGTCATGTATGAACCCTAGTACACCAAGCAAGCCGTGACCCATTCTTAATCTCGCTAGCTCTTTTTTGTGGCTTGATGCTCAAGTAGGAATAAATGCTAGAAGTCATGATTATGAAGACAAGGATTTAAGGTAGTAAATGTTTTTGAAAATGGATCTTGGTGTGTGTTGTTTGTAAGCCGTGACCTCCAAATGAAATGAGAGAGATTGTGAAGTTTGTGTGTGTATATGTGTGTGGATTATACGGCTAATATACAAGATGTAGGAGAGCTAGAAGATCGTTGGAGATCAAGGAGGATCTAAGGTTAGATTACATGTGATCTTGTAATATTGCATGAGATATGATTTTGATTTGATTTTGATTTGTTTGATAACATGAAACGTAGGAAAGAAAGGAGGAGTCAAGGAAAATAAAATCTGCTTGTTATATTTTAAGTATAAGTCTAAGATATTGTATTAAGTTTGTAGTTATTGTGTCTTTTGGTTGATAATGAACAAGTATTGGTTATGTGTACTAAAAGTTTATGTCCAAAAATTAATGTATATTGTCTTAGTGTGTAGTATTTTTGGATATTCATTATTAATTATAATAAATATAATTAGTAATTATTTCTGCACATAGAATGTGTCTAAAAATAAATAAAAAGAAAATATCTCTATGGTTAAAATTTCAAGTTTTTAAGTAATATAAGTAAATATATAATATTTACTATATTATGATCTCGCTTGTAAAAGTGGCCGATAAAAATATTATAGGATGAGTGATAATAAGAGCAAAACCGGTGACGTGTCAAAAACCCAAAATCTGGGGTTTTACAGTACCTACCCGTTATTTTAGCTTTGTCCTTAAAGCTTAAGATGAAGTTACTCGTCTAGGGAACAAGTGAGGACACTTTTTCTTGGACGTGTAATCTTGTGAACTCGGGTTTAGACTCATAGGTGATATTTAGAATGTAGTAATTGGTCGTATGCCTCCGATGAGTAATTTTTTTTTGCACAATGTAACTTGCCTTTTATGTTTTGATAATTTACACATTTGGTGCTTCTACTTTTGTAGTGTGGCCCTTAGGGTACGATTAGTTTTCCAATAAAATAACTTAGGGCTCAAATTTAGTTTCAAAAGTGGCAAAATCAACACTTATATTTTTAACTCCCGTTTGATTAACTAGGGCTTGTTTTAGTTTGCTAAAATTTATGTTTAGTCCTTAGAGTTTTACAACTCTCGTCCTATTATCCTAGGGTTTATAATATGTTTGGCAAATGGAAAAATAAGTCCCTGATAGTTCTAAAAGTCAAGTTTAGCCCAAAAGATCTAGTGAAAGGTTTATTAAATCATATTCGAGTTCTAGTAAGTTTACAAGGTTGAATAAACTATGACAAGCTCGTTTTAAGTCTTGTTTTTTAAAAATGTGCTTCATGGGCCTTATTGGGCCTCGATATGCATAGATAAGGTTCATTAACGTTTTTAATAGTTCTTAAGAGATCTTTAAGTCTATTAAGCTTCGATAAGCTTATGCGATGTTGGGTTAAAAAAATAAGCCGAGAATCAATAACACAATGCTATGATACAAGAGATATGAATACAAATCTTCCTTAGGTTTCTTGATAAGGATTTAATAATGATAAAGTATTTTGGACGAACGTGAGTAAAAAAGGAATACACTCCATAGCTGGATTAATATAATAAAATCAACAATGAGTCATGTCGAATATATTTAAGCCCAATTGTTTATAAATTTTTATTTACATCGATAAGTGTCCTCATCCATGTAAAGTAAAAATTTATAACTTCATGGTTTGGTGACCAATGATTTCTTTATTCAAACGAAAAAGCGTCCTAATTCGTTTCAATAAGGATTTCATAGCCCAACCTACTTAAATATTCCTTGCAAGGATTACCAACAAAACGAATATATTATCTAAGAAAATAGGTATTACTAAGATAGTTTACAGTTGGTTTATTTATAAGTTTCATCTTCATACGTCCCATAACATCTTAATACGAAACTATAAATAAACTTCTGGTCCGGTGGCTTATGATCAACAGACTCATGTTCCATATTTAAACGTCATCTAAATATAGAGTCATACCTTGATTTGGGTCCCATCGCATCATTTTAACATGCAAACTTATCCAAATAATATCACATGAAATTACCAAAAGCAAAGCCTATGAGTAGTCAATAAGTTGTGTTCTGTAAGTAGATGTTCAAATTATGTGTGCTAAAATATGTATCAAACAGGGATCTTGTATATAATATAATGATATATTATAATAGTTATCAAATATGTACAAGGATGAATCAGCGTATAAGCTTAAACAGATACAGCAAGTAGTCATGAAGGATTTGAAAATCTTAGTATAAGATTTTAGGACTTATTTGAATATTATTAAAGTATCAAGTACATTGTTTTAACGGGTAACTATTGTAAAAATCTCAAAAGGTGGAGATTAATCTTACACCCTAGCGAGTAATACTAGCCAAAAGCCTTAGTATGAGATTTATAAAGACTTAGTTAGACACTACATGATTTTCAAAAGTGAAATTTTAGTTAGATTTCCAAATACTTAATTTGTCTTTCCAAAATTTGATCAGATATCCCCCAGATTTAGTCAAATTTTCTAAGATATGATTTTTCAAGATAAGATTTTTCCAAGATAAGATTTTCCAAGATTTTCAAAATTCTTTTTAGATTTTTCTAAGATTTATGAAAATCTATTAGATTTTTCAAGATTTATAACATCTAGTTAGGCTTTCCAAAGATATGGTAAGATTTTTAAAGATACGTTAAAATTTTCCAATGATTTGTAAAATCTGGCTAGATTTTTCCATAGATTTCCATGGATTTTATTTAGATTCCAAGGGTTTGTTATGTATTAAGTTGTTTACAGTGCATTGTTCGGGCCATCATCCTTCAGAAGCCATTCTATAAATATTTGAGGAGCGAGGGCACTTTAAATCATAACCCAACCACTAAGTCAAAACTTAATATCGAGATGGAACGTCTTTAGTATAAAGATCCTACTAACATGTCTTGTTTATTCCTTTCATTAAATACCTTGAGTATTTTAATATCTTCATAAAGATATTAAACCGTCGTAATATGTAACGCACTTAAAGGGTTAGTGTCTAAAAATTATAAATGCATAGGATAATAAAGATGCATTTAAATCATATAGCTCTCTATGCTAAATGCTCTCTAAGTATGTCCTAATCAAAAACCCAGTTACCTGAAATCTCAGTTTTTGAAATTTTTGTCCGGTTATAGTTCAGTTAATAAAATAAAAAATTTATTTTTGATCTGATTCTCTATAACCATTGCTGTGATACCATTCTCTGACACCCTCAAATCAGGTTTACAGCGGAAAAATAACTGGGTGTCACGGTGTGGATCACAAAACAAATGGCATACAAAGCATTGATCATAATTATATGATTTTTAATACAATTGTTACAAATATTGTTTTAGTACAATCTGTTGAAGTGTTGAATATCAGTTGTTTCAAGTATCCCAGTGAAAAATAGATCCCTAGTCATTTTTATGCTCCTAAATGATGCTCAGTCCATGCTCAAATAATCCAACATAATTCCCTGAGAAAAACATGTTTAAAACGGTTAACATAAAGTTGGTGAATTCCTAAAGTTTTGTAAAATCATAGTTCAGGACTGCAAAATGTCCTACATAGTGTTGCACAATGTTTGATATATAATCAAGTTTAGGATCTCAAAATATCCCATATAGTATTTCACAAGGTTTAATAAAAATCAAGTTCATAAATATCAAAATGTTCAATGTAGTAATGCACTAAGCAATATAAAATCAAGTTTAGGACCGCAAACATCACAAAAATAGTATTGCACAAAGGTAAATACCATATAGTAATTACATTTCCTATTCTTAGTAATTGAAGCTCGATAGTAGTAGCCTTTGTTGGGGCCACCTAAGTACAGTGCCCGTAATAAGAATACAAGTCCGACATGGTAAACATATGTTGTCCTCGCCTAGGAACAATGAGTGCTACTCACCCAGATGGGGATGATCAGTCCCAAATAGATCTATTTATAACATTCACGCCATCACACAATTAACAGTTACACCACGGGCCGTGGGCTCTAAAATAGGCAAATGTAATCAAAGGTAACAATTCAGTTTGCATCCTATAAAATATGTTACCTGTTTTCTCCCACAGTATTGATTAACAATTTATTAAATATAAGTGTAGGGCCATGATCTCATGATGTTACAATCATATTATCAAAACAATTCATAGTTCTTTCGTAACATGTCTCCCCCTCGCGGGTTAGTAAAAACATAAATAGTAGTGAAATGCGAGGCTATGAACTCACCTGAATAATACTGCTCGAGGTTGATCAAAGTATTCAAGTTACAGTGCACACATTACATCAAGTACCTAAGTAATTGAGTAGGTCTCAGTATATGCATAAATAATAAATGTATGCAGTTTAATTCATTGTACGTTCGTTCTCGTTATTAATGGATCCTAGTATATTTAATTATTTATATATACTATTATGACAATAGTTATATGCTCGTCTTGTTCATTTGATACTTACGCGTACCCTTGGTGTTTATAAAATGGTGCACATTGATGTAGTCTTGTACACAATTTTATTAGTTTTATGTAATAAATTATTAAGTTCCAAAAGTAACCCTAAGGTTTCACAACTTGTCATTTCTGGCCCAAAAGTCTCCACTCCTAACTAGGTCTCGTATAAGTTTCTAAGAAGGGAAAGATTAATCCTTGTGTTTCAAGTATTTATGAAGTTTCACATGGTGAACATTGATTTTTGAAAATTATTAACGGGTGTTACCTAACCATAATACGAACCGGAAACATATTTGTATTCTCGGACACGCCGTTTACAAGTTCCGTTCTTTACGTTTTGCATGAAAACGGCTTTAAAGTGGGTAAAAACGGGTTCAAATTCAGCGGGTCGGGATTCCCTATTTATAATCAGCTTTTTAAAGTGTCCGAGGCAGATTTTCAAAGGGCTGTATCTTATTCGTTACTTATCCGTTTTTAGTGTTCTTGGTGTCTACGGAAAGGTAGCCAGGTGATCTACAACTTCGTAGTTTATGTCAAGTTCTACATCTGACTCTATCCTACTAAAAAACGAGGCTAAAGTCGACCCGTCAGCTTATTATTACAAGTGCTAGCAGCTTTTGGTTATTGATCACAAATTTTCAAAAGGGCATAACTTACTCGTTATTAATCCGTTTTAAGTGTTCTTGGTGTCTATGAAAAGGTAGAAAGGAGATCTATAATATCCTAGTTAGTGTTGGGTTCTGGTTCTAGCTCTAACTCGCTAAAAAATACAGCAAAAGTCGGCTGGTCAACCTACGTAGTAAATGCTGCCGGTTGCTGACAGCTTTTGTGTGCTAATCACAGATTTTCAAAGTCAGTTCCCGCTTCGTTATAGCTCCGTTTTGGGTGATTCAAAAGGTTACGGAAAGCTGGTTGGGTGATCTACCAAATACCCTGACAACCAGATCCATAATGGGGGTTCTACTGGGTCTAAAATGGATTTAAAAGTGGCTATTCGGGTTAGTTTTACACATAAAATAACGCTTATGATTAATTCGTTAACCTAGCAAACGTAGTCCGTTTGTGTTCAAATTTGGCAAGGTTACTAAATAAGGGGTAACTTAAGACCTAGTATTCTCATTTTTTCCCAGCTCGTGTTTTAAATACATGTTTTCCAATGGTGTCGTTACTACATCAAGAGGTTTGTATTACTAGTTTGTTTTATGCTTATGTGTTCATATTAAAAATAGCCGTTGCCTTTTATGGCTTATTTTCATGTGTTCCAACTTTGTACAAGTTCATATGTTTAGATCTATAAATGTTCATGATTATATAAAAGTGTATGTTTTAAGATAATTGAAAGAAAAGAATGAAAACGAGATTATAGATCTTACTTTGGTTGTAGGAATGATGATGATAAACATGTGAACCCGAGATCTACTAGAAGAGTCATGTATGAACCCTAGTACACCAAGCAAGCCGTGACCTCAAAATGAAATGAGAGAGAGATTGTGATTTGTGTGTGTATATGTGTGTGGATTATACAGCTAATATACAAGATGTAGGAGAGATATAAGATCTTTGGAGATTAAGGAGGATATAAGGTTAGATTACATGTGATCTTGTAATATTGCATGAGATACGGTTTTGATTTGGTTTTCATTTGTTTGATAACATGAAATGTATGAAAGAAAGGAGGATTCAAGGAATAGTAATTTTGCTTGTTATGTTTTAAGTATAAGTCTAAGATATTGTATTAAGTTTGTAGTTATTGTGTCATTTGGTTGATAATGAACAAGTATTGGTTAATTGTACTAAAAGTTTATGTCCAAAAATTAATGTATATTGTCTTAGTGTGTAATATTTTTGGATAGTCATTATTAATTATAATAAATATAATTAGTAATTATTTATGCACATAAAATGTGTCTAAAAATAAATAAAAAGAAAATAGCTCTATGATTAAAATGTCAAGCTTTTAAGTAATATAAGTAAATATATAATATTTACTATATTATGATATGGCTTGTAAAAGTGGTCGATAAAAATATTATAAGATGAGTAGTAATAAGAGTAAAACCGGTGACGTGTCGAAAGCTCAAAATCTAGGGTTTTACATAAACGACCGAGTAACAATATCATCAAAAAGGACGTCCCGCCGAATAACAATGAAAGTTGTTTCGCTTAATTGCTATGGTATAGGTGGAGATGTCAAGGAGAACTGGATTAGGAATAATATTCAGAATCATGAGTCTCTTTTCATGGGAAGTCAAAAGTCAAAACTGGAAATTATTAATGATTTTTCTAGTTAAATTCTTATGGCCCAGGTCATATGTCAATCTCTCTTTTTCTAGTTCTATTAGGGCTTCTAGAGGTCTTCTATCGATGTGGAACACGATTGTTTTTGTCAAAGAACAAGAGGCTCATTGGCTTGAGCTATTTAGTTGTTCTTGGTATGTGGGTTGGTATAAATAAAAGAGTAGGTTTTCTTACTGTTTATGAACTATAGGATATGTCACAAAAAGAATGCCTTTGGAATATATTGTGTGGTACCATTAGCGTCGTGCTTGCTATTTGGATTGTCTTTGGTGACTTCAATGCGATGAGGTTTAGTAAAGAATGCTCCGGTTTAATTTTTAACGTGAAAGAAGCCTAGCTTTTTAATGATTTCAACTCTAATGCGGGCCTTTTTATACTTTAATCTTGGTACTTGTTTTACGCGTTTTGATAACTATGGGTCTAAAATGAGCAAACTGGATAGATTTATGGTTACTCACAATTCCTTTGATGCTTATTCTAATCCGTCGGTAATGGTTTTGGAATGATCTTTCTCTGACCATTTCCCTGTATTGCTTAAAGTTGAGCAACCTAAGTTCGGGCTAAGCCGTTTAAAGGTTTTGATCATTAGATTGGGGATCCTGAATTTCTTTCGGTTATCAAGTCTGCCAGGGCGTTTAATGGTTTTTTTAGTACATCTAATCTTCAACTAAAAAATAAAATCATACATTGTAGAAAGGAGATTAAATTGTGGGGTACAATAAGTAATGAGGAACATATTAGGAAAAAATATGTGTTTTCTTAATAATCTTGAAGAGTGGGACGCAAAGACAAAAAAAGGTAGTCCTACCCTTTGGATAAAGATAAAAGAGAGGAATGGCTTATGTATCTTTAAGTAGTTAAGAACGTTGAGATATATACACTTAGGCAGAAAAATCGGATCTTTTGGCCAGTTAAAGGAGATGAGAACTCTCGGATTTTCCATACTACAGTAAAAAACAAGTTTGCTAAGAGTTTGATTAATGGGATATATATTTATGGCGTTTGGTGTGAAAATCTGTAGATTAATAAAAATTCATCTATGGGCCACTTTGCTAATAGATTCAAGGAAAGGTGTAACAACCGTTCGAAATTCAACAACCCCCTGTTCCGGGTGTTAAGCCATTCAGAGGCTGATTTTTTGGAATATTCAGTTTTAGTTGATGAGGTGAAATATGTTGTTTGGAGTTGTGCATGTAGCAAATATACGTGTCTCGATGGCCTTAATTTCAATGTTATTAAATCTAATTGGGATATTATTAACAAGCGGTTTTTTGAGTGCATACAGTTCTTCGAGGAAACAGGTAGCTTTTCCATGGGATGTAATCCATCTTGTGTAGTTCTAAATCTGAAGATAAACGATCCTCTCGGCTTCTCTGATTTTCGCACTATATGTTTGACTAGATGTGTGTATAAGATAATCTCTAGAATATTGGCTACACGATTAGATTAGGTTTGTTAGTGCAAATATTACGATATTTAATCTATACATCCTTTATTGTTTTGTTGATGACAAACACTTAACTTGTAATACATAACGTAAAATGTACAAGTTACTCGTAATTATATTTTGGCTAAACATTACAAAAACCATCTTCCTACACTTATATGATTTTGTAAAAATCTACAAAACACAAAATGGCAAATACACACTTTCATTTATCTGATAACAAAGTCAAACTATAAGTGGAATAATGACCTTGAGTATGATCTTGGACAAACATTTATGAGGCAACAAGAGTCAGACCCCAGGATCCCCGGAGGACCCCTAGGTAAAGGGACTGACGGGTTCCATGACTGTCTGGTCTTTTGCCTATAAATACCAAGATAATCCCAAGTATCACATTCACACCTTTCTATCATATTCTCTCTATCCTTCTCTCTATATCTGATCCTCTGATAGTGGTAGAATTACGTCTTTTAGGAAAAAGAGCGTAAAAATAGGGCAAGCGAGCACGACGATTTAGGAAAACCGTGTGTGAATGACCCTAAGTGAGTTCGTTCTCGAGGAGGCTAGTGCGTTGTGTATTGAATTGATATTGATTTGTGATTATATGATTGAAAAAGAAAGAAAGAAATGGGATTAGAAAAGAAAGACGGTTACGAAAACGGATTAAACTAAGACGAAAAAGGCGATCACGCAAAACCGTAAATAATGCCAAAATTAAAATTTTAACCTAAAAATTCCTAAAAATTACTAAAAATCCCCAATAATATTTTAAGAGTTTACAAAAAATCCAAACTTGCTAAAACGTTTTAATTAATTAGATAATGACTTTTTAATGCTAATTAAAGCCCTAAAAATCACTATTAATTATTAAAAAGCCCTAAACAAGATTTTATAGTTTGTAAACCTCAAAAATAACCTAATTAAGCTAAAAACTATTTTTAAAAATTTTGAAACCAAACTAAACTATTTTTAAACACTTAAAAACTATTAAAATCACTTAAATCTTAAATTAATTCTAGAAATTAATTGAAAAGTCTTAAAAATATTTGGAAAGTGACAAAACTCCTAATTTAGTGTCCTTAACCTAGGAAAAATGTAAAAACTAAAAAAAATAAAACTTCAATTTTTAATAATAAAATAATATTAAAATAATCAAAAAATTCAAAGTTCATAAAAAAATTCTAAAAAATTACCAAAAATCTAGAATATTATAACTAGGACAAAAATGCAATTAAAATTTTCTGAAACCTATTTAATAATTTAATATTAAATTTTAAAGTTAGCTAAAAATCCTAAAATCCAATAAAATCAAAAATAAGCTAAATTGAAAACTTAAAAAGCTGTAAACCTCAAAAATGTAATTCAAAACCTAAAAACTATTTTTTCAGATTTTTAAATTACCTTTTTCTATTTTTTAATGACTTTTTAAAATTAAAACTTAAAATAATCCTAGAAAATTAATTAATAATGGGAAAAATATACTTTTCAAACAGAAAAATCCCTAAACCTAATACAAACCTAAGAAAATTGCTAAACAATGAAAACCTTAAAGAAATAAGCTAGAAAAAGCTTATTAAAAAGTTGTTGGCTAAAATAAGCTACAAACCAAAAGTCCTTAAATAAGTAATGAAATGAAACTTATCAGTCAAAGTCCCTAGGGCGCAATGGTTAACACGTTTGGTTGTGGGAGGAGTGGCGCAGGTTCGAGTCCTGGCCACGTCCTTTTTGTTTTTTTTTTTTTTTTTTTTCTTTTAACTTTTAAAAAACTCAAAACCAGACTTACACTTAACTTAAAACAACCATTTAATCAAATACAAACAAGAATCAAACTGAAATCAAATCAAAACATGCCCAGTTCTCCTTTGTTTCTGATGAACACAAGTGATATTCTTCACTTGTGCAGTTTTAATCAAGAGGGCTTGATTTGTGATTTTGGTGGTGTTTTTGTTGGACAAAAGGCACCCTTGTACTCTGTTGAGTACAAGAAGTCAATACAAACACAAAAACAGGCAAGCACAACACAAATTCAAGCACAAAATAAGCAAATAAGGTTGCTGATATGACTTAAGCAGGTTTGGTGATGGTAGACTAGATTACTTGCACAAGTTTGAATTTTAACAGCCAATAACTTGCAAATAAGCTAAACACAAAGCATATAACTGAATCACAATCCTCAAATACCCTATAATCTAACAATCACCAAGATTTGATGGCAAACTATCAATTAAAACTGGCAGAAAGAATGAATGACTGATTTATGCTATTTTTACCCACTTAAAGCATGCAATAGTGTTCAAAACTTGACCAAACTGAACCTTAAGCACTTATAATACCTAATAACTAACTAATGAGTGAAAATAACAGGTTTTAACACAAAATCAACCAAAGAAATTCAATTAATGTGCAAAACCAAACACCCCTTTAATTTGACTGAAATCAAAATTTTCAAAGCAAATCTATAAAACACTCAATCAAACTGATTATAAATAATCCTAACATGCATATAATCAACTAGTGAACAAATTCAAACACTTAAACTATCACTTAACAACTTAACATGCAGAATCACATAAAGCACATAATTTTTTCAGAAAACTAAAAAAAATGAAATGAGAAACAAGGAGCTACCTTAAGGGACCTACATCCAGGTCCCTTAGTGGTTGCTTAACCACCTCCAATAGGCTGGGGCCTATGCAGAACTTTGTTGAGATGCTGATGAAGTTTTACTTAACAAAAAATGGATGAAAAATGGTCATTGTTTAGAACCTGCTAAGATCAAAACCAAAACAAAAAGAGTGACCTGGTATGAGAGCCAATGAGCTATAAGAATGACTTATAGGCAAGTCCCCTTATAGCTTATAGCTTTTTAAATGGAACAGTGATGTTAAAAATAAGCAAAAAGCTTTTTTACCTCACTTTGCCCTTTTTACCCAAACCTTTATACCCACTACACCTTGATATCTCCAAGATATCAGGGTGATATGGTCATATACAAGCTTGAATATAAGAAGCTTATGTGGTTTAACAACCTTTCTAAAAAGAAAACGGATTTAAGAACTTAAAAAGAAAACTTGAAAATCAGAAACTTGAAATGCCTTTTTAAAAGAAATATTTCAAACCAAACACAACATGAAAATATAAAAGGTACTCAATCTTTCTCATCAACAACACTTAAACCATTTTCATTCATTAAAAACTGGATTTACAAAGCTGTGAAAAAGGAGAAAAATTAAGAACAGAAAAAACTGAAAGTCCTATAAGGCCTTTATATAATAGGCTACAATTGTTCTAGAAGTGAATAGAACTATAAAACCCTAATGATATAAACTTCCTAACTTGCCCTTGGACGATTTTGAATTTTTGAAGGTCCATGTGATGATCTTGGCAGTTTGTGGGATGCCAGCAGTAAAAAGAAGATCTTGGTCGTCCATTTTTCCTTTGGGAGCACGAAAATGCCCATAGGCGTTGATTAGCTGGTTTACTTTTGTCTTCAAGCTTGGATGTGGGTCAGGGGAGGGTTGGATTGATCATGTGAGTGAGAGTGACACTTTTCTGGGGATTGGGTTAGGATTAGGGTGTGATTAATCAGAAACTGGAAGTAATTAGGACAAACCCCTTTGTTTTTCGTTATGATCAGATTAGGGTTTATACCTGGGATGAAGGTTAAACAGTTGAGGTTTAATCTTATTTGGTTTTTAAAAACCTGTTTACCTCCAAATAATTAAGCCTAACCCGTTTTAAATAAACCTTTTTTAAAAAGGATTGGTGGGATCTGATGTGTCAAATGGGGGGATTTTGATTGGTGGGAGGTGTGAGGTGGCATGACATGAGTGGAGGGTTTGGGTTTGGTTGTCTGGCAAGTTTGACCCCCCATGTTTCTTGTTTCCTTCAAGTTGTATAAAACAGCAATAAACTCCATTCCTTTGAAAAACATCTTTGGGAAGTTGGCAGTTTTGGCACAAAAACTTTATAAGCTTGAAACAAGGACTAAACATGCAATTTCTTCAATATTCAAGGGCTGTTTTGGACATGTCTTCATTCTTTAAGGCTTTGACTTGTTTGTTGACTTCTTGGAGGACCATTATTGACAATTTAGTTTTGTTGAGGGACTAAATTTGCCAATTCTTCAAAGTTAAGGGTCCTTTTTGTAATTTTGACAAACTTTAGGGACCAAACTTGTAATTATGAAGATACAAGGGTATAAAGTGTCAATTCTTCATAATTGGAGGACCCTTCTTCATAATTCTTCAAATCTTCAAGGGTTTTCTTTGGAAAATTCTTCATTAGGGCTTGGTTCATCGTGCGGCTTCGTTTCCCGTGTTCGTTTTTGCATGATTCTTGTGATCTTTTGTCATTTTCTCAATATCCGTACCTAAAATACACAAGCAACAAACACAAGCATATATTTGGGTATTTTGATGATATTTAATGCATTTTAAGCCCTATTTGGAAGATGAGACTATGTATAAAAGCAGTCTCATCACTCCCCCATACTAAACCATTGTCGTGCCCTCATGCAATGCTAGAATTAAGTATCTTAGCACTTCCAAAATTCATTTTTATTCACTTTATTGAAATGATAAACTAGCTATATTTCTACTATTACTACTACTTGTGTTTTAGACATAATGTATGATTTTCATCGCAAAATGGGACGTTTAGGTTCATAGAACAAGAACACGTGAATGCTTCGTTTAGAAATAATTTCATCGTCCTCGATTTTCACCCCAATTCCATGCCAAGCGTGCAACGAGATCATTGTCATTATAAGTTAGTAATGCTAACACTACTCATATGCCCTAATCACGTACTTATTCTCCCATTATTCCTAAGTTGTATCTCTTATATTTTATTTTGTCTTGAATGTTTCACGAGGATACATTGTTGACTTATGCGATAATAGAGATTTAGGTCTAAAAATAGAGTCCTAACGGTGTAACTAAGACCATCAAATCAATAACCCCTCCTAATAGACAACGATGTCAAAAAATTAAGTCAACAAGAAGAATCGATAAACACGGTTTTATAACGGTTTTGAACATGAGACTTATTACCAAGACTTTTATACGCCCCCTAACGGAAGGGCCTTATTATCTTTGGTTTACCTCCATCTTTTATTCAACTTCGCCATGAAGCTTTTATTATGACTTCGGTCTTGCCTTGCCTTTTATTATCCGCCTCATCGGTGGTTTTATTAGCCAAAGACGTATATCCTCACGCTAAAGCGAATTTTGGATCTTTAAAGCTTCGAAGATTAAGGCTTGATTCACTTTCAATTTTGCATAGATTTTAGGCCTTGTAGGGCTTCAAATTGTTTGCTAGATTTAGGTGAGCACTTGAAATCTTATTATTGGGTGAAGCTTTCGATTATTCGGGTGCCAATACTTCAAAACCGTGACGCTGGCGATACCTTAATGTCTTCCCAATTTAATTACACGGAAGCTACTAGAAAAGACTAGAAACCCAACAATCCTAACTAAACCTCTAAGTCAATATTTATTAAGCAAAAAATATTTACAAGCGAAGGGAGAATAAGCAAACAACGAGAACACATGAGTTTTTGAAAGAATACGAGTACTCTACGTTTAGCATAGTAACTTATAATTAACCCTATCATTTATCGTCCTCATTTAAGAGACTTAGCCTAATGTGTAGTTAAGGAATCAAAGCTAAGTGCTCAACACGCACGGTCGAGTCAAAAATTACTCTTATTCTCGCCATCGGAAAATCTACATTCGTGTCTTCAAACACTTATAAAACATGAGAAAAATTTTAAAATTTGGCCATTTTTAGCCTTATTTTGCAACAAAACGATAACAAAAAGATAAACTTTGGAAAGCGTGAAGGTTTGGCAAGGCAAGTATCTATTCACCCCCCCATACTAAAGTTAAACATTATCCTCAATGTTTCGAGTCTAAGGGTGCAAACACCCCCATACTAGAGACGTAGTCGAATGCCTAATCTAGCATGGAAAGGGTGTAACCAATAACTTAATAGCCGTTTATGAAGTGTGCTAAAAACCTAAGGTTAGAACATATAAGGATATATCATTTGGATATTGAGAAATGTCTCCAAAGCAAACGATCGAGTGCTCCCATAAACGAACACGAGAGGCTCCAATCGTGAAGATCATGATCTAAAAACCACAATTCACAAACAACCACGAAACAAAGGTTGGAAGGGCACAAATCCCCACACGTAAGCTACATTAGAAAGCGATAATATGTACATAGGATAAGCATGGGACTCCCCCACGAGGCACCTCGTTTTTGATTACCGAGTCATGAGCTCGACTCGATCCCCTCAATACTAATTATCATTGGGGAAGGTGACTTGGTCGAGGTAGTTCAAGGATGGAACTTCCCCGCCAAAGTAGTGCTTCAACCTATGTCCATTCACCTTGAAGTTAGGACCATCATCTTGAGCTAGCTCGATGGTCCCATAAGGAAACACTTGAGTCACGGTGAATGGACCGGACCAACGGGATTTCAATTTATCGGAAAAGATTTTTAATCTTGAATTAAAAAGCAAAACTTGATCCCCAATGTTAAAAACCCGGTTTTTAATTTTAGAATCATGCAACTTTTTAGTTTTCTATTTATAAATCAATGAATTTTCATAAGCAATATCCCTCAATTCATCTAATTCATTCAATTGCATTTTCTGGTGTTTTCCCGCGGTCTCCATATCATCATTACAATGCTTTAGGGCCCAATAAGCCTTGTGTTCTAATTCGATAGGCAAATGACAATTCTTTCCATACACAAGCTTATAGGGAGTGCACCCAATGTGCGTCTTATAAGCGGTCCTAAAGGCCCATAAAGCATCGTCTAACTTATCCGACCAAGATTGTCGGTTTTCCCCAACGGATCTCTCCAAGATCCTCTTCAACGCTCGGTTTGAAACCTCGACTTGCCCACTCGTTTGTGGGTGATAAGCCGTAGAAAGCCGATGTGTAACCCCATATTTCCTTAGAACCCTTTCAAATTGGTCGTTACAAAAATGGGTTCCACGATCGCTTATGATAGCACGAGGGGTTCCAAACCGAGAAAACAATTGCTTCAAAAACTTGACTACCACACGAGCATCATTGGTGGGCAAGGCCTTGGCCTCCACCCACTTAGAAAGGTAGTCAACCGCAACGAGAATGTACTTATTACCACGAGATGATGGGAACGGCCCCATAAAGTCTATACCCCAAACGTCAAAGATCTCACATACTTGAATGATATTTTGTGGCATTTCATCTTTTTGTGAGGCTTTTCCTTGTCGTTGGCATGCATCACACGACTTCACAAGATCTTGTGCATCTCGGTAAATAGTAGGCCAAAAGAAGCCGGCATCAAACACCTTTTTAGCCGTGAGATTAGCACCGTGGTGACCACCCGTGGGTCCCTCATGGCAAGCTCTAAGGATGTTAGAAGCTTCGGTGCCAAATACACAACGTCGGATGATTTGATCCGCACAAGTTCGAAACAAGTAAGGGTCGTTCCAAAAGTAGAACTTGACGTCACGAAAGAATTTTCGTTTTTCTTGAGTCGTCATACCCTAATGATGAAGTTACCCGCATGGTAATTTGCAAAGTCCGCAAACCATGGGGTGGAAGAATCAAGCTTAGAATTCACTACACCAAGTGTCTCGAGCGGAAATGTTTCGGTGATTTCCTTGGGCTCGTAAACACTTTGGTGAGGATGTTCCAAACGAGAGAGATGATCGGCCGCTAGATTCTCGACTCCTTTTTTGTCAACGATGGTGTGATCAAATTCTTGAAGGAGGAGAATCCAACGAAGTAATCTCGGCTTAGCATCTTGCTTTGCCATGAGATACTTAATAGCCGAATGGTCCGTATACACTATGCATTTAGCTAAGACGAGGTAAGGTCGGAACTTCTCAAATGCATACACCACGGCAAGGAACTCCTTTTCCGTTGTAGTGTATTTAAGTTGAGCCTCGGTCATCGTCTTGCTAGCATAGTGAATAGGCAAAAAGTGCTTATCATGACGTTGCCCCAAAACGGCCCCTATAGCGTAATCACTTGCATCACACATAAGTTCGAAGGGGAGGTTCCAATTGGGAGCAACAAGAATGGGAGCTTCGGTAAGTTTCCTCTTAAGGATTTCAAAGGCTCGTACACAATCTTCGTCAAAGACAAAACGTGCCTCTTTTTCAAGAAGATGTGTAATGGGTCGAGAAATCTTTGAAAAATCCTTGATGAATCGACGATAAAAGCCCGCGTGGCCTAGGAAACTCCTAACTCCCTTAACGGTTTTGGGATGAGGTAATTTGGCGATGACGTCTACCTTAGCTTGATCTACCTCAATCCCCGCTTTCGAGACCTTGTGCCCTAAGACGATTCCACTCTTAACCATAAAATGACATTTTTCCCAATTGAGCACAAGGTTGGTTTCCTCACAACGTTTCAACATTCTCTCTAGATTCGACAAACACGAAGTGAAAGAATCACCAAACACGGAAAAGTCATCCATGAAGACTTCCATCGTCTTCCCGATCATGTCATGAAAAATAGCCATCATGCACCTTTGAAAGGTTCCCGGTGCATTACAAAGTCCGAATGGCATTCTACGATAGGCAAACGTTCCATATGGACACGTAAACGTAGTTTTTTCTTGATCACGAGGATCGATGGGAATTTGAAAGTAACCGGAAAAACCATCTAAAAAGCAATAGAAATCGTTTCCCGCAAGACGCTCCAACATTTGGTCCATGAAAGGCAAGGGAAAATGGTCTTTTCGAGTGGCTTCATTCAACTTTCGATAGTCAATGCACACTCTCCATCCGGTCACGAGTCTAGTGGGAATCAACTCGTTGGCATCGTTTGGCACAACGGTCATCCCTCCCTTTTTAGGGACACAATGAATAGGACTCACCCAAGGGCTATCGGAAATAGGGTAAATCATTCCCGCGTCAAGGAGTTTAAGGACCTCATTTTTGATGACGTCATGAATTTTGGGGTTCACCCTCCTTTGACTTTGGATTGTGGGCTTGAAATCTTCCTCCATTAAGATTTTGTGGGTACAAAATTTGGGATCGATTCCCTTAATGTCGGATAACTTCCACGCAATCGCCCCTTTGTGATCCTTTAGAACATCGACAAGTGCGGTTTTTTCATCATTCGAAAGATCCTTCGCAATAATAACCGGCAACTTGTCGTCCTCCTCCAAATAGACATATTCGAGGTGAGGATGTAAATCATTCAACTCGAGGATAGGTGGTTCCTCAAGTGAAGATTTGGGCTCGATACTCATAACCTCCTCGGGTGGAGGAAATGGGAAATCGTTGAGAAAATCCTTGATAATTGAGAAGTCCTCATCGTTGTCGAGGTCTTCGTCACAAGTACGTGGAACATTACATTCTTCCAACGTAAAACCACCACCTTCAAAAGGAGTGAAGGTTGGTGTCGAATTATCAAGAATTGGATCTAACATAGTGGGATTGCCACTAGTTTCTTCATCACCAAACCCTAAAACTTCTTGTGAAAATTCCTCGCAAACCACGTCGATCATATCAACGAGATTTATGGTAGCAACGGAATAAACATGAGAAAGTTGAGAATTTTGAGTTGCGTTTATAACAAGTTCCTCGTCGTTGAAACGTAAGGTGATCTTTCTAGCATGTACATCAATTAAAGCCATAGACGTATCTAAAAACGAACGACCTAAAATAAGAGGAACTTGAGGATCCGTGGGGATATCAACAACGATAAAGTCTACGGGATAGTAGAACTTCCCCACTTTCACAAAAACGTCTTCCGCCAAACCACATGCGAGAATCGTGGAATGGTCGGCCAACTCAATAGACATTCGTGAAGGAGTAAGATAAGGAAGATTGAGCAACTTGAAGATTACGAGTGGCATCAAGTTAATGCTAGCACCAAGATCGGCCAAGGCATAGCATTCTTCCATATCTTGAATTGCACAAGGGATCAAAAATTTACCGGGATCACCGACTTTTTGAGGTATGCGATTAAGATAAACCGACGAACAACTAGACATTTGGTGCAATTTCTCCTTGTTGTTCAACATACTCTTAAAGTTAGCGGCAAATCGAGGCATCATGACCAAAGCATCGGCGAAACTCACATTAAGGTGCAACTCACGAAACATTTTCATAAAAAGCTCAAATTGGTAGTTGTCGCGCTCTTGTCGTTTCTCCTTCCTAAGTCTCGATGGGTAAGGCAAGGGTGGTGTGGGTTGGGGCATAGGCATAGCCTTTGGAATCTCGGGTTCCAATGTTGGTAAAGGGTCGACCGTAGGTGTGGCATGAGCGGTACTTTGTGGGATTGAAATATGCTCCTTTTCGACCACCACCTCGGGTTCTTCCTCAATTTCCTCCACCGTTGGAGTAATTGGTTGAGGAGTCGGTTCTATAAGTGTCTTACCACTTCGTGCGGTAATCACTTTCATCTCTCCCTTCGGGTTTGAAACGGTGTTACTAGGAAGACCACTTGAAGTAGAGGCTTTGTTTCCCATGACGGCTTCTAAAATGGCATTAAGCTTAGCATCTTGACTATTAAACTTCAAATCTTGACTAGCGGCTTTTTGGTCAATTCTTTGTTCAAGCCTAGCATGACTTTGTTCAATCTTATTGTTTTGACCTCTAATTTGATTAGCAAAATCATTTTTCAACTCATTTCTCATGTTAAGATTTTCCTTCACAAAATTAGCTAAATCCTTGGTGTTTTTAGCCGTGTCCCTAGCTTGACTAGCCAATTGCTCTTGTATGTTTTCCAAAATCTTATCATTTGCCGTGGCGTAATTCAAAAAGTCCATTGGAAGTTCTTTAGTGTAAACATTTTGAAGACCTTGACTTGTGTTTTGAAAATTACGGTTTTGATTTTGATTTTGCAATTGGCTACTAGTTCCTTGATTCCCATAGTTGTTATTACCCTTGAAATTGTTCCTTTGATTGCTTTGGTAACCAACTTGATTGTTTCGATAATTGTTAGCGTTTTAATTTGGTGGAAAACCCGGTGGAGTCAATTGATTAGTGCGAGGAACTTGACCGTTTTGGTTATAAGTTCCCGCGGCCGCGAAGGTACTCGAAGTGTTACCACCGTTGGTAATGCACTCGGAATAATCGTAAGCTCCACCACAATACATACAAGAAACCTCAACCGCTTTAATCGTAGCGGGAGTGGGTTGTGCACCAACTTTAAACTCAATTAACAATCCTTTCAACTTATCAAAAATCTTGTTCTCCAATTTAGCCTCGATTTGACAAGCATCAACGGTGTGTGACAATGAAGGCGAAGACGAAGTCTTACGAGCACTTGACGTGCTACGAGGACTATAGACCTTAGACCTATTCTCAATGATTAACAATGCTTCTTCGACCGTCTTACACAAAAAATTACCACCCGCGGCGGCATTAAGATAATCACGCTCATGATCGTTCAAGCCATTGTAAAACGTGTCAATTTGATGCAAATAGGAAAAACCATGATGAGGACATTCGTGCAACATTTCCTTAAACCTATTCCAAGCCGTTGAAAAACTCTCATTATACTCTTGCGAAAACTTTGAAATCTCGTTTTTCAAGTGCGTAGTCTTAGAGGGCGGAAAAAATTGGTTCACGAATTTTGAAACGAGATCCTTCCACGTCAATATAGAATTGGGTGGCTCTTTCTCTAACCAAATTTTTGCGGGCCCCGCTAAGGAATATGGAAAAAGCATCATCTTAATCGAGTCGTTTGAGACGTCCTTAAACTTGCAAGTGGCGGTGAGACGATTAAATTGGCGAATGTGATTATGAGGGTTGTCCTTTTCGTCACCTCGAAACTTTTTGTTTTGAATCATGGACAACAAACCCGTCTTAACCTCAAAATTCTCCGCAAGGATAGCGGGAATCACAATCGCTTCTCCATAACCCTCGGTGGGTGCTTGAAGCAACTCCATCATAGTTCGATTAGCCATGGGTGCTTCTTTCACTACAATGGGTTCGTCAATAGGAGACTCCTCACTAGAAGGAGTGATGGATTTGTTTCTTCGTTTACGAGCACGTCTTGCTTTAAAGAGAGTTTGCATAAACGTCACGTACAACGAGAAGGCGAGCAAAGAAGATTCTTTTTTGTGTTTTTACTTTTTCAATTTTTTTTTGTGGTTTTTGAATGTTTTTACTTTTTTTGATTTTTGGAATGTATTAGTAGACACAAATCTACAAATCTCCTCCTTAATCAAATCTCTTTATTAAAGAAGCCTCAGGGAATGAAAACGATCACGTGAAGTGAACGCCTTCGATGACTTTAGAACGATGGTGGAACACCAAATCGTTCAAGAGGGTTTAATCAGTAGAAACCAAGAAAAGATATATGATACTTAAGTAATACTTTGGGCGGCAAAACCCTCGATTAGCTCTCAAAATCAAAATACGCACAAGCAAGCGGAGGAAACGAGGCGGCGCGAAGCACTTAAGAGCCTTTTTCCTTTAGGTCGTGAAATAAAACCGCCTTATACCCACCTTATAGTTTGTATTTTTCAAAATCGAGCTTCACGAAAGTATTTATCTATTTTTGCCTTTTTTCTTTGGTTTGAGATTCAAATACAATGATTGGGTAATGACCTCCCAAGTCAAGGTTGTGATTTCTCACGTATTTGGAGTACTTGTAAATTTATTGTTCTACGTATACAGTATAGTAATAATATTCACAAAAAACGAAAAACCGATAATACGTATTAGTAGAGTGCTACTAATACAAATACTAATTATGGCTAGTATAAAAACAACAGTTGTTCAACCAAAACACAACACGCCTCCCCGGCAGCGACACCAAAATGATAGTGGTAGAATTACGTCTTTTAGGAAAAAGAGCGTAAAAATAGGGCAAGCGAGCACGACGATTTAGGAAAACCGTGTGTGAATGACCCTAAGTGAGTTCGTTCTCGAGGAGGCTAGTGCGTTGTGTATTGAATTTATATTGATTTGTGATTATATGATTGAAAAAGAAAGAAAGAAATGGGATTAGAAAAGAAAGACGGTTACGAAAACGGATTAAACTAAGACGAAAAAGGCGATCACGCAAAACCGTAAATAATGCCAAAATTAAAATTTTAACCTAAAAATTCCTATAAATTACTAAAAATCCCCAATAATATTTTAAGAGTTTACAAAAAATCCAAACTTGCTAAAACCTTTTAATTAATTAGATAATGACTTTTTAATGCTAATTAAAGCCCTAAAAATCACTATTAATTATTAAAAAGTCCTAAACAAGATTTTATAGTTTGTAAACCTCAAAAATAACCTAATTAAGCTAAAAACTATTTTTTAAAAATTTTGAAACCAAATTAAACTATTTTTAAACACTTAAAAACTATTAAAATCACTTAAATCTTAAATTAATTCTAGAAATTAATTGAAAAGTCTTAAAAATATTTGGAAAGTGACTGTTGGAAACTCACTTTATGTGACGACATTTAAGAATTCCCGTTAGTTATCATAGTCGCGCACATTTAGACTAGACTAGGCTCTTTGTATAGTTTAGGTTGTGTGCGTGACTATATATACCCCTCCTTAGCTTCCAAGGAGGGGTGTTGATTGTATTTTGTTCATTTTGAGGAACACACACACTTTTACTCTCAACCTCTCTTTCTCTCTCTCCAAGCCATCAATGGCTTCCACCACCATTTACCACCATGTGAGACCACCGGATCCATAATAGCTTTTCTACATTTGGTATCAGAGCCACGGTTCCATCCTTGGATCGTGTTTATTTATGCGATTTGGTGGTCTATATCATTTCTTGTGTCTCGTTTATATTGTTTCTGTCCATTATCACAAAATTTTTTTGGGTCACGTCATTTTATTCAGTCCATTTGTCCAAACAGTAGCAAGTTTTTGGGTCTTATCATATCTTTTTGTGTCACGGTTATCATAATCTTCATGGTCAAAAGTCTTATCTTTCTGGGTTTATCTTTCTGTGTTTATACAACCAGAAAAGGAAAAAGTCTGCAGTTCCATCTTTTTAGGGTCATTCAAAACCCTTTTCAGATTGGGTTTTTAGATTGGTTATTCAGATTGACTTTCAGATTGGGTTTTCAGATTGCCTTTTCCGATTGTACTTTCAGATTGGGTATTCAGATTGGCCTTTTCAGATTGGGTTTCAGATTAGACTTTCGGATTGGTCATTCCGATTGGGGAGCTCGTTTGATTCCGATGAGACATACCAAAACATTCCGATGATGACTCATAAAACAAACATTCCGATTGGATTGTTTTTTTTTACATTCCGATTGGCCTGTTTTTTGTTTAAGACTTGTGAACAAAAATGTGACTTAAAACCAATTTCCACCAACCGTGTCAACTCGGTAATTACCGAGTTGACTCAGATCACTCACTGAGTCGCCATAACTATTCATTGACTCAGTCATCCCAACTGTTTAACACACTGACTCGACAAACTCATTCCATCCTTTTTACACCTCAACACCACAAATCTAATACCTAAAGCCCATCGTCACCTACACGCCATCACATCTAGACTCGACCAAAAACAGAAATATCAAATCTTGATCTCAGATTATTCGTTATGCATGTGTGGATCTTTTAAGATCTAACAAAAACACGACGATATCATCATCCATCTGTGTTGTTTTCGAAGATAACAAAAGAATAATAACTAAAACAAGTTATTCTCTTTTCATTGGTTCGATTAATAACCTAAATCTACCATGTATCATAGATTCTTGTTGAAGTTTAAAACTTCTTTTGATTTTCGAAAATGAACTAAGATTTATAACAAGTATGTTATTATCTTTTCGTTCCTTTCGATTGATACACGAAATCAAAACGAACACAAAGATCAACTAACTAAAACCTACCTGAGACCTTAATTAAAGGTATCTTGAAGCACTGATCTTGGTCGGTTCAAGTATTTAATCATCGGTATACAAGGTTGTAATCAGGTTATGTTTTTGTAATTGTGTTTTGATATGGTTATCGAAGATGCGATTGATGAATATGTTGTGTTCAAGATGGAGGATGTGTGAGATTAAGATTGAGACGAGATTGAATTTTTTGTGGCTGTTTTGTTTTTGTTTAGATGAGATTTGGGAGTGTTTTAGATGAGGGGACGGAGGTTACGAGGAGAGGGAAGTAGTAAAAGGATGGGGCGATGGTTACAAGGTTGGGAGAGATGAAGGTGAAGTTTGGTGGGACGGAGTACTCTATGTGAGTTGATTTAGGTTATTTAACTCAAGTTTTTGGACCGGGTTTCAATGGGTGATGGGCCACGAATTGTTTTGGCCATGTGATTTGGGCCATGAAGACTATTTAATGGACTCACATTATTTAAAAACAATGTTTTAAACCGTGTGTTTTAATAACACATACACATAAATTTTTTAAAATTTACAAATTTTTAAATAAATTTGTTGTGTATTACGTTTTAATTCATTGTGACATCCGGTCGGGACAAAATGTGTCGAGACATTGTTAAGGAGATAGATGCTCAAACAAGCAAATTCCTTTTTTGAATTTGTAGTTTTTTTGTCGCATTTGTGGTTCTTTAGTTCTTTCTTCACACTGATGGGTTGACGAGAAATGTGACGCGACAAACTGAAATGACAAATGTGACGAGAATTTATTTTGACGAGACCAAGAAAAATGGGCGATTTTTTAGTGGCTTCAGATTTTGTTTGATCGGGTATTAATTACGTGACGTTGAAGACGGATTTTTCGAAGGCGTGTATTTATTTTATCTTTTACTAGATAACTTGCTCGTGCTTTATCCTAGAATGAAGACTTGGTTATCTGGTTTCCGGGTTCGGGGTGGATGGTTGATGACTCGGATAACTATCACTTAAAGGGGTTACATTGTTGTACTCAGTGTCACGCGCTTCGTCGACGTGGATAATTTCAAGAGGTGTTGTGCTTATAGACTTCTTCATTGATGCATTGAGTACTTAGAGATTTCTCCACCGTTCTTCATTCAACAATAGTGCAAGCTTAAGTCACAAGATCGAAGGATTTTTATTCAGCTTCACGTTTGATGTATCCGGTTCATTCTTTCAGTGGTCACTTCAAATTGCTTTCACGTGGGATGGTAAAGGTGGCCATGGAGAGTTTATGAGAAGAGATTTTCAATCAACAGCTGATTCTCACCAAATATATAATTCAGCTTATTTATTATTCTCACGAGATTTCAGGTTCATGTGCGTACAATTTATTGATGGTTCCGAGTCTCGAAACCATCAAGGGGGAAGAAGAAGACACATTGAACGCACAACGAGTACACGTGATGAACTTCATACCTTCTTTAGATTTGAAGATATTCTGGGATGACATTTGTCATAGCCGCAGAGAAAAATCAGTGTTTTAACTCGTGTCGTTATCAATCTCCAAACGGTACACTACTGATTCGAGGTTTAATTGTTTGAGTGTTGCAATTAAACATCATCATTATCCTATATGCATTCCCGGGACTTAATTGACTCTGGTGCATCTCCGGAAGAAGACGTGTGCATTTCCGGGACTTAATTGACTCTGGTGTTACGATGTCAACTTCATGAATGGGATAAAGTGTCCACTTCAGTATTTGAGCTTCACAATTGGGATTGATTTACCTTCTTCAACTATGTGGGGGAAGAAGTGTCATGATTCTTTCTGGTATGCATAACTTGAACTCTCAGGGGGAAGAAAAATTCAGAAGAATTATTCAAGCGTGAGAAGAAAAATTGTTGATCTACTTGGGGGAAGCTATTTAAAATGCTTCTACATCAAGTTTACGTGGCATGAATTAGGGGGAAGCTAATTCAGAAGCTTCTCCTTAACCAGAAGTGTATGGGTTACTTAGCTCGTGCCGTTACAGTATTTCTACTACAAGTCACTTTAAAGATGAGTCGTTTTGAAGACGAAGGCCTCAGAAGACTTCATCAGCATTGGATGCTTCAAGAAAGCTCTTGTTCTTAATTATTTTGTACTTGATAGGTAGAATATTGTAAGGAATTCTACACGTCGTCCCATGGGGGAAGATTGTTGGAAACTCACTTTATGTGACGACATTTAAGAATTCCCGTTAGTTATCATAGTCGCGCACATTTAGACTAGACTAGGCTCTTTGTATAGTTTAGGTTGTGTGCGTGACTATATATACCCATCCTTAGCTTCCAAGGAGGGGTGTTGATTGTATTTTGTTCATTTTGAGGAACACACACACTTTTACTCTCAACCTCTCTTTCTCTCTCTCCAAGCCATCAATGGCTTCCACCACCATTTACCACCATGTGAGACCACCGGATCCATAATAGCTTTTCTACAGTGACAAAACTCCTAATTTAGTGTCCTTAACCTAGGAAAAATGTAAAAACTAAAAAAAAATAAAACTTCAATTTTTAATAATAAAATAATATTAAAATAATCAAAAAAATTCAAAGTTCATAAAAAAATTCTAAAAAATTACCAAAAATCTAGAATATTATAACTAGGACAAAAATGCAATTAAAATTTTCTGAAACCTATTTAATAATTTAATATTAAATTTTAAAGTTAGCTAAAAACCCTAAAATCCAATAAAATCAAAAATAAGCTAAATTGAAAACTTAAAAAGCTGTAAACCTCAAAAATGTAATTCAAAACCTAAAAACTATTTTTTCAGATTTTTAAATTACCTTTTTCTATTTTTTAATGACTTTTTAAAATTAAAACTTAAAATAATCCTAGAAAATTAATTAATAATGGGAAAAATATACTTTTCAAACAGAAAAATCCCTAAACCTAATACAAACCTAAGAAAATTGCTAAACAATGAAAACCTTAAAGAAATAAGCTAGAAAAAGCTTATTAAAAAGCTGTTGGCTAAAATAAGCTACAAACCAAAAGTCCTTAAATAAGTAATGAAATGAAACTTATCAGTCAAAGTCCCTAGGGTGCAATGGTTAACACGTTTGGTTGTGGGAGGAGTGGCGCAGGTTCGAGTCCTAGCCACGTCCTTTTTGTTTTTTATTATTTTTTTTTTCTTTTAACTTTTAAAAAACTCAAAACCAGACTTACACTTAACTTAAAACAACCATTTAATCAAATACAAACAAGAATCAAACTGAAATCAAATCAAAACGTGCCCAGTTCTCCTTTGTTTCTGATGAACACAAGTGATATTCTTCACTTGTGCAGTTTTAATCAAGAGGGCTTGATTTGTGATTTTGGTGGTGTTTTTGTTGGACAAAAGGCACCCTTGTACTCTGTTGAGTACAAGAAGTCAATACAAACACAAAAACAGGCAAGCACAACACAAATTCAAGCACAAAATAAGCAAATAAGGTTGCTGATATGACTTAAGCAGGTTTGGTGATGGTAGACTAGATTACTTGCACAAGTTTGAATTTTAACAGCCAATAACTTGCAAATAAGCTAAACACAAAGCATATAACTGAATCACAATCCTCAAATACCCTATAATCTAACAATCACCAAGATTTGATGGCAAACTATCAATTAAAACTGGCAGAAAGAATGAATGACTGATTTATGCTATTTTTACCCACTTAAAGCATGCAATAGTGTTCAAAACTTGACCAAACTGAACCTTAAGCACTTATAATACTTAATAACTAACTAATGAGTGAAAATAACAGGTTTTAACACAAAATCAACCAAAGAAATTCAATTAATGTGCAAAACCAAACACCCCTTTAATTTGACTAAAATCAAAATTTTCAAAGCAAATCTATAAAACACTCAATCAAACTGATTATAAATGATCCTAACATGCATATAATCAACTAGTGAACAAATTCAAACACTTAAACTATCACTTAACAACTTAACATGCAGAATCACATAAAGCACATAATTTTTTCAGAAAACTAAAAAAAATGAAATGAGAAACAAGGAGCTACCTTAAGGGACCTACATCCAGGTCCCTTAGTGGTTGCTTAACCACCTCCAATAGGCTGGGGCCTATGCAGAACTTTGTTGAGATGCTGATGAAGTTTTACTTAACAAAAAATGGATGAAAAATGGTCCTTGTTTAGAACCTGCTAAGATCAAAACCAAAACAACAAGAGTGACCTGGTATGAGAGCCAATGAGCTATAAGAATGACTTATAGGCAAGTCCCCTTATAGCTTATAGCTTTTTAAATGGAACAGTGATGTTAAAAATAAGCAAAAAGGTTTTTTTACCTCACTTTGCCCTTTTTACCCAAACCTTTATACCCACTACACCTTGATATCTCCAAGATATCAGGGTGATATGGTCATATACAAGCTTGAATATAAGAAGCTTATGTGGTTTAACAACCTTTCTAAAAAGAAAACGGATTTAAGAACTTAAAAAGAAAACTTGAAAATCAGAAACTTGAAATGCCTTTTTAAAAGAAATATTTCAAACCAAACACAACATGAAAATATAAAAGGTACTCAATCTTTCTCATCAACAACACTTAAACCATTTTCATTCATTAAAAACTGGATTTACAAAGCTGTGAAAAAGGAGAAAAATTAAGAACAGAAAAACTGAAAGTCCTATAAGGCCTTTATATAATAGGCTACAATTGTTCTAGAAGTGAATAGAACTATAAAACCCTAATGATATAAACTTCCTAACTTGCCCTTGGACAATTTTGAATTTTTGAAGGTCCATGTGATGATCTTGGCAGTTTGTGGGATGCCAGCAGTAAAAAGAAGATCTTGGTCGTCCATTTTGCCTTTGGGAGCACGAAAATGCCCATAGGCGTTGATTAGCTGGTTTACTTTTGTCTTCAAGCTTGGATGTGGGTCAGGGGAGGGTTGGATTGATCATATGAGTGAGAGTGACACTTTTCTGGGGATTGGGTTAGGATTAGGGTGTGATTAATCAGCAAACTGGAAGTAATTAGGACAAACCCCTTTGTTTTTCGTTATGATCAGATTAGGGTTTATACCTGGGATGAAGGTTAAACAGTTGAGGTTTAATCTTATTTGGTTTTTAAAAACCTGTTTACCTCCAAATAATTAAGCCTAACCCGCTTTAAATAAACCTTTTTTAAAAAGGATTGGTGGGATCTGATGTGTCAAATGGGGGGATTTTGATTGGTGGGAGGTGTGAGGTGGCGTGACATGAGTGGAGGGTTTGGGTTTGGTTGTCTGGCAAGTTTGACCCCCCATGTTTCTTGTTTCCTTAAAGTTGTATAAAACAGCAATAAACTCCATTCCTTTGAAAAACATCTTTGGGAAGTTGGCAGTTTTGGCACAAAAACTTTATAAGCTTGAAACAAGGACTAAACATGCAATTTCTTCAATATTCAAGGGCTGTTTTGGACATGTTTTCATTCTTTAAGGCTTTGACTTGTTTGTTGACTTCTTGGAGGACCATTATTGACAATTTAGTTTTGTTGAGGGACTAAATTTGCCAATTCTTCAAAGTTAAGGGTCCTTTTTGTAATTTTGACAAACTTTAGGGACCAAACTTGTAATTATGAAGATACAAGGGTATAAAGTGTCAGTTCTTCATAATTGGAGGACCCTTCTTCATAATTCTTCAAATCTTCAAGGGTTTTCTTTGGAAAATTCTTCATTAGGGCTTGGTTCATCGTGCGGCTTCGTTTCCCGTGTTCGTTTTTGCATGATTCTTGTGATCTTTTGTCATTTTCTCAATATCCGTACCTAAAATACACAAGCAACAAACACAAGCATATATTTGGGTATTTTGATGATATTTAATGCATTTTAAGCCCTATTTGGAAGATGAGACTATGTATAAAAGCAGTCTCATCATCCTCCATCACATCTCTCATCTCTCTAACATGTAGATCTTAGATCTATGATTGTTCTTCTTGTTTAGTGTTTCTCTTTATAGATATGGAGATCACTCAAGGTGTAAGCAAGATCAAGAAGTTCAATCATAAACATACATCAAGTCATTGTGTCACATCTATCTAGAATAGTTTATTTGTACTTGTCATCTCATTGTATTATGTCCAAGATCTATGATCTTGACATCTCGTGTACTTCTCAACCGAGATCCATGACTTATCATCATTAATTTATACATCATAAGGAGCGGAAAGGCCTAAGGGTAAGTACGTGTTGACTTTGTGTATTGATCCATATTTCTCCTTCATGAGATCGATGATCTTGATGCTTCATGACTCGAGTTGATAAGGATTACAAATATGTCAAGACATGTTATTCAAGATGTAATCCATGATCTAGGCAAGATCATATCATAGAGTCATCTCTCTCTCTCTCTCTCACTATCTATCACAAACTATCACAAACTTCAAGTGTGTTGTCGGTTCTTGTGTGAACCCGATACTTGGATTAGTACCTACAAATATTGTAAGGTTAGAAGTCATGTTGGTTCAACTTTTTTTGTAAGAACCCGAGTGTTGGTCCTATCCATTTTGCAAGGACCTGGTGTGTAGCTTAGTATCGGATAAAGTGTAAGCGATGTAGAAGGGACTTGTTGTACCCGTGTGAAAGAACACAAAATCCTAGCTTAGGTGTTGGTAAAGATTGTAAGCGAAAGTGTAAAGGTTTCTCCACCGGTATAAAGGAGATTCTTTATTAGTGAAGTCGCTGTCGAGTAGGTGACTCGGGGAGTGGATGTAGGGCAAGGAAGGTGTCCTTGTATCCGAACCACTATAAATCATTGTGTCAGTTTGCATTACTTTACTTTATTGATTTATCCTTATACTTGCATTGCTTGCGTGTGTCGTAATAACTCAATGTGCTACTTGATTCATATAGTCCTTGACTATAAACAAATGCTTCTCATAATAAGTCCTCCTTAATGGACATTTGATACAAAAAGTTTTAAAAACGTATTAACCCCCCTCTACGTTTTCCACAGTAGTTCTCTACAATTGGCATCAAAGCAGGTAACTCTAATTTCTTAAAAACAAATGGTTTTTAAAATAGGGCACAGTCCATGTATCAAATTACCTTTGAAGCGGGATAAAATATGAGAAGCGTTTTTTTGTTTATTGGTTGCAAATTTTATTGTTAGTATACCTTGCTATATTAGCTTGAAGATTTTCATTAAACATAAATAAAGACATTTTAAAAAGGATTGGTGAGTGCCGTTGTGTGTCCATAAAGAAACTTACAAAATACGGTTTTTAAATGAGTGTTTGGCACAACAATTAATTTTGTTAAAAAATCATTTCTGTAAACTTATGGATAAGTCTCATAAGTAGAAATGATGTTTAAGATGTGTATTATATGTTTGTTATCAAGTCTAGTAAGTCCTATGCATTTCCGATATGTCAAAACACAAATTTTGGGGAAAAATTGTAGTCTGTCCTATAGACTCACGGACCCAAATAAGTGGGCGACGAACCCCTTTCAATAAGGGTCTGACGGGATCCGTGATCCTCTGTGCTGCATTTTTTCAACCAACTTCAAAATGCCATAACTTTTAACCATAAGTCCGTAGAAATCGTGACACCTATCCTAATAAAGGTAATTAAGTCTACTTTCATATAAAAACACTCTTAAGTTCTGGTTAGATTCATAAGATAGTGAAACAAGTCAAAAAGTAATAAGGTGTCTAAAATTATGACCTTAATTTTTCATCTTATTTCTCTTGAGTCGGACATATCAAATTAGTTTGTAATTGAATAAGGTTGTGTCCACATTCTAAAACAAATCATTTTGTCATACAAAGGAAACTAATCAAGCTTGGTATACATCATCATACTTAAACACAACGTGAAGAAAAATATTTGTATGTTAAATGTTACTTGCTTGGGTGTATGAGTTTGCATATATCTTGTTTGATCACTGCAAGTTGTGATTACTTCTATTTGTGACACATATGTGTCAACATTTCCATGTTGCTCACTTGCTTGCTTGTCAGTTACATGATTATGCACAATAGGACATTTGCTAGATTTTGTGTACTTAGATGGGAAATTGTCTTTCACATTGCTTGTAGACTTACCTCACTCTTTTTGCATGTGTTACTTGAACCTAGTAAGTCACTTAGAAATATGAACTAAGTAAAATTTTCAAGTACACCACCTTTGGTTATTCTCTAAACATATAGTGTTCTTGAAAAAGGGTGTTTGCTATAAGATAATACAATGATGTTAAAAAGAATCCATAGGATTTTCTTTGTATTGAGTTCTAATGGATATTTGTGCATATGAACATCTTGCTTATGTCAAACCTTGTATGCTTATATGTTTTTATGAGTATTTCTTCTACTTGCATATCACTATCTTTTCATTCATAAATAACCATTGCATTACACCTATATGCTTGTGCTTGTTCAATTTATCTTTCATTTTATATGCATATGTGCTTTTGTGCCAACATTTATGTGCACATGTCGAAATCAGTTTTCAGTGAGAAATCTAATTCCACGAGATATGATCAGCAACACTCAAATCGGTATGAGAGGTATAAATAACCCAAACGGGCCCATAAAACAATGGGGACCAAACACTTGAGTTTCATGATTTATAGGTATACTTGAATGCTGGACTTGAGCCTGACGAATGAAACAAGGACAATGGTCGTTCAAGGCATATGACGGGTAATAAGAGTCTCTTTAGTACATACAAACCCATGGATAGAGGTAATGTTATTCTTGATGAAAACATCATAAGAACATGCTTACCACTCAAGTATGATATGCTTTCTACAAGGGTACTTTTTCTTGTTCCTTAGTTTAAATTACAGCATACATATGTGAAACATGGTTGTTGAACAAATCCTTGAATCTATCTTCAAAATTAGGGTCAAAAATCACATTTTCTCAAACTGTCTCAGTAGGTCCCGGACCCCGTCGGACCCCTTCCAACATGGGTCTGACACCCAAAAAGGGTCTTTGACCAGTGTTGTTTCGAAAATTGTTTTTCTAATATCACTTCAACCAACATCAACCTATGTAGAATACGTACATATTTTTTGTAAACCTTGCGTGAATATACTCTCCACTCAAAAAAGAATGTTTTAATAAACAACATGTGTCGTACCTGTTCATCACTAGTTTTTTGATTATGCCTAATAGGACTTATGCTAGGACCCTTGCATTAAGTTGGTGTGTTTGTTGTTACATTGCATATGATCATCAATTTACAAATGCTACATTGACATCTTGTGAATCACTTCGTGTGTTATAATCCATTTTGTACGTGAGTCAAATTTAGTAGAAAAGATGGTCGAAGATTTATTTAGTAAAACTTTGTCACTTATGCTTTTCAACTCCTTTTCTTTATTTCACAAGAACAACTAAGGTAAGTAACCTTAATTTGTTAACTCTCAAAAAATATATGTAATGGTGCATTCTTAAAAAGCTTTCTTCTACATACACATTACTTTCTATACCTCTTTGCATACATCTTGCTCTAATTGAATCTTTCTTATTTGTGCCTCTATATTTTGCTTGTTTTCTTACTCAATCCCTATGCTTAATTAGGATTTTATTAAACATGATAGTTTAGTTACTCTAAGCTAATTACTAATGGTCAATGCCTATCAAAACCTTGCTTCACTTCATTAGGCAAATATAAGGAATTTCATTTTGTCTAAAATGAGAATGAGTATTGGAGAACCTATTGCACTAGAAAATCAATTTGACCTAACGGTTAGATTGCTTCGAGGAGAAGTTGTGTTCGTGTATACCTGTAAAAGTGGTTGTGTTTAGCCTTAATTGAGCACCACTAGTGATAGTATCATACTCATTCTCTAACTTGACGATATCGGTTTTCTTAAATATGCCTAATGTTAGTTTACATGGATGAACTTTGTATCTCATTATAAGTACATACCATATAAGTAGTAATTGGAGGTTTGTTATGCAACATGCTCATATGTCTTCATACTTATTTGCTAAGCACATGCTTATTATAATGTCTTGTTCTTGCCGAATTGATGCCAATATAATATGTAACACCCCCAAATTTATACAACTCAATACAGCGGAAGACTAGTTGGTGTTACGGGATAGCACATTACTCACATCATAGACAACACTTAAAATTCGCGTCGTTTAATAATAAAACATTTCCATTCATAAATATCAAATTTACATAGGTCCTAAGTCATTGTATTTTATACAGGTTTTACAAAGTATTTGAAGGGAAAATATTATTTAGGTGCGGGCCATGAATTCTTGTTGTCTTCCCGAGAATTACCTTCAAGTACCTAAGATAAAACATGTTAAAAGAAAAGGTCAGCGATAACGCCGAGTGAATTCATAGAGTTTAATAAAATCCATCAATATAACATCGGTATAAAATTATTACCGAAAATCATTTTGTACAAATCATTTTAATAGGCCATAAAATAGCCAAAATCATTTTATACAAATCCTTGTCAAAATCATAATATAGGCTTTCGCCTTCAAAATCATTATACGAACCAATGTCGTAAAAATATCATACAATACGTTTTATAACGTTGTATGGAGTTAAATAAAAACCGTTATATGATTATGGTTATGAAAACCAAAACACGAACATAATATCAATAGTAAGACCCCGTATTGCTAGTCAGGCAATATATCGTAATTTAATGCTTAAAGCAGTATTTCGTTAATTGGATTATTATAAGCCGCATGACATTGTTACCTTACTAAACCAAACAACGGGTAGCTAAACCGAAACTCAATTTGCCCATCTAAATTAGTGTGTCGTCACAAAGGTCACGCTATGGAAATCTTCTCATACATAAATTCGCCTACCAATCAATGTGGCACGACAGGGATCAACCGTCAAGGCGCGAACTGGGGTGATCGTCCCCAAATAGTACTATTATATGCATAAGCGTCTACCAAATCCCGGTAGTTCACAATTCATGCTAATGGGACTTTTAGTGACATAACCTAACTTTAATAATCCATTTCGTTTCATCTATCGGGTCATTTAATCATTCATCAGGTCATACAATCATTCGGGTCCAAATCAATAAACAGACAATCGGGACAAATGGTGTCCTATTTTATCAAAACTAACATGTTATCTCCCTCGAGGGTTTATAAAACATTTCATAAAAACATTTAAAAGAGTGCGAGGCTATGAACTCACGTTGATGTGGGAAAGCGGGTTATCAGCAATTCGGATGTACGGTACGTGCTTCAATCACGGAAACCTAGACAAATAATACTCGTCTTAGACTCTTGTCCAATGACTTTATAAAAATAACAATTATGTATACATATGATGATTATATATATATGATGATCAAGTGGGTTTACATATTCTCTTTTACTCATTTTAGTGTTTATGTTTTGGTAACTTCTTACTAGTTTACTAGTTTTACCTATTTACGTGTTTTAGGTCCAATAAGCCTATTATAAGTTCATTAACTTGTATTAATCCATTTCATACTTGTATTATCAGTATTTATACTTTACAAGTTGGGCCCAAATGGGTTAAGCCCAATAAATAAGTTTATAAGTGTTTTAGCCCATTTTGTTGTATTATTAGTCCAATAACGTTAACTTAGCCCGTTAATGTCCGTATGTTATATAGTTCGGGTTTTATCGGTTTTTACTTGTTATATATGTTTATATATCAGTATATGAGTTTTAAAAACTTTACATTAGACGGGTTTGATTGTCTAAGTTTTAATTGGCGAAAAACGTAAATTTTACGGTAATAGCCGAAAAAGTCGTAAAAATCATGTTTATAGTTTTATAACTTATAAAACTTATCAAATTACCATTTTTATAAAATGTCCATTTATTTATCCTTATACATATTTATATAAATGTATTATATAAGTTAGTGGGTTTTAATTCACATTTTATACTATTTTTATTTGAGTGCTTATATAATACTATTATACTTTAATTTCCAAAATCTGATTTTTACTTTCATGTTCACCAAAACAGCCATATCTTGAGGTCTACAAGGAGATAGAAGCTCAACATTTTATGACATAAACTACATGATATGTGCTCCATTTAACTCTTCTATAGCTACTGTTGAGTCAGCCCCTAAGTATTTTCTAAAAATCGTCCAAAATAATGAACTCAGATTTGTACTCTAAACTTGTTTTGATCATATCTCACTCATTATAATGATTCCATTGCATAGCCAACTCTCACATGTGTACAAGACATATTACTTACTGTATATACATTAATCTATGCCATTTTATCAGTTCATGACATGGTTCTTTACTGTTTTATACAGCCATCATTTTTAAGCATGATTTTAACCATTTTACATATAGTTTTTCATCTTTTTACCCATGATTATCAACACCAAATCCCCACACAATATTTTTATCATCATATAATCATCATATACATATAAAATAGGAAAGAAAATACATGACTACATAATCAAAATAACAAGAGGATGAGGAGAACAATCTTTATACCACCATGATGATGTAGGTTATGATCAAGACATGGATATTGATGCAGAAACTTGTGGCAAACCAAGACCATCTTCAAGACAACCATTCTTCAAGAACTCCTTGTGGAAAATCAGCCCTAAGACTCCATAGAAACTCCTCCTTGGATGTTAAAACTTGCACCAATCTTCATCTCTTTGAATGGAGATTAACATATGTTAATTATAACAAATGTTTGTGGTTAAAATTGATCAAATAAGGGTGTTCATGGTGTAAAAGTGGACGGCATAGATGAGTGAGAGAGAGAGAGTTGTGAGTTTTTGGTGGTTTGCATGTATGAATGAAGGTAAATGGTAATAGTTAGTGGTTTTGTGGGATAAGTGGCTTCAAAATGAAGTTAGGCTTACAAGTGTAAGCTAACTTATTAAAACTTTGACACATCACTTGTGTGGTGTCCTCTTTGGCCGTCCATATAGTGGGGGTGGGGCAAAACTTGTTTTTGTCTCATCCGCAATTATTTACGGGTACTCCTCGATTCTAGTTTCCTCGATTAACGTGCCCTCGGGTCGTTTTACGAAAAACGTTTTTATAAATTATGAATCAAAGGCACAAAACGAATCTAATAAAAATTGTCTCATCAAAAACGGAGTTCGAAAACCTAAATACGTAATCCTAAGGTTTCCGGTTTAGTCGTAAAGGACGTTAAATTAAAATCGTAAGTCCTAATCTCTTCTCGTAAATTTGTGAGTTTATGAACCAACACAAATTTAAAATCTCAAAATAATATTCACGGACAAATTTATTTTCTGAAATGTCGGACTGTCACCAAAACAGTGTATGTAAACGTAAGCACGTAACGTTGAATCCTCCGGTTTAGACGTAGTCGACGCTACTTCAAGACGTAAATCCAAATTACTTCCCAAAAATAAGTGAGTTCATATTATAACATTAAAATAATGTTTTCAAATGAATATTGAGAACAAAATATCAACCATAAATTGACGGATTGTCACAGCATTTACCCCTAAACAGGATCTTTGTCCTCAAAGATCATCATACCTTACTACTCGCTTCTTATAGAGTTAAAGCCATGTGGGTAGTTCCTCCACATTCGGTCTTTTCTCACAAGTGTAATCCATTACAATACGCGAGTTTCATCAAACATAACTACAGGAATAAGATCAGGCTTAATGTTGACTTACTTTCTCTATCCATGATGTTCACGGGTTTTTGATGAATGCAACTTTTCGCCGATCTAACTTCATTAAGGAATAGTCAGATTTTCACTTGATAGGCATTTTATCAAGTTCGATATACGAAACATAATTCACGCAGCTCTTGAATTCCTAGGGTAGATCCAGCTTATATGCCTTTCAAACCAACTTTTATATCATCTCAATGGTCCCATACAACGGGGACTTATATCCCATGATCTTTCAGATCATCAATTCATTTTTCCATAGTAAATTTTTTTGGCATAACTTCTCTACCCATTTGACACTTCAAGATCTACATTTCATATTCACATAACCTCCTGCCCACTACCGGCAGTCAGTAATCAGATCCTAATTTCAACAATCATTTCAGGTCTCGCGGGTCGAGTATTTTGTAAGGTTAGATTCGCCATCATAGGAAACCTTAAACCTCAAAGACATGTCCAACTCACAATGGGTGTTTGTCGGGTGTCTTCATCTCAACTCCTGCTTACAGATGCTCTAATATATAAATCTTAACAAGATTCGATCTCGATCATAACGCGATAATTATCAATGATAATCTCTCCAAAGGAAAACGATTATACAGTCTATTACCAAAGGTCAATCATTCGAACATACAACAGCATTTATAGTATTTTATATCGTTACTTTACCTCGTCCCTTCGATTTGGGGTGGTAAAGAGTACTCTCATCAAGGTTCATTCCTAATGACTTCCGAGTAAATCTCTAGAAATTCGATGCGAAGCGATGATCTTGATAGAGATGATCGATACAGGCACACAATGTTTACACAACTCCATTAAATATAAAAGAGTCAATTTCTTCATCAAGAATCTATCATTAACAGGAATGATATTAGCAGATTTGGTCAGTCTGTCGACGATGACCTAAATCGAATCAAATTCAGATGATGACCTTTGCGATAGCTAGACGTTTACTAATGTATGAGGCAATGTCTGCCTTCATAATTTTTCATTAGTACAACTTCTTCAGACAAGGATACATTTAGTCAAAAATATCATGAATAGAATACTTATACTTACGAGATGACTACATCTCAAAATCTCCATATTTAGGCAATCACAAGTGGTATTTAAAACATTTAACGCTATCGGCTTCTCAATTCTAATGGTTCACATTAGCCGCGAATCCCTTTTATTATTTATATTATCCTTTTTATAAGCATCGGCTATATTTTAAATTTTTCGACAATTTATTTTGCACATTCATTATTAAGAAATACCTCGTAATTGATTCTTCATATTTTCTACATAATGTGTCAGTAATTACGTTCACCTTCCTTCATATTTTCAAAGTTTCAGTTTCGTTTCAGCTATCATTTTTATCAGCTTTGCTTAATCCGACGTTTAAAGCGTCGATAATTATTACAACTAATTAAATATTAAATATTTAATTTTTATGAAACATAAAGTAAAAATTTTAATTTTTCTTAGTTCGACCAATTATAAAAATGTTCAAAATAAATTTGAATTTAATTAACAAGACTTTTGTTGATTTATCGAAAATAATTAAAATAATTAATAAGATCCGTAAATGTTCGAAAAACCTTCGTTTATTCTTTGGTAAAAATTTTCTTAATTGAAAAGCAAAAATTGTCGTTTCAAATTTCAAGTCATGGTTTAAATGTGTTTCCTCAATCCTTCTTAGGTTGTCTTAAGGTATGCAAAAACATTTACCCCTAAACAGGAGTTTAGTTAAATGTTTTGGTTATAAGGGAATGATTCCTTAAAAATTCTTTTGATAACATTTATCAAAACATATTTGCACTTTCTTTTTGGTAAAACCCAAAGTCTTAATGGCTCTAATCTTTGAAAAGTCAATATAGATTCCATTATCTTATTAATCACACGGTCAAATAATGTAAAGGATTAAGTCTTTAATCATAAGTTAAATATTTAAGGTACAGGTTTTTCATTGTTCGGTCAATTCAGGGCAATCTATAAATAATTATTAACTCATTCTTATTCTTATAAACAAACAAATAGTCCTTAATGATCACAAGCATGAATTTATCAAATTACAGTCTACACACATGATTCACCAAATTTATGAATATTACATGTGCGTTGTCAATCCAAACGACATCATGTGAAACTCATAATGTTCATTACAAGTTCTGGATGTAATGATTGGAATAGATAGTCTTTTTCGCGGACGCGAAGTTGATGATAACCATGCCGTGGATCAAATCTTTAAAACATACGCTAAAACCTTGTAAATGATCGAACAAATCATCCATTTCGAGTTATGGATATCGTTTTCGATTGTCAATTTACTCAGTTCACAGTAATCTATAAATATAAGGAATGATAACACCATAGCTCTTCATGATGACGAGCTCAGTAGAATAAAATCTTTCTCCGACAACTCTCTCAGTTGTACGGTAATTCCTTTAATTCAGATGGTGCTGACGTACAGTGCACAAGCCACAGGTGCAGCGCCGGGAATATAATCAATACCAATTTCATCTTTCCTTAATGGGGAAAGTCTAGGTAATTCATTAATAAATACCTCCTAAAGTTACAAATAACAGAAACATCTTTTAATACGTTTACTTTAAGTTCTTTCTAGATTATAATATTTATGACTAATTCACAACCATTCACGGTATAATTTCAAGTCTAAATGCAGGATATGGACATCCATCAAGAATTATTTAGATCACTTTTGATAATCAACATCTTATCTTTTAGGGGATTTCTACTCGAGTTCCCATCAATTAAGACAATGTCGTCATGTCATAATCAATCAATCCATTCTACTGGCACTATTAACTTTCCAGTTTCATTGTCGTCGATAAGATGTGAATTTCTCAAAGACTAATAATAACTCATAATCCTTCACAAATTCAGGGATATATGGAGACACAACTACTATTAAAAGAGTAAGGTCAACGCATAATCTATGCGAGAGAATTTCAAATCAGATACAGACGAAAACATTTAATGAATATGAATATATCCCATGTTTTCATAATTTGAGTACGCATTCGAAAGCTCCTCGGATCGTTACCCAGGTCATTCAAATGAAATCAAATCATAAGAAATGATAAGAACGTCAATACATCCAGTCGGCTATCAACACTCGGTAATCAGATGCTTATCCTAAGAATCTCACTACGGGAGAATTGGACAAGAAAGAATTGTCAATTGTCAAATAAGACAATTTCCACAGATGAGTAAATTCGACTTAGAAGAATAGATGCTACAGGCACATATGTAGGTGTCCCTAACACTATGTCCTTATTTTTCACTTCTTGCAGATCTCATTAAATTTAATCTTTCACAATCTTCAAAGAAAATTTAGTGTTTAGTAATAATTTCATGGTGACTACTAATCAGCCTTGCATGGTCACTTCCAAATTGTATGTAGGCGCGCAACTATATACAATTTCAAGATTAACGATGCAATACTCAGTTCGTCAAAATTTTATCATCATGTTTATAATAAAAACATTTTCATGCTTAATTCTTAAATTAGAATCAAGAATAAATTTACAAAGATTTTCTTTATTATGAAAACAATTAAGTTTTCCAAGGTTTTTATAAACAACTTCATTTTGATAACGATTATTTATAAGTCTCACTTTAAATAATTCATATGGTGATGAAAATTCAATTTTTCCCAAGGGATACTATCGTATCTTATAAAAACAATGAGTGATCTGCAAAAGAGTGATCAAGAGTTGTTCACCAAGAACTAACTACTATATATCAGGAAATGAGCTTAGCCACTTAATCATAGGGTTCATGACCTTGATGGCACTCAGAAAGAATAATTCACAACGTAACTCAAATCGAGATGAGTACTTGTTCAATAGTTGCATCACTAATGCGAACATTAGGATGAAGCAACAAAGGATAGATAACATCGATACATGTAGAATTTAGCAATCAAAGGTAGTCTTTTCATTAATCACAAACAAGTCAAAATTGTACCGCAACACATTACGTGTCACTATGTCATACAATTCCAAGAACTCATCCTACCAACTGACGTCTCAGTTAAGTTAGGGATTTTTAAAAGATACCACAATGAATACTAATCTACAAGAGTCATTAGGTGTCCCACCTGTCCCGGAAGATCCATCGGTCCCAATTCAGAAGAATATTTTCTTCAATTTATTTGTTGGACACTGGGCATCCTCGTCATTGGACAATGGCCTAGGAACAACTCTTAACACAAACTAACAATCATTCAAAACCTTATAATTCAATCACAAAACTTAACGACTTCCTATTAACAATTTCTTATTCCATACAAGTTAAATTTTACTTTATTCAGGTTTTAATCAACTTATACTCAATGCGATATCCTACCTCATTTCCCAATACTTTCAACCTTATTCTTAGACCTTAAAAGGGTAATAAAAGCTCGATATGATTAACACTTAATTTCCAATCCTATATCTCTTACAACAACAATTATCAAATGAGTCACTAATATTAAATGACTCACACATTTAATATTTCTCAGAAAGGTACTAGTGGCATGAGGATTTTGGGTAATGGTTCCAATGACAGCCTCAAGTGCAACATTCACCCTTTCGATTTCAATTTAAGAATTGGATGACAACGAATCAGATGACATCTTTCTAGGTGGTAACGTTTTGTCAAACTCCACTCTATAAGGAAAGATCGCCATGACATCGATATCAGATTAAATCTCACCAATTCTTCTTTAATATCACAATCAACTAATATCAACACTTCTAAGAATATCAACCATTTTGTTGGGATCATAAATATCCATAACTTGGTTTAGCTCTAGAATAGCTAGAATTCCTACGAGAATAGCTTCGATTAATTTACTAGGGGATTTAGGGTTCCTTGTGACAATCTACGTCGTATAAATACCTCGTATAAATATCAAAATAATCATCAAACAATCATGTAATAAAATTACATCATATATATATAATCCAAGTTATATATATATATTAAAATAGCACTTCTCAGTCTGGCCTTGTCGGTAACTCGGGAATTCTTCGGCACCGTTATAGTCAAAAGATTTTTAGACATTTTTAGAAAAATGTTTATAGTTAAAAGATTTTGAAATGTTTTATTCAAAACCTTAGTTTTAAAAATCTTTCGTTCTCTATAACGAGAGCTCTGGTACCAAACTGTAACACCCCCAAATTTATACAACTCAATACAGCGGAAGACTAGTTGGTGTTACCGGATAGCACATTACTCACATCATAGACAACGCTTAAAATTCGCGTCGTTTAATAATAAAACATTTCCATTCATAAATATCAAATTTACATAGGTCCCAAGTCATTGTATTTTATACAGGTTTTACAAAGTATTTGAATGGAAAATATTATTTAGGTGCGGGCCATGAATTCTTGTTGTCTTCCTGAGAATTACCTTCAAGTACCTGAGATAAAACATGTTAAAAGAAAAGGTCAGCGATAACGTCGAGTGAATTCATAGAGTTTAATAAAATCCATCAATATAACATCGGTATAAAATTATTACCGAAAATCATTTTGTACAAATCATTTTAATAGGCCATAAAATAGCCAAAATCATTTTATACAAATCCTTGTCAAAATCATATATAGGCTTTCGCCTTCAAAATCATTATACGAACCAATGTCGTAAAAATATCATACAATACGTTTGATAACGTTGTATGGAGTTAAATAAAAACCGTTATATGATTATGGTTATGAAAACCAAAACACGAACATAATATCAATAGTAAGACCCCGTATTGCTAGTCAGGCAATATATCGTAATTTAATGCTTAAAGCAGTATTTCGTTAATTGGATTATTATAAGCTGCATGACATTGTTACCTTACTAAACCAAACAACGGGTAGCTAGCCCGAAACTCAATTTGCCCATCTAAATTATCATGTCGTCACAAAGGTCACGCTATGGAAATCTTCTCATACATAAATTCGCTTACCAATCAATGTGGCACGACGGGGATCAACCGTCAAGGCGCGAACTGGGGTGATCGTCCCCAAATAGTACTATTATATGCATAAGTGTCTACCAAATCCCGGTAGTTCACAATTCATGCTAATGGGACTTTTAGTGACATAACCTAACTTTATTAATCCATTTCATTTCATCTATCGGGTCATTTAATCATTCATCGGGTCATACAATCATTCGGGTCCAAATCAATAAACAGACAATTGGGACAAATGGTGTCCTATTTTATCAAAAATAACATGTTATATCCCTCGCGGGTTTATAAAACATTTCATAAAAACATTTAAAAGAGTGCGAGGCTATGAACTCACCTTGATGTGGGAAAGCGGGTTATCGGCAATTCGGATGTACGGTACGTGCTTCAATCACGGAAACCTAGACAAATAGTACTCGTCTTAGACTCTTGTCCAATGACTTTATAAAAATAACAATTATCTATACATATGATGATTATATATATATGATGATCAAGTGGGTTTACATATTCTTTTTTACTCATTTTAGTGTTTATGTTTTGGTAACTTCTTACTAGTTTACTAGTTTTACCTATTTACGTGTTTCAGGTCCAATAAGCCTATTATAAGTTCATTAACTTGTATTAATCCATTTCATACTTGTATTATCAGTATTTATACTTTACAAGTTGGGCCCAAATGGGTTAAGCCCAATAAATAAGTTTATAAGTGTTTTAGCCCATTTTGTTGTATTATTAGTCCAATAACGTTAACTTAGCCCGTTAATGTCCGTATGTTATATAGTTCGGGTTTTATCGGGGTTTACTTGTTATATATGTTTATATATCAGTATATGACTTTTAAAAACTTTACATTAGACGGGTTTGATCGTCTAAGTTTTAATTGGCGAAAAAGTAAATTTTACGGTAATAGCCGAAAAAGTCGTAAAAATCATGTTTACAGTTTTATAACTTATAAAACTTATCAAATTACCATTTTTATAAAATGTCCATTTATTTATCCTTATACATATTTTTATAAATGTATTATATAAGTTAGTGGATTTTAATTCACGTTTTATACTATTTTTATTTGAGTGCTTATATAATACTATTATACTTTAATTTCCAAAATCTGATTTTTACTTTCATGTTCACTAAAACAGCCATATCTTGAGTTCTACAAGGAGATAGAAGCTCAAATTTTTATAACATAAACTACATGATATGTGATCCATTTAACTCTTCTATAGATACTGTTGAATCTGCCTCAAAATATTTTCTAAAAATCGTCCAAAACAGTGAACTCAGATTTGTACGCGAAACTTGTTTTGATCATATCTCACTCATTATAATGATTCCATTGCATGGCCAACTCTCACATGTGTACAAGACATATTACTTACTACATATATATTAATCTATGCCATTTTATCAGTTCATGACATGGTTATTTACTGTTTTATACAGCCATCATTTTTAAGCATGATTTTAACCTTTTTACATATAGTTTTTCATCTTTTTACCTATGATTATCAACACCAAATCCCCACACAATATTTTTATCATCATATAATCATCATATACATATACAATAGGAAAGAAAATATATGATTACATAATCAAAATAACAAGAGGATGAGGAGAACAATCTTTATACCACCATGATGATGTAGGTTATGATCATGACATGGATATTGATGGAGAAACTCGTGGTAAACCAAGACCATCTTCAAGACCACCATTCTTCAAGAACTCCTTGTGGAAAATCAGCCCTAAGACTCCATAGAAACTCCTCCTTGGATGTTAAAACTTGCACCAATCTTCATCTCTTTGAATAGAGATTAACATATGTTAATTATAACAAATGTTTGTGGTTAAAATTGATCAAATGAGGGTGTTCTTGGTGTAAAAGTTGACGACATAGATGAGTGAGAGAGAGAGAGTTGTGAGTTTTTGGTGGTTTGCATGTATGAATGAAGGTAAATGGTAATAGTTAGTGGTTTTGTGGGATAAGTGGCTTCAAAATGAAGCTAGGCTTACAAGTGTAAGCTAACTTATTAAAACTTTGACACATCACTTGTGTGGTGTCCTCTTTAGCCGTCCATATAGTGGGGGTGGGGCAAAACTTGTTTTTGTCTCATCCCCAATTATTTACGGGTACTCCTCGATTCTATTTTCCTCAATTTACGTGCCCTCGGGTCGTTTCACGAAAAACGTTTTTATAAAATATGAATCAACGGCACAAAACGAATCTAATAAAAATTGTCTCATCAAAAACGGAGTTCGAAAACGTAAATACGTAATCCTAAGGTTTCAGGTTTAGTCGTAAAGGACGTTAAATTAAAATCGTAAGTCCTAATCTCTTCTCGTAAATTTGTAAGTTTATGAACCAACACAAATTTAAAATCTCAAAATAATAATCACGGACAAATTTATTTTCTGAAATGTCGGACTGTCACCAAAACAATGTATGTAAACGTAAGCACGTAACGTTGAATCCTCCGGTTTAGACGTAGTCACGCTACTTCAAGACGTAAATCCAAATTACTTCCCAAAAATAAGTGAGTTCATATTATAACATTAAAATAATGTTTTCAAATAAATATTGAGAATAAAATATCAACCATAAATTGACGGATTGTCACATAATACATCTTAGCTCATCTAATTGATGCATGTTCTCAAACGCTAAAATGTCTAAATGTTTTGCATGATATTTTCATTTTAAGCTATGACATCTCTTATGCATGTCTTATGTGTTAGTTGCACACATATACTATGTTTGTTCAATTCAAAGCAAATTAGTATGCCTATCACAAAGTGCTTTTGGATATCTTTTAGTCTCTTAAATTGGTTTGATTAAATGAGGCTTTAATGATTATGCATATGGTATATATGTCATGATTCTTGAATTCTTTTGTTTCTTCTTGCATTCTAGTATCTCAACCTCGAATATCATAGTAATGCAAATTATATGCCTTTCACATTCATTCATTGTTCATTTAGGCAATACTTACACATTCTTGTTTAAAGTGATTGATAGTTATGACATTATTTGGATGTTTGATATCTATATGATTAATTAACAAATGTGTAAACCTTTAAAAAGACTTGTATGCTTCATGCCACTAAGTGTTAATGTTTAACCATGACTTGCATTATATTCTATTCTATCTTTTATAAGTTGTTTCACATGAACAACATGCCTTTTAATATGGATGCATCTATGTTTAAAATCTCTTTTATTTTGTTGGATTTTCTAAAATCAATCGATAGGATAATCTAGATGACACTTGTTCTAAAATGTTATGCTTTGAACATGATTTTCATACACGGTCTATCTTGCTTATGTGATACTATTTGCTATATGTGCATCTATATGTTCTTAAAGTATGTTTGGCATGATTAGCATTTAGAAGTTCCTCTATCTTTTCTATAACTTTGTTAACTATGGAAATGTATGCATATGTGTCGAAGCCTTGCGACAAAATCAAGTTTTTACAAGTCTTTGTCTTGATGATATCTTGCTATGTAGAAATCTTGCACCTTATTGATGAATGAGTTGTCATCTTATGGCATATTTTGTGACTAGCCTACTTGCTTTATAGGTCTATAACAATCACTTGTCGTCACTCTATAATAGTGATATCTTTTGTCGTAAAGACCATCGTTAGTGCAAACGATATTGACTAAATCCAACATTCCAAACACTTACTTAACACGTTTGTGTATCCGATACCTTTCAAGCATGAAACTTAGTTAAGTTGTGACATCTTTTTACTTCTATACCTAATATGTAGGTCTTTCTATTTGTGTGTCTACTTGAGAACATATTGTGTTCATATGTGCCTACTTCTGTCACTTCAATAAAAATTTGCATGCACGCCTATTGATGAGACTATAATTATACATAGTCTCATCGTCAAAATTGGGCTTAAAACGGTTAAAAGTGTCATAAAATACCCCAAAATATGCTTGTGTTTGTTCATTGTGTATTTTAGGTACGGATATCATGAATTCACCAAAAGATTAAAAGAATCAAGCAAAAACAAACACAGGAAGCGAAGCCGCACAAAGAACCGGACCCAAATCATGATTTTCTATTGAAGTCCTTGAAGTTTGAAGATATGACAAGATTTTTCCTCCAAGTTTAAAGAATTGTCACTTTATACCCCTCATGAATCATTATTTACATTGGGATCCCCAAAGTATCAAGACATTACAAGAATAGCCCTTGAAGGATTCACAATGTGTATTATAAGTCCTTTTTCAAAGTATATCTAAACACAAGGACTGAAATTGTAATTCATGCATACTTATTAACAAAGGGAATGAAACTATTGCTGGTCAAACTTAAAGTGAACCTGTTTTAGGAATAGAGGGATCAATACCATCAAACACACAAACTAAAACTCACCAATCATTCTGCCACATCACCCCTCTCATCCAACCACAATTCTCCACATCACCCTCACCCTCCACGTCTACTTCCACCCACCCATGTTTAATAAACATATTTTAAAAATCTATTTAAACTAAATAAACGTGGGAAACTAATACTATTTGTCAGCTCCCCCTAATCACCCCTAATCTAGTCCTATAAACCCTAATCCCAATCCCATCCAAATTAAAGGGGAAAAAGCTCACACTTTCCAAATCACTAATTAGTGACTCCCTAATCCAAACCCCACCATAAAACAACTCACCCCGTGACTATAGAGGGTCCCACGAATGTCCCCTGCCTCACCTCAAATGGCAAAATTCAAATATCCAACATAATCAACAGCCTACAATGTTTTCTTGGTCACTAAGGAGTAGATGAACGTCCAAGATCTTCCAAGTATAGCTGTACTATCACATGGGAGCCATTGACCAAGATTCAAAAATCTTCAAAGGGGGGGATTGCATTAGATTAGGGTTTACTTTTCTTATTCTTCTAGTAAAGTCTGTAGTATTGTATTAATAGGGTGGTTTGTACCCTATTTCATCTTGTTCCAAAATTTGGTTTGTAAACTTTTTATGATAAATAGATAAAGTATTTTAAAAACCTTGCATTCCTATTCTGTGTTCCTTTTACTTTCATGTTTTAGTAGTTTAAATCATTTACTTTCTTGCAAGAGTTAAGGTTCAAAGTGGTTTTGAAAAAACTGTTTCTAGTCTCAAACTTGAAGAAGCTTATAAGCTTATTTAGTTGACACCTAAATAAGCTTATCAAGCTTTTTTAAGTATTCTTATCAGTTGATTTTAAGTATTGTTTCAAAGTTGGTGTTTCAAAGATTTGTCTAAATAAATCTTATTTTCTTACTTCATTTGTTGCTTATTGTCTAATAAGCCTCATCCAAAAGCTGCTCGACAACAGCTTTTGGTGAAGTTTTTGGACTTGTATTCTCTGTTTGTTTTGGTGTGCAGGTACTCAAGTAGGGTGGTTGAGTCTCTGTAGACTACCACTTCCCCCTTTCCTTTCGAGTTTTGTTTGAAGACATAGTATATCCTTGGTCCCACTGTAGGACCTCAACAAGGATCCTCTACACCTCTTCATAAGATGCAAAGAATCCTCAAAGAGGAAGGCATCAGCAAATGTTCTTGCCCTGAACAAGGGTAAGACAAGTAAGTGGCTTGAACCACTCTTGATTTTCTTTGTCTGCTTATTTGAGATATAGGTGGAATTTTGGTGGATTGTTTTATTTGCTAGTATTTCTATGCTCTTTTAGTTTTCTTGATTATTTTTTCATGATATTGTTAATTTAGAAGTATTTGGTAGTGATTTGCAAGTGTAATTTTGGTAAACTTTGTTCATCAGTTAGATATAGGGTGTTTGGGGTTGCTATCTACTTGACTTAGGTGACAAAAAATTAGGTTGATAACAGTCCTTACATACTCTATTAGGTTAATATAGTTCATTATTGTGTTTCATTCACCACTTTTAGTTTTAAAAAGAAAATTTGCATGTACACTTAGAAACAACCTAGGTTCATCAGTAGGCTAAATAGGGTTGAATTTTGAGTTTTAAAAGTTAAAATCTTGCTTGCAGTTAGTTGTTATGGTAGTTTATGGTTGTATGAACTTAATTTGAAGTTTGGTGAGTTTTTATAGATTTTTGAGGCTGTTAAAGTTCACTAGTTTGTCAAATAGACCAGCAACTAGGCCATCACAGCAGTCACCATATTGCTTGATTTAGTGTGATTTTATGCTTAGACTTGCTTGTTTTTTGTTCATTCTTGACTCCCCACACTCCACTGAGTGTGGGGGTGCCTGATGAGAGTGCTTTTATACATAGTCTCATCGTCCAAAATGGGCTTTGAATGCATAAAATATCATGAAAAATGCCAAATATATGCTTGTGTTTGTTACTTGTGTATTTTAGGTACGGATATTGAGAAAATGACAAAAGATCACAAGAAACATGCAAAAACGAACACGGGAAACGAAGCCGCACAATGAACCAAGCCCTAGTGTTGATTTACCAAGAAAAACCCTTGAAGAAATGAAGATTATGCAAAAAGGGCCCTCCACTTTGAAGAATTGGCAAGAATGGTCCCTCAACAATTAAGACTTGTCAATTTCAGTCCTCCAAGAAGTCAACAATACAAGTCAAGACCATCATCTTTGAAGAAAATGCCAAAACAACCCTTCAAGAATCATGAATTGGCAAGAAATACCCCTGAAAATACTTTGGAAAAGTATTTGGGGCAAAAGTATGAAAAAAGAAACTTCAAATATAAAGAAATCTGGATTTTGGCTTAATAAACTTCAAGTGAAAAGAGAAGGAAAGATTAAGGGCTAAAGTTGGCAGACAATGAAAGAAACCTAGGCCAACCAGGCTTTGACACATGTCCCACTCACACCTTTCAGCCAATGGGAACTCACCTTCTTGCCACCTCACAAATCCACTCAGCCAAATTAACTAATCTTAACTGATTTGTTAATTTTGGCGCTTAACACCTTGTTTAAACCCAAATCCAGTTTAAAACATATACTATTCACTTATGAACACGAATTGGGTTTTTCCTAATGGCTTGAAATTAAACCACCAAATTATCCAGAATCACAATTAGGGTGGTCCCAATCATAATCCAACTTTGAAAACCCATGCCACATCATCACCTTTGTCACATGATAAACCCTTGTACACGGTTTTGGGAGAAAAATCCAAAACCTGCCAGCCATCCAACGTCCAATATCCTAGCTTCAAACTTAAGCTTATTTTGAGCCCTTGATGCAATTCCTACACACTTTACAGCTTCACAAACTGCCAAGAAGTTCACATGATCAAGCATAAAGCCAAAATCCTCAAGGTCAAAATGGGACTTCTACAGCTTTGGGGTTTATGTTTTTTATGTTCCTAGTTAGTCATTTGTAGCCTATATAAGGCATAGAACCTTCTTCATAGCAGTTTGCTCTTGGCTTTTCCTTTGTTCAAAATTCTGTAAATCCTACTTCATGTTTAATGAATTGTGTTTGAATGTTTGAAGAAAACCCAAGTGCCAATCTTTTATTCTGCTTGTTATTGTTTAATGATTGCTAATCTTGAATCCTAAAATGTGTTTTCAAACCTTGTGCAAGAAATTGTACAAGAGTTCAAAATCTGATATTTTGCTAGGACTTGGTTTAAACCTTGGAATCCTTGGGCTATAAGTGGATCATAGCACCCTGATAACGAGTTATCAAGGTGTTATGAGGCTTATAAATTGGGGATAATCAAGTGTGGGAACAAGGTTGCATTAATAAGATTTATTTTCCATTTTGTCACCTTTCTATTTTTATATTTTTGCTTCTAACCTTGTTGAATCTTAGCATCTTATTTGTGGAAGGTTGTGCCTTGTTTTGCTAGGCACACCAGCTCAAAAATTCTTGAGTGTGGATGTACATTCATGAGGTTTGAGTTCTTGAACCCAAAAATCTAAAAAATACTTGATTTTTATGATTTTGTCGACTGCTATTGTTCTTGTTGTTTTTATGGATTAATCTTGCTTGATACTGCATAATATATCTGTTATTGTGTTTGATTGGGATTGGGTAACATTGAATCACACTTATACTTGTTTAAATCTTGATTTTAAAAAGATAAGGGGTGTTTGGGTTATCCTGTTTAAGTGCATAGCTTGTTATTGTGTTATTGGAAGGTGTGGTTTGTTGTTTGTACCTGCTAAACACTTGGTTGTATGCTAATATCTGCAAGTTTCCAGACTTAAAACATCAAATTAAAGATTGTGCTATATCTCACTTGATTTTGTGTTTCTTGACCTAAGATTTAGAGTGTATGCATGTTTTGGGCTAAAAAGTGTTAAGTCAAAGTTTATATAACCTGTTAACAAGATTTGAGTGTTTGAATCTGGCCTTGTGGTCAAGTATATCAGCAAGTGTTAATATCTGCTTGTTCTTGTTCATCAGTCACTTTTTTATGATTAAATCTTGATCTAGACTTTGAATCAATGCATGAAACCTGTTTAAATTTGTTCATTTGAATTAATTATAGCTTGTGTATGCATTTGGTAAAGTTTGGCTGGCTGATTTTTGTTAAAAGTGCTTATTGAATCAAAACTGCTTATTGTTCATATCTGGGCTAGGTCTATGAATGTTTTGATTAAACTTTATTAATTGGCTGATTAGAATTGTGTTTTTGTTGCTTATATTGACTCCTTATGATTAACTGATCATTTGGGTGCCTTTGCTTAACTTGAATCCACAAAAAAGTCACATAAGACAAAAAGTCAATTTGGTCAAGCAGTGGAAACTTTTCCCACTGCTCAACCTCCGAAACTAGCCCCTGCTAGTGTAAAACATCAAACAACTTATTCATAAGCCATTTTGGCTTATCCAGACTTGCAACAACTTATTTTTTGTGATAGAGCTTCCTTATTTGACCCATTGATTTGATCTGGAGCTTATTAGGGTTTGACTTTGACTTTTTACTAGAAAACTCATTAAGTTGACTTTTACATAAGTGCTTATCTGCTTATTCTAGCTTATTGCTTGTGCTAATTTGAAAACTTTTTGATAATTTTGCTTAATTAAGTCATTTAAAACCTTTTGAAAGTTGAATCAGCACTTGAGGTGGTCTTGAACTAAAAAACGACTATTTTGTCATTTTGTGAAGAGAGTCTTGGCTTATTTCAGGCTTATTTCTTGTGCTTTTTCAAGTTTTCTTTTTACAGATCTCTTAACTAACTCAAAAGAAGCTTGTGTGTCAAATTTTAGCTTATGGCATCAGCTTATAGCTTAATGGGCCAAAAAGCCCATTAAGAATAAGCTGCTTTGAAATAAGCTAGCTTATACACATTTTCAGCTTTTGGGCCTTCAGAGTTTTGTTTTTAAAATCAAATTTTGAGTCAGACTAGGAGATTTTGGGCTTATTTGGACAACATTTTTCTTATTGGGCCATTAAAAGCCCATTAAGGGGTCTGTTTGGACTTTTGGCCCATTTCAAGGCCCAATTGGGGTATTTTGTAATTTCAACTTCATTTCTATTTTATTTAGGTTAAAATAAACTAGTTTGCAACTTTTTAGAATTTTTTATAAATTTTGGATTTTTATTAATATTTTATTAATATTTTATTAATATTTTATTATTAAAAATTAATATTTAGTTTTTTTAAAGTTTTTTATTTTTCTTAGTTCAAACACATTAAGTTAGGAATTTTACAATATTTAGAATATTTTTATTGTCATTAGATTAATTTTTAGAATTATTTTAAGTTTTAATAGTTTTTAATTGTTTTTAAATAGTTTTAATTAATTTTAAAATTTTCAAAAATAGTTTTAAATTTAGTTAAGTCATTTTAGAGGTTTATAAGTTAAAAAATCTAATTTTAGGGTTTTTATTAATTAGTTTGATTTTTTGCGCTTTAATTAGCATTAAAAAACTATTATTTAATTAAATAAAGGCTTGAGTGATTTTTGATTTTTTGTAAACTCTAATTACATTTTTAGGACTTATTTCAATTTTCTAGGAATTTTTAGGGTAAAATTTTTATTTGGTCACCTTTTACGATTTTACGTGCACGACTATTCGTCTTAGTTTAATTCATAATCGTAACCGTCATTCTCTTCTAATCCATTTTCTATTTTCTCTTTTCTAATAAATTATAATCATACCATTTAATCATTTCATAACACAATACACTTGCCTCTTTGGGAAACGAACTTGAACTTAATTGGTCATTAGTGCTTGGTTTTCCTAAACCGATACTTAATACTTGCCACTTTTACCTCTTTTTCCTAAAGGTGTGTAAAATCACTACATCAGTGCCATTTGTTCCAAAAATCATCCACAACATAGCTCTAAAATCGTCACGTTTTAGTAACTGAGGTTCATCAGTGGGAACAAGGTTCCCACTGCTAGTAGAAATTTTCCCACTGATCTGCTAAAGGACAACAACTCAGACCAGTCACTATCAGATTTGATATTGATTTATCTTTAGTGGACTTTTTTCATTGTGTTTCATATTTTTAAATTTTCCCTGTTTTGTTTAATTATCTAAAGATTTTTCATTAAGTTAGTTTTAATTTTATGATTATTTTAATATTTTTTTGCATTATTTAACTTTAATTAGTTTTTACTAATTCTGTTTTTTGTCTTTTAGTGGTAAAAGTAGTGTTTTTAAGTTTTTCCAATTTTCCTAGTTTAAGTAATATATTTTAAGATTTTTAGAAATGAAATTTTATTTTTCACTTTATTTAATTACTTTTTAGAATTAATTTAAGTTTAAATTAGGTTTTAATCAAACTGTTTTTGTCCTATTAGGCTTAAAAGTACTTTTCTCAAACTTTTTTTTATCTTTCCCAGTTTTATTTAAGTGTATTAGGTTTTTTCAAAGAGTAAAATTAATTTTCTCATTATTTTATTATTTTTTATGATTATTATAGTTTAAAAAGTGTTTTTAGCATTTAAAAAATAGAAAAATAGTTTTAAAAATTTAGGACAAATGCTTTTTAGTGTTTAATTAATATAAGTAAGATATTTGTTTGATAAAATAATACTTGGGCTTTTTGTTAATTATATTTAGTTTTAGGGCTTTTATTAGCATTTAAAATTAAATATTTAATTAATAAAAGGTTTTAAAATTTATTTATTGAATTTTTATTCTTATTTATGTTATTTTAAACTTAGTTTTATTTTTTAAATTCTTTTTAACTTAAGTTTTTAATTTCGTCACGTTTTACGTCTTTTCCTATTCGTTTTTACATTTTACGTCATAATATAATCGTAGTGTAACTCGTCTTTTAAATTTCTCTCTTTAAACCCAAAAACGACACTAATCCAAACTTGATTTTTATATAATTGGCCTAATACATACACACCTCCGCCGAGAACGAACTCGCACTTATTCGATTTGTCGGTTTTCCTAAACCATCGAGTTTAATACTTGCTACGGTTATTTGTTTTTCCTAAAACAAGTGACTAAATACATACATCAATTTTGGCGCCGCTTCCGGGGAGGTGTGTATAGCCATATATATATCGTGTTTGTGTGAGTAGTGCCTTTTTACTTTTCATATTTGGAAAGCGTAAATATCGTACATACTCATTTTTGTTATTTTTTTCTTACTATATTATAGAATATCCAAATAAATCGTGTTTAGTTTTCCTAAATTAAACACACAACAATCTTTTACTATATTGTAGATATATTTGTTTCGTTTTTCTTGTGAATATTATTAATATATTGTATTTACGTATCACAATAAATTTACCATATCTCCAAAAGCGTGAAAACGCAACCTTAATTGGGATTTTATCACTCAATTATTGTATTCGAATCTAAAGCAAAAGAAAAGGGCAAAATAGATAATTACTTTCGTGAAGCTTGATTTTGATTAACACAAACTATAAGGTGGGTATTAGGCGGTTGTATTTCACGACCTAAAGGAAAAAGGTTCTTAAGTGATTAGCGCCTCCTGGTTTCCCCCGCTTGCTTGTGCGTGTTTTGATAAAAAGGGCTAATCGAGGGTTTGCCAACCAAAGTATTATCTATGTATATTATATTTGCTTGTTTTCAAGATTAAACCCTCTTGAACGTGTTGGTGTTCCACCAATGTTCTAAAGTCATCGAAGGCGTTTACTCAACCTGATCGTTTTCATTCCTTGAGGCTCCTTTAATCGAGAAATTGATTCGAGGAGAGATTTGTAGATTTGAGTCTAAGTAATACAACAAAAATCCAAAAAAAAATAAAAAACAATAAAAAAATATTAAAAATATTCCTCTTACCCCTTATCAATTAATTCTTTTTCTAACCCTCTAGTGTTTAATTCTCGTAACACCATTCTCGTTTCGTCATGTCCAACGATGGATATTACTCTTGTCCATATTGTGGAGGTCCCGACGGTGGTAATTGCTTCAATTGCAAAATTTATGGAGGAAGGGAGGGGTATATCTACAACTCTCCTCAAAACGACCATGGTTACGGATTTCAATCCTATGACCAAGCTCCACAACCGCCTTCGTCTTATTCGTGTGATTTTTTTGGTTTGGAGCACGATTTCGGATTTTGTTGTACGAATTATAACGACCCCGAACCGAATCCTAATTTCTTTGACCAATCTTCACAATATCCATCGTCGTATTCATGTGAGTCTTGCGGAAACGCACCTCATTATGGGTATGATTGTCAACCGATGAACCATGATACGTCTTTCGACAACCAATTCTTCGGTTTGACCAATCACCTCCACAAAAGTTTTTCGATGATGATCTCGGTGCAAGTCGCGTCGATGAGGGATTTACAGAAATTAAACTTCTTTTTCAACAACTTATGGAAAAAAGGAACTTTTAATCGTCGAAGTGATCGAAAAAAGCATCAAAGATATGGAAGAGGAGAAAACCCGAATCAATCAAGAAATAAATGATATCTCTAATGAACTCGGCGTTAAGAGATATCGTAGAGAAGAAATAAGTAACGAGTTTAAAAGAGAGTGTGAGATTAAAACTAAACAACTTTTACAAGATTACAATGGTTTAAGCATCGATATTCTTGATAAGAGAAAAGAACAAGAAAGAGAGGAGCATCTAGCTAGATGTGATCTCACGTCTCCTATTTATGATGACGACGAAGATAGCGATATTTTTAATCTCACCTCGTCTTGTGAAACCATTACTCTCATGCTCCCAACGGAACCCGATGCCTCTCTAAGTATGGGGGAGAATAATCTTAGCACTAATCCGAGTGTTGAGATCCCTATTCCAATCCAAAGTGAGCCTACGGTTTCTCCGAAGATGAGGTAAGTGATTTTGCTCTCGATGAATTTTTCCACGAAGATTCTAACGAGGCAAATCACAATAGTGAGTGTGATTCTATTTGATGTGATGATGTCTCTCCCAATGATACTTCGGGTAGAGAATCATTGACTTTTTCGAACCCGCTTTTCGATGATGATTTTTCCACTAGTGATGACGAGTCACTACTCGACGAGGAAGTTCGTGTCGATGAATTTAAAATCTACTCGAATCCCCTTTTCGAATTTGATGACGAGTTCGTTTTACGTGACGTAAATCCTCTCTTTGAAGAGATGTTCAAGGACGTCGAGACTGAGGATTCTTTGGATCCTAAACTCGATGAGCCGGATTTGCTAGTCACCCTCCCTAAGTCTCATTTGGATGAGCCTTCTCTTTTGACTTGTGATGCCTCAATTCTCGAGGGTTTCACCGATGGACCGCCTCTCGATGAGAATGAGGATTTCAATGAGGCTTTTGCCTTTGAACCGAGAGGAGACTTTGAGACCCCCATTTTTAGTGATTCTCTTTCAAATTTGCCTTCGTCTCAAAGTAATCCTACCCACCCTCTCGGTTCTCATGACTACACGTACTTCGAGTACGTTGTAAGGAGTTTTCATCCTTACAAAACGTATCCTCCGGCTTTTCCTTTATCATTTTCCACCAAATGTGAGGATACGATCTTTGATCCCGTTATAAAGGCTTTGCCTTTATTAACGGTTGCTTTTGGGCCTTGAATACATGTAAGTCCCATAAAAAATGACCGAACCATGATAATCCCTAAATGATCACATTTATAGGGATTCGAGTCGAGCTTTTGACTTGGTTATCAAAAACAAGTGCCACGTGGGGGATTCTCATGCTTATCCTTGTAAATATTATTGCTTTCTAATAGTGTAACGAGGGGACTTGTGCTCTTCCAACCTTTGTTTCGTGGTTGTTTGTGATTGTGATTTATTAGGTTCATCGTCATCATTGAAGCCTCTCGTGTTCGTTTTACGTATCACTCGAGCTTCAATCGTTGCCTTTGAAGATTCTGATATCCGATGATATCCTTTTATGTTTTAACGTTTATCTTATTATCATAAATTCATAAACGGCTTATAGCTTATTCGTTTTACCCTTCCCATGCTCGAGATTAAGCATTCGACTTTCGTCTCTAGTATGTGGGTATTTTACCCTTAGACTCGAAACATTGAGGACAATGTTTAACTTTAGTATGGGGGGGGGGGGGGGGGGGTGAATAGATACTTGCCTTGCCAAACCTTCACGCTTTCCAAGTTTATCTTTTTGTTTATGGTTTTGTTGCAAAATAAGGCTAAAAATGGCCAAATTTTAAAATTTTCCTCATATTTTCATAACTGTTTAAGACACGAATGTAGGTTTTTGATGGTGAGAATAAGAGTAATTTTTGACTCGACCGTGCGTGTTGAGCACTTAGCTTTGAGCACTTAGCTTTGATTCCTTAACTTTTTTAGGCTAAGTCTCTTAATTGAGGACGAGAAATGATAGAGTTAATTATAAGTTAATATGCGAAACGTAGAGTACTAGTATTCTTTAAAAAACACATGTGTCCTAATTATTTTCTTTTTCTCCCTACGCTTTTATAATAAATTGTTAGTAAATATTCATTTAGCGGTTTAGTCTCTATTGTTGGTTTCTAATTTGTTTTAGTAGCTTCTATGTAATTAAATTGGGAAAACATTAAGGTATCGTCAGCGTCACGGTTTTAAAGTATTGGCAACCCGAATAATCAAAGGCTTCCCCCAATAATAATTTAAGTTCCTCTTCACCTAAATAAAGAAAGATTTAGAAGCTCACAAGGCCGAAAAATCTATGCGAAAATTGAAAGTGAATGTCTAAAATCTTGAATCCTTAAAGATCTAAAATTCGCTTTAGCGTGAGGATATACTTCAAGTCATAATAAACACCTCATGGCGATGTTAAATAATAGACAAGGGCAAGACCAAAGCCATAATAAACACTTCATGGTGAAGTTAAATAAAAGGTGGCGGTAAACCAATCTCACATTGGTAATAAGTCTCATGTTCAAAACCGTTATAAAACCGTGTTTATCGATCCTTCTTGTTGACTTAATTTTTTGACATCGTTGTCTATTAGGATGATTTATTAATTCGATGATTTTGGTTACACCGTTAAGCCTCTATTTTTGGACCTAATATCTATTCACGCATAAATCAATGATGTATCCTCGTGATCATTAAGACAAAAATAAAATATAAGAGATAAGCCTTAGGAATAAGGGAGTCTAAGTACGTGATTAGAGCATATGAGTACTGTTAGCATTACTAACTTATAATGACAATGATCTTGTTTCACGCATAGCATGGAATTGGGTGAAAATCGATGAAGACGAAATTATTTCTAACGAAGCATTCACGTGTTCTTATTCTATGATCCTAAACGTCCCATTTTGCGATGAAAACAATACATTATGTCTAAAACACGTGTAGTAGTTTATTTAAATTTACGTTTTCAATAAATGTCATACGAAAATGAATATTGGAAGTGATACAATACTTAATTCTAGCATTGCGTGAGGACACAACAATGATTTAGTATGGGGGAGTGATGAGACTGCAATTATACATAGTCCATCGTCCAAATCGGGCTTAAAACGGTTAAAAATGTCATAAAATACCCCAAAATATACTTGTGTTTGTTCATTGTGTATTTTAGGTACGGATATCGTGAATTCACCAAAAGATTACAAGAATCAAGAAAAAATGAACACGGGAAATGAAGTCGCACAAAGAACCAGACCCGAATCATGATTTTCCATTAAAGTCCTTGAAGCTTGAAGATTTGACAAGATTGGTCCTCCAAGTCTGAAGAATTGTCACTTTATACCCCTCATGAATCATTATTTACATTACAAGAATGGCCCTTGAAGAATTGATGTAGTAGTTTTGTACTTCTTATTTTAGGAAAACCAAGAAAATACAAGTCGTCAAGTATTAATCGATACGATTTAGGAAAACCGTAAAGATCGACAAATGAGTTCGTTCTCGGTAAAGGTGTATGTTGTGTATGCCAATTATATAAAATAAAAGTTTGGATTAGTGTTGTTTTTGGGTTTAAAGAGAGAAGAATTAAAGACGAGTTATACTACGATTGCACTACGGCGTAAAACGTAAAAACGATGACGTAAATACGTAAAACGCGACGAAATTAAAAATTAAAGCTAAAATTTAATTAAAAATCAAAACTAAGTCTAAAATAATAAAATAAGAATAAAAATTCTATAAATAAATTTTAAAACCTTTTATTAATTAAATATTCAATTTTAAATGCTAATTAAAGCCTTAAAATTAAATATAATTAAGAAAAAGCCCAAAATATTATTTTATCAAACAAATATCTTATTTATATTATTTAAACACTAAAAAGTATTTTTTTTCTAAATTTTAAAAACAATTTTTCTAATTTTGAAAGGCTAAAAATAAATTTTAAACTAAAATAACGATAAATATTAAAAAATAATGAGAAAAATAAATTTACTTTTTCAAGAATCCTAAATTCTATATTTAAACAGTATAAAAATGAAAAAAGTTTGAAAAAAGTAATTTTTTCACTAAAGGACAAAATAGTTGGAATTAAAATCCTATTTAAACTTAAATTAAATCTAAAAAGTAATTAAAAAAGAGTGAACAGTGAACTTTCTATTTCTAAAAATCTTAAAATATTTTTCTAAAACTAAGAAAATTTTTAAAACTGATAAATATTACTTTTTGCACTAAAAGACAAAAGACAGAATATTTAAAACTAAATTAAATTGAATTAATTCTAAAAAATACAAAATAAACAGTAAAATGAAAATAAACTTTGTGAAAAATATTAAAATAAATAATAAAGACAGAGAAAATTGAAATCTATGAAAAATACCTAAAAAGGTCACTAAAGACAAAAAACCTAAACCCTGATGTTGATAGGCCTGTGTGGTTTTGTCCTATTGTTGCTCAGTGGCTAGATAAGAACTAGCAGTAGGAACGTTTTCCCACTGCTCAGTCACAGAAAAGAGAAAAAGTCGATTAGTGGGTTAGATACTTGATTTCTGTTGGAACAATTGGCACCCCCACACTCATGGAAGTGTGGGAGTCAGTTTAAGCAAGAAAAACAACAAGTCCTTCACACAAATCACAAACAAATGCAATATACAGTCACTTATATGAAGCATACAGGTCTGGGAGTCTTAGCTGGTCTAATTGGCCATTTTGTGAGATTCAAACCATCAAAACATGCTCAAAACTTCACCAATCACAACTAACCAACTCACTGTCCTAGCTTAACAGATTCTCTAACAAATTCCAAGATTTGGAATCACAAATCACTAAAACAGACTAGATGTACTCTACTGATGAACTATGTAGTATTTTAACCAAGCAAAATTTCCAAACTCAAAGATAACTACTAATAACTCCCAACTCTAACATATAAAGTGTGTATAGACTGATTTGAAGTCAAAAGGCTGTCACTACCTTAACCAAATATGCAGATCCAAACACCCCTTTATATGGCTGATAACAAACTTTTCAAAGCAAATGCATCCAAAATATACCCAAACTGATTTCTAACAGTCTAATATGCATATTATTACCGAAACAAGCCTAATCAAACCACTAACTAACACCAAAACAGACAATCCATCAAATCAAAGATTCACAATTTTTTTAACAAAAAAGAGGGTTCAAGCAGAATGTTACCTAGTGGGACCAACATCCAGGCCCCACAATGGCTGATGCCATCTCCTTTTAGCAAAAGAAATGTGAACTAGGGCTTTGGAGGCTTGCTGATGTAGAGATGATGGTGGTGTTGGACTACAACAGTCCCAACACACCCTATATGTTTTCTAAAATGTAACCCTGCAAATAAAACCAAGCAAATAGAGCAAGAGCACTAAAAGCTGACCATAAGCTGTTGTCAGCAGCTTATGGTGGGCTTATAAAACAGTAAACTCAAGAATCTTTGAAAAATGAAAGGTTTTATGAGAAACCTTTGATAAACCAAACTACAAACCAAACTTTTTTTGAAAACCTTTTGGAAATACTCAAGTAACCAACAAGACTTAATCACAAAACTGAAACCATATACAAAAATCCACTTTCACTTCATTTTGTACTTGGAATCGAATTTTCTAAAAAATTTGTTTACACCAAACTTTTGAAAACTAGTTTTAGCCTTAACTAATGCAAGAAGTAAAAGTTTAAACTACTAAAACATGGAAATAAAAGGAACTCAGAATCAAATGTAAGATTTTTAGAAAATACATTAGCTATTCATTAACATAAAATTTTTACAAGAAATTCTGGAACAATGAAAATGGGACATAAGTCGTCCCATTTATACAATGGATAGAAAATTCTAGAACTAAGAAACCCTAATCACTGAAATCCCTAGAATGCCCATGGTCTTCTCATTTGAAAATGGTCAAAAGCCTTTCATGTGATCTCTTGTACTGTTGACAGCTGTTAACTTGATCTTGAGCCCTTCATCTTGACATTGGGACCAAGTAAATGGTTTTGGAACGTTGATTCTCCGAAAATTCGTTTATTTCCAAAATAGGGGTGACAAGGGACAACGTGGGGACCATTTGGGTGAAGGGGAGTGGAAAAATGTGAGTGGTTTTGGTGAGGATAATATGATCACCAATTTGCACTTAATCAAGGGAAAACCCTTTGATTTGGGTGGAATTATGATTAGGGTTCATGAGGTTTAAAGATGATGAATAGTTTAGATTTAATATGTTTAGGGGTTTAATTGGTTTAAATAAAATGTTTACCTCCAATTTTAAAAGGGTTTAGTATATTAAGTAAGGTTTGACCACTTTGACTTGTGATGTGGAGTCAACTGGTGAGGTAGCCACGTCTTGTTGGGAGAGAGAGATAGTGGGGTGACATGGAAGGAGATGATTGGGTGTTGTGAGTTTCTTGTCTAGCTAGCATTAGTCCCCAAGTTTCCATTGTTTTGTCACTTCAAGTTCACACAACCATACTTTGAAATCCTTTTATAACAAAGTTTCCTTTTTCATAATTTGGCCACAATAACTATTGATATGTTGTTTCAGGGGCTATATATACATTTTCTTGAATCTTCAAGGGCCTTTCATGTATAATATTGAAACTTAAGGACCATACTTGTAACTTTTGATATTTACAAGGGTTAAAAGTGACAAGTCTTTAAAATTTGAGGGATCAATCTTGCCAAATCTTCAAACTTCAAGGACTTCTTTGGAAAATCATGATTCGGGTCTGATTTTTTAAGGAGCTTCGTTCCTTGTGTTCGTTTTTGCTTGATTCTTGTGATCTTTGTTTATTTCACGATATCCGTACCTAAAATACATAATGAACAAACACAAGCATATTTTGGGGTTTTTAATGATATTTTATGCGTTTTAAGCCCGATTTGGACGATGAGACTATGTATAATTGCAGTCTCATCACTCCCCCATACTAAACCATTGCCGTGTCCCCACGTAATGCTAGAATTAAGTATCGTAGCACTTCCAAAATTCATTTTTATATGACATTTATTGAAACGTAAATTTAAATAAACTACTACATGTGTTTTAGACACAATGCATTGTTTTCATCACGATTAAGTGACTTTTAGGGTCAAAGAATAAGAACACGTGAATGCCTCATAGAGATAAGTTCGTCATCCTTGATTTTCACCCAATTCTATGCTAAGCGTGTAACGAGATCATTGTCTTTATAATATAGCAACACAATCATTACTCATGAGTGTTAATTACATACTTAAACTCCCTCATTCCTAATTGGGATCTCTTATATTTTATTTTTGTCTTAATGATCACGAGGATACATCGTTGACTTATTTCGATATTTTATTAAGGCCGAAAATAAAGTAGCACAATTTAATCGATAGTTAGCCGAAGGACATAATCTTTTAAAACGGCTTCTCGTAATCTCTTTAAGTTCATATCTTAGCATAACTCGTTTCACGATTTGAGACCTTTCCTAGACCGATATTTAGCATGTGTTTTGAACTTTAAATCTTGGAAGACGTTCTTGAAATAATGGTCTTCTCTTTATATATGGAATTTCTTCACTTGGACCACGACTTTATCATTTTTCTTTAATCGTTATTTGGATTGTGATATACAACGATCCGCCTCCTTTTAGGACTTGGATATATTTATCCTCATACCTTGTTAGGGTCTTTTTGGATAGACTTCTCCATGATCTTTAGGGGAGTATATTGTTTTTCGTCGTGTGTCTCGATCCTTCATATTGATTTTGGAATAATGATACTTCACATCATCTTGGATCTTTAGCAACAAAATGGAGTTCCTCATGCCTTGTGAGGGCCTTTTTGGAACTTTTCCAATCTTCGCATCCCGCTTCAATAAGTTATGCCTTGGCTATGAAATCTATTCGAACACGAGCAACTTTTAAATGATCTTGGGCTAGAAGCAAAGTAACTTTTTAAATCGTACAACCTTACTTATTGCATTTATTTAAACAAAAGCGAGGGGAGAATAAGCTAATAATTACTGCACATGAGATCGTGAAAGATTACGTAACTTATAATTAACTCTATCATTTATCGTCCTCATTTAAGAGACTTAGCCTAAAAAGTTATGGAATCGAAGGTAAGTGCCCAACACGCACGATCGAGTCAAAAATTAATCTTATTCTCACCATCGGAAAACCTACATTCGTGTCTTAAACACTTATGAAAAACTAGAAAATTTAAAAATTTGGCCATTTTTAGCCTTATTTTGCAACAAAACGATGAATATTGGATTGCATGATGACGTAAGCAAGGTGAAGTATCGACTCACCCTCCCATACTAAAACTAAACATTGTCCTCAATGTTTCGATTCTAGGGGTGAAACACCCCCATACTAGAGACGAAGTCGAATGCTTAATCTCGAGCATGGAAAGGGTAGAACGAATAACCTAAAAGCCGTTTATGAATTTTGGTAATAAGATAAACGTTAGAACATAAAAGGATATCATTGGATATCGGAGTCTCCAAAGGCTACGATCGAAGCTCAAGTGATACGTAAAACGAACACGAGAGGCTTCAATGTTGACGATGAACCTAATAAATCACAATCACAAAAAACCACGGAACAAAGGTTGGAAGAGCAAAAGTCCCCTCGTTACTGTAACACCCCATTTTGATAAATGGAATGTCACGCGTAATTATGGCGTGTCATCAAAGCATGCAAGGTAATATGTAGTAAAACATACATGACCATAGGGAAAACCGGAATCAAACATCGGTTCCCAAACATAAGCCCAAAACATAACAAAGTAAATGAACTGAATGAAAGACTAAACAAGCATAAATATATGAAGGAAACAGGAGACGAAGTCTATGGCAGCTTCCATCCTATGCATGTCCTCCAAATGCTCGAGTCTTGGGTACCTGCCGTTTTGGGTCATGGAAAGGAAAGTAACGGTTGAGTAAAATGCTCAGTACACGGATATACAATATAGCATGAAATAGGATAAGCATGTAACATATAACAGCGGAAGACTAAGTTCTGAGTAGACTGGTTAAGTATTAAGAAAACTGGTTCTATAGTTTGAAAAGCCTTATGTTTATCTTATGAATACTGTTTTAACATAAATATACCATAGCCCATATAGGTCATGAAAAGGTCACGTGCATGAATACTTGGAGGGGTGACCTCATCATGCTGATTAGAGGGGATGCCTCTAATTAATATACTGGTTTGGGTAGGAGGGATCAACTCCTTGTGAAGGATGCAAGGCACACACCACATTCACCCTGAAATACTGAATAAAACATGTAACTAAGATGCACCCATACGCCCCACATGATATAATAATATGGCCAAACTGAAAGGGACGCCACGAGCAATCACTCCGCCGTGGGGAAGTCATAACATTGGTGCCTCCAATGTTATGGTTATGGTACCTCCATAACTAGGTGAAACTGGTCATGCTTGTATATGGCTATAGATTATGCTAATTAAACATAAGTAGTTCAAAACAATAAAACAAATACTGGGGAAAACAGTTGGCTGCATACGGGGAAATCCTAATAAGGAAAGAATGTCCATACTGAAAGGACGGGAATCCGTACCTCAAGTCCAGTGAATGAACGAAAGAAAGACTCCTACTTCTGGATCACTAACGCTACATGAATACACATGTGTATAAGTATCGAATCACTGATTACGTACTGGGTTTTATGTCTCACCTTAGCTTACTTTGTATGTTTTAGGTCATGGTTTACTGTTTAAAGCCTTAAACTGTGTTTATCTTGTATTCTGATTAATCTGATTAAGTATTACTGGTATTTCATGTATTATTATACTTACTGTGTAATAATAAGTAACTTTCCAAAAATAGCAGGTTTCCAAAAATAGAAAGTTTCCAAAAATAGAAAGTTTCCAAAAATAGAAAGTTTCCAAAAATAGAAAGTTACCAAAAATAGAAAGTTTCCAAAAATAGAAAGTTTCCAAAAATAGAAAGTTTCCAAAAATAGAAAGTTTCCAAAAATAGAAAGTTTCCTAAAATAGAATTTACTGCTTAAAATAGATTAGTTTCTAAAAATAAAAAGTTTCCAAAAATAGATCAGCTGCCTTAATTAAATAGATTTCCATATATAGAAGGTTTCCATGATTAGATTAGCTGCCTGAAATAGATAGATTTCCATATATAGAAGGTTTCCATTATTAGATTAGTTGCCTTATTTAATTAAGTTTCTATAAATAGAAGTTTCCATAATTAGAATTAAGCTGGTTACATAAGCTAACATATAAGTCTAAGTGTTTATAAGCTTATTTCTTAAGTCATATGATATAGTGTATAGTTTAATTATTATTTCATGCATTTTAATTAAACTATAGGTTAAGCATTTTAATTAAGGTATAACATGTTTTAATTAAAATGGAATAAATTACTTAGGTTAAAATGTATATCATTATCTATTAATAACATAACCTAAGTCATGTCTAAATTAATTAATTATAGGCATGTTTTAAATAATTAATTAATTATAACTTATAACATAAAATACTTAGGTTAAATTAATATCATGCTAAATTAATAATTAAGAAATAACCTAAGTCATGGTTTAATTAATACCTCATGTTATTAATTAATTTATATCCTAAGTTCATAATTCATAAAATTAACATGTAGCATAAATCATGATTTAACCAACGAACCGTGAACCGGGCATGAAATCGACACCGTACCCCGAACCAAATCGGGGTTCCCCTTGGTTCCTTGCTGCCGTGGGACCCACACCACCAAACCGGGACCATATGGTCTCGGTGGTGGCTTAATGACCAAGCCGTGACCCCCTAGGGCACGGGCTAGGCGGCGGCCAAACTAAAACACCCACAAACACCCTTTTTTAATTTACCCCTTAATCAAATACATGTTTATTTTATGTTTTTAATTAGGTTTTAAAAACATCATGTTCTTAATTAATTTTACTAAATCAAATCAAAGAAATAATTAAAAGAAAGGTTAAAAAGGTATACCGAATGTGTGGATCAATAGAGGATGAACAAACACGAACACTTGTACAATTATTCAAGATCAAAATCAACAAGAACACCTCTTTGGTGTTCTTAAGGGTGGCGGCTACAAAAGGTAAAGGAGAAGGAGGAGAAAACTATTTTTAGGTTTTTGTTTAATTTCTTGTAAAGTGAAAAATGAATCAAGTTTTTACCTTACCCCCCTTTCATGTAAAACTTGATGGGCTTGGCCCATTTACCTTCCTAATTTCGTGGATATGGGGCCCACAAGGGGTAACCCAAATGTATTCCGTGTCTAAAATATTATAGTGTGCTCTCGTGTTCGTGTTTTACGTGTTTATTCGTGTTTATTGGTGTTCATGTTTAGTGTGTTCTCGTTAAATATTTACCGTACCTTAACGTATTTATTTATGCTCGTAATTATATTATAAGTATTTACGTAATTATTTTAGTTCATGTTTTAAAATGGTGATCATGATTTAATTATGTTCCCGTGAAATACTTATTAACTGCTTATCATGAGTTCGTACGTAAACGATACTTATCATGTTATACACGTATGTACTTACTTGATTAATAGCACATGAATGTGATCAATACTGAATAAGGTAAGTTTTAATCTAGGACGTACGATCTTAAGGGCACTATTCATGGTAAAAGCATGCGGGTTTTACAATTCTTCCCCCCTAAAAAGAATAATTCGTCCCCGAATTATAGATAACGTAACTGGAAGCGAAACATACCCGAATCAAACTGGAAAGGTATGCAAAATAACGGAAATGAAGGTGACATGGTAGAAGGGAACGTGGAACGTGACCCGTCTTGAAAAGACATGGAACGTGACGTGACTGAAAGGACATATCTAATCGATAAGAGGAAAATGGATAAGAAGTCCGGATGAACTTGTCCGTTTCCAAGTGGCCTCCCTCTTGGAACGGTTCCTTCAGAAGATTCTGCAACTAATGATAAATCTTGGTCCTCCTGACCTTGACTTGGAATACAAAGAGATTCTTAGTTATCAACGGAAGGTAGATCCCCTGAATTCGATCGAAAAAAATAAGAGTTAACGTGCAAGGGTAACTGAAACGTTACGATGCAAGACAATCTGACTTAACTGATAATTAGATACGATGCGCGAGACATAAAGAAACGTAGTACGTGAAAAATTTTGAACGTGATACGTGAAAATTTTTGAACGTGCTACGTGGAGATATGGCGAGTGTAGTATGAGTAAACATATCGTGATCCATGATACGTGTAACCTATTTTGATCATGATATGAGGAACGTGGAATGAACATGACATGTGAGACATATCGTGATCATAGAATATAATGGCGGTAACGCCAAACGCTACACGGTGAGACGTGGAATATGACGGGAAACGTCTATCTGATGCTGGAGAGTTATACTAAACTTGGGTCTGGTCTCACAAGTTCTTGCAAACTTCCCAGAATGAGAAAAGAAATGAACGTAAAATCGTAAAACAAAATACGATCATGAACGTGAATAGTGTCATGAACGTGAGCGCGAAAGCAAGTCGTGGAATAGAATGAAGACGTGAAGTAAGTTAGGAGTACAATTACGAATCTTTGTCTGACCCGATAGCTGAGGGATTGCCAAGTGATCGGATGAGCCTTGGCTGGAACATGTTTGTTCAATCTGTTGGTTCTGAAATCCGTACGGATGTAAGGATTCTACAGACTTGATCAAACTGTTGACAATAACCCAGATAGCATCATGCTTCTTCTGAGTTTGCTGAAATCTGGTAACTAAAATCCATGGAGATCTTGTCCCTTTTCAATTCATAATTTCAGATGATGAAAACATCCCAGTCTGTTGGTGTCCTATCTTAACCTGTGTTGGGAATAAATTAAGGCCAGATCACTTGAACGCTGACAAGAACAACTCAAGCGTTGACAAGAGTAAAGTGAGCGCTGATAGCATAAGCGTTGACAAGTTAAAGTCAAGCGTTGACAGATTGAAGACAAGCACTGATGGAATATGTGAGCTACACGTTTATTATATTCTAGAATACTTCTAGTAAGGATAGAGACGACAATGTATTTTCTATGTTTATCTTTACCTAGAATAGTTGATTCGTAGCTTATTGTACAAGACTTCTTGTTCTATAAAAGAAGATCTTTTAGGTTAAAGTTAATATCAGTTTTCATAAGTATTCGCAAGTTAAACCTCTTTCATTGTAATCAAGTACGATCATTATAATACAAGTGAAAGTTTGTTTAACATCTTTGTGTTTTAGATCAAGTGTTAATTCCGCATAACACTTTGTTACTTTATTCATAAGCAAAGGTTTCTCTACGTGTAGTACTTGATCTAATCTCGTATACACAAAGCTTAATCGATCTAAGTTTGGGATCAACAAGTGGTATCAGAGCTTGTTGAGAAACTTTTGATCTTTAAGTAACGCAAGAACCCTAAAACACCAAAAACCCTAAAAACCCTAAAATTCTCAAAACCCTAAAAACACCATGTCTGGCACAGATCAACCTGCTGCTTTGCTACAAAACAACTCCACAAATCCTAGTATCAAAATTCCCATGTTTGATGCCAGGAACTTCGAGCTTTGGAAGTCCAATTTTGAGCAATATATAGCTATTTATGACTACACTCTTTGGGAGATTGTTGAATATGGGAACACATTCGACAAAGCACAAAGGATTGCTGCTGCTATTGCCACAAGGACAGCTGTTCCTAATTGTCCTGAAGCTGATAAGAAGGAAAAGCCTGGAGATGGGAGAGCTGTATCTGTTGAAGATATAGCCAAGAAGAGGGTGGACATGAAAATCTTGAACATCATGAAACACGCCCTAGGTCATGAGAATCAGCACAAGTACAAACGCTTTGAGTCTGCAAAAGAGCTTTGGGAAGCTCTTGAAGTAGCACATGGTGGCAATGCTGACACAAAAGAAGAAAAGAAGAAGCAACTCTTGCATGAGTATGCTGTCTTTAAAGCTCAACCCAATGAGAATCTCAGCAGTGTGAGAAGTAGACTTCTTGACATCACAAGTCAACTTTCCTTCATGGGAACACAGATTGATGACCCTGAATTGAATGCTACTTTTCTCAAAAGCCTTGGTGATGTATGGAAGATTGAGACAAGATCCATTCTTGTCAATAACACCCACAAGACCTCCAGGTTTGATGACATCTTCAACAAACTAAGACTGTTGGAGAATGAATGGCAGTTGGATAGTGATAATAAATCTTCCAGCAGCAACATGGCCTTCTTCTCACAAAGTGAAGGCCAATTTGATTCCATGAACTTCTATGGACATCCAGCCACTGGATCTCAATGTGTCAACTCTGGATCTCAGCCTGTCAGCGCTGGATCATATCCTGTCAACGCTTTATACTCAAGCGCTGACACACACAACTTTGGCGCTGATAGAATTAAACCTGCTGGTTTAGATCTAGATACTGTGTGTGCATTCATTGCTTCTTTGCCCAGTGATTCAAGGATTACATATGAAGATCTTGAGCAGATAAGTGATGAACAATTGGAAGAGATGGACATCAAGTGGACTATGGCTCTTGTGAGCTTAAGAGCAAACAGGTTTAATAAAAGGTTCAAGAAGAAGATGACCTTTAATGCTAAGGATGTTGCTGGATTTGACAAGTCCAAGGTTGAGTGCTACAACTGTCATATGATGGGGCACTTTATGAGGGAATGTAGATCTCCAAGAAGATCTGATGCTGGTAAGCCTTCAAGCCAAATGATTAAGAGCCCAGATCCCAAGGCCATGGTTGCTGTTCAACAAATTGATGGTGTTGGAGAATGGGACTAGAGCTGGATGGCTAAGGATGAGGAAGAGGACAGAGCTTTGATTGCTGAAGTTAAAGAAGAGCATGTTGAATATGCTCTCATGGCACACTCCTCCTCTTCATCAGATAATGAGGTATATGATGATGCTTTCTGTTCTAAGGGTTGTCGTTTAAATACTGAAAAACTAAATCAAGAGATAGTAAAATTATTAGATGAGGCAAGTACTGAAAGATGCAAAGTATCTAATTATCAAATTGCTCTTACCCAAACAGAAAAGACAGTAGCTGAGTATAAGAAAATGGAGTTTGATTTAAAGGATCAAATAAATATCTTAAAACATGAGTTACATCAGAGTAAAGATGTTCAAGATATAGTAAATAGGGTTAATCTTGATTTGATAGCTCAGTTAGAGGAGGCTAACAAAAATAAAGATAATGTGAGTCTTAAAATCCAGAGATTTGATAAGGCCACACAATCCCTAGGAGAGTGTGTTAGTAAACAAAGAGACTCTAAGGATATGAGTGGGATTGGGATGAAAGATTATACTGGTGTTCCACCACCAGCTGGGGACTTCTATGGTGTCCAATCAAAGGACTTATCTTGGACTGGCTTGCCAGAACTTCAAGAGAAGGAATTTATTCCTCCACCTAGAGTGACTTCCCCAGTTGAGGAATACAAGCAAAAACTGACTGACTTAGATGAGTGGAAGAAAGCTAACCACACCTTGTTTGTTAAGGGAGGGTTGTTGTGTGAAAGTCCAAATGAGCCCACACCAAACATGATACCAATTGTGGAATCCAATGATCCTAAACCTATTAAGATCACACACCCTACCACTGGCAAAGCTGTTGACCTTGGCCCACAAACTGTTAGAAAACCTAGTGTTAAGTATGCAGAGATGTATAGGAATACTAGGTCACCAAAAAGCCAAGTTAGTAATCATGGAACAGGCTTCTTTGCTTCTAGACCTAAGACTATGTCTAGAAAAGCTTGTTACACATGTGGTAGCTTCTCACATTTGGCATACAAATGTGTCAACGCTTCCAATGTCAACGCTGATAGGAACCATTTCAGCGCTGACAAAAGTCAACATAGGTCAAACACTGTCAGACCCAATACCTTTGTGAACAAAAGTTCACAAGTTGTTAGACCAGCCCCATTCTTTTCTAGAGGGTCTAACACACAAGGCCTAAGACCTTTTCAAAAGTCAAACACTTGGTCCAATAGGCAATGGGTTCCTGTAGCAAACCCTAGGTTCAACGCTGATAAAGGCAATCGGGGCGCTGACAAGAGCAATTTCAGCGCTGACAGACACACTGCCAAACCTAGGTATTTGCAACCACAGGGAAATAGGTCTAAAGCTTCTACTAGCTTAACATGGAGACCAAAACAAGACCAAAACCCTAATTCTACTGGTATTTCTATGACATGCAACATGTTTCATTATATTTCAAAGGCATTGTCAACACCAATTGGGGTTAACTGGGAATTTCATTCAAACAGGGATGAAAATGGGGTTGTTATGAGAACCAAGTCTGTTCTTGTTGAACAACCAAATGAATCCAAGTCTTCCAAGGCTTGGGTTCCCAAAGAAAACTAATGTGTTTTCTTTATGTGCAGGGCATTCAGAAGAAGATCAATGATTATGGATACTGGGATAGTGGATGCTCAAGGCACATGACAGGAAAGGAAGACTATCTGACAAACTTCACTCCTATTCAAGATGGTGATAAGGTATACTTTGGAGGGGGCTACGGCACCATCACTGGAAAAGGAACCCTTGTCACCAACAATCTACGGTTTGAGAATGTCTTCTTGGTAAAAGAACTGGATTATAATTTGTTTAGTGTATCACAAGTGTGTGATAACAAAAATAAGGTTCTTTTCACAGATACTGAGTGCTTGGTGTTAAGCAAAGATTATAAGCTCCCTGAGGAAAAATACATAGATTTTAGAACACCAAGGCATAAAGACATATATAATGTGAATCTTAATGGAATTAAGGTAAATAATAAAATGATGTCATGTCTTTATGCTAAAGCCTCAGTAGATGAAAGTAATCTTTGGCACATAAACTTTAAGAATATCAATAGACTTGTGAGGCTTGGTTTATTTGATGGTTTGCCTGAAAAGGCTTTCCACAATGACCACACTTGTGTTGCATGTCTTAAGGGCAAGCAGCACAAGGTCTCATTCAGGTCTAAACAGGTGCACTCTAGTTCTAAACCACTTCACTTATTGCATATGGACCTCTTTGGTCCAACTAATATAGAAAGTTTGAAGGGTAAATCATATTGTTTTGTTATCACTGATGATTATTCCAGGTTTACATGGACTTTCTTTTTAGCCAAGAAAAGTGAAACTGCCCAAAGTCTGATTAATTTCATTACCCAGATTGAAAAGAAGAATGGTAATGAGGTCAAAATTATTAGAAGTGACAATGGGGGTGAGTTTAGAAATCAATTGTTAGATGATTTTTGTGCCAAGAAGGGGATTACTAGGCAGTTTAGCATAGCTAGAACCCCACAGCAAAATGGGGTTGCTGAAAGGAAGAATAGAACCCTTATTGAAGCAGCCAGAACCATGTTGGCTGATGCCCACTTTCCTATAGCCTTTTGGGCTGAAGCTGTTAACACAGCTTGTTATGTTCAAAATAGGGCATTGGTCAACAAAATACATAATAAGACACCTTATGAATTACTTTGGGGAAGGAAGCCAAATATTGGTTTTCTCAAGCCTTTTGGATGTCATGTAGTTGTTTTAGAAACTAGTGAGGCCCTAGGTAAATTTGATTCAAAAGGTGATGAAGGCTACTTCATGGGTTATTCAGTGCAGAGCAAAGGATATAGGGTTTACATTAAAAAGGAAAAACGTATACTTGAAAAGGTACATGTTAGGTTTTTAGAAAGTAAACCTAGTGATCCTGAAAGTGGTCCAAATTGGTTGTTTGACTTAGAACCTTTATCTAGAGCTTTAAATTATATGCCTGTTACTGATCCTGACATTGTGAAGGAAACTTCAAGTGTTTTGGAAAAGAGAATTGGTAATGTTTCAGGTATACAGGTTGCTAAGAAGGATGGACCACCAGCAGCTGAGTCATCTCCCACACAAGAATATGTTACACTTCCTATATGGACAGATGAGTATTATGCTGCTGCTGCTGCTGCTAGAAAGGATAATGGTGGTTTCCAAATACCACCAAATACAAACATGCATGGTTCTTCAGGCGCTGACAAAGGCAAATCCAGCGCTGACAAGACCAATTCAGACGCTGATGGCTTAGACGCTGACAACAACAGTTCAAGCGCTGTTAGCCCAAGCGCTGACAAACAAGGATCAGACTTTGGTGACACCTTTACACAGCTTTTCTCTTCCCATTTTGAACAGGGTGGACCTTCCAATGTCCATGAAGAGATTTCTGTTGATCAAGGAGAATCTGAGGAAGAAGATATTGGCAACATGGAGCGTGAAGTTGAGGACACCAGACTTTTTGAAGGAGGAGTTCTCACTTCCACAGCAAAGGATCACCCCACATCTCAGATCATTGGTGATGTTATGGCTCCAGTTCAGACAAGAAGATCCCATCAAAGTCTTGGTGGATTTATTGCCAATATACACAAGAAGGTTGATACCCCTCTTGTACAAGCATGTTTGTTTGCCTGTTTTCTGTCACAGGAAGAACCCAAGAAAATTTTTGATGCTCTCAAAGAACCAAGTTGGGTGGAAGCAATGCAGGATGAGCTTCACCAATTTGCTATACAGGATGTTTGGGAGCTGGTTGATTGTCCTAGATATGTGAGACCAATTGGGACAAGATGGGTTCTTAGGAACAAGAAAGATGAAAGAGGTATTATGGTCAGAAACAAGGCACGTTTGGTAGCTCAGGGATATACACAAGAGGAAGGCATAGATTATGAAGAAGTCTTTGCTCCAGTTGCAAGAATTGAAGCTATCAGAATTTTTCTAGCTTATGCATCTTGCATGAACTTCACTGTTTATCAAATGGATGTGAAGAGTGCTTTCCTCTATGGAACAATTGTTGAGGAAGTATATGTTATGCAACCTCCTGGTTTTGAAGATCCTGAGAATCCAGACAAGGTTTATAGAGTGAAGAAAGCTATGTATGGACTTCATCAAGCCCCAAGAGCATGGTATGGTACATTGTCCACCTACTTGGTGGAAAATGGTTTCAAAAGGGGCACCATAGATCAGACACTATTTACAAAGAAGAAAGGAAAACATGTGTTGCTTGTGCAGGTCTATGTTGATGACATCATTTTTGGGTCTACTGATCCAAAAATGAGTGAGGACTTTTCCAAGCTCATGACAGATAAATTCAAGATGAGTGCAATGGGTGAGATGAACTTCTTTCTAGGTTTACAAGTTCAGCAGAAAGAAGATGGTATCTTCATCTCCCAAGACAAGTATGTAGCTGAAATCTTGAAGAAATATGGTTTTTCTCCACATGAAAAGGATGCTTCCACTCCTATGGATAGGGAACACCCTTGGGGAAAAATTGGAGCAGGAAAGGATGTGGATGTTAGGCACTATAGATCAATGATTGGATCATTGATGTATCTTACAGCCTCAAGACCTGACATCATGTTTGCTGTGTGTGCATGTGCACGCCATCAAGTGACTCCCAAAGAATGTCACCTTTTTGCTGTGAAGAGAATTTTTAGGTACCTAAGATGTTATCCAGATCTTGGCTTGTGGTACCCAAAAGATTCTCCATTGGACCTTATTGCATATTCAGACAGTGACTATGGTGGTGACAAGTTTGATAGGAAATCCACAACTGGTGGATGCCAATTTCTTGGGAGTAGATTGATATCTTGGCAATGCAAGAAACAAACAGTGGTGGCAAACTCTACAACTGAAGCAGAATATGTTGCTGCAGCTGCATGTTGTGGACAAGTCTTATGGATTCAGAACCAGCTGTTGGATTATGGGTATAATTTTATGCATACCAAGATTTTTGTAGACAATAACAGTACTTTATGCATTATTAAAAATCCTGTACATCATTCTAAAACCAAACACATAGAAATTAGACATCATTTTATAAGAGATTGCTTTGAGAAAGGTTTAATACAACCAGATAGGGTAGCCACAGAAGATAATGTGGCTGATTTATTAACTAAACCTTTTGATGCTGGAAGATTTCAATATTTGGTAACAAATATTGGAATGATTAATCTCACTTAATATGTGTTTTGGAACCTTTTTGTAAAAGTATGTACAGGATAATGCATTGTTATTGGTCTTTGTGATGATTTAGATTTTTCCACTTTATTTTTCTAACACTGACAAAGGTAAATGTAACGCTGTCAAGTGTTATTTTGCCGTTGTTAGAGATATTATTGTCTAACGCTGACAAGAGTTCCTTCAACGCTGTTAAGTGTTGTCGGGACGCTGTCAGCAACAAATGTTAGTTTTATGGTTTTCATCTAAATGTGTAGGTGGTGGTAGCTTTATGCCATTGGATACAGAGTTGCTTATGGATCTTTGAAGAGCTATTTGGACATGTTTTTGTTTATGGATGATGGTTGGAATATTTATATTCCTATCTTGACATAAATTTTTAATGTTCATATATATTTTGAGAACTCATGTATCATAGTTTAAGGGGAGGTTTTAGGAACCTTTAGGATTTTTGGGTATCCATATGATACTCTTATCACAATTCTAGATTGTGTCCACAGGTGAGTATGGGTTAGTTTTACTAAACCATGAGGCACTGTAGCATGCATAGTATATCAACTTTGCATGCTGCCAAGACATTTTTGGCCTAGAATTGGTTGTGGTCTGTTGGGAGACTTGGGAATCATTTTGATATGGGTTTTACCTGGGAGTAACAAGGATTTTATAAGGTAACTTGGTTGTTAAGAATTTTGGTTAGCAAGGGACACTAGAGGACTGTTATGTCTATCTTGCTTATGCAAGTGTGCATAACTGGACAGTGCTTGCCGCCCTATGATAATTATCAGCTTTTGGTTATCTTCTCTAGGATAAATTACTTGTTAAGGTCATTTTTCACTTTTTAAAACAATTTTATTTTCGGACGCTGACAAGATTTTTCCAAGCGTTGTTGTGACCAAAATGGACGCTGACATGGCTTTAGGCGAACGTTGACAAGATTATAGCCGTTGGGCGTTGATGGGTTATATTTGACCGTTGACAATCAATGGGACCTACCCAGTTGTTACTTTTTGACATATTTTCAAGCCGTAATTTTAGGAGTTGTTACTTTCATTAAATGCATGAGATAACTTATAACTTTTTCAATATTTTCATGATTAGTTTTTGAAAATCTTTGCCTATTTTTGGGCCAATCACATGCATTCATCCACTCCTATAAATTTGGCTCCTATTTTTAAACAGGGTATCTATAATTCTTGTCTAACACTTTTCTCTTATCAACCTTCATCTTTTATACTTCAAATTAACAGCTTTCATCAATGGCACCAAGACTTAACTCAGCAGAATTGGATTTGGGGTTCAAGTCTCAACACAACATGATTGCTTATCTTGTTGCTGATAATACTTTGTTTCCTTAATACACACAGATGGTGGAGTATTTGAACGCATCCCCATTAAGGTAATGCTCTTTCTCATGCACCACTCATTCCAGTCACACACATTAAACAGTTTTGGAACACTGTTAGTTCCTCAACAGTTAATGGAGTGACCACATTAACTTCTATTGTTCATGGGAGATCTTGGGTGGTTACTGAGGCCTTGGTACGCCAGGCCTTGCATCTTGATGATGCTGATGGTGTAACCATTCTTCCCATATCTGAAATAGAACAAGGGCTTAGGGCTTTAGGATACCCTATTCCTGATGAAGGTACTCTTAATAAGTACCATAAGCAGGAATTTCCCCCAGCCTGGAAGTACCTCATTCACATTCTCCTTCAATGTTTGAGTCCCAAATGTACTGCACACAATGAGATCAATAGATCCATTGCAACTGCTATTGTGTGTATTGCAACAGGGCAAAAATATAACTGGTCTAAAATGATTTTTGAAGGAATGTGTAAAAACAAGGGGACCAAAATGACTTTAGCTTATCCCCGTTTTCTGCAAATGATTTTTGATGCTCAAAGATATTGTTCAAGGGATCACAATGATTTTTATAAAATCCCTGAACAAAAGAAAGCTATTTTTACCAAGATGAACTCACCACCTCATAGAGACCTACCTTTAACACCAGCCATGCTTGCTGTTATTGCAGCAGCACAACCCCAACCAGACCCCCAACCTCATATTGACCCTCACCCACAACTTGAACCTATCCCTGAACCTTTACCCTCACCTGACCAAATGCAAATAGACCAAAATCCCTTTGACGCTGACACATCTAATGTGGGCGTTGATGTGCCTATTTCCACCGCTGACACCCAACCATCACAATCCCAAACACCCCTTAACCAACCCACATCTACACCTTCTTCTACACCATCTTCCACACCACCTGAATATAGGTTGTTTAAACGCCAAAGGACTGCTGGAGTGTTCTCCTCTGGTGGTCCTAGCCATGAAGCAGAGAGAACCACCACCACAAGTGTGGCTGGTGACCTGGATGAGGCTGGGACTATTGGTTCTGGCTTAGCAGCTGGCCAAGGCAGTCCTACCATAATTAAGTCCTCATCCATGCCCAATGAACCTGACTTGGGAGGTCAAATCCCCATTTTGGAAGAGGGCAGACTGGAACCAATGACGCTTTTGGAATTGACGGCTGTCTGCATTAGCTTGCAAAAGCAGAATGCAGACTTAGTACAAATTGTCAGTAACCAAGGCCTTGAACTCAAGGAATTGAGGGAGAGGATTGTTGTTTTGGAGAGTGCTCATTCAAGGGGAGGTATGGAGGAGTCTTCCAAAGGGGAGGAAGATCAAAGAAATCTGAGTGATAAGAGCAGTCAAGATGGACAATCATTGGATGTTGCTGAAGCTCTTACTACTTTGAAGGAACAAACAGGTTTTGATACGTCCTTGATCTCTCCAACCAATTTAAATTTATCCTTTACAGATATGTTGAGAGAGGTTACACAAGGCGCTGAGGGAAAATATTTGAGCGTTGACAAGACAAGTTTGGACGCTGAGAGAAGTATTTTGGGCGCTGATCGAGGAAATTTGGGCGTTGACAGATCTGCATATGGAGGTGATGTATTCCAGTCATCATCTATCATCAAAGATGTTCCTACTCAGGTATTACCATCTACCCTACCAACAATTGCACCAACAGATAAGGGTAAGGGTAAGTTGGTAGAAGAAATTGTTCCAAAGAATGCAGCTCAGGTTGAATTTGATAGAAGATTGGCAGAGCAAATGATGGAACAAGGTGAAAAGGAAAAGTCACCATTTGTTGTGACTTCTGAAGAAGAAAGTGATGGAGCTAGCTCAGATTCAAGTGTGATGATTGTTGAACCAGAAAGACTTGAGTATGGTGATGAGCTTGCTAGGGAAAAGCTGAGAGATTTAAAGTTGCAGATTGATTTTGATATGCCAGAGGTAGTTCAGATGTACAATTCTTGGGAAGAAAGCTGTATGGATAATCCAGACTTGACCATTTCAGATCAGATATGGGGTTTGGAAATTCTTCTTAGAGTTCAGAAGGATTGTAAGGTGATTTTGAAGCACAAGGCAAGCAACATTCTCTCTGAGTTGAAAAGGGATAGAAGGAAGCTCTACTTTATGTTGCTCAAATGTCATGGAGTTGGATGGACACATCAGAAGCTGAAGGCTTTGACATTTGATGAGTTGGAACATAGGGCTTATCCTATTTGGGTGAAAGTGCAGGAAGAAAACACTTTCAGACTTCTTTCAGATGAAAGAAAGGAGCAACTTGCAGAGGAGATGGAAATCAAGAGAGCTATGATAGTTCCCAGACCAGTAAAGAAGGGATTTGTGCTTGAGTTTCCAAAAGATATGAATCAACTATATCCAAGTGAAGCAATTATTAGAAAGAGCCTCAAGCTCTCCCCATTAGAAGCTTCAGATATGGTGCATGTGTTACCACTAGATTCCAGGAATCCAATTGTAAGTTATGATGAAGATGAATGTGGATTCTGGAAAATTGGAAGATTTGGCAAGGAGGTACACACTTTTACCACTCTCATATCTTTATTTGCAAGTTGTGATAGAGAAGACTTGGTGGATCTTTGGAGGTTGCTAGAGACCAAGTATGAGGCTGAAGCACCAACTTCAGTCAATGGAATAAAACTTTGGACCACATTCAAAAGAATGTGTGGGACAAAAGAAGAAGATCCTGAAATATGGAAGGATCTTGAAGATGACCTCAGTGGTCTTCAATGGAGGTTATATTCAGCTGCTGGTGTGTACCATTTGAGTTCTACAAAGTTTGCTGAGTATTTACTTGTAGATGCTCAGTATTTCATATCCAAGGCTGTTTTGGAGAAGATGAAGGACACCCAGTTGGAGATAGACTATACAAGTGACGTGGCAAAGAATTTGATCAGATTTATTTATTACCAATATGATAAGGTTTGTCAGACTCCTCCAAGTTCTTAGTGTTTATTCAGAAACTTGATCATAAGAGTGGATATCAAGTTTAGGGGAGGATTGTTGGGAATAAATTAAGGCCATATCACTTGAACGCTGACAAGAACAACTCAAGCGTTGACAAGAGTAAAGTGAGCGCTGATAGCATAAGCGTTGACAAGTTAAAGTCAAGCGTTGACAGATTGAAGACAAGCACTGATGGAAGATGTGAGCTACACGTTTATTATATTCTAGAATACTTCTAGTAAGGATAGAGACGACAATGTATTTTCTATGTTTATCTTTACCTAGAATAGTTGATTCGTAGCTTATTGTACAAGACTTCTTGTTCTATAAAAGAAGATCTTTTAGGTTAAAGTTAATATCAGTTTTCATAAGTATTCGCAAGTTAAACCTCTTTCATTGTAATCAAGTACGATCATTATAATACAAGTGAAAGTTTGTTTAACATCTTTGTGTTTTAGATCAAGTGTTAATTCCGCATAACACTTTGTTACTTTATTCATAAGCAAAGGTTTCTCTACGTGTAGTACTTGATCTAATCTCGTATACACAAAGCTTAATCGATCTAAGTTTGGGATCAACAACCTGTTGGTATGTCAGGTACCTAGATATGAACGTAACTGTATCTTGCTTCGTAGAACTTGATACCTAGGAGTTTGCGAAACTCTGAGTCTCTGAATCTAGACTTCTCCTAGCGTATAATTTTCTAGAACACCTAATGTAGTGTAGGGTTCTCTCCTTTACGCATAAGCTGAGTCATGGTAAGATTAACCATAGAAACCTATGTGATTCAGTGTGTCACTGTAATAAAACAGAATTGATATTGGAAAAAAAAAATTTCCAGGGTAGAATTTCTCTTGTTATAGAATTTGCAACATAGTGCAGATATGGTCTTCCTGATCTTCTCTAGGCTTAGAGGAAATCAGGTTATCCTCAATGAAAACGCTGATGAATTTGTTTAGGAGTTCATGGAAACTCACTTTATTAAGTCCATAATGCGGTTGGAGCATTGATGAGACTAATTCAAAATCATAAATCTAGCATGACCGAGTCGTGTACGAATAGCAGTCATGGACATGTCCTACTTTTTCACTCATCACTGTTGGCAGCATGATCGTGAGTTCGATCTTGGAAAAGTGATTCACACCATACGGTTGATTGGACATGTTGTCAATATGTGGAGGAGAATAATGGTCATGAATGGTGATTTGTTTAAGTCGACGGTAGTCGACACATAATCTCATAGTACCGTTCTTCTCCTTGTAGGTTCTTCTGGAGTGTAAGGAACAATTTCAGAATAATCAACTGGCTATGCCTAAAAGGACTTAAGTAGTCGTGTCTTACTGACAGCTAGAAAATTTTAGCGACCATGGCTAACAACGAACCTGTTTGTAAGCGTAGATAATTTGTACGGATTTTCTTGATGGAAAATCAAGCTGAATGTATTCAGGAGCCTGAACATTACTGTACATAATTATGAATCATAGCATAGTGTGATGTTCATAGTCTATAATTAGGATAAAAATCATCTCGTGTCTGTCCGAGGAAATACGTTAGCAGCTTGGATCTCATCATTAAGCTGAAGGAAAACCTTCGTGTACATGGGAATACGAAAGGCGTCCTTCATGGTCATGAATATATGAAATATGGTGAAAGAAATGAAAGTGACATCGGCAACATGACAGTTCTCACTGATGCGCCGATAATGGTATTGAAATTCTTGTGGCCTGATTAATACATGGCACAACAACATAGATATACCCTTGGAGGGTACCCTGAATTTCTTAGAAATGTTCCATAATTAGACGTGAGTCATGTGTCTTGACTCGTGTCTTGAGAAATGTAAGCGTGACATATATCTTGACTGGTATCTTGACATGTGTCCTCAGAAAGTATACGTGAGACATGTGTCTTGACTGATGTCTTGACATGTGTCTCGAGATGTGAAACAATTAGAACTACAAATATTAGGTTAATATGCCAGAATTGGCGGATCGGTTGGACTACTGATCATTTGTATGTCTGATCACGTCCGTGGCCGGAGTCTCGGTTGCGATTTCTAGGATAGTTGCTGTCATAGTAGTGGTTACTATCATCTTGTCTGTCGGTTCCATGACGGTCATTCTCATGACCGTGACTCATGTAACAATTCAGCTAAGTGGCCGGCTGGTACTGGTTTGCACTCATATGGCTGAAATGACAGCCGAACGACGTGTGACATGTAACTATGAATTTGGGACAAGGATTGATGGGAATTGTCTGATGGTGAAGCATCTTCTCGTCCAATTGCTTTGCTCCGACGCCTTTGTCTTCATCTTTTAGGATCTCCAGGTTGTGAACAGCATCATCATCAGCATCTCGTAGCGTCTCCCAACATCAGCAGCATCAACCTTCAGTAACATCTCCAAGCTATGAGCGGCATCGACAACCTTGTAGAATATCAGCAAGTGAACATACGCCTGAGATGATTTAGAATCGACTAGCGAATACTCGTGAAGTATTGCAAGTGGAATACACATGGATTAAGGTACATGTAATACACATGAAATACGGTACGTGGAGTACACATGGAATGCACATGAAATGATCGGTATGGGCTCGATCATTTGTCATGATTTAAGGAAAGCAAACCGGTTAAACGGTTAGGAAAACCATCATGATAACCTGGCAGTATTAGCATAGACATCATTCTGGTTGCATAGAGAAACGCTAAAGTGTGGTTACACAAAATTCAACGATGATTTGCCTGACAGCATGATCAATGGAAACCAACCATGACTATCATGAAAGCATGATTCAAGAAATCTAACAATGTCTTGCAGGACAACGTAAATAACAAAAGAGGCGTAAGACGTAATCAACATGAAGACGGAATTATCATGAAGAAACATGAAACCATCTATCACAAAGAAGTGTATAACATAATCGGCATGAAACTGAAGTTAACAATGACAGTATGAAAACATACTTGACATAAAAACATAATAACTTATGAGGGGACATGAAAAAAATTTATGCCAATTTAAATCATGAGAAAAATTTTATGCAAGAAAAACAGTGCATGAATGCGTAATGTAGTTTATAAAACCTTTATATGTGCGAGGGAACGCCTATGGGTCGGTTCCAAAACAAAAGACATGGCGAGGGGACGCCTATGGGTCGGTCCCAAAGTTAAAAGTTTCGATAAAAGCACATGCGACTAAATAGGGCCAGTCCTGTACCAACCATTAGTTAGTCAAAATTCCTGCAACAGATGACATATGATATAAATGCCTGAATGCATGAAACATAAATAATTAAAATCATTGTCAAAACTTAACAGAAAAAATTTTATGTGAAAAATGTGAACTACTGGGGTTCAGTCCACATAATCACAGTTCACGAGGAACGTCATGCATAGACAATGACACATAACTAAGTATGGATGACGGTTGTTCATTCCATATTAGTAAAACAATACTTGTGAAAACATCATGGTTAAAACAACAAGGTGCTAAAGACGTCATGGTTAAAACAGAAAGGTGCAGAAACGTCAATACGTGGAATAACAAGCGTTGACTTAGGAAGCTCCTGGTGACTACCCACTAGTCACAGGTCGAGTTTTAGAGCCTACAGGTCGAAGCCTTGGCTCTGATACCATAATTGTAACACCTCATTGATAAATGGAATGTCACGCGTAATTATGGCGTGTCATCAAAGCATGCAAGGTAATATGTAGTAAAACATACATGACCATAGGGAAAACCGGAATCAAACATCGGTTCCCAAACATAAGCCCAAAACATAACAAAGTAAATGAACTGAATGAAAGACTAAACAAGCATAAATATATGAAGGAAACAGGAGAAGAAGTCTATGGCAGCTTCCATCCTATGCATGTCCTCCAAATGCTCGAGTCTTGGGTACCTGCCGTTTTGGGACATGGAAAGGAAAGTAACGGCTGAGCAAAATGCTCAGTGCACGGATATACAATATAGCATGAAATAGGATAAGCATGTAACATATAACAGCGGAAGACTAAGTTCTGAGTAGACTGGTTAAGTATTAAGAAAACTGGTTTTATAGTTTGAAAAGCCTTATGTTTATCTTATGAATACTGTTTTAACATAAATATACCATAACCCATATAGGTCATGAAAAGGTCACGTGCATGAATACTTGGAGGGGTGACCTCATCATGCTGATTAGAGGGGATGCCTCTAATTAATATACTGGTTTGGGTAGGAGGGATCAACTCCTTGTGAAGGATGCAAGGCACACACCACATTCACCCTGAAATACTGAATAAAACATGTAACTAGGATGCACCCATACGCCCCACATGATATAATAATATGGCCAAACTGAAAGGGACGCCACGAGCAATCACTCCGCCGTGGGGAAGTCATAACATTGGTGCCTCCAATGTTATGGTTATGGTACCTCCATAACTAGGTGAAACTGGTCATGCTTGTATATGGCTATAGATTATGCTAATTAAACATAAGCAGTTCAAAACAATAAAACAAATACTGGGGAAAACAGTTGGCTGCATACGGGGAAATCCTAATAAGGAAAGAATGTCCATACTGAAAGGACGGGAATCCGTACCTCAAGTCCAGTGAATGAACGGAAGAAAGACTCCTACTTCTGGATCACTAACGCTACATGAATACACACGTGTATAAGTATCGAATCACTGATTACGTACTAGGTTTTATGTCTCACCTTAGCTTACTTTGTATGTTTTAGGTCATGGTTTACTGTTTAAAGCCTTAAACTGTGTTTATCTTGTATTCTGATTAATCTGATTAAGTATTACTGGTATTTCATGTATACTTACTGTGTAATAATAAGTAACTTTCCAAAAATAGCAGGTTTCCAAAAATAGAAAGTTTCCAAAAATAGAAAGTTTCCAAAAATAGGAAGTTTCCAAAAATAGAAAGTTACCAAAAATAGAAAGTTTCCAAAAATAGAAAGTTTCCAAAAATAGAAAGTTTCCAAAAATAGAAAGTTTCCTAAAATAGAATTTACTGCTTAAAATAGATTAGTTTCTAAAAATAGAAAGTTTCCAAAAATAGACCAGCTGCCTTAATTAAATAGATTTCCATATATAGAAGGTTTCCATGATTAGATTAGCTGCCTGAAATAGATAGATTTCCATATATAGAAGGTTTCCATTATTAGATTAGTTGCCTTATTTAATTAAGTTTCTATAAATAGAAGTTTCCATAATTAGAATTAAGCTGGTTACATAAGCTAACATATAAGTCTAAGTGTTTATAAGCTTATTTCTTAAGTCATATGATATAGTGTATAGTTTAATTATTATTTCATGCATTTTAATTAAACTATAGGTTAAGCATTTTAATTAAGGTATAACATGTTTTAATTAAAATGGAATAAATTACTTAGGTTAAAATGTATATCATTATGTATTAATAACATAACCTAAGTCATGTCTAAATTAATTAATTATAGGCATGTTTTAAATAATTAATTAATTATAACTTATAACATAAAATACTTAGGTTAAATTAATATCATGCTAAATTAATAATTAAGAAATAACCTAAGTCATGGTTTAATTAATATCTCATGTTATTAATTAATTTATATCCTAAGTTCATAATTCATAAAATCAACATGTAGCATAAATCATGATTTAACCAACGAACCGTGAACCGGGCATGAAATCGACACCGTACCCCGAACCAAATCGGGGTTCCCCTTGGTTCCTTGCTGCCGTGGGACCCACACCACCAAACCGGGACCATATGGTCTCGGTGGTGGCTTAATGACCAAGCCGTGACCCCCTAGGGCACGGGCTAGGCGGCGGCCAAACTAAAACACCCACAAACACCCTTTTTTAATTTACCCCTTAATCAAATACATGTTTATTTTATGTTTTTAATTAGGTTTTAAAAACATCATGTTCTTAATTAATTTTACTAAATCAAATCAAAGAAATAATTAAAAGAAAGGTTAAAAAGGTATACCGAATGTGTGGATCAATAGAGGATGAACAAACACGAACACTTGTACAATTATTCAAGATCAAAATCAACAAGAACACCTCTTTGGTGTTCTTAAGGGTGGCGGCTACAAAAGGTAAAGGAGAAGGAGGAGAAAACTATTTTTAGGTTTTTGTTTAATTTCTTGTAAAGTGAAAAATGAATCAAGTTTTTACCTTACCCCCCTTTCATGTAAAACTTGATGGGCTTGGCCCATTTACCTTCCTAATTTCGTGGATATGGGGCCCACAAGGGGTAACCCAAATGTTTTCCGTGTCTAAAATATTATAGTGTGCTCTCGTGTTCGTGTTTTACGTGTTTTAATTTGTTACGTGTTTATTCGTGTTTATTGGTGTTCATGTTTAGTGTGTTCTCGTTAAATATTTACCGTACCTTAACGTATTTATTTATGCTCGTAATTATATTATAAGTATTTACGTAATTATTTTAGTTCGTGTTTTAAAATGGTGATCATGATTTAATTATGTTCCCGTGAAATACTTATTAACTGCTTATCATGAGTTCGTACGTAAACGATACTTATCATGTTATACACGTATGTACTTACTTGATTAATAGCACATGAATGTGATCAATACTGAATAAGGTAAGTTTTAATCTAGGACGTACGATCTTAAGGGCACTATTCATGGTAAAAGCATGCGGGTTTTACAATTCTTCCCCCCTAAAAAGAATAATTCGTCCCCGAATTATAGATAACGTAACTGGAAGCGAAACATACCCGAATCAAACTGGAAAGGTATGCAAAATAACGGAAATGAAGGTGACATGGTAGAAGGGAACGTGGAACGTGACCCGTCTTGAAAAGACATGGAACGTGACGTGACTGAAAGGACATATCTAATCGATAAGAGGAAAATGGATAAGAAGTCCGGATGAACTTGTCCGTTTCCAAGTGGCCTCCCTCTTGGAACGGTTCCTTCAGAAGATTCTGACACTAATGATAAATCTTGGTCCTCCTGACCTTGACTTGGAATACGAAGAGATTCTTGGTTATCAACGGAAGGTAGATCCCTAAATTCGATCGAGAAGAATAAGAGTTAACGTGTAAGGGTAACTGAAACGTTACGATGCAAGACAATCTGACTTAACTGATAATTAGATACGATGCGCGAGACATAAAGAAACGTAGTACGTGAAAAATTTTGAACGTGATACGTGAAAAATTTTGAACGTGCTACGTGGAGATTTGGCGAGTGTAGTATGAGTAAACATATCGTGATCCATGATACGTGTAACCTATTTTGATCATGATATGAGGAACGTGGAATGAACATGACATGTGAGACATATCGTGATCATAGAATATAATGGCGGTAACGCCAAACGCTACACGGTGAGACGTGGAATATGACGTGAAACGTCTATCTGATGCTGGAGAGTTATACTAAACTTGGGTCTGGTCTCACAAGTTCTTGCAAACTTCCCAGAATGAGAAAAGAAATGAACATAAAATCGTAAACCAAAATACGATCATGAACGTGAATAGTGTCATGAACGTGAGCGCGAAAGCAAGTCGTGGAATAGAATGAAGACGTGAAGTAAGTTAGGAGTACAATTACGAATCTTTGTCTGACCCGATAGCTGAGGGATTGCCAAGTGATCGGATGAGCCTTGGCTGGAACATGTTTGTTCAATCTGTTGGTTCTGAAATCCGTACGGATGTAAGGATTCTTCAGACTTGATCAAACTGTTGACAATAACCCAGATAGCATCATGCTCCTTCTGAGTTTGCTGAAATCTGGTAACTAAAATCCATGGAGATCTTGTCCCTTTTCAATTCATAATTTCAGATGATGAAAACATCCCAGTCTGTTGGTGTCCTATCTTAACCTGTTGGTATGTCAGGTACCTAGATATGAACGTAACTGTATCTTGCTTCGTAGAACTTGATACCTAGGAGTTTGCGAAACTCTGAGTCTCTGAATCTAGACTTCTCCTAGCGTATAATTTTCTAGAACACCTAATGTAGTGTAGGGTTCTCTCCTTTACGCATAAGCTGAGTCATGGTAAGATTAACCATAGAAACCCATGTGATTCAGTGTGTCACTGTAATCAAACAGAATTGATATTAGAAAAAAAAAATTTCCAGGGTAGAATTTCTCTTGTTATAGAATTTGCAACATAGTGCAGATATGGTCTTCCTGATCTTCTCTAGGCTTAGAGGAAATCAGGTTATCCTCAATGAAAACGCTGATGAATTTTTTTAGGAGTTCATGGAAACTCACTTTATTAAGTCCATAATGCGGTTGGAGCATTGATGAGACTAATTCAAAATCATAAATTTAGCATGACCGAGTCGTGTACGAATAGCAGTCATGGACATGTCCTGCTTTTTCACTCATCACTGTTGGCAGCATGATCGTGAGTTCGATCTTGGAAAAGTGATTCACACCATACGGTTGATTGGACATATTGTCAATACGTGGAGGAGAATAATGGTCATGAATGGTGATTTGTTTAAGTCGACGGTAGTCGACACATAATCTCATAGTACCGTTCTTCTCCTTGTAGGTTCTTCTGGAGTGTAAGGAAAAATTTCAGAATAATCAACTGGCTATGCGTAAAAGGACTTAAGTAGTCGTGTCTTACTGACAGCTAGAAAATTTTAGCGACCATGGCTAACAACGAACCTGTTTGTAAGCGTAGATAATTTGTACGGATTTTCTTGATGGAAAATCAAGCTGAATGTATTCAGGAGCCTGAACATTACTATACATAATTATGAATCATAGCATGGTGTGATGTTCATAGTCCATAATTAGGATAAAATTCATCTCGTGTCTGTCCGAGGAAATGCGTTAGCAGCTTGGATCTCATCATTAAGCTGAAGGAAAACCTTCGTGTACATGGGAATACGAAAGTCGTCCTTCATGGTCATGAATATATGAAATATGGTGAAAGAAATGAAAGTGACATCGGCAACGTGACAGTTCTCACTGATGCGCCGATAATGGTATTGAAATTCTTGTGGCCTGATTAATACATGGCACAACAACATAGATATACCCTTGGAGGGTACCCTGAATTTCTTAGAAATGTTCCATAATTAGACGTGAGTCATGTGTCTTGACTCGTGTCTTGAGAAATGTAAGCGTGACATATATCTTGACTGGTATCTTGACATGTGTCCTCAGAAAGTATACGTGAGACATGTGTCTTGACTGATGTCTTGACATGTGTCTCGAGATGTGAAACAATTAGAACTACAAATATTAGGTTAATATGCCAGAATTGGCGGATCGGTTGGACTACTGATCATTTGTATGTCTGATCACGTCCGTGGCCGGAGTCTCGGTTGCGATTTCTAGGATAGTTTCTGTCATAGTAGTGGTTACTATCATCTTGTCTGTCGGTTCCATGACGGTCATTCTCATGACCGTGACTCATGTAACAATTCAGCTGAGTGGCCGGCTGGTACTGGTTTGCACTCATATGGCTGAAATGACAGTCGAACGACGTGTGACATGTAACTATGAATTTGGGACAATGATTGATGGGAATTGTCTGATGGTGAAGTATCTTCTCGTCCAATTGCTTTGCTCCGACGCCTTTGTCTTCATCTTTTAGGATCTCCAGGTTGTGAACAACATCATCATCAGCATCTCGTAGCGTCTCCCAACATCAGCAGCATCAACCTTCAGTAACATCTCCAAGCAATGAGCGGCATCGACAACCTTGTAGAATATCAGCAAGTGAACATACGCCTGAGATGATTTAGAATCGACTAGCGAATACTCGTGAAGTATTGCAAGTGGAATACACATGGATTAAGGTACATGTAATACACATGAAATACGGTACGTGGAGTAAACATGGAATGCACATGAAATGATCGGTATGGGCTCGATCATTTGTCATGATTTAAGGAAAGCAAACCGGTTAAACGGTTAGGAAAACCATCATGATAACCTGGCAGTATTAGCATAGACATCATTCTGGTTGCATAGAGAATCGCTAAAGTGTGGTTACACAAAATTCAACGATGATTTGCCTGACAGCATGATCAATGGAAACCAACCATGACTATCATGAAAGCATGATTCAAGAAATCTAACAATGTCTTGCAGGACAACGTAAATAACAAAAGAGGCGTAAGACGTAATCAACATGAAGACGGAATTATCATGAAGAAACATGAAACCATCTATCACAAAGAAGTGTATAACATAATCGGCATGAAACTGAAGTTAACAATGACAGTATGAAAACATACTTGACATAAAAACATAATAACTTATGAGGGGACATGAAAAAAATTTATGCCAATTTAAATCATGAGAAAAATTTTATGCAAGAAAAACAGTGCATGAATGCGTAATGTAGTTTATAAAACCTTTATATGTGCGAGGGAACGCCTATGGGTCGGTTCCAAAACAAAAGACATGGCGAGGGGACGCCTATGGGTCGGTCCCAAAGTTAAAAGTTTCGATACAAGCACATGCGACTAAATAGGGCCAGTCCTGTACCAACCATTAGTTAGTCAAAATTCCTGCAACAGATGACATATGATATAAATGCCTGTATGCATGAAACATAAATAATTAAAATCATTGTCAAAACTTAACAGAAAAAATTTTATGTGAAAAATGTGAACTACTGGGGTTCAGTCCACATAATCACAGTTCACGAGGAACGTCATGCATAGACAATGACACATAACTAAGTATGGATGACGGTTGTTCATTCCATATTAGTAAAACAATACTTGTGAAAACATCATGGTTAAAACAACAAGGTGCTGAAGACGTCATGGTTAAAACAGAAAGGTGCTGAAACGTCAATACGTGGAATAACAAGCGTTGACTTAGGAAGCTCCTGGTGACTACCCACTAGTCACAGGTCGAGTTTTAGAGCCTACAGGTCGAAGCCTTGGCTCTGATACCATAATTGTAACACCCCATTTGATAAATGGAATGTCACGCGTAATTATGGCGTGTCATCAAAGCATGCAAGGTAATATGTAGTAAAACATACATGACCATAGGGAAAACCAGAATCAAACATCGGTTCCCAAACATAAGCCCAAAACATAACAAAGTAAATGAACTGAATGAAAGACTAAACAAGCATAAATATATGAAGGAAACAGGAGACGAAGTCTATGGCAGCTTCCATCCTATGCATGTCCTCCAAATGCTCGAGTCTTGGGTACCTGCCGTTTTGGGACATGGAAAGGAAAGTAACGGCTGAGCAAAATGCTCAGTGCACGGATATACAATATAGCATGAAATAGGATAAGCATGTAACATATAACAGCGGAAGACTAAGTTCTGAGTAGACTGGTTAAGTATTAAGAAAACTGGTTCTATAGTTTGAAAAGCCTTATGTTTATCTTATGAATACTGTTTTAACATAAATATACCATAGCCCATATAGGTCATGAAAAGGTCACGTGCATGAATACTTGGAGGGGTGACCTCATCATGCTGATTAGAGGGGATGCCTCTAATTAATATACTGGTTTGGGTAGGAGGGATCAACTCCTTGTGAAGGATGCAAGGCACACACCACATTCACCCTGAAATACTGAATAAAACATGTAACTAGGATGCACCCATACGCCCCACATGATATAATAATATGGCCAAACTGAAAGGGACGCCACGAGCAATCACTCCGCCGTGGGGAAGTCATAACATTGGTGCCTCCAATGTTATGGTTATGGTACCTCCATAACTAGGTGAAACTGGTCATGCTTGTATATGGCTATAGATTATGCTAATTAAACATAAGCAGTTCAAAACAATAAAACAAATACTGGGGAAAACAGTTGGCTGCATACGGGGAAATCCTAATAAGGAAAGAATGTCCATACTGAAAGGACGGGAATCCGTACCTCAAGTCCAGTGAATGAACGGAAGAAAGACTCCTACTTCTGGATCACTAACGCTACATGAATACACACGTGTATAAGTATCGAATCACTGATTACGTACTGGGTTTTATGTCTCACCTTAGCTTACTTTGTATGTTTTAGGTCATGGTTTACTGTTTAAAGCCTTAAACTGTGTTTATCTTGTATTCAAATTAATCTGATTAAGTATTACTGGTATTTCATGTATTATTATACTTACTGTGTAATAATAAGTAACTTTCCAAAAATAGCAGGTTTCCAAAAATAGAAAGTTTCCAAAAATATAAAATTTCCAAAAATAGAAAGTTTCCAAAAATAGAAAGTTACCAAAAATAGAAAGTTTCCAAAAATAGAAAGTTTCCAAAAATAGAAAGTTTCCAAAAATAGAAAGTTTCCAAAAATAGAAAGTTTCCTAAAATAGAATTTACTGCTTAAATTAGATTAGTTTCTAAAAATAGAAAGTTTCCAAAAATAGATCAGCTGCCTTAATTAAATAGATTTCCATATATAGAAGGTTTCCATGATTAGATTAGCTGCCTGAAATAGATAGATTTCCATATATAGAAGGTTTCCATTATTAGATTAGTTGCCTTATTTAATTAAGTTTCTATAAATAGAAGTTTCCATAATTAGAATTAAGCTGGTTACATAAGCTAACATATAAGTCTAAGTGTTTATAAGCTTATTTCTTAAGTCATATGATATAGTGTATAGTTTAATTATTATTTCATGCATTTTAATTAAACTATAGGTTAAGCATTTTAATTAAGGTATAACATGTTTTAATTAAAATGGAATAAATTACTTAGGTTAAAATGTATATCATTATGTATTAATAACATAACCTAAGTCATGTCTAAATTAATTAATTATAGGCATGTTTTAAATAATTAATTAATTATAACTTATAACATAAAATACTTAGGTTAAATTAATATCATGCTAAATTAATAATTAAGAAATAACCTAAGTCATGGTTTAATTAATATCTCATGTTATTAATTAATTTATATCCTAAGTTCATAATTCATAAAATCAACATGTAGCATAAATCATGATTTAACCAACGAACCGTGAACCGGGCATGAAATCGACACCGTACCCCGAACCAAATCGGGGTTCCCCTTGGTTCCTTGCTGCCGTGGGACCCACACCACCAAACCGGGACCATATGGTCTCGGTGGTGGCTTAATGACCAAGCCGTGACCCCCTAGGGCACGGGCTAGGCGGCGGCCAAACTAAAACACCCACAAACACCCTTTTTTAATTTACCCCTTAATCAAATACATGTTTATTTTATGTTTTTAATTAGGTTTTAAAAACATCATGTTCTTAATTAATTTTACTAAATCAAATCAAAGAAATAATTAAAAGAAAGGTTAAAAAGGTATACCGAATGTGTGGATCAATAGAGGATGAACAAACACGAACACTTGTACAATTATTCAAGATCAAAATCAACAAGAACACCTCTTTGGTGTTCTTAAGGGTGGCGGCTACAAAAGGTAAAGGAGAAGGAGGAGAAAACTATTTTTAGGTTTTTGTTTAATTTCTTGTAAAGTGAAAAATGAATCAAGTTTTTACCTTACCCCCCTTTCATGTAAAACTTGATGGGCTTGGCCCATTTACCTTCCTAATTTCGTGGATATGGGGCCCACAAGGGGTAACCCAAATGTTTTCCGTGTCTAAAATATTATAGTGTGCTCTCGTGTTCGTGTTTTACGTGTTTTAATTTGTTACGTGTTTATTCGTGTTTATTGGTGTTCATGTTTAGTGTGTTCTCGTTAAATATTTACCGTACCTTAACGTATTTATTTATGCTCGTAATTATATTATAAGTATTTACGTAATTATTTTAGTTCGTGTTTTAAAATGGTGATCATGATTTAATTATGTTCCCGTGAAATACTTATTAACTCCTTATCATGAGTTCGTACGTAAACGATACTTATCATGTTATACACGTATGTACTTACTTGATTAATAGCACATGAATGTGATCAATACTGAATAAGGTAAGTTTTAATCTAGGACGTACGATCTTAAGGGCACTATTCATGGTAAAAGCATGCGGGTTTTACAGTTACACTATTAGAAATCGATAATATTTACAAGGAAAAGCATGAGAATCCCCCACGAGGCACCTTGTTTTTTATAACCGAGTCAAAAGCTCGACTTGGATCCCCATAAATGTGATCATTTAGGGATAATCATGATATGGTCATTTTTGGTGGGGCTTACATGATAAACAATGCCCAAAAGTACGAGGAGTACTTTAAAAACCCGATAAACGTATACCAGGGTCAAAGATAGCATCCTCGTTTTCAGATGAAAGACGAAACAACGCTACTCCAACCAAAAACCCGAGAGGGTCAAATAAAATAGATGAGAAGTAGAAAGGTGGGACAATGGGTGGGACTAACTCATGAGCTACTCGAATATATCGTCCTCGGTGGAAAAGTGTGAAGAAACATAAGGAGCTTCCCCCACACTAAAACCACACCAACCGTCGTCAAAAGGAGTAGATGAGGTGGTAGCACTTATACAACGTGGTGATGACGAATTTAAACTTGTAGAAAAATCTTTTAAATCTATTTTAAAATCTTTTCCTTTTTCATCGTTTAAAAACTCTTTATGAAAACCCGATTGAATTATGTCAAAAATATTTGGCGTTTCAAACTCAACATTAGTCACGCTAAAAATCCTCACATTTAAGTCGTGGTTAGGGGGTGGTGGATTGTATAAGTTCTCAAAACGTCGATCAACAAAGAACACCGCCCCCTTGGGGTCAACATATTCGTCATCCTCATGACCGTGAATCTCATCGATTTCTTCATCATAGATGGGTTTGTCAAACCAAGGTTTTTCATTCCCCTCATTGAGGATTTTAGAAACTCTCTCGAAGAGATCACGGTCAAGCACAAAACCATCATTCTTTTGTGGCGATCGTTGATAAGTTAGATCCTCACGAATGTAGTAAACGTCATTCTCAAATGAGGAGTGTTGATTAGGTAACTCCTCGAGAATGGGATTTTGAGTCACTTGAGTTGGTTCGTCATCGAAAATAAGATGTTCCAACTCATCAAGTTCATCGTCGATCTTGGAAAAATCAACCTCACTCGTAGGTGGGAGTGGAGGCAAAAGAGTTAGCTCTCGTTCGATAATTTCCTTATTCTCGGGATCGAACTCATAATCATCGTACTTCATATGTAACGAGGTCTTTTTAGGAGAATCCTCAAAAATGGCATGTGTATTTTGAAGTACGTGATCAATCTCAGCAAAATCGCTATCATCATCGTCAAAGAAAGAGTCAATGTGAGCACTCACAACCATGGTCTTACAAGCCCTAGGGCTACGCTTAGGTGACTTTTCAAGGATGGGAGGATCGATGTCGATAAAACCTTTCGCCTCAACGGGTTTTAGGCTAGGAAATGGAGGCACTTCGATGGAGTTAGAATTTGAAGCCTCAAAGACGTGGTACTTCGAAAGTGGTGAAGACGAGTCCATTTTTGTCATTGTCGTGATGGCACTAACTTCGCTCTTCGAAATTGGTCTTTCACTTGTTTCGCCAATACATCCCAAAGTGATTTTTCATCCATATATCTACGAATACCCTTTTGAATTAAGTACACGTATTCTTTATCATTAAAATCATCATCTTTAAAACCGTTCATATTAATTCTTTCAAAACATGCATCAAGCCTCATATTTTCCGCTAAAGCTAACATTTTGAAATCATTAGAATTTGAAACATTGGGTTTTGAAACCTCGATTTTTTCATGATCATTAGAAACTTGGGATTTATATGCGAAAAAGTCCATTCGTTCCTCCCCATATCTCATAGTGAGTCTCCCCTCGTGGACGTCGATTACGGTTCGAGCCGTTGATAAAAATGGTCGGCCTAAAAAAATGGGACATTTAGGGTCACACTCGTAATCGGAAATGACGAAATCTGCGGGAAAAACAAACTTTCCAACTCTAACATAGACATCCTCGGCTATCCCAATTGGTATTAAAGGCGTACAATTTGCTAGCTCGATAGTCATGTTCGTGGGGGTAACTGAAGGCAATCTCATCAATTTCCAAAGAGAATGAGGCATGAGATTGATGCTAGCACCTAAATCGACAAGGGCTAAATATCCCTCAATCTCGGAAAAATCACAAGGTAGTAGAAATTGGCCCGGATCCTCTTCCTTTCTCGGCAATTTCCTTTTGGGTTTTTTAAGAAGGATTGAAGCACAAGTTTCTTCAAGGGTTACTTCGATAAGGTCTATAAAGCTCTCTTTTTGAACCTTAGATGGAATTTGAGGTACACGAGGGTGTGCACTCTTTTCCTTGCTCACCACGTTCACCCCATCGACTTTAAAACATGAAGGCGTCTTAGAAGTCGAGGGTTGAGAAGAAGGAACAAATCTAAATCCATCAAGGGTAGGGGTAATCACATGACTTTTCTCACGAGACGAGGAGATTTTACATTGTTCCTTCGGAATTGCTACGACATCACTAGGTAATGAACTCGATGACGCACCCGAGGCCTTGTTCATAATAGCCACAAACATGTTTTTTATGTCGATTTGTCCTTGTTCAATTTTGTTGTTTTGTCCTCTCAACGTGTTTGAAAATACGTTTTTCATATCACCAATTTGCGTTTCTAATCTCTTTATGTTAGAAATACGTTTTTAACGTATATTTAGAAGTATCGGTCACTCCACAATATTATTAATGTTGTATAGCTCGTAGTTAATATTTGCTTATTTAGTTAAGTAAAAACCGGCCCATGGGCTTGTCATGGGTCGGCCCAAGCCCATTAGTGGCTTGGATATAAATACCCCTTTCCACCATGGAAATGGGTTGGTTGTTGGATTGTTTCACTTTCTCATTTTGAATAAAAATACATATTTCTCTCTCACTTTCTCTCACTACTTTCTCTCTCTAGAAACCTTCTACCCACTTTATTGATTCATAAGATTATCACTATTCTTCAATTGGTATCAAGAGTCATGGGGTGATTTAAGGTAATGATTTGTGTTGTTCTTTAGTTTTTGATTGTATTAGTGTTCTTTAGGAAAATCTATCTTGATTCTTGAAGTTTTTGGTGATTTTGTTGTTGGGATTAGTAGATAAGTATTGGGTTTTACTTCTTTTAGTAGAAATCACAAAACTTTTCGGGTAATTTGGTAAAAATCTGGGTTTGTTCTTAATATATTTAGTCGACTGTTAAACACACGAACCAGTCTTTTTTTTCCAGTAAGTTCAGAACCAATATCTTCCGAACCAAAAGTTCCGGATCAAAGAAGTTCCGAACCAGTATTTTCCGAACCAAAAGTTCCGGATCAAAGAAGTTCCGAACCAGTATCTTCCGAACCAAAAGTTCCGAATCAAAGAAGTTCTGAACCAATATCTTCCGAACCAATAGTTCCGAATCAAAGAAGTTCCGAACCAAATCTTCCGAATCAACAACTGTTCCAGATCAGAGAAGTTCCGAACCAAATTCATCCGAATCAACACTGTTTCGGATCAAGGAAGTTCCGAACCAGTTTCTTCCGAATAAATAATTGTTCCGAACCAAGGGATATTTTACTTCTTTTTTCGACGATTTTTAGAGGATTTAATCTTGGTTTATTACACAAAAACTCAACACAACTCACAACTTTACTTCACTGCTCGATCAACCGATAATCTTTGTCTCTTTAAAGTGATCAAAATGAATCCGAATTCATTAATGCCTCAAATGACATCACTTACGAATATTTCCGTCATTACGAGAACGGATAATCGCCCTCCAATGCTCATTAAAGAAGTCTTTGAAGCATGGCAAGGTCGTATGATGTCATACATCAAGGGAAAACCGACATATGGGAGGCTTATGGTCAAGTCAATTCTAAATGGTCCACTTGATTATGGTACCATCGTTGTTAACAATGAGACTCGACCACGGGAGTTTGAAGAACTTACACCAGCTCAACAACTTATTGGCGATGCAGACGAAAAGGCTCTTCAAACCATTCTCCAAGCTCTTCCACATGACATCTATCGAATGGTAAGTCAATATACGGTTGCAAAGGATTTATGGGAACGTCTAAAGGTGTTGCTACAAGGTACGTCTCTTACTAAAAAGGAACGGGAATGTCAGTTGTATGATCTGTTTGATAGATTCACGTACAGTCCAGGGGAAACGCTTCACGACTACTACTTCAGATTCACTACTCTCATGAATGATTTGAATGTATACAATCTCGTGATTGCTCCATTCCAGGTTAACACCAAGTTTTTGAATACTTTACCTCAAGCTGAATGGGGTGAGTATATTACTGATGTTAAGTTAACTAGGGATTTGCATAAGTGCAATTTGGATCAACTCTATGCTTTTCTCCAGCAGCATGAGAAGCACGTGATCATGCACCGTTCGCCTCGAGGTATGTACCCTGATTCTTTAGCTTTGATGGCAAATCAACCAAGCTTGTCATACAACAACACTCCTTATATCATGGGACACCAAGCCTATCATCCATCATCGTACATGACTCCAAGCTTCACCCAATATTCGATTCTACCACAACCACCCACCTCACATCAGCAACTAATAAGTGTGTAAACACTTATCCTTTTGCCACTAAAATCAGGGAAAAACAAGACCTAATCATGAGTTTTATATCGTAAATGTCGGAATTACGCGTGGTTTTGTGTTTTGTGTGTTAAATAGGTACAAATGATCAAAAGAAGAGAAAACACGGGATTTCACGGCCAAATGTTGAAGAAAAGTCCAAATAGAGACGAAGACCAAGTCAAAAGACCAAAAGTGTGCCAAATTCACGGAAACCGGCTAAACCGACACGGTTTTGAAGAAATAATCAAAGAAAGCCGAAATCGAGCTCGATTAAGTGGATTTAATCTTGTTGAAGATATTCGAGCTTAGTGGGTCCCACATTTGCTCATTGGGCCCACAAGCCTATTTTGAGAAGTTGTTGAAGTTTTGGGACGGATCAAAAAGCCCAATCACAAGACATAATGGACGGATTAATTTCAAATGGGCCACAAGCCCACAAAACAATAGCACAAAGACGGATGGAACTTATTGACAATATTGAGCTTGAGCCCATTTGCTTTAATAAAGTGGGACGAAGGAATGAAGTAAAGTGAAATGTTTTCACTGTGACAGTCAACCAAATTCGGTCAATTCAACCTCACGAAACAAAAACCCTTTTTACCTTTCCCTTCCCACACGTATACCCATTCACATTACCCACTCCCCAAATAAAATAAACCATTTACTCTCCTCTCTCTCTCCTTATTTTCGATACAAACTAAACACACACATTTTTTTACTGCTCACCTTCTCCCTCCCACAAAACTAGCAGCCATACCCTAACCCTAATTTTTATCCACCAAAAATTACCCAATAATTTTTGGGGCTTTTAATCCAAACGTGTGATTCACACGTGTTTGGATTAAATCCCCATAAAAATCGCATCAAAACACCAAACTATGGTCCTCCATTCAATCATACGTAGCTAATCTTTTGATTTTAATTGGTGGAAACAAATCACCAATGCCAAATCCACCAATTAAATCATTCCACATCACTTTGCAACAAACACAACTAGCACAAATCAGTGCCATGCTGGCAATCCGTGGATGCAAAATCATTTTCAGCCGTAAGATTGAAGAAAAAAAAGAAGAGAGAGAAGAAGATTGAAGATTCGACGGCTAGGATTTACTTGCTTGGGCACCAAGGAGAACCCAGAAGGTTTGAGGGTTTACCTATAAAAACCCCCATTTCTCACATGTAATTGTGCTTTTCTTTAGTTTTAATTTTTATTTTCTGAAAATAGAATTAGGGTTCTTGTAATTTTAATTTTCATTCAAGTTTTGTACTCACTTTTTATATTAATGAAATTTTAATTTTGTTGAATCATTTGGCTGCATTTTTATTATTATTGCACTTAATTTTAATTTTATTTTCATTTAATAATTGTTAAAATAAAAAAGATAAGAGATAATTTCCCCAACTGGGAAATTATATAAAAAAGAAATTGGTTACTGTATAAATTGGTCCTAAGTGATGATGGAGTTTGGGTAAAGAAATGGTGGTGTTTGTTTGTTGGTCTCGGTTTCAAATACTAGGGGGTACAACGCCCACCTACTGCTCAAAGGTTATCATCATAAGGTGCTTATTCTTATTTCCTTTTATTTTATTAAGATTAGTTTAAAGTTTTGTTGTTTAATCTGCTTGCGTTTTGTTTTTGGTTATCTGCTTATTTTTAAAGTCTGCTATTGATTTTGGTTTAGTTAGTTTAAGTTACTGTTATTTCTGCTTATGTTTGACTAAGTTAATTTCGGTATATGATTTGTTTTGAATGCTTATTTGGTTTATCAGTTTATTAGATCTGAGTTTATTTAAGTTTATTAGTTCTATTAATCAGTAGTTTTTATTAAGTTTGGTTTGGGATATTTTGGATCTGCTTATTTAATTATCAGTCTTGTTGGTTTTGATTTTGGATAAGTTGCTGTTTGGATTGTGGATTGTTTAAATCTGCTAGATAGCTTATTTGTTAAATGCTTATTCGGTTGAGCTTATTTGTTTCTTTTATCTAGTAGCTTATTTAATTCAGCTTATTGTCTGTTTGGTTGTATGCTTATTTTGTTGCTGCATAAGTTAACAGATACAATTGATCTGTTGATTTTATCTGTCCAAAAACTTAAAAAAAATTCAGTATAAAAAATCAAATAGCAAAATATTGGGTTTGCTGGGAATCGAACCCAGGACCTCTCGTACACCTGCCAAACAACACAACCATCTAGTCTGGACTACATTTTGTTTAAAGTTTCGCATAGTTTCATTAATATAGGCTGTTAACTAGTGGCAGTTTTATTAAATTTAGTTTAATCAAAGTTTTTAGTTTATTTAAAATTTAGATAAAAGTTTTAATTAAGTTTTGTTTTAATTTAGTTTAATTTGAAAAATATAAAAGGTAAAAAAAAATATATTTAGATTTTATTTACTTTAGGAATTTTAGATTATTTTTTGTTTAATTCATAAATAGATTTTTTTTAAGTTTTTAAATTCTTATTTACATTTTAGATTTAAAATAGTTTTTAATTAAAGTTTTACTTTTATAAAAATACAAAAAGACAAAAATATATTTTCTTTATTGCTTTTACAATTTTAAAGTAGATTTAAAATTACTTTTATTTCAAATAGTTTTATTTTATTAAATTTGCTCTTAAAATTAGATTTCATTTAAAAAGTTTGTTTTAGTTTAAAATTAGTATTAAATTTAAATTAGATTAAAATAGTTTTTCAAATTGGTTAGGTAATTTTTAAATAGTTTTTATTGTTAAATAGTTTTAGTTTAAATTACCCAAAAATAGATTTTACCAAAAACAAAGTTAGGTCGTAATGATAATTGAAAATCAAATTCGAGTCGAATCGAGGAAAAACGAACTTAATTGATACATACAAAAATCCTAGTTTCAAATTGGCACCGCTGCCGCTTCGCTCGTACGATTGACGATTTTTCGTGAAGACGTTTGGATTTTGGGATCCGTTCGCTTTGAACGTTACGTTTTTTTGCAACAAAATCAAAAATACAAAAAAAAATCAAAAACTTAAAAATACAAAAAAATTAAAAAACCACAAAAGCAATTTCTTTCCTAAGAATTGCACCAAAAAAATTAAAAAATCCAAAAGTAATACTTTTTCCTAAAAGTATTACACCAAAAATATTACGTATTAGTGTTAATTTTTAGTTCGATTTCTTTCGTTGTTCTTGTGAATATATATTTTTCTAAAAAAATACAAAAAGATTTTTCATGTTTATATTATATTACGTAGCACAATAAATTACCTACTTTTCAAATAAGCCTTAGTTGGGATTTCATCACCTAACTATTGTAGTCGCATCCATAACAAGAAAAAAAGGCAAAATAGATAAATACTAGTAAGACGTTTGAACTCGACATATACAAACTATAAGGTGGGTATAAGGCGACGCGCTATAAAATGCCGTCTAAGGAAAAAGGTTTTTAAGTGCTTTGTGCCACCTCGTTTCCCCGCTTGCTTGTGCGTATATTGAGAGGGACGACCGATTATTGGTTTGCCAACTCAAGTAGTATTTACGTATATATTTTTGTAGCTTTTTCATATTGCTCATCGAGAGGGAAAATCCTTTTCCTTTCAAAGTCGACCGAGGTCACCTACCTCATTCCAAAGTTTTAATTGTATGCGCACTCGCGCGCATACATACATACCGATTGGTGTACCAAACTCTTCCAATTCTTCCAAAAAGAAGAAGAAGAAGAAAAACAAAAAGACCGTCATTCAAGCCGATCCCGAGAATCGAGCTTTCGACATAACGATGGCAACGGATAATCGACCAATGATTGAGATTCTACAATCTCACGTTGAAGGAAACGATGACGCGATTGTGGTGCCGAATATTGGAGCTAATCATTTCGAACTTAAATCGGGTTTTATTCAAATGGTTTCCGCTACACCATTTTTAGGCCGTACTAATGATGACCCACACGCTCATATCAAACGTTTCATCCAATTAGCTAATACCGTCAAATACAATGGGGTGCCACAAGAGGCCGTTCGCCTACAACTTTTTCCTTTTTCCCTCGAGGGACAAGCCCGGATTTGGCTTGATAAGGAACCACCTCAAAGTATTACCACATGGATTGACTTAGAGACCAAGTTCATTAACTAATTTTTCCCACCATCACGGACCACTTCTTTAAGAAATGAGATCATCACCTTTGAACAACAATATGGGGAAACGTTTAGTGTGTCTTGGGATCGATTTAAAGATCTTTTGAGAAAATGTCCACAACACGATTTTACTAAAGTGCATCAAATCAACACGTTTTATAATGGTTTAACCCTAAACGACCAAGACTCACTTAATAGTGCCGTGGGGGCAATATTCTTGTGAAAACCATGAACGAGGCTTGGGCCATTATTGAGAACAAGGCAAAGTGCAAACCAAGAGTGTTAGGGCTACTATGGCAAGTGCTAGTACTAGTAATAATGAGGTGAATGATCAAATTAAGGAGCTTACTTCAATTGTGAAAAACCTTGCTCTAAAAACCGACGCCCTCACTACACATGTGCATGCCGTAAAAGAAAATAGTGAAACGTGTGAGACTTGTGGTGGACCGCATTCATACTTTAATTGTGACAAGGTTTACAATAATCAACAAGAATTTTATGCTTATAATAACAATGAAAATGAGCGGATTCATTTCAAACCAAATGTTGATGTTAACCATTTGTCTTACAAGTCTAATAACTATTTGGCTCCCCCGGGTTTTGTAGCACCACAAAGACCACCCCCACCCGCCCAAAATAGGAACCAAGGTCCTCAACGGGGTAATTTTCAAGGAAATTCTAATCAACGGGGTTTTAATCAAAATCAAGGGAATTTTCAAGGGCAAAACCAAGGGTTAAATAATCAAGGATTTAATCAAGATTCAAATCAATATCAAAACCAAGGTTTTAACAATCAAGGGTACAATCAAATGAATATGCATAATCCTCAAATGGACTTGGTTTTACAAAAATTATCCGAACATGAGCGAATCATGAGAGAGATGCAAGAATATAATCGACAAATGCAAGAATCGACCGATAAGAAATTTTTGACTATGATTCAAACCTTTCGTCCCCAAGGTGCCCTCCCTTCAAACACCGTGACCAATCCTAGGGCTAATGTTAATGCTATCACTACTAGGAGCGGTAAGACCACCGTAGAACCTTCCCCACCTAACCAAGGACCCGAGATACCTTCTTCTTCGACACAACCTCCCTCTTCTTCCACTTGTGACATACCTCCCGTTATGCATTCGTCTACACCTTATGTTCCACCGATACCTAAATTTTCTACCACACCTTCGGTTCCAAAACCGGTTCCTTCACCTACCATTTCTATTCCTCCTCCTCCACCAAAGGATGTGAGTGAGCAATCCACTCCAAAGCCTTCATCTCAACCCAATATACCTTATCCCTAAAGGTTGCGGAAAGAGAAATTGAAGAATAAGGATGATATTCAAGTTTCGAACTTCCTAAAAATGTTCAAACAATTGAATTTTAATATCACCTTTGCCGAGGCGCTCGCTCACATGCCCAAGTACGCTAAGATGTTTAAGGACCTTTTAAGTGATAAGGAAAAGTTTCTTGATATTGCCAATACCCAATTGAATGAGAATTGTTCCGCGGTTCTTTTGAGAAAATTACCGGTTAAGTTAGGAGATCCCGGTCGATTCCTTATTCCTTGTAATTTTCCGGGTGTTGAGAATTGTATGGCCTTGGCGGATCTCGGAGCGAGTATCAATCTTATGCCATTGTCCGTGTGGAAGCAATTATCTTTACCCGAGCTAGTCCCCACTCGTATGACACTGGAATTAGCTAACCGTACGGTTGCTTATCCGGTGGGGATAGCCGAGGATGTTTTTGTAGGAGTCGACAAATTCACTTTTCCTGTCGATTTCGTCGTAGTCGACTATGAAATGGATCCCCATGTTCCCTTAATTGTGGGACGACCCTTCTTGCGGACCGGGCGTACATTAATTGATGTAGCCGCGGGTGAACTTATCATGAGGGTCGGGGATGACAAAATCGTCTTTAATATGGGTAAACTTTCCAAACTTCCCGATGAGCCCGAATCCGTGAATTACATCGATGTGCTCGACGAAGCATGCGAAGAACATTTTCACGAGGCTTGTAAGAGCGGGATTTCTCCTTTACCTCATGTTGAGATCGTAGCTTCTATTGCTCCTTCATTGACTCTATTTGGAGAAAGTGACTTAGATGATTTTGAAGCTAGCTTGGGTCCTCTCGATATTAAGTATGATATTCTCCCACCAATTGGGATGAAGACATTCGTACCATTGAGAGACTTCTCAATGAGGATAATATTTCTCCACCTACTCCTAAGGAAGTTACAAATGATGATCCTACTTTGACTAAGCCTTCCATTGACAATCCGCCGGATTTAGAGCTTAAGGATTTACCGTCTCATTTGGAGTATGTTTTCTTAGAGGAGGATAATAAGTTGCCCGTCATTATTGCTAAGGACTTAAACGAAAATGAAAAATCCCGACTTATCGATGTGCTTAAGAATCATAAGAAAGCAATTGCTTGGAAAATCTCCGACATTCGCGAAATTGATCCTAATTTTTGTACTCATAAAATTCTCATGGAAGATGACTTTAAACCCGCAATCCAAAATCAAAGAAGGGTTAATCCAAAAATTCATGAAGTCATTAAGAAAGAAGTTATCAAACTTCCCGATGCCGGAATGATTTACCCTATCTCGGATTCGCCATGGGTTAGTCCCGTCCATTGTGTGCCTAAGAAAGGCGGAATCACCGTTGTTCCCAACGAAAACAACGATTTGATTCCTACTCGACTCGTAACGGGTTGGCGAGTTTGCATCGATTATAGTAAGCTCAATGATGCCACTCGTAAGGATCATTTCCCTCTTCCTTTCATGGATCAAATGCTCGAGCGTTTAGCGGGTAATGATTTCTATTGCTTCTTAGATGGTTTTTCCGGATATTTACAAATCCCTATCGATCCAAAAGACCAAGAGAAAACCACATTCACTTGTCCCTATGGAACATTTGCTTACAAAAGAATGCCTTTCGGCTTGTGCAATGCTCCCGGGACTTTCCAAAGGTGTATGATGGCGATATTTCATGACATGGTTGAAGAAACTATGGAAGTCTTTATGGACGATTTCTCGGTCTATGGTGATTCTTTCTCTTCTTGCCTTGCTAATTTGGAACGTATGCTCCAACGGTGTGAAGACACTCGTCTCGTTCTTAATTGGGAAAAATGCCATTTTATGGTAAAATAAGGCATCGTCCTCGGTCATAAAATTTCCAAAGCCGGTATCGAAGTCGACCGTGCTAAAGTTGACGTCATTTCTAAGTTACCTCCACCTACCACCGTCAAAGGAGTTAGAAGTTTTTTAGGCCATGCGGGATTTTATCAACGTTTCATCCAAGATTTCTCGAAAATAGCTCGTCCAATGACTCATCTCTTAGAAAAGGATGCTCCTTTCATCTTCTCTCAAGAATGTCTCGACTCTTTCGAACTTCTTAAAGGTAAATTAACCAAGGCACCGGTCTTAGTCTCTCCAAATTGGGAGTTACCTTTCGAGCTCATGTGCGATGCTAGTGATTTCGCGGTAGGAGCGGTTTTAGGTCAACGAGTTAACAAACATTTCCAACCCATTCATTATGCTAGTAAAACAATGACGGGGGCTCAATTGCAATATACCACTACCGAAAAAGAGCTTTTAGCTGTAGTGTATGCTTTTGAGAAATTCCGCCCCTATCTTGTGCTTTCCACCACCATCGTTTACACCGACCATTCCGCTTTGAAATACTTGTTGACCAAGCAAGATGCTAAACCGAGACTCCTTCGTTGGGTTTTGCTCCTACAAGAATTTAAAATCGAAATTCGTGATAAAAAGGGAGCGGAAAACCTAGCCGCGGATCACCTTAGTAGACTTGAGGATCCTTATCAAGGGAATCTCCAAATCAAGAGATTAATGAATCCTTTCCCCTTGAGACCTTAATGTCTATTAATTCCAATCTTGATGATACCCCATGGTTTGCCGACATTGCAAACTATTTGGCGGGTGGTGTTCTTATCGAAGGGTTAACGTCCCAACAAAAGAAAAAATTCTTCAAGGACGTTAAAACGTACTATTGGGACGACCCTTATCTTTTCAAGCAATGTGCGGACTTAATCATTCGTAGATGTGTTGATGGGCCGGCGGCTTTACAAATCCTTGAAGCTTGCCATAAAGGACCCACCGGTGGTCACTTTGGTCCTAATTACACCGCTAAAAAAAGTTTTCGACTCCGGATTCTATTGGCCCTCCATTTATCCTGATGCACATGAAATGGTTAAACATTGTGATGCTTGCCAAAGGCAAGGCAAGATCACACATAAAGATGAGATGCCTCAAAATTTCATCCAAGAATGTGAAATCTTTGACGTATGGGGCATCGACTTTATGGGGCCGTTTCCATCATCGAAAGGAAACAAGTACATCCTCGTAGCCGTTGACTACATATCAAAATGGGTTGAAGCAAAGGCTTTACCTACTAACGATGCGAGGGTGGTTGTTAACTTCTTGAAACAATTGTTTGCTCGATTCGGTGTGCCTCGTGCTATTATTAGTGATCGCGGGACTCATTTTTGCAATGATCAATTTGCACGAGTCATGGATAAGTATGGTGTCAATCACCGACTTTCCACCGCATATCATCCTCAAACTAATGGACAAGCCGAGGTTTCTAACCGTGGTCTTAAGAGAATCTTAGAGCGAACCGTGGGAGAGCATCGTGCCTCATGGGCCGATAAATTAGATGATGCTTTGTGGGCTTTCCATACCGCTTATAAGACACCTATAGGTTGTACCCCTTATCGCCTTGTGTACGGAAAGGCGTGCCACCTCCCCATTGAGTTGGAGCATAAGGCTTATTGGGCCTTGAAATCGGCTAATTTTGACATAAACAAAGCCGGTGATCATAGGAAAATCCAACTCAATGAACTTAATGAACTTAGGAATGAGGCTTATGAAAATTCATTAATCTACAAAGAGAAGACTAAGCTCATTCATGATTCCAAGATTAAAAACCGAGAGTTCCATATTGGTGATCAAGTTTTACTTTTTAACTCTCGGTTGAAAATCTTTTCGGGTAAACTTAAGAGCCGTTGGTCCGGTCCATTCACCGTGGCCCAAGTCTTCCCTTATGGCACCATTGAGTTATCCCAACCAAATGGGCCCAACTTTAAGGTGAATGGCCAACGGGTTAAGTTGTACTATGGAGAGGACATCTCTCATGAGATGATTCCATCCCTCTCCACATTTCCCTTGAATTAATTCGGGAAATCGAGTCGAGCTAGAGACTCGTGATAAATAAATCAAGCATCGTATAACTAGGTTAGATTTTTACCTTTACCATCCTTTCCACCCTTTTTCACCTTCATCCATTTCCACCAATAAGTGTAGGGGGGAGCCAAGTAGGTTGTTTGTGTGTTGTGATTGTGTGCAGGGACATGTGCTTTGATGATCCACTTTTGGTACTTTTGACGCGACCCGTGATCCCGTGTTCCCGTGTACCCGGTTCTATCAAAACTATTGTGATTCATACTTGTATATAAATAAAACGAATAAATGTAATCACTTTAGTTGTCCCTTCCTTAGCTCGATTTTAAACAACGTACTCAATGTCCTAAGTGTAGGGGAGTTTACTCTCCCACATGCTTAAACATTGAGGACAAAGTTTATATTAAGTGTAGGGGGACTTCTATCGAATTTTAGTGGGCTTTTCCATGAATTTGACCCCATTTAACCGGAAAATTTAAAAATTTTTCAACGTGTTTCAAATTTTTGATCTATTTTAGCCTAGTAGTATTTTTATTTATTTTCTTTCCTTTTATTATCGCATCGTAATAATTTCCATTTCAAGAATAAAGTAAATAATGAAATAAATAAATAAAATGGTTTTAACAAGTTTAGATGTCTTTGATATATTAGGCCCGTCGTGAATATTTTGACTCAACCCGAGTTTACTTATCCAAGTTTACTCTAGCTAGTATCCTTAACCATATGGACCTTAATTGGTTTATTAGGCTAAGCATCCACGAGTCTCATTCCTTGAGATTTTAAATTATGGAGTATGAGAGATGATAGAGTTAATTATAAGTTTGGTATTCTTTCGTTAAATTATGTGAGTTAGTTATGAGCTTTTTCTCCCATCGCTTATCAATAAATATATTTGCAATAAATAAGGTTGTACGATTTGAAAAGTTACTTAGCTTCTAGCACAAGATCGTTTAAAAGTTGCTCGGTATTAATTAGAGTTCATAGCCAAGGCATAACTTATTGAAGCGGGACGCGAAGATTGGCTTATCCAAAAAGGCCCTAACAAGGCATGAGGATACCCGAGTCCAAAAAGGCCCTCACAAGGCATGAGGATTCACTTTTTGCTAAAGATCCAAAGATGATGTGAAGAACATTAATCCAAATCAATATGATGGATCAAGACACACGACGAGAAGCAATTACTCCCCTAAAGATCATGGAGAAGTCTATCCAAAAAGACCCTAACAAGGTATGAAGATAAATAGATCCAAGTCCGAAAAGGAGGCGGATCGTTGTATATCAAAATCCTAAATAAAGAAGAGGATAAATGAAGAAGTCGTGGTCAACGTTTGAAGCATCTTTCACTCCTAATAAAGATGTATACCAAAATGAAGAGAAGACCATAATTTCAAGATCGTCTCTTAAGATTTGAAGTTTGAAGTACAAGCCAAATATCGGTCCGAGAAAGGTCTCAAATCGTGAAACGAGTGATGCCAAGATATGAACTTTATGAGGTTTCGAGAAGCAGTTTTAAAAGATTTTGTCCTTTAGATAACTATTGATTAAATCGTCCCACTTTATTTTCGGCCTTAATAAATTATCGAAATAAGTCAAAAATGCATCCTCGTTATCATTCAAGACAAAAATAAAATACAAGAGATACACCGTATGTAAAACCCGCATGCTTTTACCATGAATAGTGCCCTTAAGATCGTACGTCCTAGATTAAAACTTACCTCATTTAGTATTGATCACATTCATGTGCTAATAATCAAGCAAGTGCATACGTGTATGACATGATAAGTATCGATTACGTACGAACTCATGATAAACAGTTAATAAATATGTCACGTGAACATAATTAAATCATGATCACCATTTAAAATACAAACTAGAATAATTACGTAAATACATATAATATAATTACGAGCGTTAAGATTACGATAAACGACATGATAAAATAAACAGAAACACTTTAAACGCGAACACGTTAACCACGAACGAACACGAAACATCGGGACACGAGAAAGGTACGGGTACCCCATGTGGGGCCCCCATACCCACGGCACAACAACAAGAAATGGGCTAAGCCCATGGACTTTTACAAGTAAAGGGGGGGTTATGGTAAATATGTTTTTCATTTTCACTTTCAAGCAAAATAACATTTTAACCTAAAAAGTTTTTCTCCTCCTCCTCCTTGGTTCTTTTTGTGCCGCCACCTAGAACACCACCATAGGAGGGTGTTGTTGATTATTGACATTAAATACAAGTGCTAGAAACCGTGTTTGTTCATCCCCTTTCAAGCTACGTATTGGTATATCATTCTAAACCTTTCTTTTTAATTCTTTTTAATCTTTGATTATTTTCATGAACAAGTTGTTATTCCCTATTTAATCCATAACACAAGATTCTTAGAGAGAGAAAGAGAAGAAAAGTAGAAAGAGAAAGTAGAGAGAGAAGTGGAAGGTTTACACTAAAACTATGTGTTTTTTGAAATGAACCAACACCCTCTTTCACATGTGAAAGAGGGTTATATACCCCACGGCTCTAAGGCCTTTGTGGGCTTCATCTTGGGCCGGGCTTGGCTTTCTTTTGGGCTTACGCCCCTAACTTATACAATATTAGCTTAAAGTCCAAGCCCGGTTTTTCCCGACTAACCTATTACAATACAAGACCTTTTAACGACTAAGATGACCTATTACATTCTTGTTCGACTATATAAAATATAGGGCTAACAATCTCCCCCAATGTATCGATCATCTTAAAAAGCTTAAAAAGCATAAGATGATTGAGTGAATACATTTTTGTAGAGGAGATCTTCATGCTTTGGTCTTGTATCTTGGTCTTGATCTTGTTTGTAACAACTTTGTTCCTTCATGCTTTCGTGATCTTTATCTTGAGCATTTGTCATTTGACTTGGAGTGCTTGAGATCTTCATCTGTACTCATTGTGACTAAGATGACCTATTACATTCTTACATTCTTAGGTATCTTGATTATCGCCATCTTGTGCTCTTGTGACTTCTGAATCGACATCGGTATCACAGCTACGCCACCTTCTTGATATGCAGCAACATGTATAGACACGGATAAAATGGCTTTGAACATTTCATCCTAACTCGGTAGCATTTTACCTCCGGTCGGTGAAGACCGTTAAACGGTATTAAGTACCGTACCTGTGATCAGGTAGGTTCGATTAAGAACCTCCTTGACAGGGTTTCCCGGCGGTAGTAGCCAGTTCTCTTTACTCGACCGTCTCAAAGCAGACTGCGAACGTAAAGAGTGAATCATAAGGATAAATTATCCGTCTGATTAGAATCGTCAATTCAGATTTCCTGGAACAAGTTTGACTCTAAAAGAATCGCACCATTGTTGCTTTCCAGTTTGTCACAAGCTTGATTCATAGAGAATCTTGCGAGTTACCTACCGCAGTGCTGTTTGATGTTGACACTGGAAGGATTTCTATTCGTCACTGTGAACACTAATGAGTGTCACTCTGAATGTTCTGGCAAGATCACATGGATTTTGCGAAGAAACCTGGAATCAAGTTTGAATCAATTAAGAATCGAAACTTAGTTGCTTTCCAGTTCTCACAAGTTTGATTCGTGTAGAATCGCACAAGTTACCTACCATGAGCTTGTTTGATGCTGGCTCAAGCAGGATTTCCATCTTCATTGTGAATCGTATCACTCAGATGTTCTGGCAATATCACAAGGATAATGCGTAGGACTCGATTGTGTCCTAATGAGATGATAGATAGATCTCGATTGGCTCTAGACTCAATAAGTGCATTTTGGTAATCGGAGGCTGGAGCAGACTGCCACCTTTTCAATATTAACTGACTCGGAGTGAGAAAGTCAATAGATACGTGTTGATCTCCGTGAAAATGAGACAAGTTTCTTTTGAGAGAAACTCGAATGGCTGGGAAAGGGTTGTGCATCGCATCACTGGGTCCATGACACTTGTCTTCAAAAGATGTGTTAACCCGGTTTCTACCTAAGTTGCATAGAATATTCAACTCCTTCAATGCTTACCAATACGTCATCATTAGCACCTTGTTGTGATTGTTCCAGTGCTAACTTAAGTACTTGGTCCGCATTCAGCTTCATTCCACTCCATCTTTCCTAAGGACAACTATTTCTAACTATGGAATGTCCTTGGGTAGATCCCTCCGGTTCTGGTTGGATCATAGGACTTAGTTTCCTATCCTAAACCACCTTTTGACTCCATCGTTCCGTCGTGAATAGTAGGTTGTTTTGGGTATAGATCGTAACCATTAAACCATTGAAAACCATTCAAAGTGTTTGATAAAAATCAAAACTTTTAACACTTGAAAGTTTTACATTTCCGAAAAGCTCCCCCTACACACATGCATCGATATACGAAATAGTTTGGCATGTGAAGAAAAGAGTTGCACTTGAGTCTTTAAGATCACATGTTGCGATATATTACATTTTAATCACATTTTCTCCCCCTATCTCTAATATAAAAATATAATATTAGAGATACCAATTGATTAAAATATTACATTTTCCGAAAAATCGACGGGAGAGAAACATGTGTGCACGCATGAATCATGGAACATTGTCAGTCGGGTCGCTCCCCCTCAACAATATATGTGTGTCTTGAGACAAAATTTGACAAAATTTTAGAAAAACGACACCATAAAATATGTTGAGGTACGGAGTTGAGATGCCTTTTCCGATATAATATATTACATTTGACAATTTCATATCATTTTTGGAATGTGTTGGATACATAAAATATGACAATTTTAGAGATGTACCCAACAACATTAAAAGGCTTGATTTTAAAACGCTCCCCCTCAAAAATTGATCAAAATAACATATGACTTTTGAGATATAAAAACCACTTATGAGGAAGGGAGTGTTGAACACACAATTTTGAAAGATTTAGAAAAACCTTTTGAGAAATTCTTGAAAAATTGTGTTCAACGGTTTTAAAATAATCAGGATAGAAGACTTCTCTTCTATTGATTAGGGAAAGCGCACTGAAACGTACATTCCCCTTTCGGGTCCGTTTTTCATGAGCTCAAAACTTTGATTGTTTTGTGACTATCTCATGACCGAGAAAAACAAATTTCCCGTTGTGAAGGATAAGTTATCATCCGTGATAAACTTTCCTTAAGTTGAAGTTCGAGTTCTAAGCTGACATTTTACTTAGAAATCGTTTTCATGAACTTAAAAACTTTGAATGTTTTTATGAGAAGCTCATGACCGAGAAATATGAATTTCTCGTTGAGAAGGATAAGTTATTGTCCGAGATAAACTTTCCTTAGTTGAGGTCCGAGTTCTAAGCTGTGATGCGCCTAGAAGTCATTGTGAGAGAATATCAAGCAGCTTCATTTGCCAAAACCTCCAAGTCTTCTGGAGTCATATACTTCATACCAAGACGGCCAACGAGATACACAAACCTATCTTTCGATAGAGCTTTTGTAAACAAGTCTGCCAGCTGGTACTCAGTTCTGACAAAGTATAATTCCACGATGCCGCGTTCCACTTGTTCCTTGATGAAGTGATATCTGACATCGATGTGCTTGGTGCGGGAGTGTTGAACCGGGTTGCAAGATATGGCTATGGCCGACTTTGAGTCACAATACATAGGTATTTTATCAAAGTGGAAGCCATAATCCGTGAGTTGAGTTCTCATCCAGAGGACTTGAGCACAACACGCGGATAGAGCCACATATTCTGCTTCAGCTGATGAGAGCGAAGTGCAATCCTGCTTCTTTGACGACCAGCTGACAAGCTTGTCTTCCCCTAGAAATTGTATGCTACCAGAAGCGCTTTTACGACTATCAAGACAACCTGCGTGATCAGAATCTGAAAAAGCCGTTAGATGAAAACCGGTTTCCCTCGGATACCAGAGTCCCATGTGAATGGTATTCTTAAGGTACCGAAAGATCCGTTTAACCTCTTTGAGGTGCTTTTGAGTAGGTCTGGCTTGATATCGTGCACAATAGCATGTGGCATGATGAATATCAGGCCTACTGGCTGTAAGGTACATAAGTGACCCGATCATACTGCGATATCGCGTTTGATCTACGGGATATGAATACAAGTCAGCGTCTAGGGATGTGGTCGACAATGGTGTACCAACGCGAGCACATGAGGTCATACCATGCTTTTTAAGTATCTCTTGAGCATACTTAGCTTGGTTAATGAAGATACCACGTGGGGATTGATGAATCTGGAGGCCTAAAAAGAATTTTAGCTCCCCCATCATTGACATTTCAAATCTGCTGTGCATTAATTTTTCAAAACGTTTTGAAAGTTTTGGGTTCGTAGAACCAAAAATAATGTCATCAACATAAACTTGCACCAGCATTATGTCATCCCCATATTTATTAGTAAAGAGAGTAGGATCAATAGAACCTTTGGAGAATCCTTTGGACACCAAGAAGTTTGAAAGTTCTTCGTACCATGCCCTTGGAGCTTGTTTAAGTCCATATACAGCCTTCTTGAGACGATAGACTTTGTCAGGATGATGAGGATCGACGAATCCTTCCGGCTGATTCACATACACTTCTTCCTTCAAATGACCGTTGAGAAAAGCTGTTTTGACGTCCATCTGAAAAACCGTGAAGCCCTTATGTGCAGCATAAGCAAGGAATATCCTGACTGCTTCCAAACGAGCGACTGGAGCGAATGATTCATCGTAGTCTATGCCTTCTTGTTAACGGTATCCCTTAACTACAAGACGAGATTTGTTTTTGATGATGGTTTGTTCTTCATCCAGTTTGTTTTTCTAGATCCATTTGAAATCTAAAATTGACATTCCATAGGGTCGGTCAACAAGTTCCCAAACATTTAGGCGTTCAAACTGATGAATTTCGTCTTGCATTGATTCAATCCACGCATGATCAGTCATGGCTTGTTTGATGTTTGTAGGTACAGTTGAACTCACGGTGAGTGCATACATACACACATCGCCATCGGTTTCGAGTTGTCTGCGTGTTCGAACCGGTTGTGAAGGATTTCCAATGACTTGCTCCAATGGATGATCACGTGTCCAATGGTGAGTGGATGGATATGGTTGGTAGAATGTATGCATGTTGGACGGATCAACATGTTGAGTAGAAGACTCTCCGACTTCGTGTACCGGTGTACCGAACGGATTGATAAATTCTTCATCGTCAGGTTGTGCATCGACTGCTTGATTGTTGTTTCCTCCTTCAGCATTGACGGTTGGTGATGTTGGTTGTATGACAGTTTCTTGAGTTTGTTGAGTATCCACTGGAATTGTCTCTTGAGCAACGGTTGCTGAAGTAGAGGCAGTTGTGTCTTGTTGATTTTGTTCAGGTGCATCAGCAGTATTGACAGTGGAAGGCTTTGACACAACTTGATTGTTTCCATAGTAATATTCATCAAACATAGGATCATATAAGTCAACCAACTCATTCATATGTGTTGTATCCGTCAAGTCTGCTGTAGGAGTACTTTGTTGACATTCTTGCACGGGACGTACACTGTTTTGTGTAGGTGCCATTGCTGGACATTGAGGTGCGGGACTTGAGCTGTTGTGATCAAGTACCATTGGCAATTCGTCAAAGTTCACATGAATTGTTTCGACAATGATCTTTGTTCTCTTGTTATAGACCCGATATCCTTTCGACAATGTAGCATACCCCACAAAAATACATGCATCACCTTTTTCTTTCATCTTGTCGAGATTCTCACCGTCTTTAAGGATGTAGCATAAAGATCCAAATACGTGAAAGAATTTTACAGTAGGTTTCCTGCCATTGATGATGTGGTAAGGTGTCTTTTCATGTCTAGGGATAACGAGAGAACGATTCTGAGTATAACAGGCAGTTGCAATTGCTTCAGCCCAGAAGAATAACGGTAATTTTGAAGCAGAAAGCATTGTTCGAGCAGCCTCAACCAAAGTACGGTTCCGTCTTTCGACAAAGCCGTTTTGTTCAGGAGTTCGAGCAATAGACGTTTGATGTTCGATGCCTTCTTCTTGAAAGTAAGATTTCAAGTTCTTGTTCAAAAATTCAGTACCCCTATCCGTTCTTACGGTTAAGACTTGAGCTTGAAGATTGCGTTGTATCATCTTGAGAAAGTTTTTGAGAACTTCTGGTGTTTCATCTTTGGACCTTAAGAAGAAAGTCCATGTGTATCTAGAGTAATCATCAACAATCACGAGAATATACTTTTTCCCGTTAATACTCTCTACACGCATGGGACCACATAAATCCATGTGTAGAAGTTCCAATCGTCCTTTTGAGCTTGGGGTAGTCTTTGTTTTGAAAGACTTTCGTTTTGCTTTTCCCAACTCACAAGAAGAACAAAGATGGTCTTTGACGAATTTTAACTTAGGAAGACCAGTCACAATATCATTCTTCGAAAGCAAGTTGATGGTGTCAAAGTTGAGATGTGACAATCGTTGATGCCATAACCATGCTTGAGATGATGATGCTTTAGCCATTAAGCAAATTGGATTTGTCGAAGATGTGTCTTGAAGAGTTACTGTGTAGAGATCAGAACCACGAGAACCTGTAAGAAGGTCATTCCCATCGTAGTCTCTAACATAGCAAGTAGATTTCCGAAAAGCCACTTCCAAATCCGCATCACAAAATTGACCAACCGAGAATAAATTGTGATTCAGTCCCTCGACGTAATAAACCCGTTTTATAGTGATATTCCCTTGAACCAAGTCTCCATATCCGAGTATCGGTGCAAATTGATCATTTCCAAACCGTACCGTACCCAGAAACTTCTCCACGAAGTTAATGAGAAGCTTGAGATTGCCCGTCATGTGCTTTGTGCACCCGGAGTCCATTATGAATAGGATGAGTTCGACGAGCTGCAGAAGAATTAGAAGACAATGTAGCATTTGACAAATGGGAGCCCTTGATAGAAACGGGTTCCAAAATAGTAGTGGACCTAGATTCTAAAGGCAAGCTAACATTCATAGACCCAATTAGAATGGGGATTGTCTTAGGTACCCATTTGTATCCGGGTGGTGTAAATCTTGAATACCCCCGTGTACATGTCCTAATCATGTTCTCATAAAGCTTCTTTAACCTGCTTTGTTTACGTAGAGTAGTGGATTCTAACGCACTTAGTTTCTTAAGTGGTTGCTCAGTGGATTGGTTCAAAGTTCTTGTGGGTTTACTAGTACTAGTGGGCATACGAATAGGCTTCCTAGTTCTAGCATTCACGCCATTATGATTAAGAGCACAAGCATCATGATTGAAAGTACGAACACATTTGCCACATTCAACACAAACAAATTCAACATTCGAGGTCTTAGCAGTTAAACTGTCATTACATGCAGTTACAGACGTTTTATTCTTAGAAAACTTAAAATTCCTACGGTGATCTTCTACTTCATTCTTCTTCCCTTGACTATTGTTAGGCATGACTCTATCTTCAATTCTAGTGCTCTTAAGCTGTGGTCCGCTAACACTAGTAGTGGGATTTACTCCTGTAGAAGAAGACACACGTTGATTAGTTTTCCTAGTATTTTGAGGTAACTGCGTTGTTCCAGTTTGAGTGGACCTAGTGTTCATCTTATACATTCCAGGTGCTATCACATTAGTGCTCTTATCATTTCCTATCTTAGGCAAAGTCTGTGGGGGTTGTCCCAAAATAGATGTTTTAGGGCATTTAACCGTATTCGGTTGACGAACGGCAGATGGTTTACCCAAAACAGACTTTCCTTTCATTTTCTCAATGAGTTTCTGTAACTCACTAATGGCAATGTCCCTTTCTTTTAGCTGAGCTTTCAAATCATTTATTTCGAAATCTTTTTCATTTAGTAGACGAAACGAAGAAGCTGGCATTTCTAGACACTTTTTATGATTATGAGATTTTTCACCTTTTTGTAAAGCAAGTTCAAGAGAAATGGAGTGTTTCTCAAGTTGAGAAAAACTTTTCGAAAGTTTGTTATATGACTGAATTTGTTTCGAAAGCTCTGCTTCAAGATTGCGACATTTCGCGTCCGATTCTGACACTAGACATGCTACATGACAATATTGATCCAGACCGGTATACACACCAAGTATAGCATTCATATGGTCAGCATAAAAATATTCCATGGAAAGTCGATCAATTTCGTTAGAAAGTTGGTGTTCTTGTGTCTTTAATTTAGTTTGGAGAAAATCAACTTCATCTTCAAGAGATTTAACATAACTTAAATCAGTTAATATTTCCTCAGTGAGAGCATTATAAAACATTTCCACATTTTTTGAAAGATCATCAATGGTTGGAACAATGCATTGTTGAATGACGACTTCTACTTGTGGGTTAGGTTTAATATTCCAAATGGTATCCCTAGAAACTTTTTGATAGTCGACGACACCTTTGTACAAATTTAAAACCCCTTGTTTTATAAACTCAAATTGCTGAACACTTTTGCTTTTCTCATCCCATTTACGTTTTTCATCCAAAATTCGCTTTTCTAACAATATTGATTGCTTTTTGAAACTCCTTTTTAAAGAAACTTTCTTTTGTGGTTCATCACTTGGTGGTGGAACACTATTATACATCTTTTGTTCTTTTGAAAGTTCTTTTTGAGGGACAAACTTAATATGATTGTTAGAATCAGAAAGGTTTATTAAATCACTTAAGTTTGATCGACTTTCTTCTTGTTGACGAATGATTTCGTCGCAGTCAGAGGAAAGCATAAGAGCAAGATTATCAACATAACAACCGATATCATAAAGAGCAGGCTTGGTACTTTGAGCTTTCTTGAGATATTCAGGCTTGACAAAACTCGTTTTCATATTTCTATTGAGCATATTCATAGTTTGAATAGACTGACCCGTTTTGTAAACAATGTTGTTTAACGTGTCGACTCTCTTTTCCAAAGCAAGAATTTTTTCAATATCCTTTTCTTCACGAGTTTTATAAAGCTCAGTTTGTTCTTTGTTAACCGACTCTAATTCAGTAATTTGGAGTTTATGTAGCAGCAGTTGTTCTTCAAGTTCCGATATCTTCTGTTTTGACATATGAATTTCGTGTGTTACTTCAGAACAATATTGTTCGTTGAGCACCTTACGTTCATATACCAAACCATTAGCTATTGCAACCCGTCGATCAGCTTCTTTTACATAATCACACTCTTTAAGCATGTCTATCTCCTCGGCTAAGGATGTGTTTGCTTGCTTTAAACGTTTATTAGCTTCTTTGTTTTCATCAATTTCACGTTTTAAAGAATTAATAATAGACGCAAGCAAATCACGGTCCTCATCCGAGTCAGTATCTTGAACAGCTTTTCCGTCATCATTACACATATGCTGTGAATCCGTAGAGATATTGCTATCCTCCGTGTCCATTACATATGTGTCATTGATGCTTTCGGGTTGCTCAGGATGCCGTCGTTCATTAGCAAACACATTATAGTTATCATGTGATGGTACCTTTTCAAGTGGCTCAGAATCATAGATGGGTCCAGAAGTATCATCAGTCTCTGGGATCACTTCTTGAATCTTTGCCATGTACACATAATGTGCCTCTAACTCTTGATCATCGGCTTCATCATCAGTGTCATCACGCCAGTCAACTTCATCTGCTGTGAGTGGAATTCCTGCTTCTTCTTTCTTGCACAGCAACATCTTTTCCTTGTGATATCCCGAATCCTTAACCCGTTTTGGCTTCTTACATTCCCTAGCCATGTGACCAAATCCCTTGCAGTTGAAGCATTGAATCCCAGTCTTCTGCACCACCGGAGTGCCTACAGTATCTCTAGCCCCAACTTGATTCAGCATCCTCTGATTTTCATACCTAGCATCACGATCATACCTAGGTGCATGATCAACTTCCTTATATCTAGCATTGGATGATGATCTGAGGTTGTTGTTGGTAGGTTTGTAGATCTTCTTATAAGTTGTGGTGAGTAAAGACATGAGTTCTTCAATCTTCTTGTCCCTTGAAGTTTGTTCATCATCACTGTCTCCATCTGACTCGGTGTCATACTTTGGAGGTGGAGTGGGGACAATTGCTTTTGCTTTGTGTTTAGCAGCAGCTAGAGGTTTGGTGGATGAGCTTGATGACTTCGAGGAATGATTAGGTGGTTGTTGACGAGGAACGGGTTTTGTTGAAGTAGCAGCCACAAAAGCAATAGAATTAGCAGACCGTTCTGCCTTTTCAGCCCTTAGTTCATTCACTTCATTCTGATGTTGTTTCAAGATATCATGAAGTTTGTGGTAAGATATAGTCTTGATATCCTCCCTTTGTTTGACCAAAGTCACAAACCTTTGCCATTCCGGTTTGAGTTGAAGTAGAAACTGAACATTGGCATGATGATTGGAGATGGTGCACTGATTTCTTACAAGCTCATTCATCATTTTGTAGAATCTCGAGTAATATGAGTCAATGGATTCACCATCTTCAGATGTGAATTTTCCAAACTCCCAAAGTAGATTAGTCTCGAGATCTTGAACATTGATTGACTCACCTTGCTTCAATCGATGAATTGCATTCCACATTTCCATAGCATTAGGACATGCATCAACTGTGGAATAGATATCATTATCAATTCCAGTGAGTATGAAATTTACAGCATCAACTTCAGCTTGGAGGAGTTTCTTTTTCTCAGCAGAACATGTGTCAAAATCCTCCATAGCTCGTATAGTTGATGAAGTACCATCCTCTGCCTGTGTTGTAATTGGTTTGAATTCAAAAACTGGAGGTGGGTTCTCAAGGCAGTGACGAAGAGCAGTTCGGTTTTCTTTTCCATCGAGAAATCTAAGAAAACGAGATCTCCATTGAACGTAGCAACCGGCAGTGAGCACAGGTGGGTTACCGTTGCCACCTTGTTCCAAACGAATTTGATTAGCAGTTGCAATGTTGATGTTGTTGTTAGACATGGTGAATACTTGTGGATGAATTGCAGATCTTAGTGGATTTGTTGTGATGATGTGTGGTTAAAATTGAAATTCCGAAATTTCCAGAAAAATTTTTTTTTCTCAGTCCGACAATAAATTCCTCAGTCTGACAAAACGGTAAGCCGAAAAATTTTGTATCGCCAAATTTTGAATTTGAGTTAGAAATAGCCAAAAACTAGTAGGGAAAAAATTTGATTTTACCTGACCTAAAAATTTTTAACTCTTTTTTTTATTTTTTTTTTATTTTTTTAATCTTCGTGTAAACTACGTTCCGAAACTAGTCTAGATAGTGGCTAAGTCTAAAAATTACTCAAACAAAATATCCATCGAAATGTCCATCGGAATGTTCAGATCGGAATGTTCTATCGCAATGTTCAGATTGGAATGTATTATCGCAATGTACTTTCAGATCGGAATGCTCTATCGCAATGCTCAGATCGCAAAGCCTGTCGGAATACTCAGATCGCAAAGTCTATCGGAATACTCAGATCGCAAAGTCTATCGGAATACTCAGATCGCAATGCTCAGATCGCAATGTGGCTGACAAAGTTCAAGCAGAGTAACGACATAAAGTACTTCCTTATACCCTTCGGAATCCAGATCGCAAAGTACGATCGGAATGCCAGGTCGGAATAAGTAACAAAATCAAACGATCGCAATGTAGAACCAAACCCTTTCCGATGGTAAGGTTATTGCGATGGAAGCCCAAGTACAATTTGTACTTTCCGATGGTAGCACTTGCTTGAATTTCGGAATGAAGAAAAACAAGAAATTTCGCAACTTTTGATCCAAAAAATTTGTGTTTTAGCCAAAACCAAGATACCCAAATCACTACTACTAGTATGTAGATGATTCGTATCAAGAAAAGACCATAAAAACACGAAAAGAGAAATGGGACGTGAGAAATGGATCAAAAAAGCCACGAAAAATCAAGAACACCACATACGAATCTATAATCACCTATCCACTATAGGCTCTTGATACCAAATGTTATTCCCTATTTAATCCATAACACAAGATTCTTAGAGAGAGAAAGAGAAGAAAAGTAGAAAGAGAAAGTAGAGAGAGAAGTGGAAGGTTTACACTAAAACTATGTGTTTTTTGAAATGAACCAACACCCTCTTTCACATGTGAAAGAGGGTTATATACCCCACGGCTCTAAGGCCTTTGTGGGCTTCATCTTGGGCCGGGCTTGGCTTTCTTTTGGGCTTACGCCCCTAACTTATACAATATTAGCTTAAAGTCCAAGCCCGGTTTTTCCCGACTAACCTATTACAATACAAGACCTTTTAACGACTAAGATGACCTATTACATTCTTGTTCGACTATATAAAATATAGGGCTAACACAAGTTATTATTTTTCTTATTAAAACATGATAATTAAACATTGATCTAACATGTTTTGGGGTTAATTAAAATCAAAGAATGATATAATAAGGGTGTTTGTTTTAGCCGCCTAGCAAAACAAACCCGAGGGGGGTTTGGTTTGCTTATTGCCGCCACCACCAAGACCATTTTTGGTCTTGGTTGGTGCTTGTGGGACCCACGACAGCAAGGGGGCACACGTACCCCGAGTTTGGCTCGAGGTACGGTGTCGAATTCATGCCCGATTCATGGTTCGTTGGTTAAATCATGATTTATGCTACATGTTAATTTTTATGAATCATGAACTTAGGATATAAATTAATTAATAACATGAAATATTAATTAAATCATGACTTAGGTTATTTTAATTATTAATTTAGCATGATATTAATTTAACCTAAGTACTTTATGTTATAAGTTATAATTAATTAATTATTTAAAACATGCCTATAATTAATTAATTTAGACATGACTTAGGTTATATTATTAATAATAATAATACACATTTTAACCTAAGTATCTTATTTCATTTTAATTAAAAACATGTATTACTTTAATTAAAATGCTTAACCTATAGTTTAATTAAAATACATGAAATAATAATTAAACTATATACTATATCATATGACTTAAGAAATAAGCTTATAAACACGTAGACTTATATGTTAGCTTATGTAACCAGCTTAATTCTAAATATGGAAACTTCTATTTATAGAAACTTAATTAAATAAGGCAACTAATCTATTAATGGAAACCTTCTATATATGGAAATCTATCTATTTCAGGCAGCTAATCTAATCATGGAAACCTTCTATATATGGAAACTTATTTAATTAAGGCAGCTGATCTATTTTTGGAAACTTTCTATTTTTAGAAACTAATCTATTTTAAGCAGTAAATTCTATTTTAGGAAAGTTTCTATTTTTGGAAACTTTCTATTTTTGGAAACTTTCTATTTTTGGTAACTTTCTATTTTTGGAAACTTTCTATTTTTGGAAACTTTCTATTTTTGGAAACCTGCTATTTTTGGAAAGTTACTTATTATTACACAGTAAGTATAATAATACATGAAATACCAGTAATACTTAAACAGATTAATCAGAATACAAGATAAACACAGTTTAAGGCTTTAAACAGTGAACCATGACCTAAAACATACCAAGTCAGCTAAAATGAGACATGAAACCCAGTACGTAATCAGTGAATCGATACTTATACACGTGTGTATTCATGTAGCTTTAGTGATCCAGAAGTAGTAGTCTTTCTTCCGTTCATTCACTGGACTTGAGGTACGGATTCCCGTCCTTTCAGTATGGACATTCCTTCTTTTTTAGGATTTCCCCGTATGCAGCCAACTGTTTTCCCCAGTATTTGTTTTATTGTTTTGAACTGCTTATGTTTAATTAGCATAATCTATAGCCATATACAAGCATGACCAGTTTCACCTAGTTATGGAGGTACCATAACCATAACATTGGAGGCACCAATGTTATGACTTCCCCATGGCGGAGTGATTGCTCGTGGCATCCCTTTTCAGTTTTGGCCATATTATTATATCAGGTGGGGCGTATGGGTGCATCCTAGTTACATGTTTTATTCAGTTTATCATGGTGAATGTGGTGTGTGCCTTGCATCCTTCACAAGGAGTTGATCCCTCCTACCCAAACCAGTATATTAATTAGAGGCATCCCCTCTAATCAGCATGATGAGGTCACCCCTCCAAGTATTCATGCACGTGACCTTTTCATGACCTATATGGGCTATGGTATATTTATGTTAAAACAGTTTTCATAAGATAAACATAAGGCTTTTCAAACTATAAAACCAGTTTTCTTAATACTTAACCAGTTTACTCAGAACTTAGTCTTCCGCTGTTATATGTTACATGGTTATCCTATTTCATGCTATATTGTACATCCGTGCACTGAGCGTCTTGCTCAGCCGTTTTCCTTTTTCATGTTCCCAAAACGGCAGGTACTCAGGGACGCTCGTAGATCTCAAACGTACGTGCATATGGACTGGAAGCTTTACTGTTCTTCTTTACTTTATGCATTTCCTTTACTTTAATACAGTTTGCTATGGACATTGTTTCGTCCTTTCCTTTACAGTATTTATGTTTGTGTGTGATGAGCTTTACTTTGGGTTTACCGATGTTTGATTCCGTTATTTCCCTTTTATGGTCGAATAATGCTTAGACATTTATCCTTGTATGCTTTGATGACACGCCATGATTATGCGTAATATTCCATTTCCAAAATGGGGTGTTACAATTATGGTATCAGAGCCAAGGCTTCGACCTGTAGGCTCTCAAATATGACCTGTGATTAGTGGGTAGTCACTACGGTCTTCCTAGAACTGACAGTTGTTTTCATGCATTCATCATTTTTAAGCATACATATACATGTCATTGTTACAGGGTTTTTGACTAAGTAATGGTTGGTACAGGACTGGCCCTATTTAGTCGCATGTGTTTTATCGAAACTTTTAAATTTGGGACCGACCCATAGGCGTCCCCTCGATATGTCTTTTGTTTTGAGTGAACCGATCAGAGGCGTTCACTCTCGAGCATCAAAAGTTTTCATAAAACTGCATCATGCATTCATACAAAGATTTTCTTGCATAAAATTTTTCTCGTGAAATTTTTGGTATAAATTTTTTTTCATGTATATATATAAGTTATATTTTATGTTTGAACTGTTAATCATATGTTTATGTTATACTGTCAGATGGTTCTCACACGCGAGCAAGAGCAGCTCAATGTTGCAATTCAGGCTGCCATGCAAGCCTTACTTCCTCAACTGAGGAATGACATTCGTGCTGAAGTCCAAGCTGCCAACAATCAGCAGCACAATCAGCCACCACCTCCCCCACCCCCAGTGACACTAGCAGTGTGGTTGGAAAGATTCAACAAGCTTCGTCCTAGAGCTTTTGAAAAGACTGATAGCCCCAGCGATGCTGAAAGCTGGTTGACTCACATTGAGAAGATTTTCAATGCTATGGGATGTGACCCCGCATTCAAGGCGAGGTTGGCATGCTACCGGTTTGAAGGCGATGTACTCAACTGGTGGCTAGCTTTGACGCAGTCAAAAGGAGGTGATGAATGGGTCGCTGGTTTGACATGGGCCCAATTCAAGGAGAGAGTGATGGAGCAGTTCTTTCCCAAGGCAGAGCAGGACAAACTCAAGCGAGAGTACCATGGGATACGTCAGAGAGCGGGCGAGAATAGCAACGAATTCATGCAGCGCTTTCTTCGCTTGGCTGGTTTTCTGGGAGCAGCAGCTGGTACTCCTGAGGAGCAGGCACACCACTTTAGGTGGGCACTGCGCACCTCGGTCGCGAACAATCTGGTATGTGCTACGTTCAATACAGTAGCACAAGTGGCCGACGCAGCAAGGAAGCTTGAGATGTTGCAGGAACGAGATGAGTTCGGGGAAGACGAAAGACCCGACAAGAGGTAAACATTTCGTGTTCTATCAATAACCAGACCGCATCCTATCATTATATGTTATATAATCATCTCTTAAACTGTATCTTCCAGGCAGGAAACTGGGGACCGGTCTCAGCCGGCTACCCAGCAGCAGCCTCATCAGCCCAAAGGAAACGGTCACTCTAACGACCGTTCTGTTGTGGAAAGGCGCAACGGTAATGATAATTACCGTAACAATGCGGGACACTCCAACAACAGCAGGTCCTACTATTTACGCATCTTCTTATGATTTCATGTTATATCTCTCATGCTGACACTATATCAATCTCTACCAGGAACCACGGTAACGGGAAGGACCAGAACCACAGGGGTTCTCAGCCTAACCGTTCAGCTAACACTGGTAAACATCTTATGACGCATATGTCTTATACTCGTGCATATACTTTATTTTAACACATTTCGTCATCAGCAGGCCCTCAGCAAGCAAGGACTCCTGCTGGAGGATTCACTCATCCTCTTTGCAGTACTTGCCATCGCAGACACCCTGGCCCATGTCGTCGTGATTCCGACGCGTGCTACAAGTGCGGCCTCCCTGGCCATCGTATGAGAGATTGCCGTAAGGGTGAAATGGAGGGTACTTCGGGTCATGCTGATACTAAACCGCCTCCTACCACTGGGCGTGTCTACACGACATCGCGCGATCAGGCAAACAAATCTACAGGTACCATTACTGGAATTTTGTATATGTACGGCCAGGCTGCATGTGTTCTTTTCGACACGGGTGCCACTCATTCAGTTATTTCCACTTCATATGCTAAGAACATCAGGACACTTCCCTTGCCATTAGAAAATAAGCTTACCATTTCCACGCCTTTGAAGGACTCTGCATTAATAACTCATGTATACAAGAGTCTTCCTCTAGAGTTTGACGATAAAGTTCGTGCAGTAGATGCACTTCCCCTAGACATGATTGAGTTCGATATGATTCTCGGCATGGACTGGCTATCCAAGCACCATGCTACCATAGACTGCCACTCATATCGGGTGATCTTCGGCGACATTAATGCACCAGAGTACATTCATAACGGGTTCATACCCGGACGGTCTGTACAAATCATATCTACCTTGCAAGCACGTGCATTACTGTCACATGGCTGCGAAGGTTATCTAGCTACGGTTCACGACATGGATGCTGAATCCCCATCGATTCAGGATCAACCAGTAGTTTCGGAATTTCAAGACGTCTTCCCAGCTGAACTTCCAGGCATACCACCTGCAAGAGAAGTGGAGTTCAATATAGACCTTGTTCCAGGAGCTGAGCCAATCTCTAAGGCTCCGTATCGTATGGCTCCCATAGAGCTAAAAGAACTGAAGGACCAACTGCAGGAACTTCTTGAACGAGGGTTCATTAGACCAAGCGCATCTCCATGGAGCGCATCGGTCTTGTTCGTTAAGAAGAAGGACGGCAGCATGCGACTTTGCATTGACTACCGCGAGCTTAATAAGATTACCATCCGCAATAGATATCCACTGCCACGTATAGATGATCTGTTTGACCAACTTCAAGGAGCCAAACACTTCTCAAAGATCGATCTAAGGTCAGGCTACCATCAGCTGAGGGTTAAAGAGCAGGACATTGCTAAGACTGCTTTTCGTACCCGCTATGGCCATTATGAGTTTGTGGTTATGCCATTCGGCCTGACCAATGCTCCAACAGTATTCATGGATCTGATGAACAGAATCTTCCATGAATTCCTTGATAAGTTTGTCATTGTATTCATCGATGACATCCTGATTTTCTCTAAATCCACGGAGGAACACGAAGACCATCTCCGTACGGTACTACAGATTCTTCGTCAGAAGCAGCTGTATGCGAAATTCTCCAAGTGTGAGTTCTGGTTAAACAAGGTGGCATTCTTAGGTCACATTGTATCAGCAGAAGGGATCACTATGGACCCAGCGAAGGTTGAGGCTATCACTAAATGGCCAAGACCAACGTCAGCGACAGAAGTCCGCAGTTTCTTAGGCTTAGCTGGATATTATCGCAGATTCGTGGAGAACTTTTCCCGCTTGGCATTGCCTCTCACCAAACTGATGCGAAAAGGAGAGAAATTCGTCTGGACGGAAGAACGAGAGAAGAGCTTCGAAGACCTAAAGCAGAAGTTAGTATCTGCACCTATTCTTACTCTCCCATCTGGTACAGGTGGATTTCAGATCTATAGCGATGCATCGGGGAAGGGACTGGGCTGTGTTCTCATGCAACATGGGAAGGTGATCGCGTATGCTTCACGGCAGCTTAATCCCTATGAAGAAAACTATCCTACGCATGACCTAGAACTTGCTGCAGTGGTGTTCGCATTGAAGATATGGAGGCATTACTTATACGGAGAATCATGCGACATTTTCACGGATCACAAGAGCTTGAAGTATATCTTCACACAGCGAGAATTGAACATGAGACAAAGGAGATGGTTGGAACTGTTGAAGGATTATGATATTAACCTACAGTATCATCCCGGGAAGGCTAATGTAGTAGCAGATGCACTCAGCAGAAAGTCCGGAATGATCAACGGCATTGAGATCAAGGAACAAAACATAAGAGACTTGGAGCGGCTAGACATCGAAATCATGGTACGTGGGCAGCACGGATACTGGGCGAATCTTAGAGTAGAACCTGAGTTACTGACTAGGATCAAGGAAGCGCAGAAGGATGATGGAGAGATTTGGGCGATAATTCAGAATTTGGAGAAGCAGACAGAATTCAGAATGGACGCAGACGGTATCGTTTGGCAGGGTACGAGACTTTGTGTTCCTGACAATCAAGAACTCCGGGAAGCATTGTTAGCTGAAGCTCACAGCTCCCCTTTTTCTATACATCCTGGGTCGACAAAAATGTACCATGACATCAGACATCACTTTTGGTGGAGTGGTATGAAACAGGATGTAGCCACTTATGTCTCCAAATGTCTTACCTGCCAGCAGGTTAAGATTGAACATCAGCGATCGGGCGGCCTCCTTCAACCGTTGGATATTCCAGAGTGGAAGTGGGACAAAATCACCATGGATTTTGTTACCGGTCTTCCGCCTACTAAGAAAAAGCACGATGCTATTTGGGTCATTGTTGATCGACTCACCAAATCAGCTCATTTCTTACCGATACGCAAGGAAGATCCGGTAAGTAAACTCGCAGATACTTACAGAAGGGAGATCATGAGACTCCACGGTACTCCCTCCAGCATCGTCTCAGACAGAGATCCTTGTTTCACGTCGCGATTCTGGAAAGGTCTGCAAAAAGCTTGGGGTACACAACTTAAGCTGAGTACGGCCTTTCATCCTCAAACGGACGGACAGTCGGAGCGAACAATTCAGACATTGTAAGATATGTTAAGGTCGTGTGCGTTGGAATGGACAGGTGATTGGGACGATTACATCTGTTTGGTCGAGTTTGCATACAACAACAGCTGGCACGCAAGTATCAAATGTGCTCCTTTCGAAATGTTGTATGGCAGAAAGTGTCGCGCTCCAACTTGCTGGGATCAAGTGGGAGAGCGAACACTCGAAGGACCAGAGATTATAGAAATGACCAATGAGAAGATCGAGGTAGCTAAACAGAAGCTGCAGGAAGCACGTTCACGTCAGAAGAGTTACGCCGATAAGCATCGTAGGGACATACATTTTAATGTGGGAGATCACGTCTTCCTCAAGGTTTCGCCGGCACGTGGTGTTAAACGCTTCAGGATCAAAGGAAAACTCAGTCCTCGTTTCATCGGACCTTTTGATATCATTGAGCGAATCGGTGAAGTATCTTACCGATTGGCGTTACCTCCTCAGCTTTCGCACGTGCATAACGTGTTCCATGTGTCCTTACTCAGAGGGTACAATTATCATCCCCTTCACATGGTTCAGTATCCACTGGAACAGATACGTGAAGATCTCACTTTTATAGAAGAACCCGAACGAGTACTCGACAGGCAAGAACGAGTCGTGAGAAGGAAGACGATTCCATTCGTCAAAATTCTTTGGAGGGACCATACCGAGCGGGAAGCCACTTGGGAAACAGAGGAGTCTATCCGGGCTTCTTACCCTCACTTCATATTTTGAGTTCGGGTATGTTACTTCTTTTCAGCTTACTTTATCTATAATTCGGGGACGAATTATTCTTTTTAGGGGGGAAGAATTGTAAAACCCGCATGCTTTTACCATGAATAGTGCCCTTAAGATCGTACGTCCTAGATTAAAACTTACCTCATTTAGTATTGATCACATTCATGTGCTAATAATCAAGCAAGTGCATACGTGTATGACATGATAAGTATCGATTACGTACGAACTCATGATAAACAGTTAATAAATATGTCACGTGAACATAATTAAATCATGATCACCATTTAAAATACAAACTAGAATAATTACGTAAATACATATAATATAATTACGAGCGTTAAGATTACGATAAACGACATGATAAAATAAACAGAAACACTTTAAACACGAACACGTTAACCACGAACGAACACGAAACATCGGGACACGAGAAGGTACGGGTACCCCATGTGGGGCCCCCATACCCACGGCACAACAACAAGAAATGGGCTAAGCCCATGGACTTTTACAAGTAAAGGGGGGGTTATGGTAAATATGTTTTTCATTTTCACTTTCAAGCAAAATAACATTTTAACCTAAAAAGTTTTTCTCCTCCTCATCCTTGGTTCTTTTTGTGCCGCCACCTAGAACACCACCATAGGAGGGTGTTGTTGATTTTTGACATTAAATACAAGTGCTAGAAACCGTGTTTGTTCATCCCCTTTCAAGCTACGTATTGGTATATCATTCTAAACCTTTCTTTTTAATACTTTTTAATCTTTGATTATTTTCATGAACAAGTTATTATTTTTCTTATTAAAACATGATAATTAAACATTGATCTAACATGTTTTGGGGTTAATTAAAATCAAAGAATGATATAATAAGGGTGTTTGTTTTAGCCGCCTAGCAAAACAAACCCGAGGGGGGTTTGGTTTGCTTATTGCCGCCACCACCAAGACCATTTTTGGTCTTGGTTGGTGCTTGTGAGACCCACGACAGCAAGGGGGCACACGTACCCCGAGTTTGGCTCGAGGTACGGTGTCGAATTCATGCCCGATTCATGGTTCGTTGGTTAAATCATGATTTATGCTACATGTTAATTTTTATGAATCATGAACTTAGGATATAAATTAATTAATAACATGAAATATTAATTAAATCATGACTTAGGTTATTTTAATTATTAATTTAGCATGATATTAATTTAACCTAAGTACTTTATGTTATAAGTTATAATTAATTAATTATTTAAAACATGCCTATAATTAATTAATTTAGACATGACTTAGGTTATATTATTAATAATAATAATACACATTTTAACCTAAGTATCTTATTTCATTTTAATTAAAAACATATATTACTTTAATTAAAATTCTTAACCTATAGTTTAATTAAAATACATGAAATAATAATTAAACTATATACTATATCATATGACTTAAGAAATAAGCTTATAAACACGTAGACTTATATGTTAGCTTATGTAACCAGCTTAATTCTAAATATGGAAACTTCTATTTATAGAAACTTAATTAAATAAGGCAACTAATCTATTAATGGAAACCTTCTATATATGGAAATCTATCTATTTCAGGCAGCTAATCTAATCATGGAAACCTTCTATATATGGAAACTTATTTAATTAAGGCAGCTGATCTATTTTTGGAAACTTTCTATTTTTAGAAACTAATCTATTTTAAGCAGTAAATTCTATTTTAGGAAACTTTCTATTTTTGGAAACTTTCTATTTTTGGAAACTTTCTATTTTTGGTAACTTTCTATTTTTGGAAACTTTCTATTTTTGGAAACTTTCTATTTTTGGAAACCTGCTATTTTTGGAAAGTTACTTATTATTACACAGTAAGTATAATAATACATGAAATACCAGTAATACTTAAACAGATTAATCAGAATACAAGATAAACACAGTTTAAGGCTTTAAACAGTGAACCATGACCTAAAACATACCAAGTCAGCTAAAATGAGACATGAAACCCAGTACGTAATCAGTGAATTGATACTTATACACGTGTGTATTCATGTAGCTTTAGTGATCCAGAAGTAGGAGTCTTTCTTCCGTTCATTCACTGGACTTGAGGTACGGATTCCCGTCCTTTCAGTATGGACATTCCTTCTTTTTTAGGATTTCCCCGTATGCAGCCAACTGTTTTCCCCAATATTTGTTTTATTGTTTTGAACTGCTTATGTTTAATTAGCATAATCTATAGCCATATACAAGCATGACCAGTTTCACCTAGTTATGGAGGTACCATAACCATAACATTGGAGGCACCAATGTTATGACTTCCCCACGACGGAGTGATTGCTCGTGGCGTCCCTTTTCAGTTTTGGCCATATTATTATATCAGGTGGGGCGTATGGGTGCATCCTAGTTACATGTTTTATTCAGTTTATCATGGTGAATGTGGTGTGTGCCTTGCATCCTTCACAAGGAGTTGATCCCTCCTACCCAAACCAGTATATTAATTAGAGGCATCCCCTCTAATCAGCATGATGAGGTCACCCCTCCAAGTATTCATGCACGTGACCTTTTCATGACCTATATGGGCTATGGTATATTTATGTTAAAACAGTTTTCATAAGATAAACATAAGGCTTTTCAAACTATAAAACCAGTTTTCTTAATACTTAACCAGTTTACTCAGAACTTAGTCTTCCGCTGTTATATGTTACATGTTTATCCTATTTCATGCTATATTGTACATCCGTGCACTGAGCGTCTTGCTCAGCCGTTTTCCTTTTTCATGTTCCCAAAACGGCAGGTACTCAGGGACGCTCGTAGATCTCAAACGTACGTGCATATGGACTGGAAGCTTTACTGTTCTTCTTTACTTTATGCATTTCCTTTACTTTAATACAGTTTGCTATGGACATTGTTTCGTCCTTTCCTTTACAGTATTTATGTTTGTGTGTGATGAGCTTTACTTTGGGTTTACCGATGTTTGATTCCGGTATTTCCCTTTTATGGTCGAATAATGCTTAGACATTTATCCTTGTATGCTTTGATGACACGCCATGATTATGCGTAATATTCCATTTCCAAAATGGGGTATTACAATTATGGTATCAGAGCCAAGGCTTCGACCTGTAGGCTCTCAAATATGACCTGTGATTAGTGGGTAGTCACTACGGTCTTCCTAGAACTGACAGTTGTTTTCATGCATTCATCATTTTTAAGCATACATATACATGTCATTGTTACAGGGTTTTTGACTAAGTAATGGTTGGTACAGGACTGGCCCTATTTAGTCGCATGTGTTTTATCGAAACTTTTAAATTTGGGACCGACCCATAGGCGTCCCGTCGATATGTCTTTTGTTTTGAGTGAACCGATCAGAGGCGTTCACTCTCGAGCATCAAAAGTTTTCATAAAACTGCATCATGCATTCATACAAAGATTTTCTTGCATAAAATTTTTCTCGTGAAATTTTTGGTATAAAATTTTTTTCATGTATATATATAAGTTTTATTTTATGTTTGAACTGTTAATCATATGTTTATGTTATACTGTCAGATGGTTCTCACACGCGAGCAAGAGCAGCTCAATGCTGCAATTCAGGCTGCCATGCAAGCCTTACTTCCTCAACTGAGGAATGACATTCGTGCTGAAGTCCAAGCTGCCAACAATCAGCAGCACAATCAGCCACCACCTCCTCCTCCCCCAGTGACACTAGCAGTGTGGTTGGAAAGATTCAACAAGCTTCGTCCTAGAGCTTTTGAAAAGACTGATAGCCCCAGCGATGCTGAAAGCTGGTTGACTCACATTGAGAAGATTTTCAATGCTATGGGATGTGACCCCGCATTCAAGGCGAGGTTGGCATGCTACCAGTTTGAAGGCGATGTACTCAACTGGTGGCTAGCTTTGACGCAGTCAGAAGGAGGTGATGAATGGGTCGCTGGTTTGACATGGGCCCAATTCAAGGAGAGAGTGATGGAGCAGTTCTTTCCCAAGGCAGAGCAGGACAAACTCAAGCGAGAGTACCATGGGATACGTCAGAGAGCGGGCGAGAATAGCAACAAATTCATGCAGCGCTTTCTTTGCTTGGCTGGTTTTCTGGGAGCAGCAGCGGGTACTCCTGAGGAGCAGGCACACCACTTTAGGTGGGCACTGCGCACCTCGGTCGCGAACAATCTGGTATGTGCTACGTTCAATACAGTAGCACAAGTGGCCGACGCAGCAAGGAAGCTTGAGATGTTGCAGGAACGAGATGAGTTCGGGGAAGCCGAAAGACCCGACAAGAGGTAAACATTTCGTGTTCTATCAATAACCAGACCGCATCCTATCATTATATGTTCTATAATCATCTCTTAAACTGTATCTTCCAGGCAGAAAACTGGGGACCGGTCTCAGCCGGCTACCCAGCAGCAGCCTCATCAGCCCAAAGGAAACGGTCACTCTAACGACCGTTCTGTTGTGGAAAGGCGCAGCGGTAATGATAATTACCGTAACAATGCGGGACACTCCAACAACAGCAGGTCCTACTATTTACGCATCTTCTTATGATTTCATGTTATATCTCTCATGCTGACACTATATCAATCTCTACCAGGAACCACGGTAACGGGAAGGACCAGAACCACAGGGGTTCTCAGCCTAACCGTTCAGCTAACACTGGTAAACATCTTATGACGCATATGTCTTATACTCGTGCATATACTTTATTTTAACACATTTCGTCATCAGCAGGCCCTCAGCAAGCAAGGACTCCTACTGGAGGATTCACTCATCCTCTTTGCAGTACTTGCCATCGCAGACACCCTGGCCCATGTCGTCGTGATTCCGACGCGTGCTACAAGTGCGGCCTCCCTGGCCATCGTATGAGAGATTGCCGTAAGGGTGAAATGGAGGGTACTTCGGGTCATGCTGATACTAAACCGCCTCCTACCACTGGGCGTGTCTACACGACATCGCGCGATCAGGCAAACAAATCTACAGGTACCATTACTAGAATTTTGTATATGTACGGCCAGGCTGCATGTGTTCTTTTCGACACGGGTGCCACTCATTCAGTTATTTCCACTTCATATGCTAAGAACATCAGGACACTTCCCTTGCCATTAGAAAATAAGCTTACCATTTCCACGCCTTTGAAGGACTCTGTATTAATAACTCATGTATACAAGAGTCTTCCTCTAGAGTTTGACGATAAAGTTCGTGCAGTAGATGCACTTCCCCTAGACATGATTGAGTTCGATATGATTCTCGGCATGGACTGGCTATCCAAGCACCATGCTACCATAGACTGCCACTCATATCGGGTGATCTTCGGCGACATTAATGCACCAGAGTACATTCATAACGGGTTCATACCCGGACGGTCTGTACAAATCATATCTACCTTGCAAGCACGTGCATTACTGTCACATGGCTGCGAAGGTTATCTAGCTACGGTTCACGACATGGATGCTGAATCCCCATCGATTCAGGATCAACCAGTAGTTTCGGAATTTCAAGACGTCTTCCCAGCTGAACTTCCAGGCATACCACCTGCAAGAGAAGTGGAGTTCAATATAGACCTTGTTCCAGGAGCTGAGCCAATCTCTAAGGCTCCGTATCGTATGGCTCTCATAGAGCTAAAAGAACTGAAGGACCAACTGCAGGAACTTCTTGAACGAGGGTTCATTAGACCAAGCGAGTCTCCATGGAGCGCACCGGTCTTGTTCGTTAAGAAGAAGGACGGCAGCATGCGACTTTGCATTGACTACCGCGAGCTTAATAAGATTACCATCCGCAATAGATATCCACTGCCACGTATAGATGATCTGTTTGACCAACTTCAAGGAGCCAAACACTTCTCAAAGATCGATCTAAGGTCAGGCTACCATCAGCTGAGGGTTAAAGAGCAGGACATTGCTAAGACTGCTTTTCGTACCCGCTATGGCCATTATGAGTTTGTGGTCATGCCATTCGGCCTGACCAATGCTCCAGTAGTATTCATGGATCTGATGAACAGAATCTTCCATGAATTCCTTGATAAGTTTGTCATTGTATTCATCGATGACATCCTGATTTTCTCTAAATCCACGGAGGAACACGAAGACCATCTCCGTACGGTACTACAGATTCTTCGTCAGAAGCAGCTGTATGCGAAATTCTCCAAGTGTGAGTTCTGGTTAAACAAGGTGGCATTCTTAGGTCACATTGTATCAGCAGAAGGGATCACTATGGACCCAGCGAAGGTTGAGGCTATCACTAAATGGCCAAGACCAACGTCAGCGACAGAAGTCCGCAGTTTCTTAGGCTTAGCTGGATATTATCGCAGATTCGTGGAGAACTTTTCCCGCTTGGCATTGCCTCTCACCAAACTGATGCGAAAAGGAGAGAAATTCGTCTGGACGGAAGAACGAGAGAAGAGCTTCGAAGACCTAAAGCAGAAGTTAGTATCTGCACCTATTCTTACTCTCCCATCTGGTACAGGTGGATTTTAGATCTATAACGATGCATCGGGGAAGGGACTGGGCTGTGTTCTCATGCAACATGGGAAGGTGATCGCGTATGCTTCACGGCAGCTTAAGCCCTATGATGAAAACTATCCTACGTATGACCTAGAACTTGCTGCAGTGGTGTTCGCATTGAAGATATGGAGGCATTACTTATACGGAGAATCATGCGAAATTTTCACGGATCACAAGAGCTTGAAGTATATCTTCACACAGCGAGAATTGAACATGAGACAAAGGAGATGGTTGGAACTGTTGAAGGATTATGATATTAACCTACAGTATCATCCCGGGAAGGCTAATGTAGTAGCAGATGCACTCAGCAGAAAGTCCGGAATGATCAACGGCATTGAGATCAAGGAACAAAACATAAGAGACTTGGAGCGGCTAGACATCGAAATCATGGTACGTGGGCATCACGGATACTGGGCGAATCTTAGAGTAGAACCTGAGTTACTGACTAGGATCAAGGAAGCGCAGAAGGATGATGGAGAGATTTGGGCGATAATTCAGAATTTGGAGAAGCAGACAGAATTCAGAATGGACGCAGACGGTATCGTTTGGCAGGGTACGAGACTTTGTGTTCCTGACAATCAAGAACTCCGGGAAGCATTGTTAGCTGAAGCTCACAGCTCCCCTTTTTCTATACATCCTGGGTCGACAAAAATGTACCATGACATCAGACAGCACTTTTGGTGGAGTGGTATGAAACAGGATGTAGCCACTTATGTCTCCAAATGTCTTACCTGCCAGCAGGTTAAGATTGAACATCAGCGATCGGGCGGCCTCCTTCAACCGTTGGATATTCCAGAGTGGAAGTGGGACAAAATCACCATGGATTTTGTTACCGGTCTTCCGCCTACCAAGAAAAAGCACGATGCTATTTGGGTCATTGTTGATCGACTCACCAAATCAGCTCATTTCTTACCGATACGCAAGGAAGATCCGGTAAGTAAACTCGCAGATACTTACAGAAGGGAGATCATGAGACTCCACGGTACTCCCTCCAGCATCGTCTCAGACAGAGATCCTGGTTTCACGTCGCGATTCTGGAAAGGTCTGCAAAAAGCTTGGGGTACACAACTTAAGCTGAGTACGGCCTTTCATCCTCAAACGGACGGACAGTCGGAGCGAACAATTCAGACATTGGAAGATATGTTAAGGTCGTGTGCGTTGGAATGGACAGGTGATTGGGACGATTACATCTGTTTGGTCGAGTTTGCATACAACAACTGCTGGCACGCAAGTATCAAATGTGCTCCTTTCGAAATGTTGTATGGCAGAAAGTGTCGCGCTCCAACTTGCTGGAATCAAGTGGGAGAGCGAACACTCGAAGGACCAGAGATTATAGAAATGACCAATGAGAAGATCGAGATAGCTAAACAGAAGCTGCAGGAAGCACGTTCACGTCAGAAGAGTTACGCCGATAAGCATCGTAGGGACATACATTTTAATGTGGGAGATCACGTCTTCCTCAAGGTTTCGCCGGCACGTGGTGTTAAACGCTTCGGGATCAAAGGAAAACTCAGTCCTCGTTTCATCGGACCTTTTGATATCATTGAGCGAATCGGTGAAGTATCTTACCGATTGGCGTTACCTCCTCAGCTTTCGCACGTGCATAACGTGTTCCATGTGTCCTTACTCAGAGGGTACAATTATCATCCCCTTCACATGGTTCAGTATCCACTGGAACAGATACGTGAAGATATCACTTTTATAGAAGAACCCGAACGAGTACTCGACAGGCAAGAACGAGTCATGAGAAGGAAGACGATTCCATTCGTCAAAATTCTTTGGAGGGACCATACCGAGCGGGAAGCCACTTGGGAAACAGAGGAGTCTATCCGGGCTTCTTACCCTCACTTCATATTTTGAGTTCGGGTATGTTACTTCTTTTCAGCTTACTTTATCTATAATTCGGGGACGAATTATTCTTTTTAGGGGGGAAGAATTGTAAAACCCGCATGCTTTTACCATGAATAGTGCCCTTAAGATCGTACGTCCTTGATTAAAACTTACCTCATTTAGTATTGATCACATTCATGTGCTAATAATCAAGCAAGTGCATACGTGTATGACATGATAAGTATCGATTACGTACGAACTCATGATAAACAGTTAATAAATATGTCACGTGAACATAATTAAATCATGATCACCATTTAAAATACAAACTAGAATAATTACGTAAATACATATAATATAATTACGAGCGTTAAGATTACGATAAACGACATGATAAAATAAACAGAAACACTTTAAACACGAACACGTTAACCACGAACGAACACGAAACATCGGGACACGAGAAAGGTACGGGTACCCCATGTGGGGCCCCCATACCCACGGCACAACAACAAGAAATGGGCTAAGCCCATGGACTTTTAAAAGTAAAGGGGGGGTTATGGTAAATATGTTTTTCATTTTCACTTTCAAGCAAAATAACATTTTGACCTAAAAAGTTTTTCTCCTCCTCCTCCTTGGTTCTTTTTGTGCCGCCACCTAGAACACCACCATAGGAGGGTGTTGTTGATTTTTGACATTAAATACAAGTGCTAGAAACCGTGTTTGTTCATCCCCTTTCAAGCTACGTATTGGTATATCATTCTAAACCTTTCTTTTTAATTCTTTTTAATCTTTGATTATTTTCATGAACATGTTATTATTTTTCTTATTAAAACATGATAATTAAACATTGATCTAACATGTTTTGGGGTTAATTAAAATCAAAGAATGATATAATAAGGGTGTTTGTTTTAGCCGCCTAGCAAAACAAACCCGAGGGGGGTTTGGTTTGCTTATTGCCGCCACCACCAAGACCATTTTTGGTATTGGTTGGTGCTTGTGGGACCCACGACAGCAAGGGGGCACACGTACCCCGAGTTTGGCTCGAGGTACGGTGTCGAATTCATGCCCGATTCATGGTTCGTTGGTTAAATCATGATTTATGCTACATGTTAATTTTTATGAATCATGAACTTAGGATATAAATTAATTAATAACATGAAATATTAATTAAATCATGACTTAGGTTATTTTAATTATTAATTTAGCATGATATTAATTTAACCTAATTACTTTATGTTATAGGTTATAATTAATTAATTATTTAAAACATGCCTATAATTAATTAATTTAGACATGACTTAGGTTATATTATTAATAATAATAATACACATTTTAACCTAAGTATCTTATTTCATTTTAATTAAAAACATGTATTACTTTAATTAAAATGTTTAACCTATAGTTTAATTAAAATACATGAAATAATAATTAAACTATATACTATATCATATGACTTAAGAAATAAGCTTATAAACACGTAGACTTATATGTTAGCTTATGTAACCAGCTTAATTCTAAATATGGAAACTTCTATTTATAGAAACTTAATTAAATAAGGCAACTAATCTATTAATGGAAACCTTCTATATATGGAAATCTATCTATTTCAGGCAGCTAATCTAATCATGGAAACCTTCTATATATGGAAACTTATTTAATTAAGGCAGCTGATCTATTTTTGGAAACTTTCTATTTTTAGAAACTAATCTATTTTAAGCAGTAAATTCTATTTTAGGAAACTTTCTATTTTTGGAAACTTTCTATTTTTGGAAACTTTCTATTTTTGGTAACTTTCTATTTTTGGAAACTTTCTATTTTTGGAAACTTTCTATTTTTGGAAAACTGCTATTTTTGGAAAGTTACTTATTATTACACAGTAAGTATAATAATACATGAAATACCAGTAATACTTAAACAGATTAATCAGAATACAAGATAAACACAGTTTAAGGCTTTAAACAGTGAACCATGACCTAAAACATACCAAGTCAGCTAAAATGAGACATGAAACCCAGTACGTAATCAGTGAATTGATACTTATACACGTGTGTATTCATGTAGCTTTAGTGATCCAGAAGTAGGAGTCTTTCTTCCGTTCATTCACTGGACTTGAGGTACGGATTCCCGTCCTTTCAGTATGGACATTCCTTCTTTTTTAGGATTTCCCCGTATGCAGCCAACTGTTTTCCCCAATATTTGTTTTATTATTTTGAACTGCTTATGTTTAATTAGCATAATCTATAGCCATATACAAGCATGACCAGTTTCACCTAGTTATGGAGGTACCATAACCATAACATTGGAGGCACCAATGTTATGACTTCCCCACGACGGAGTGATTGCTCGTGGCGTCCCTTTTCAGTTTTGGCCATATTATTATATCAGGTGGGGCGTATGGGTGCATTCTAGTTACATGTTTTATTCAGTTTATCATGGTGAATGTGGTGTGTGCCTTGCATCCTTCACAAGGAGTTGATCCCTCCTACCCAAACCAGTATATTAATTAGAGGCATCCCCTCTAATCAGCATGATGAGGTCACCCCTCCAAGTATTCATGCACGTGACCTTTTCATGACCTATATGGGCTATGGTATATTTATGTTAAAACAGTTTTCATAAGATAAACATAAGGCTTTTCAAACTATAAAACCAGTTTTCTTAATACTTAACCAGTTTACTCAGAACTTAGTCTTCCGCTGTTATATGTTACATGTTTATCCTATTTCATGCTATATTGTACATCCGTGCACTGAGCGTCTTGCTCAGCCGTTTTCCTTTTTCATGTTCCCAAAACGGCAGGTACTCAGGGACGCTCGTAGATCTCAAACGTACGTGCATATGGACTGGAAGCTTTACTGTTCTTCTTTACTTTATGCATTTCCTTTACTTTAATACAGTTTGCTATGGACATTGTTTCGTCCTTTCCTTTACAGTATTTATGTTTGTGTGTGATGAGCTTTACTTTGGGTTTACCGATGTTTGATTCCGGTATTTCCCTTTTATGGTCGAATAATGCTTAGACATTTATCCTTGTATGCTTTGATGACACGCCATGATTATGCGTAATATTCCATTTCCAAAATGGGGTGTTACAATTATGGTATCAGAGCCAAGGCTTCGACCTGTAGGCTCTCAAATATGACCTGTGATTAGTGGGTAGTCACTACGGTCTTCCTAGAACTGACAGTTTTTTTCATGCATTCATCATTTTTAAGCATACATATACATGTCATTGTTACAGGGTTTTTGACTAAGTAATGGTTGGTACAGGACTGGCCCTATTTAATCGCATGTGTTTTATCGAAACTTTTAAATTTGGGACCGACCCATAGGCGTCCCCTCGATATGTCTTTTGTTTTGAGTGAACCGATCAGAGGCGTTCACTCTCGAGCATCAAAAGTTTTCATAAAACTGCATCATGCATTCATACAAAGATTTTCTTGCATAAAATTTTTCTCGTGAAATTTTTGGTATAAAATTTTTTTCATGTATATATATAAGTTATATTTTATGTTTGAACTGTTAATCAAATGTTTATGTTATACTGTCAGATGGTTCTCACACGCGAGCAAGAGCAGCTCAATGCTGCAATTCAGGCTGCCATGCAAGCCTTACTTCCTCAACTGAGGAATGACATTCGTGCTGAAGTCCAAGCTGCCAACAATCAGCAGCACAATCAGCCACCACCTCCTCCTCCCCCAGTGACACTAGCAATGTGGTTGGAAAGATTCAACAAGCTTCGTCCTAGAGCTTTTGAAAAGACTGATAGCCCCAGCGATGCTGAAAGCTGGTTGACTCACATTGAGAAGATTTTCAATGCTATGGGATGTGACCCCGCATTCAAGGCGAGGTTGGCATGCTACCGGTTTGAAGGCGATGTACTCAACTGGTGGCTAGCTTTGACGCAGTCAGAAGGAGGTGATGAATGGGTCGCTGGTTTGACATGGGCCCAATTCAAGGAGAGAGTGATGGAGCAGTTCTTTCCCAAGGCAGAGCAGGACAAACTCAAGCGAGAGTACCATGGGATACGTCAGAGAGCGGGCGAGAATAGCAACGAATTCATGCAGCGCTTTCTTTGCTTGGCTGGTTTTCTGGGAGCAGCAGCTGGTACTCCTGAGGAGCAGGCACACCACTTTAGGTGGGCACTGCGCACCTCGGTCGCGAACAATCTGGTATGTGCTACGTTCAATACAGTAGCACAAGTGGCCGACGCAGCAAGGAAGCTTGAGATGTTGCAGGAACGAGATGAGTTCGGGGAAGCCGAAAGACCCGACAAGAGGTAAACATTTCGTGTTCTATCAATAACCAGACCGCATCCTATCATTATATGTTCTATAATCATCTCTTAAACTGTATCTTCCAGGCAGAAAACTGGGGACCGGTCTCAGCCGGCTACCCAGCAGCAGCCTCATCAGCCCAAAGGAAACGGTCACTCTAACGACCGTTCTGTTGTGGAAAGGCGCAGCGGTAATGATAATTACCGTAACAATGCGGGACACTCCAACAACAGCAGGTCCTACTATTTACGCATCTTCTTATGATTTCATGTTATATCTCTCATGCTGACACTATATCAATCTCTACCAGGAACCACGGTAACGGGAAGGACCAGAACCACAGGGGTTCTCAGCCTAACCGTTCAGCTAACACTGGTAAACATCTTATGACGCATATGTCTTATACTCGTGCATATACTTTATTTTAACACATTTCGTCATCAGCAGGCCCTCAGCAAGCAAGGACTCCTACTGGAGGATTCACTCATCCTCTTTGCAGTACTTGCCATCGCAGACACCCTGGCCCATGTCGTCGTGATTCCGACGCGTGCTACAAGTGCGGCCTCCCTGGCCATCGTATGAGAGATTGCCGTAAGGGTGAAATGGAGGGTACTTCGGGTCATGCTGATACTAAACCGCCTCCTACCACTGGGCGTGTCTACACGACATCGCGCGATCAGGCAAACAAATCTACAGGTACCATTACTGGAATTTTGTATATGTACGGCCAGGCTGCATGTGTTCTTTTCGACACGGGTGCCACTCATTCAGTTATTTCCACTTCATATGCTAAGAACATCAGGACACTTCCCTTGCCATTAGAAAATAAGCTTACCATTTCCACGCCTTTGAAGGACTCTGTATTAATAACTCATGTATACAAGAGTCTTCCTCTAGAGTTTGACGATAAAGTTCGTGCAGTAGATGCACTTCCCCTAGACATGATTGAGTTCGATATGATTCTCGGCATGGACTGGCTATCCAAGCACCATGCTACCATAGACTGCCACTCATATCGGGTGATCTTCGGCGACATTAATGCACCAGAGTACATTCATAACAGGTTCATACCCGGACGGTCTGTACAAATCATATCTACCTTGCAAGCACGTGCATTACTGTCACATGGCTGCGAAGGTTATCTAGCTACGGTTCACGACATGGATGCTGAATCCCCATCGATTCAGGATCAACCAGTAGTTTCGGAATTTCAAGACGTCTTCCCAGCTGAACTTCCAGGCATACCACCTGCAAGAGAAGTGGAGTTCAAAATAGACCTTGTTCCAGGAGCTGAGCCAATCTCTAAGGCTCCGTATCGTATGGCTCCCATAGAGCTAAAAGAACTGAAGGACCAACTGCAGGAACTTCTTGAACGAGGGTTCATTAGACCAAGCGCATCTCCATGGAGCGTACCGGTCTTGTTCGTTAAGAAGAAGGACGGCAGCATGCGACTTTGCATTGACTACCGCGAGCTTAATAAGATTACCATCCGCAATAGATATCCACTGCCACGTATAGATGATCTGTTTGACCAACTTCAAGGAGCCAAACACTTCTCAAAGATCGATCTAAGGTCAGGCTACCATCAGCTGAGGGTTAAAGAGCAGGACATTGCTAAGACTGCTTTTCGTACCCGCTATGGCCATTATGAGTTTGTGGTCATGCCATTCGGCCTGACCAATGCTCCAGTAGTATTCATGGATCTGATGAACAGAATCTTCCATGAATTCCTTGATAAGTTTGTCATTGTATTCATCGATGACATCCTGATTTTCTCTAAATCCACGGAGGAACACGAAGACCATCTCCGTACGGTACTACAGATTCTTCGTCAGAAGCAGCTGTATGCGAAATTCTCCAAGTGTGAGTTCTGGTTAAACAAGGTGGCATTCTTAGGTCACATTGTATCAGCAGAAGGGATCACTATGGACCCAGCGAAGGTTGAGGCTATCACTAAATGGCCAAGACCAACGTCAGCGACAGAAGTCCGCAGTTTCTTAGGCTTAGCTGGATATTATCGCAGATTCGTGGAGAACTTTTCCCGCTTGGCATTGCCTCTCACCAAACTGATGCGAAAAGGAGAGAAATTCGTCTGGACGGAAGAACGAGAGAAGAGCTTCGAAGACCTAAAGCAGAAGTTAGTATCTGCACCTATTCTTACTCTCCCATCTGGTACAGGTGGATTTCAGATCTATAGCGATGCATCGGGGAAGGGACTGGGCTGTGTTCTCATGCAACATGGGAAGGTGATCGCGTATGCTTCACGGCAGCTTAAGCCCTATGAAGAAAACTATCCTACGTATGACCTAGAACTTGCTGCAGTGGTGTTCGCATTGAAGATATGGAGGCATTACTTATACGGAGAATCATGCGACATTTTCACGGATCACAAGAGCTTGAAGTATATCTTCACACAACGAGAATTGAACATGAGACAAAGGAGATGGTTGGAACTGTTGAAGGATTATGATATTAACCTACAGTATCATCCCGGGAAGGCTAATGTAGTAGCAGATGCACTCAGCAGAAAGTCCGGAATGATCAACGGCATTGAGATCAAGGAACAAAACATAAGAGACTTGGAGCGGCTAGACATCGAAATCATGGTACGTGGGCAGCACGGATACTGGGCGAATCTTAGAGTAGAACCTGAGTTACTGACTAGGATCAAGGAAGCGCAGAAGGATGATGGAGAGATTTGGGCGATAATTCAGAATTTGGAGAAGCAGACAGAATTCAGAATGGACGCAGACGGTATCGTTTGGCAGGGTACGAGACTTTGTGTTCCTGACAATCAAGAACTCCGGGAAGCATTGTTAGCTGAAGCTCACAGCTCCCCTTTTTCTATACATCCTGGGTCGACAAAAATGTACCATGACATCAGACAGCACTTTTGGTGGAGTGGTATGAAACAGGATGTAGCCACTTATGTCTCCAAATGTCTTACCTGCCAGCAGGTTAAGATTGAACATCAGCGATCGGGCGGCCTCCTTCAACCGTTGGATATTCCAGAGTGGAAGTGGGACAAAATCACCATGGATTTTGTTACCGGTCTTCCGCCTACCAAGAAAAAGCACGATGCTATTTGGGTCATTGTTGATCGACTAACCAAATCAGCTCATTTCTTACCGATACGCAAGGAAGATCCGGTAAGTAAACTCGCAGATACTTACAGAAGGGAGATCATGAGACTCCACGGTACTCCCTCCAGCATCGTCTCAGACAGAGATCCTGGTTTCACGTCGCGATTCTGGAAAGGTCTGCAAAAAGCTTGGGGTACACAACTTAAGCTGAGTACGGCCTTTCATCCTCAAACGGACGGACAGTCGGAGCGAACAATTCAGACATTGGAAGATATGTTAAGGTCGTGTGCGTTGGAATGGACAGGTGATTGGGACGATTACATCTGTTTGGTCGAGTTTGCATACAACAACAGCTGGCACGCAAGTATCAAATGTGCTCCTTTCGAAATGTTGTATGGCAGAAAGTGTCGCGCTCCAACTTGCTGGGATCAAGTGGGAGAGCGAACACTCGAAGGACCAGAGATTATAGAAATGACCAATGAGAAGATCGAGGTAGCTAAACAGAAGCTGCAGGAAGCACGTTCACGTCAGAAGAGTTACGCCGATAAGCATCGTAGGGACATACATTTTAATGTGGGAGATCACGTCTTCCTCAAGGTTTCGCCGGCACGTGGTGTTAAACGCTTCGGGATCAAAGAAAAACTCAGTCCTCGTTTCATCGGACCTTTTGATATCATTGAGCGAATCGGTGAAGTATCTTACCGATTGGCGTTACCTCCTCAGCTTTCGCACGTGCATAACGTGTTCCATGTGTCCTTACTCAGAGGGTACAATTATCATCCCCTTCACATGGTTCAGTATCCACTAGAACAGATACGTGAAGATCTCACTTTTATAGAAGAACCCGAACGAGTACTCGACAGGCAAGAACGAGTCATGAGAAGGAAGACGATTCCATTCGTCAAAATTCTTTGGAGGGACCATACCGAGCGGGAAGCCACTTGGGAAACAAAGGAGTCTATCCGGGCTTCTTACCCTCACTTCATATTTTGAGTTCGGGTATGTTACTTCTTTTCAGCTTACTTTATCTATAATTCGGGGACGAATTATTCTTTTTAGGGGGGAAGAATTGTAAAACCCGCATGCTTTTACCATGAATAGTGCCCTTAAGATCGTACGTCCTTGATTAAAACTTACCTCATTTAGTATTGATCACATTCATGTGCTAATAATCAAGCAAGTGCATACGTGTATGACATGATAAGTATCGATTACGTACGAACTCATGATAAACAGTTAATAAATATGTCACGTGAACATAATTAAATCATGATCACCATTTAAAATACAAACTAGAATAATTACGTAAATACATATAATATAATTACGAGCGTTAAGATTACGATAAACGACATGATAAAATAAACAGAAACACTTTAAACACGAACACGTTAACCACGAACGAACACGAAACATCGGGACACGAGAAAGGTACGGGTACCCCATGTGGGGCCCCCATACCCACGGCACAACAACAAGAAATGGGCTAAGCCCATGGACTTTTACAAGTAAAGGGGGGGTTATGGTAAATATGTTTTTCATTTTCACTTTCAAGCAAAATAACATTTTAACCTAAAAAATTTTTCTCCTCCTCCTCCTTGGTTCTTTTTGTGCCGCCACCTAGAACACCACCATAGGAGGGTGTTGTTGATTTTTGACATTAAATACAAGTGCTAGAAACCGTGTTTGTTCATCCCCTTTCAAGCTACGTATTGGTATATCATTCTAAACCTTTCTTTTTAATTCTTTTTAATTTTTGATTATTTTCATGAACATGTTATTATTTTTCTTATTAAAACATGATAATTAAACATTGATCTAACATGTTTTGGGGTTAATTAAAATCAAAGAATGATATAATAAGGGTGTTTGTTTTAGCCGCCTAGCAAAACAAACCCGAGGGGGGTTTGGTTTGCTTATTGCCGCCACCACCAAGACCATTTTTGGTCTTGGTTGGTGCTTGTGGGACCCACGACAGCAAGGGGGCACACGTACCCCGAGTTTGGCTCGAGGTACGGTGTCGAATTCATGCCCGATTCATGGTTCGTTGGTTAAATCATGATTTATGCTACATGTTAATTTTTATGAATCATGAACTTAGGATATAAATTAATTAATAACATGAAATATTAATTAAATCATGACTTAGGTTATTTTAATTATTAATTTAGCATGATATTAATTTAACCTAATTACTTTATGTTATAAGTTATAATTAATTAATTATTTAAAACATGCCTATAATTAATTAATTTAGACATGACTTAGGTTATATTATTAATAATAATAATACACATTTTAACCTAAGTATCTTATTTCATTTTAATTAAAAACATGTATTACTTTAATTAAAATGCTTAACCTATAGTTTAATTAAAATACATGAAATAATAATTAAACTATATACTATATCATATGACTTAAGAAATAAGCTTATAAACACGTAGACTTATATGTTAGCTTATGTAACCAGCTTAATTCTAAATATGGAAACTTCTATTTATAGAAACTTAATTAAATAAGGCAACTAATCTATTAATGGAAACCTTCTATATATGGAAATCTATCTATTTCAGGCAGCTAATCTAATCATGGAAACCTTCTATATATGGAAACTTATTTAATTAAGGCAGCTGATCTATTTTTGGAAACTTTCTATTTTTAGAAACTAATCTATTTTAAGCAGTAAATTCTATTTTAGGAAACTTTCTATTTTTGGAAACTTTCTATTTTTGGAAACTTTCTATTTTTGGTAACTTTCTATTTTTGGAAACTTTCTATTTTTAGAAACTTTCTATTTTTGGAAACCTGCTATTTTTGGAAAGTTACTTATTATTACACAGTAAGTATAATAATACATGAAATACCAGTAATACTTAAACAGATTAATCAGAATACAAGATAAACACAGTTTAAGGCTTTAAACAGTGAACCATGACCTAAAACATACCAAGTCAGCTAAAATGAGACATGAAACCCAGTACGTAATCAGTGAATCGATACTTATACACGTGTGTATTCATGTAGCTTTAGTGATCCAGAAGTAGGAGTCTTTCTTCCGTTCATTCACTGGACTTGAGGTACGGATTCCCGTCCTTTCAGTATGGACATTCCTTCTTTTTTAGGATATCCCCGTATGCAGCCAACTGTTTTCCCCAGTATTTGTTTTATTGTTTTGAACTGCTTATGTTTAATTAGCATAATCTATGGCCATATACAAGCATGACCAGTTTCACCTAGTTATGGAGGTACCATAACCATAACATTGGAGGCACCAATGTTATGACTTCCCCACGGCGGAGTGATTGCTCGTGGCGTCCCTTTTCAGTTTTGGCCATATTATTATATCAGGTGGGGCGTATGGGTGCATCCTAGTTACATGTTTTATTCAGTTTATCATGGTTAATGTGGTGTGTGCCTTGCATCCTTCACAAGGAGTTGATCCCTCCTACCCAAACCAGTATATTAATTAGAGGCATCCCCTCTAATCAGCATGATGAGGTCACCCCTCCAAGTATTCATGCACGTGACCTTTTCATGACCTATATGGGCTATGGTATATTTATGTTAAAACAGTTTTCATAAGATAAACATAAGGCTTTTCAAACTATAAAACCAGTTTTCTTAATACTTAACCAGTTTACTCAGAACTTAGTCTTCCGCTGTTATATGTTACATGTTTATCCTATTTCATGCTATATTGTACATCCGTGCACTGAGCGTCTTGCTCAGCCGTTTTCCTTTTTCATGTTCCCAAAACGGAAGGTACTCAGGGACGCTCGTAGATCTCAAACGTACGTGCATATGGACTGGAAGCTTTACTGTTCTTCTTTACTTTATGCATTTCCTTTACTTTAATACAGTTTGCTATGGACATTGTTTCGTCCTTTCCTTTACAGTATTTATGTTTGTGTGTGATGAGCTTTACTTTGGGTTTACCGATGTTTGATTCCGATATTTCCCTTTTATGGTCGAATAATGCTTATGTTGGAAACTCACTTTATGTGACGACATTTAAGAATTCCCATTAGTTATCATAGTCACACACGTTTAGACTAGACTAGGTTCTTGTACTGTTAAGCATGTCGTGTGTGACTATATATACCCCTCCTTAGCTTCCAAGGAGGGGTGTTGGTTGTGTCATATTTCACTTAATACATTTTCTATTCATTTCACACACATTCAACCTCTCTCTCTCTCTCTCTCTCTCTCTAAGCCAACAGTGGCTTCCACCACCATCTACCACCACATTAGACCACCGGATCCGATTTAGCATTTCTACATTTGGCATCAGAGCCACGGTTCCATCCTTGGATCGTGATTATATTTTCGATTTTGGTGGTCTAATCTATTCTTGTGTCTCGTTTTATATTTTTTCTGTCCAATATCACAACTTTTTGTCACGTCTCATATTTTTTGTCCAACTGTCCAAAATGTCACAAGTTTTGTGTCTCGGTTTCATCATCTTTTTCACTGGTCCATATCTATTTTCACTGGTCAAAGTCGGTTTCACTGGTCAAAGTTGGTTCATAACCGTCTCCATCTATCCACGGTTTCACTTTTTAGTGGAATGCGTATATGGTCAAGGTTTACTGTTTCATTTTTTTAAGTGGAAATGAGTACTTATCTGATTTTTAACAGCATTTTTCTGGAATTTTTTTCTGGTAATTTTATGAAGATGATGGTGAAACCCATATTTGCCAGAAAAATCATACCCAGAAACAAGATCCCTAAAAAGACGGAAAAAGGACCACTTTTAGACTCTGCTACATGGTACAATCGCATGATTGCGATGGGGTGTTTTTTGACACATTCCGATGGGTTTGACTTACCCATTGCGATGGGACTCATTCCGATGAGTCACATTGCGATGGGTGGTCGGACCTGTCGCAATGGCATAGACACGACGTCATGCTGCCCATTTGTTCTCAACATTGCGATGGCTGGTAACCATTGCGATGGGTACCATTGCGATGGGTACCATCGCAATGGGTACCATCGCAATGGGTACCATCGCAATGAGACGGTTTGACTTTGCGATAGAAAGACTTCTTGGACTGCGATGAAACTTTGCTGGACTGTTTAAATATTACGATGAATTTTTTACAAAAAGGTTTATTGCGATACAAAGTCTTGACAGCTTGACTCGTTTAACACATGACCCGGGACCAAAACTTTGACCAAGAATGAACCCATCTCAACCGAGTCAACTCGGTCATTACTGAGTTGACTCAGTCAAACTCACTGAGTTAACTCGACAGCACATCCTTATACCGCCTCAACACCACAATCTATCCTATCCCATCGACACCTAATCCCATCATCTAGACTCGACTTAAAACAGAAAAACTGATCTCAGACTTGTCGTGTTATGCATGTGTAGATCAGTTTAAATCTAACATGAAAACGACCACTTCATCATCGATCTGTAGGTGCATACCATTTTAATATTCGAATAATAAGAACGGATGTTAACAAACCTGTTAAACCCATTCTTTGTTTCGTTTCATTAAACTAAAACCAACATGCAATTACATATTAACCTACCCGAGACCTTATCGTTCAAGATCTTGAAGCCGAGACGGTGTCTGGATACTCGATCAGCATTTACGGTTGCTAATGAGACTTTGTTTATTAAATATGATGAAGGGATGTATAACTAGAATGGTTGATGCCTTGGTTTTCTTGCTTATCATTGGTTAATTTTGAGGTGTTTTGTATGGGGTTGTGAAATCGATTTACAAATCATGGTTGGTGGCTGAGAAGTGAGATTATGTTGAGAGGTTTTTATTAGATGTCGGCTGGTGAATATAGGATTAGGTTAAGAATGATCAATTTTAGGGTATTGTTATTATATACCCCTACAAACTCTTGATTGGACCGGGCATTAATACTCTTAAATTGGATTTAACTGTGAGATGGGCCGTGTATTACACTTGATAAAAGAGGGCTGTTAAGATTGCTTTAAAATTGGAAGTTTAATAGACGTCAACTATTAAACGATATTCATGCGTTTAGTCTTGGTAATAATTGTTTGCTAATGGTCACAAGATAAGCACGTGTTATCAACCTTTGTGTGCTTGTTACAATTGTTTTTAGAAAATATCGAATATTACTATGTAGTATGCTAAAAAAAATTCGGTATATTACTTAGTGATTATATTCGGGTTTTGTAATGACAAAATGACGAGACAAAAAGACCAGACAAAGTGACGAGACATTGTGACGAGATTTATTTGGCGAGACCAAGAAAAAATGGGCGATTTTTTAGTGGCTACAGATTTTTTTTTGGATCGGGTATTAATTATTTGAAGACGGAGACGAATTTTTTCGAAGGTGTGTATTTATTTTATCTTTTAATAGATAACTTGTTCGTGCTTAATCTTAGAATGAAGACTTGGTTATCTGGTTTCCGGGTTCGGGGTGGATGGTTGATGACTCGGATAACTATCACTCAAAGGGGTTACTTTGTTGTACTCAGTGTCACGCGCATAGTCGACGTGGATAATTTCAAGAGGGGTTGTGCTTATAGACATCTTTAGTGATGCATTAGGTACTTAAAATTTTATCCACCGTTCTTCATTCACCAATAGTGCAAGCTTAAGTCACAAGATCGAAGGATTCTTATTCAGTTTCATGTTTGATGTATCTGGTTCATTCCATCAGTGGTCACTTCAAATTGCCTTCAAGTGGGTTGGTAAAGATGGCCATGGAGAGTTTATGAGAAGAGATTTTCAATCAACAACTGATTCTCACCGAATATAATTAAGCTTATTTATTATTCTCTCGAGATTTTCACGTTTATGTGCTTACGATTTATTGATGGTTCCGAGTTTCGAAACCATCAAGGGGGAAGAAGAAGACACATCGAACGCACAACGAGTACACGTGATGAACTTCATACCTTATTTTGATTTGAAGACATTCCGGGATGACATTTGTCATAGCCGCAGAGAAAATCAGTGTTTTAACTCGTGGCATTATCAATCTCTAAACGGTACACTACTGATTCGATGATTAATTGTTTGGTTGTTGCAATTATTCATCATCATTATCCTATATGCATTCCCGGGACTTAATTGACTCTGGTGCATCTCCGGAAGAAGATATGTGCATTTCCGGGACTTAATTGACTCTGGTGTTACGACGTCAACTTCATGAATGGGATAAAGTGTCTACTTTAGTATTTGAGCTTCATAATGGGGATTGATTTACTTTCTTCAACCATGTGGGGGAAGAAATGTCTTGATTCTTTCTGGTATGCATAACTTGAACTCTCAGGGGGAAGAATTATTCAAGCGTGAGAAGAGAAGTTGTTGATCTACTTGGTGTACCCCAAACTTTCAATCTCTCTTAGCAATATTATCATGTTATATGATGGGATTTGCTTGTTAGATTCCGCTGTGCGCTTAATCATTCTAAGCTTTATTGAAAGCTTTGAAGTTGCTTACGAGGATTGTCGATTTAGGGGGAAGCTATTTCAAAAGCTTCTACATCAAGTTTATGTGGCATGAATTAGGGGGAAGCTAATTCAGAAGCTTCTCCTTAACCAGAAGTGTATGGGTTACTTAGCTCGTGCCGTTACAGTATTTCTTCTACAAGTTAAAGATGAGTCGTTTTGAAGTCAAAGGCCTCAGAAGACATCATCAGCATTGGACGCTTCATGAAAGCTCTTGTTTTTATCATTATGTACTTGTTAGGAAAAAATATTGTAAGGAATTCTACACGTCGTCCCATGGGGGAAGATTGTTGGAAACTCACTTTATGTGACGACATTTAAGAATTCCCATTAGTTATCATAGTCACACACGTTTAGACTAGACTAGGTTCTTGTACTGTTAAGCATGTCGTGTGTGACTATATATACCCCTCCTTAGCTTCCAAGGAGGGGTGTTGGTTGTGTCATATTTCACTTAATACATTTTCTATTCATTTCACACACATTCAACCTCTCTCTCTCTCTCTCTCTAAGCCAACAATGGCTTCCACCACCATCTACCACCACATTAGACCACCGGATCCGATTTAGCATTTCTACAGCTTAGACATTTATCCTTGTATGCTTTGATGACACGCCATGATTATGCGTAATATTCCATTTCCAAAATGGGGTGTTACAATTATGGTATCAGAGCCAAGGCTTCGACCTGTAGGCTCTCAAATATGACCTGTGATTAGTGGGTAGTCACTACGGTCTTCCTAGAACTGACAGTTGTTTTCATGCATTCATCATTTTTAAGCATACATATACATGTCATTGTTACAGGGTTTTTGACTAAGTAATGGTTGGTACAGGACTGGCCCTATTTAGTCGCATGTGTTTTATCGAAACTTTTAAATTTGGGACCGACCCATAGGCGTCCCCTCGATATGTCTTTTGTTTTGAGTGAACCGATCAGAGGCGTTCACTCTCGAGCATCAAAAGTTTTCATAAAACTGCATCATGCATTCATACAAAGATTTTCTTGCATAAAATTTTTCTCGTGAAATTTTTGGTATAAATTTTTTTTCATGTATATATATAAGTTATATTTTATGTTTGAACTGTTAATCATATGTTTATGTTATACTGTCAGATGGTTCTCACACGCGAGCAAGAGCAGCTCAATGCTGCAATTCAGGCTGCCATGCAAGCCTTACTTCCTCAACTGAGGAATGACATTCGTGCTGAAGTCCAAGCTGCCAACAATCAGCAGCACAATCAGCCACCACCTCCTCCTCCCCCAGTGACACTAGCAGTGTGGTTGGAAAGATTCAACAAGCTTCGTCCTAGAGCTTTTGAAAAGACTGATAGCCCCAGCGATGCTGAAAGCTGGTTGACTCACATTGAGAAGATTTTCAATGCTATGGGATGTGACCCCGCATTCAAGGCTAGGTTGGCATGCTACCGGTTTGAAGGCGATGTACTCAACTGGTGGCTAGCTTTGACGCAGTCAGAAGGAGGTGATGAATGGGTCGCTGGTTTGACATGGGCCCAATTCAAGGAGAGAGTGATGGAGCAGTTCTTTCCCAAGGCAGAGCAGGACAAACTCAAGCGAGAGTACCATGGGATACGTCAGAGAGCGGGCGAGAATAGCAACGAATTCATGCAGCGCTTTCTTCGCTTGGCTGGTTTTCTGGGAGCAGCAGTTGGTACTCCTGAGGAACAGGCACACCACTTTAGGTGGGCACTGCGCACCTCGGTCGCGAACAATCTGGTATGTGCTACGTTCAATACAGTAGCACAAGTGGCCGACGCAGCAAGGAAGCTTCAGATGTTGCAGGAACGAGATGAGTTCGGGGAAGCCGAAAGACCCGACAAGAGGTAAACATTTCGTGTTCTATCAATAACCAGACCGCATCCTATCATTATATGTTCTATAATCATCTCTTAAACTGTATCTTCCAGGCAGAAAACTGGGGACCGGTCTCAGCCGGCTACCCAGCAGCAGCCTCATCAGCCCAAAGGAAACGGTCACTCTAACGACCGTTCTGTTGTGGAAAGGCGCAGCGGTAATGATAATTACCGTAACAATGCGGGACACTCCAACAACAGCAGGTCCTACTATTTACGCATCTTCTTATGATTTCATGTTATATCTCTCATGCTGACACTATATCAATCTCTACCAGGAACCACGGTAACGGGAAGGACCAGAACCACAGGGGTTCTCAACCTAACCGTTCAGCTAACACTGGTAAACATCTTATGACGCATATGTCTTATACTCGTGCATATACTTTATTTTAACACATTTCGTCATCAGCAGGCCCTCAACAAGCAAGGACTCCTGCTGGAGGATTCACTCATCCTCTTTGCAGTACTTGCCATCGCAGACACCCTGGCCCATGTCGTCGTGATTCCGACGCGTGCTACAAGTGCGGCCTCCCTGGCCATCGTATGAGAGATTGCCGTAAGGGTGAAATGGAGGGTACTTCGGGTCATGCTGATACTAAACCGCCTCCTACCACTGGGCGTGTCTACACGACATCGCGCGATCAGGCAAACAAATCTACAGGTACCATTACTGGAATTTTGTATATGTACGGCCAGGCTGCATGTGTTCTTTTCGACACGGGTGCCACTCATTCAGTTATTTCCACTTCATATGCTAACAACATCAGGACACTTCCCTTGCCATTAGAAAATAAGCTTACCATTTCCACGCCTTTGAAGGACTCTGTATTAATAACTCATGTATACAAGAGTCTTCCTCTAGAGTTTGACGATAAAGTTCGTGCAGTAGATGCACTTCCCCTAGACATGATTGAGTTCGATATGATTCTCGGCATGGACTGGCTATCCAAGCACCATGCTACCATAGACTGCCACTCATATCGGGTGATCTTCGGCGACATTAATGCACCAGTGTACATTCATAACGGGTTCATACCCGGACGGTCTGTACAAATCATATCTACCTTGCAAGCACGTGCATTACTGTCACATGGCTGCGAAGGTTATCTAGCTACGTTTCACGACATGGATGCTGAATCCCCATCGATTCAGGATCAACCAGTAGTTTCGGAATTTCAAGACGTCTTCCCAGCTGAACTTCCAAGCATACCACCTGCAAGAGAAGTGGAGTTCAATATAGACCTTGTTCCAGGAGCTGAGCCAATCTCTAAGGCTCCGTATCGTATGGCTCCCATAGAGCTAAAAGAACTGAAGGACCAACTGCAGGAACTTCTTGAACGAGGGTTCATTAGACCAAGCGCATCTCCATGGGGCGCACCGGTCTTGTTCGTTAAGAAGAAGGACGGCAGCATGCGACTTTGTATTGACTACCGCGAGCTTAATAAGATTACCATCCGCAATAGATATCCACTGCCACGTATAGATGATCTGTTTGACCAACTTCAAGGAGCCAAACACTTCTCAAAGATCGATCTAAGGTCAGGCTACCATCAGCTGAGGGTTAAAGAGCAGGACATTGCTAAGACTGCTTTTCGTACCCGCTATGGCCATTATGAGTTTGTGGTCATGCCATTCGGCCTGACCAATGCTCCAGCAGTATTCATGGATCTGATGAACAGAATCTTCCATGAATTCCTTGATTTTAATTAGTGGAAACAAATCACCAATGCCAAATCCACCAATTAAATCATTCCACATCACTTTGCAACAAACACAACTAGCACAAATCAGTGCCATGCTGGCAATCCGTGGATGCAAGATCATTTTCAGTCGTAATATTGAAGAAAAAAAGAAGAGAGAGAAGAAGATTGAAGATTCGACGGCTAGGATTTACTTGCTTGGGCACCAAGGAGAACCCAGAAGGTTTGAGGGTTTTCCTATAAAAACCCCCATTTCTCACATGTAATTGTGCTTTTCTTTATTTTAATTTTTATTTTCTGAAAATAGAATTAGGGTTCTTGTAATTTTAAATTTCATTCAAGTTTTGTACTCACTTTTTATATTAATGAAATTTTAATTTTGTTGAATCATTTGGCTGCGTTTTTATTATTATTGCACTTAATTTTAATTTTTTTTTCATTTAATAATTGTTAAAATGAAAAGATAAGAGATAATTTCCCCAACTGGGAAATTATATAAAAAAGAAATCGGTTACTGTATTAATTGGTCCGAAGTGATGATGGAGTTTGGGTAAAGAAACGGTGGTGTTTGTTTGTTGGTCTCGGTTTCAAATACTAGGGGGTACAGCGCCCACCTACTGCTCAAAGGTTATCATCATAAGGTGCTTATTCTTATTTCCTTTTATTTTATTAAGATTAGTTTAAAGTTTTGTTGTTTAATCTGCTTGTGTTTTGTTTTTGGTTATCTGCTTATTTTTAAAGTCTGCTATTGTTTTTGGTTTAGTTAGTTTAAGTTACTGTTATTTCTGCTTATGTTTGACTAAGTTAATTTCGGTATATGATTTGTTTTGAATGCTTATTTGGTTTATCAGTTTATTAGATCTGAGTTTATTTAAGTTTATTAGTTCTACTAATCAGTAGTTTTTATTAAGTTTGGTTTGGGATATTTTGGATCTGCTTATTTAATTATCAGTCTTGTTGGTTTTGATTTTGGATAAGTTGCTGTTTGGATTGTGGATTGTTTAAATCTGCTAGATAGCTTATTTGTTAAATGCTTATTCAGTTGAGCTTATTTGTTTCTTTTATCTAGTTTCTTATTTAATTCAGCTCTGTTTGGTTGTATGCTTATTTTGTTGCTGCATAAGTTAACAAATACAATTGATCTGTTGATTTTATCTGTCCAAAAACTTAAAAAAAATTCAGTATAAAAAATCAAATAGCAAAATATTGGGTCTGCTGGGAATCGAACCCAGGACCTCTCGTACACCTGCCAAACAACACAACCATCTAGTCTGGACTACTTTTTGTTTAAAGTTTCGCATAGTTTCATTAATATAGGCTGTTAACTAGTGGCAGTTTTATTAAATTTAGTTTAATCAAAGTTTTTAGTTTATTTAAAATTTAGATAAAAGTTTTAATTAAGTTTTTTTTTAATTTAGTTTAATTTGAAAAATATAAAAGGTAAAAAAAATATATTTAGATTTTATTTACTTTAGGAATTTTAGATTATTTTTCATTTAATTCATAAATAGATTTTTTAAGTTTTTAACTTCTTATTTACATTTTAGATTTAAAATAGTTTTTAATTAAAGTTTTACTTTTATAAAAATACAAAAAGACAAAAATATATTTTCTTTATTGCTTTTACAATTTTAAAGTAGATTTAAAATTACTTTTATTTCAAATAGTTTTATTTTATTAAATTTGCTCTTAAAATTAGATTTCATTTAAAAAGTTTGTTTTAGTTTAAAATTATTATTAAATTTAAATTAGATTAAAATAGTTTTTCAAATTGGTTAGGTAATTTTTAAATAGTTTTTATTTTAAATAGTTTTAGTTTAAATTACCCAAAAATAGATTTTACCAAAAACAAAGTTAAGTCGTAACGATAATTGAAAATCAAATTCGAGTCGAATCGAGGAAAAACGAACTTAATTGATACATACATAAATCCTAGTTTCAGCAACAATATCGGTTTAATGCACCTTCATCTCAGAGAGAACCACAAGCATCACAATATGCCTCACAACCTCACCCATATTCACCAGCAAGCATTGCACCTTATGCTTAGTCATCATACTCTTCTTATCAAGAAAATGCAGCATATCCATCAAGTTATTCTGATCACATGAGTATTCCTTCTAGTGCTTATGCCACTCAACAAGACCAAGCATTGTATTGTGATAATGATGAAGTGCCCATTCCTGAATTCAAACAAGGAACTGACCCAGTTGAAGTGTTAGCCACTATGTTTGCTTATCTCACAAGGACATTGAGCAAACGAGGATTTAGAGGACCAGCTCCTACTAACAATCAGCTGAGGAATTCATCCAATTATAGACAACAAGCTACCATTGAGAATGGCAGGGTAATGGTTCAACCTATTCAACCTTATCAGGGGAGACCCACTACATCAACCACCAATGCACGCATGGTCAATCCTGCTCCAATGGTCAACCCTCCTCCACGGGCTAATTCCACAGGCAAGTTGAGAATGATTACATGCTACAACTGTAAGGAAGAAGGTCACATGTCCAGGGATTGCACAAAACCCAAGAGGAGAAGGGATGGTCAATGGTTTGCAGAGAAGATTTATTTGGTGAACGCTTAGGCACAAGGACAGGAACTTGATGAAGAGGAGCTTGCATTTCTTGCTGATCCAGGGATTGCGGAACAAGAAGTTGTCACTACATAGAATGCAGCATACCAAGCAGATGATCTGGATGCTTATGATTCAGACTGTGATGATCTTCAATCTGCTCAGGCAGCTCTTATGGCAACTATCTCTAGCTTTGGGTCAGATAAAATATCTGAGGTACTTACTAATACCACTGATACTAGTATTCAACCACATCAAGTTGGGCAAGCGGGTGCTGATCCGAATGAGTCTTCGGTGGTGAGTCTTTCAAATGAGGAGACAATCAATGATAGTAATATCAATGTGAGTCCCCAAACTTTGAGTGAATCACAACCGGGAGCCATTTCGCATACGCATACTCCTGCTCAACAAGATTTGGTCATGGTTCCTGCAAAATTACTTAGCCAAATGAATACTGCACTCTTAGAAACCCTAGCTAAGAATAAGAATTTGTCTGCTGAGCTTGCCTTGTGCAACGAAAAAGTTCAAACTTTGGAATTAGTTCCTTCGTCCAATGTTCTAACAAATCCCGAATATGATCATTTTCGAAACAAAAAAATGGGTCATTTGCAAGAAATTGAAACCTTAAGAGCAGATCTTTCTAACGAACTTAAAGAAAAAGAGTTAGCGGTCACTAATTTTCACAAACTTCAAACGGATTTTGAATTACTCGAGTCTAAAAAGAATGAAATGGAAATTAATGCAGCTAATAAGATTAGAAGTTTAGATTATTTGCTCTTAAGACAATACGCTACCTCTCAACTAGTGCACTTATTTGACGCATCGTTTAGAGAGTTTAACTTATCGCATCAAAAAGACCTTCCCCCTAACCCATGGTATGCAAGACAAGCTTTTATCCATAGTCCAAGACTTTATAATGCAACCCAATTAGGATTGGTCTTAGATCCGATTGTTATTTTCGAGGGTCGCAAAAATAAGGATCTAGTTGATGAGAATCGGTCATACAACTTTGCATAATATCCCCAATGTGATTATTTTAAAATGAATCAAGAGCTTGCAAAAACGGACTTTAGAATTCGCTTCCATATGGATAAAGATCTCATCACAGCACCAACCTACATGTTAAATGAATAAAACCCTAGTACACTTCCTACACTTGTCAAAATGGAAGGACCTAAGGAAATCCCAAAGGATCTTCCACCTGTTAGCACTGTATGGATAAACTTGCAAGAGATTAATCAATACTTTGCTAGTTTTGACAAGGTCATACCAGAATGTACGACTTCAAATGGCCTAAACGCCGGAGAATGGGCTTTCGAACACATGAACGAGGTGTTTAAGAATGAGATCAATCCGTTTGTCGAAAGTCTAAAAGGAAGTTTTGCATCTCTTTCGGAAAATCTCGAGTTTGAAATTAAAGAAGTTCAAAAAGTGTTTTATGAAATGGACACCGCTTACGAACTACAATTAATTGAAAAGGAAAAGATTTTATCCGAATATGACCGATTCTTGTCCCAAGTAATTTCGTGTGATGTGCTTACTACTGTGAATGTTAATTATTCGAATGAGCTTACATCCGCTATGATTAAATGTGATGCTGTGAATATATGTGATGATGTGTGTGATCTCTCTGTAAATGTTGTTGATACTGTAAATGAGGTAGATAATCATTCTTGTCACGAGTCTAACGCTGAATTTTTAAAGCTTCAAGATTCTTACAATTTACTTACAAAACACTTTAATCAACTTGAACAACATTGTATATCTTTAGAATTAGAACAACAAACTCAAAATGAGGATCTTTTGATAACAAATGGTTGTGAAAACAGTGTTGAGACGAGTGACAAGATGATTGAGATAGTTAAGGCATTAGAGGAAGAGATTATGAGATTAAAGAGAGATGTGTCATCGAATGAAACACTAAAATTGGAACTAGAGGCTGCATAGTCTAAAAACCAGGAACTAGAAATTAGACTTTCGTCTATCCTAGGGGAGATGGATCGTACAAGACAGGGAATGTCCAAACTTTATGGTTCACTAGAAGAACGCTTCGCTTTTAATGCGGCACAGCAACAATCTTATGTTGAACAATTGAACCAAAAATGTGAGGAAATCTCTGACTTAAATATCCAGCTCATTGACAAAAACATGGTTTTGGCCGAGTTAAAGGAGACACTTCTTCTCACCCGACAAGAAGTTGTTAATAACTTAGCTACCAACTATGCACCGTCCTCTTGTGCTCCATCAACTAATTCAGTAGTGATCTATAAGAACCCGCGCCATAAGCAAAATCCGGATACTTACGATGTTTATATGATGAATGCAATTAAGCACGTGGACCTTGTTAGAGATATTTTAGATGATTTGTATGCGTTAGATCCCTCAAGCAGTTAGTATTATTCAGCTCATGCATATATTCAGCGCGTTCAATATTTCTTAGCATATTTGCAATATATAGGTAGACCGTGTTCTATACTACTCACTAATCGACCCATTGCTGTAACTCCATTCAATAAGACCCTAGGAGCAAAACCGTCATTGGCACCATCAACTAAGGCACCTTTAAAATCTGTCGCTAATGTTCCCACTTTGCCTTCTACAGGATTAAAAGAGTCTACTAAGGCTAAAGGATCGCCACTCAAGAAAGATAAGATCAAGCCCTCCACTAGTAGTACCATCAAGAAGAAAGTAGAATTTCACCCTAGGAATGTTATGTCAGATTTAAATAAAAAGAATCATGTTGCTAAGACTAAAAGCTCTGCGCCTGTGCAGAAGCCTAAACCATCTATGAATTCTAATTTGAAATGTTGGAATTGTAATGAATGCATGTTTTCCCAACGTCATGATTTGTGTCTTATTGATCATGTGAATGAAATGAATGCCATTAGGAATGATCTTGAATGGAAGCCAACTGGGAGAACTCGTACCCAAGTTGGATGGCAATGGCGTCCCACTGGTAGGACCTTTACATTAGATGGAAAAATGTGCCCTTTAACTAGGAAAGCATCCATTGAGGTTAGGTCTCAGCGTCCTTTAGTTAGGCACACTAGCACTAAAGTATGGACATCGCGCCCTTTAATTAGGTCAGCCCCCACTATAGTGTCTATCAGTGAAGAAATACCTCAGGATTTAAGCCAACTTGAATCTACACCACCAACTAGGAAGAAGGCTAGGAAATCTAAGAAACCTAAAGTTAGCAAATCTAAGATCATTAAATTTGTACCTGCTAATAACAAGGAACATTCAGATTCCGAAACCTATACATTGTCCTCGTCTGGTGATATTTTCAGGTGGTCCAAATCATCCTCTGGTATTTGGACTCCGATTGCTCAAAGCATATGACCGGAGATCGCTCGATGCTCCGAAATTTCGTCAGCAAGTTTCTTGGAACGGTTAAATTCGGTAATGATCATATTGCAAAGATAATGGGGTATGATGAATATCAGATTGGAAACGTTACGATTTCAAGGGTATACTATGTAGAAGGTCTTGGTCATAATTTATTTTCAGTAGGACAATTATGTGGTTCCAACCTAGGGGTTGCTTTTCGACAACATACTTGTTTCATCCGCAACTTGGAAGGAAAAGACTTGTTGAAGGGGTCTCGTGGTGAAAATCTTTATACCTTGTCCCTACAAGACATGATGGCCGCCTCTCCAGTATGTCTTCTCTCCAAAGCATCTAAGACCAAGTCATGGTTATGACATCGTAGATTATCTCATCTCAACTTTGATGCTATTAATCATTTGGCTAAAAATGAATTAGTTCGTGGTCTTCCAAAGCTCAAATTTCACAAGGACCATTTATGTTTCGGGTGTTCAAGGGGGAAAAGCACCAAGAAATCATACAAGCCCAAAGCTGAAGACACCAATCAAGAAAAAACTTCATCTTTTGCATATGGATCTTTGTGGGCCAATGCGAACCGAAAGTGTGAGCGGTAAGAAATTCATCCTTGTTATTTTTGATGATTTCTCCAGGTTTACATGGGTTAGATTTCTACGTACAAAGGATGAAGCACTGAAGGCTATCATCACTTTTCTGAAATTCATTCAGGTACGTTTAAATACTACTGTCCGCCGTATTCGTACAGATAATGGAACAGAGTTCGTCAACCAGATTCTTCGTGATTACTATGAAGAAGTTGGTATTTCACATGAAACATCCGCTACACGTACTCCACAACAAAACAGTGTCGTTGAAAGACGGAATCGTACGCTTATGGAAGCTGCTAGGACTATGCTGATTTATGCAAACGCTCTATTATTCTTGTGGGCAGAAGCTGTATCTACTGCATGTTTCACCCAAAACCGCTCTATCATTCGGAAACGCCATGGAAAAACACCTTACGAGCTTCTACATAATCATAAACCCGATGTTTCATTCTTTCATGTGTTTGGTGCTCTTTGTTATCCAAACATTAATAGTGAGAACTTGGGCAAACTTCAACCGAAAGCCGATATAGGTATTTTCATTGGTTACTCACCCTCCAAGAAAGCATACCGAATTTACAACCGTCGTCTTGGTAAGATAGTAGAAACTATGGACGCAGATTTTGATGAGCTGACAGCGATGGCTTCTGAGCAACGCAACTCTGAACCCGCGCTTCACGAGATGGGAACCGGTGCTATTAGTTCCGGATTAGTTCCCAATAATCCTACTTCTACATCATTTATACCACCTACAAGGCCCGAGTGGGATAAACTATTTCAACCTTTGTTTGATGAATTCTTTGATTCCCCACGTGATGAAGTTCCAGCACCTGTAGTGATAGCTCCAATCCCTGAAGTTGTTGCTCAAGATAATGAAGCTTTATCAAATGCATCTTCAATTAACATTGAACCGGATGCACCTCTACCAAGTAATTCTCAAACTACACCTCAATCTTCACCGTTACTTGTGCCTAATGATGTTGAAGAGGATTCTATTGATCACGATTTAGAATATGCTCACCTACAAGAGCTTCCTTTCTTTGGTATACCGGTACCTGAAAACCCTTCAGCCGCGTCTACCTCAAAAGAAGCTCCTACAATTGTTCACTCCAGAACACCACAGATTGAAAATCACAGCACCAAATGGACAAAAGATCACCCAATTAGGAATATTATTGGAGGTCTCGATCGACCAGTCTCGACACGCCATCAATTACAAGAGAGTGCACTCTATTGCTATTTTGATGCATTTCTCTCCGAAGTTGAACCTAAAAACTGGCATCATGCTATGACTCAATCCTCTTGGATTGAAGCCATGCAAGAGGAACTAAATGAATTCCAAAGACTTGAAGTATGGGAATTAGTTCCTCTCCCTGACAAGGTAAACATCCTTAATTTGTTGTGGGTTTATAAGGTTAAACTCGATGAGATGGGTGGAGTCTTGAAGAATAAGGCTAGATTGGTTGCTAGAGGATACAAACAAGCTTTAGGTATCGACTTTGAAGAATCTTTTGCTCCTGTTGCAAGATTGGAGGCTATTAGACTATTCCTTGCGTATGCTGCTCATATGAACATGATCGTCTATCAAATGGATGTGAAGACGGAATTTTTGAATGGTGAACTAAGGGAAGAAGTCTATGTTAGTCAATCGGATGGGTTCGTTAGCACGGAGTTTCCTAATCATGTGTACAAGCTTAAGAAGGCTCTCTATGGGTTGAAACAAGCTCCACGCGCGTGGTATGATCTCCTTTCAACATATCTCATTTCGGAAGGCTTATCCAAAGGCAAGGTGGACCCCACTCTATTCACTCTCAAGGAGGACAACGACATGATACTGGTACAAATTTATGTTGATGATATAATATTTGCTCCCTCTAACATAGAATTGTCAAACCGCTTTGAGAAGATAATGTCCACACGCTTTCAGATGTCAATGATGGGAAAAATTTCATTTTTCTTAGGATTACAAATTTCTCAGAATCCCAGAGGCATCTTTATTAATCAATCCAAATATGCTCTAGAATCTTTAAAGAAATATAACTTTGAAAATTGTGACCCCGTGGACACTCAAATGGTGGAGAAATCTAAGTTAGATGAAGATAGGAATGGGATTATTGTCGATCCAAAACTCTACCGTGGAATGATCGGCACCCTTCTCTATCTGACTGCTAGCAGGCCTGATTTGCAATTTGCCGTATGCATGTGTGCCCGTATCAGGCTCGACCTACCGAAAAGCACCTACATGTTGTTAAAAGGATCTTTCGGTATCTCAAAGGAACACTTCATCGTGGTCTATGGTATCCGAAATATTCCTCTATTGCTTTAATATCATACGCAGATGCCGATCATGCTGGGTATCAAGACACGAAGCGTAGTACTTCTGGGTCTGTGCAACTCCTTGGAGACAGATTGATTAGTTGGTCTTTAAAAAGGCAGAAAAGCGCTGCAATTTCAAGCACGGAGGCTGAATACATTGCCATGTCCGGTTGTTGTGCTCAAGTCCTTTGGATGAGATCACAACTAACTGACTACGGTCTTGGACTTAACAAAATCCCGATGTATTGTGACAACAAGAGCGCCATTGCCCTTTGCTGCAACTACGTTCAACACTCCCGGGCAAAGCACATCGACATTCGCAACCATTTCATTAAAGAGCAGGTGGAGAACGGAGTGATCGAGCTGTATTTTGTCACTACTGAGTATCAGCTGGCAGATATGTTCACAAAAGCCTTAGATCGAGGACGAATCGAGTTTTTGATCGACAAGCTTGGCATGAAATCCTTCTCTCCAGCGACTCTCAAAGAGTTGGCAGAAGAATCAGCAGAATAGTGGTGGTAAACTATTCATGCGTATCCTTTGTTCGTGATCATGTATATTATCGTATATATATAAACCACAAAAAGAAAAATACAAAAATATAAAACCAAGAAAAACCATAAAAAATATAAAACCAAGAAAAACCATAAAAAATATAAAACCAAGAAAACCCAAAAATATTTTTCTTTTTAAATCGGGCATGTCTTTTAGTACGGTAATATTTACGGCCTTAGAAATGTCGATCAATATTGACATGGTGCCATAAATAGAGTGCGTATAAAAGTTGTACATTTTTAAAACATGCCCATTATGGCTTGTAGTTATTTCAGACTGCAACCCGTTTTTCGCATTAAAGTCACGTATTTCCTTGGAAACATTGGCTCACAACGGGAATTAATTTTCTCGGGCATGATTTACAAGCCAAATCATTCAAAGGGATCAAGTTTACTTTATAACTTGGTCTAACACGAGTTAGTGTACGTCTCAGTGCATTAATTTGTCAAAATAAGAGAAATCTTATTGCCACCACAAATCAATCTTTTCAAGCCATTAATTGGAAAATGTTTTCATCAACATGTGCCTCGTTAAACAATGACTACAATTCTTTAAATAGAAAACGGGTCATTGTTTAAGGGGGAGAAAATGTTAAATCGTCTTTGTCATCAAAACGGCTTTCAAAAGTTGTTGTGGAAATTAGTTGGCTAAATGGTTAATGACTGGAATTGCTTTAGTATTTGTCTTGTATTCGCTCGTGATTTGTCGTGTATATTTAAGTTTGTGTGATCTCTAAGATAGGTAAAGGTGGTTAAGTTTAACGACGGTTAGTGACTAGAAACGAAAAGAAAAGGAAAAGAAAAGGAAAACAAAAAACTTGGGGGACTAAAACTAGCAAAAAGGAAAAGTCATAAAATTTTTTGACCTAAGTCATCCTCCCCCCGTCTCTTTCCCTTTTTCTCTTATTCTTCTTTCTGTTCTCTTCCTGGACGCCATTAACACACACAAACACACACACAAAGCTCATAAATATCACGTTTTTTAATCAGATAATCCGTTTCATTCGATCCATAAGGTACACTCATCAGTTTCTTAATCTCTAATTCGTTTAATTCTCCCTTTAATCCACTTAATTAATTTGTTTTAATTAAATTAATCAAATTAGGGCGTATGCTTTAATTAGGTCAAATTCATTAGGGGATTTAGCTGGGTTTGGCTCGGATTAGCATTAGATCGAGTATTGTTGCCTTAGAATGCCTTAAAACACACGAATGCTATTAGTACAATTAATGATAGAACGATTTTTGTGCATTTCGAATGAACAAGGATTTAGAAGTTCCGAACGAATGACTTCCGTACGAACAACTTCCGAACGAAGGTGTTCCGAACGAACCACTTCCGAACAAAGGTGTTCCGAACGAATAACTTCCGAACGAACGACTTCCGAACGAAGGTGTTCCGAACGAACTACTTCTGAACGAAGATGTTCCGAACGAACTACTTCCGAACGAAGGTGTTCCGAACGAACTACTTCCGAACGAAGGTGTTCCGAACGAACAACTTCCGAACGAAGGTGTTCCGAACGAACTACTTCTGAAAGAAAGTGTTCCGAACGAACTACTTCCGAACGAACTACTTCCGAACGAAGGTGTTCCGAACGAACGACTTCCGAACGAAGGTGTTCCGAACGAACGACTTCCGAACGAAGGTGTTCCGTACGAACTACTTCCGAACGAAGGTGTTCCGAACGAACTACTTCCGAACGAAGGTGTTCCGAACGAATGACTTCCGAACGAAGGTGTTCCGAACGAATGGCTTCCGAACGAAGGAGTATTGGATTGATAATCGTTTGCTTGTTATAATGACTTGAAGATGGTATATATATTATTCTGTGTATCAACCTCTTATGTCTTATCTTAAGCAGACACCATGACTAATCCAACCGTGCAAGAACTCGGAAATGCTAGAGCAGCCGCAATTGCCGAGGCAAAAGCCCTCAAGTTCATACCAAACAATTACCGGCTGAAGGAAGTTTCTCAATCCACTCACCATGGATTCAAAGTCGCCTCAGCAATCCTTGATCAATCTCATTTCAAGAATGCTTTAAGGAGTACTGCTTCGGTGCCATTTGATTACATGTATGAATTCTGGGCTACCAAGGAAAGTAATTCAAACAAAATCACCTTCTCCCTCGACAACAAGCAACAGATACTCACTGCTTCAGACTTCCGCAAGATATTTGGAATTCGGGATACACCCAAAGGTTTGTCATTTTCAAGGAACCCTAGCAAAGACGAACTCATGGAGATGTTCCGTGCTCTTGGATGTCCCGACCTACGAGTTGTGTCAGATTTTACCACCTCCAAAGTGGGTCAACCTTGGAGAGCTATCTTTGGTATCCTCAGTAGATGTCTTACACCTAAAACAACTGGGCATGATGTTGTGTGTGGTCCAATTATGAACATCTTCTATGGAATGTACAAAGGATTAAATACAGATTATGCATCCTTGTTGTGGGAAGAATTTAAGTTTCAACTCTTCCAAAACAAGAAGCTGAAGGCTAATGTCTTTCCTTACCCTCGGTTTATCAAGCTTATAATTCATTATTTTATGAAGAATGATGTCTCTATTGATAAGCGCGCAGCAAGCCGTCACCACACTGAAGAGGCTGATGACACTGTGGACCTAAGGCATGAAGGATCCTCTGGTGCTGTTAATCCTGGTCCTATTCCCGATTATCTTCTGACAGATAAAATTAAAGCCTCTGCTGATTACAAGCTACTGCTAATAGAAATCAAGAAACAAAAAGCAAGCCTTCAGACAGGAGAAGACTCGTCTACTACGGTCAAGAGTAAAGGTAAACGCAAGCAAACAGTTGCTTTATCTGAACCCAAAACCAAGAAGAAAAAGACTGAGGCTAAGAAGGGTAAGAGCACGGCTGACAAGCTTGTTCTTCACGATGAAGAATATGTTGATGACGATCCTACTCTCGAGCTAACTCAAAAGACTGAGAAAAAGTTAATGAAGATGGCTATTAAAAAGAGTAGGAGAGACACGGGCGGTAGTGGTTCGGGTGCACAGATGGATGTTGAAGAAGAATACGAGGAGCCAGATGATATTAATGAGTTTGGATCACCCGAACGATACTCTGCTTCGAAGGAGACATCCATTGCTGATAATGCAAGTGTTGAGAAGGAGTCTGGTGCTACAACAATCATTGTACCTACACAGCCTCTCGTAACTCAACCTCCACCAATCCAGCCCTTACCAACACGACCGGTGTCAACACCACTACCTTTCCTTCCACCTCCAACAACTTCCATCCTCAGTACTGTAATCATAACTGAGCCTCTTCAACCATCCCAGAGTCGCTCTGTACCATCTTCAATGGCTGCATTCGTAATGGCAGAAATGTTGGATAAACACACGGATAGTCAAAGAAAAGAGATGGATAAACTTCGAGAAGAGCTATTTCGACGAGTGGAAAGTGAAGCGGCATCCAAGAAAGCCCAAGAAGAGATGCTAGCTAAGTTCACTGCAGAGATGGAGTTGACACGTAAAGCTCATGCAGAAGAACTTGCTCAGATCAAACATGCTGAAGCTGATAAGTATGAAGCACGACTTACGAGACATCGAGCTATTAAAGATAAATATAAGGAGCAGAAAGAAACACTTGAAGCTTCTATTTTAGAGAGAGTGAATGAATCTGTTGAGACCCTTATGCCAAAGCTGCGTGATGAGATGAGGAAACTTGCGGCTGATAACTTGATGATTAAGTCGTCCAACCCTTCTGAGTCAACTTACAAAATTGCATATGACTTGACGGATTTTGAATTAAAGAAGATCCTCAAAGCTCGCATGAAGGAAGTTGGATCCTTTAACAAGTCTAAAGTTCAGCGGATACTCTACAAAGCACTCAATGAAGCTATTTTGGAGGATGATCGGTTGTTTAAGACGTTTGGAAGTGTGGTACCTTATCACATCTTGGATGAGGAGGAAAAGGTAGATAGTGAACAAGAGGAGGGTAACGGTGAAGAAGAAGAAGAAGAAGATGATGATGATGGTGATGATGATGGTGATGATGATGAGGATGGTGATGATGATGATGATGGTGATGGTGGTGATCTAAATGAGGAGAGTGATAAGGGTAGCAACGGGGATGATGAGGATGATGGTGGTAAACATGATCAGCCTGAAACGGGGGACAAAGTTTCCAGCACAAAGACACCATCCAAGTCTGGTACCAAGTCTCAGAAAGATGCTGCGCGAAAGGAAAGGTCCACCTCTACGGAGTCAGGACGAACCAAGTGGCGACATGATGTGAATGCTGCCACTGCGTCATCGATTCCCGGTACATCTGTTTCTGTTTCTATACCTGTTACCACTAATCCTGTTAGTTCTTTTGTTGCTCCTGTGATTGAAGAATCAGTAACTGAACCTGCATCTACACAACACTCGCCTGTTCATGACACCGCCGAAATGCCTGAATCAGAACCAGCAAGTGTTCATGTTTCTACTCCTCTGCAAATAGACTCACAATCTACTGTTCCCGAGTCAAGCACACGGGACTGGGCGGATACATTGGAGATTGATGAAACTGCACCGCCACAAGCTTGGATCACGGCAGCTACTGAATATGATCATCACAGACGCTGATAGAGATGTCCTATATCTCCGTATCCGTAGTCCGATAGACTTGTGTGCATTTTTTGGCTCATGAGTTCAAATCTTCGGTCACTCCGTCTTTGGTAAAGAGATCGCTAAAGGACAAGAGAATTCACGCCAAAACCAGGTTAAACTGCATGGAGTACGAGTATTATGCTGACGAGGTCCTGAAAGCTCTTAATACCGTTCAAAGGCCAGGCCTTCATGAGTCAGAAAGAGCTCCACCTCCACTTGATCCTTCTCAAGATAATCAAATTGCTCTTGACTTCTTTGTCACCTATGATCTTGATTATCTCCTCAAGGGATCATCCAAGTACGCAACCTCCCTGACCTTGTTGAAAGCTGCTAATTGGGGGACAATACCCTGGATCGAGGAAAAGGTAAACCGACTCTAGGTCCCAAAGGTAAATCGTAATTATGATATGTATGCTGTTATAGGTGCATCACATTGGGATGAGCGAGTCCGAAGGGCGTACAGAGGTTGCTGCTTAGCCAATTCAGGAAGCATTGTCAAATCCGATATTGGCATCTCAAGTATTTTGGGACTGAAAACTGAAGCCAAGAATGGCTATCATCACGTGACAGAGATTCGTCTAAAAAGTGAGGATGATAGAGAATACACAATACAACAGGGAGATTTTTCTATCATTCGCCTTGAAGATATCGAAGACATGTTGCTTATGATGACCCGTGATCAACTTACCCATCTTACTCGTGAAGAAATCATTGCCTTGAATACAGCACTTCGTATGTTCACACGAGGCGTTGTTATCAAGAAACGAGTTGAAGATCTTCAATTGGGAGTTGAAAGCTACCAAAGGAAGCTTAACCTGACCCGTCCAATGAATCAAGTTCTACCTCAACATGTCACAAGATGTCCCTATACCGGCATTACCGTTCCGAGTTACAGGATTTTCTACATGAACAGTCATGGGATCATGAAGTTTATGAGGGTAGGTGAGCTTAATAAATACAGTGATGGGACTCTCATATACGTCAGAGGAAAATTGGAGCATCTTAATTCTGGTGGGTCATTACCAGAAATGATTGAGGATTGGCATCCGGGTTATCGGAAAATGGCGACATATGTGATCAAGAAGATTGATGAAAAGCTCCGGGAACGTAGATTGATGAGGAGCTTAGAAAGGTTCGTTGGTGGTAGACCATATGGAGTGCACCACAAGTTACTGCAACGATCCATCTAATGGGTCGTACATCTCAGGTCCACTCTATATTGGTTTTTAATTGTGAATATGTAAATTTTGTGAATACTGTGCTTTTATGGCTTGATGTAGTGTTAAGGTATGATAATTTTTCAATACTTTCTCACGAGATTCTAAATCTTTCAAAATATATCATACTAAAGCACTACAATTAACCCTTATTAATTTAAGGGGGAGCATTAATATGTTCTATGGCCAAATATTGATTTCATTTTTTACCTAAAGACCGGTTAATCCATTCAATATCCCAAATATTAATGGTTAACATTTTGGATAAGGGGAGAAAATGGGATTAAGGAGACTTAAATGATACTTGGCTAAAAGATGAAAAAGACTTAATGATAATCCAACTTAATATGTGTAAAGCACGTGTTAAGGGGGAGCGTTTTTGATGAACAAAACACTTAAGTTACAAAACTCTTGATTTCAGTATCACAAGTACCTCAAGTGATTTTCAAGGATTTTTCATGGTGACTATACTTTCCCAAAACACGCTTTATTCACGACGGATGTGGTGACAAAAGGGTGGTAGGAATAGGTATTAGTCCAATGATTCATCAGAGCCGATGGAATCTTCCCAAGGACAATTCCCTAGATAGAATTAGATGTCCTAAGAAAGATGGAGAAAGTTTGTGAACGTAGCAGAGTACCGACTAATTACTGATGCTAGCACTGGAACAATCACAACAAGGTGCTAGTAATGATGTATTAGTAAGTACTGAAGAGGTTGAAGAATGAAAAAGAAATGTAAAGATAAAGGGTGTAAAGAAAGAAGCCCTCCTTACAACTTTAGGCAGAAACCGGGTCAATACATATGCTATTGAGATCATTTGATAATGATTCTCGATATTGAAGAAAGACATCATGGACCCAGTGATGCAGTGCACAACCCTTCCCAGCTAACTCAAATATCTCTCAAATGGTATTTGTTTTAATCACACGGAGATCAACACGTTATCTATTGGTTTATTCACTCCGAATAGACTGATATTGAAAAGGTGGCACTCCTCTCAAGCCATCGCTCACTAAATCAAAACGCACTATCGAGTCTAGAGCCACGAGATCATCAAAAGTCTCATTAGGACACTTTCCATTTATTCCTTGCTTTCTCACACACTGTGAAAAGTAAGAGATTTTTATGAGTCCTACGCAGCATTCTTGTAATATTGCCAGAACATCCGAGTAATACGCAAGTATTACAATGAAGATGGAAATCCTGCTTGAGCCAACATCAAACAAGCTCATGGTAGGTTACACGTGCGGTTCTTTAAGAACCAATCTTGTGAAAAACTGGAAAGAAACAGTAGTTTAATTCTTAATTGAACTTAAACTCGTTCCAGGCCTCTACGCATTATCATATGATCTTGCCAGAACACTCAGAGTGACACTCTTTAGTGTTCACAGTGACGAGTGGAAATCCTTCTAGTGTTAACATCAAACAGCATTTGGTAGGTGACGTGCAAGATTCTTTATGAATTAAGCTCGTGATAACTGGAAAGCAACGATGGTGAAAATCTTAATTGAAATTCACTTGTTCCAGGTTTCATGAATTGACGGCTTCAATCACAAGGATAATTTATCCAAGTGATTCACTCTTTCTGTTCGTAGTCAAGCTTAGTGATCGTCGAATAAAGAGAACGGGTTTACCCGCAAAATCCTGTCAGGAAGTTACTTAATTGAAACTATCCATCACAGTTACGATATCTAATATCGTCCAACGGTCTTCACCGACCGGAGGTAAAACGCTACCGATTTAGAATGAAATGTTCTAAGCCATTTCATTCGTGTCTTATCATGTTGCTACGAAGACGGTGGCGTTGCGATGTACCAGCTGAAGTCGTTCCCACATGCTTATGTTTTTCTGCATCAAAGTTCAGCAAAATTCAAGAAAGTACCAAATGAAGTCTTCCGCTGTATCAAACTCTGAAGCTTTCGAGAATTCAATAAAAGACATAAGTGTGTGGAACATGGAGTCACGAGGAGGCAAGATTCACAAGAAGGCAAAGATCGCACGTGATTGGTCAAAAGAACAATGCTCTCAAGCCAAAGCCTAAAAGATTAAATCAACATATTCACAACAAAAAGAAAAGAAGAAAAGACTACGAGATGAAGAACGAAGACTTAGTATAGTATGCTAGGTTTAGTTTTGTGTAACGTAGAGTGACCTCCCTTAGGGGGAGATTGTTAGAAATACGTTTTTAACATATATTTAGAAGTATCGGTCACTCAACAATATTATTAATGTTGTTTAGCTCGTAGTTAATATTTGCTTATTTAGTTAAGTAAAAACCGACCCATGGGCTTGTCATGGGTCGGCCCAAGCCCATTAGTGGTTTGGATATAAATACCCCTTTCCACCATGGAAAGGGGTTGGTTGTTGGATTGTTTCACTTTCTCATTTTGAATAAAAACACATATTTCTCTCTCACTTTCTCTCACTACTTTCTCTCTCTAGAAACCTTCAACCCACTTTATTGATTCATAAGATTATCACTATTCTTCACTTTATATTAGCGTCATTTGATTTAACATAATTTCGAAAATCATTTGAGCCATTAAAGTTTGGATTGAAAGCTTGGTTTTGATTCCCTTGAAAATTGTTCCCTTGATTAGCGTTGTTCGAAAAATTTGAGTTTTGCCCATTGTTAAAATTCCGAATTTGATTGTTGTTGTTAAAACCTCAATTTTGCCAATTCAAATTTTGACCTTGATTATAAACTTGGTTTGAAAAATTTCCTTGTTGATTATTTCCTTGAAAATTGTTACGATTCTGAAAATTATTTCCTTGGTTATAGTTTCCTTGTGATGGACCCGCGTTATTTTGATTTTGAAAATTGTTGTTTAACGCCTTTACATTCGACGTTTGGCCATCCGTATCCGCACACTCGTAATAATTATGAGGTCCACCACACAACGTACACGATGCCTCAACCGCTTTCACCGTAGCGGGAGCGTATTTCTTTTGCATCTCGATTAAGAACGGCGTAAACATATTAGTCAACTTGTCGACTTTCGCATCAACTCTATCAATGTCGCGATTAGAATTACTAACATTGGCGATATTGGCAACACTCGGTGTGTTGCGGAGTTGGTAAACCTTGGATCTATTCTCGATAATCATTAATGCATCTTTCGGAGTTTTACATAAAACGTTGCCACCGGCGGCGGAATTCAATCAATATTGTTCCTGAAACCTAAGACCGTTGTAAAACGTATCGATTTGGTGCAACTCGGAAAATACATGGTGAGGACATTGACTAAGCAATTCCTTAAAACGATCCCATACGTCTCTAAAAGATTCATTCGGTTTTTGCTCAAATCTCGTAATCTCGTTTTTGAAAAACGTCGTCTTAGACGGTGGGAAAAGATGATTAACGAACTTGGAAACGAGATCCTTCCACGTAATTATCGAATTAGGTGGCTCTTTCTCCTACCAATCCTTGGCGTCACCATCGAGCGAGTACGAAAAAACATAAGCTTTACGACATCGGTGTCGACGTTCTTAAACTTGATCGTGGCCAAAAGACGATCAAAATTCCGAATGTGATCGTGAGGATTATCCGCCTCACGGCCTCGAAACTTCGTAGCTTGTATAAACGAAAGCATTCCGCTCTTAACCTCAATATTCTCCGCTTCCATAGCGGGAATTACGATCACGTCTCCATAACCCTCGGTGGGCGCTTGGAGCAATTCCATCTTCGAACGATTTTCGGCCATCTCGTCTACGGTCTCTTCAACAACGATATTAGGAACGTCGGTTTCTAATTCTCGTCTACGTCGTCGACTCCTTCGATTTCGATTGCGTCGATTCGAAGCGTCGCTAGAATTAGAATAATCCTTCGATCGAGTGCGCATGCACAAAGTGTAGAATGAGCATAGCAAAGAAGATTCTTTTTGCGGTTATTCGATTTTTCAATTTTTTTTGGTTTTTGATTTTTTTTTAATTTTTTTGGATTTTTTTTGTATTACGTAGACTCATATCTACAAATCTCTCCTCGAATCAATTTCTCGATTAAAGGAGCCTCAAGGAATGAAAACGATCACGTGGAGTGAACGCCTTCGACGACTTTAGGACGTTGGTGGAACACCAAAACGTTCAAGAGGGTTTTGATCTTGAAAACACAAGCAAATATAATATACGTAGATAATACTTGGGCGGCAAACCATCGATTAGCCCTCTTCCTCAAAACACGCACAAGCAAGCGGGGGAAACGAGGCGGCGCTAAGCACTTAAGAGCCTTTTTACCTTAGGTCGTGAAATACAAACGCCTTATACCCACCTTATAGTTTGTGTTAATCAAAATTAAGCCTCACGAAAGTATTTATCTATTTTGCCTTTTGATTTTTGCTTTAGATTCGAATACAATAATTGAGTGATGAAATCCCAATTAAGGTTGCTTTTTCACGCTTTTGGAGATATTGTATATTTATTGGGATACGTAAATACAATATATTAATAATATTCACAAGAAAAACGAAAACCAATATATCTACAATATATTAAAAGATTGTTTTGTGTTTAATTTAGAAAATTAAACACGATTTATTTGGATACTATAATATATTAGATAAAAATAACAAAAATGAGTATGTACGTTATATACGCTTTCGAAAAATTGAAAAGCAAAAACGCACTACTCACACAAACACGATATGTATAATGGCAACTGATTGTGGTAAATTAACGACCTTTTAGGAAAAAGGCGTAAAAGCGGTAAGTATTGAACAAATGACTTTAGGAAAAATCAAGTGTTAATGACCCAATTAAGTTCGTTTCCCAAGGAGGTATATGTGTGTGACTAAGATGTACACGATTTGAGATTAATATTTGGTTTAGGAAGGGATTAGAAGAGAAAATGACGAAGACGTAAAAATAAAAATAAACACAAAATCACTACTAGAAAGTTAAAACGTAGAACCTTAAAAACTACCAAAATAAAAATAAATTCTAAAAATTACCAAAAATTCACCAAAAATCAAAAATAATAAACTAAGAGTTTACCAATTATCAAAACTTTTTCAAACCTTTTAAATAATTAAATATTCAATTTTTAAATGCTAATTAAAGCCCTAAAAATCAAATAAATTATCAAAAAGCCCAAATAAAGATTTTTCAATTGATAAACCTCTAAAATGACCTAAAATGATTAAAAACTATTTTTAGAAATTTTAAAACTAATAAAAACTATTTAAAATGATTTAAAAACTATTAAAACTTAAAATAATTATAAAAATTAATCTATAAGAGATAAAATTATTCTAAAAGTTGCTAAATTCCTATTTTAATGTATTTAACCTAAGAAAAATGTAAAAAGTTGGAAAAAGAGAAATTTTAAAAATAATAATAAAATAATAATAAAATAATATTAAAAATCCAAAAATTATAAAAAATTCTAGAAACTTGCAAACTAGTTTATTTTAACCTAAATAATCAGAAAATGAAAGTGAAATTACCAAAATACCCCTAATGGGCCCTCAAATGGGCCAAATCCAAATTCAGTCAACACAAATGGGCTTTTGGGCCCAAAAAGTCAAACTTGGCCCAATTGACTTGGAAAAGCCCTATCTGACTTAAAATTTAATTCTAAGAACAAAACTCTAATGGCCCAAAAGCTGAAAATGTGCTTATCACAACTTATTGAACACAAAGCTTATTCTTATTGGGCTTTTCAGCCCATTAAGCCATAAGCTAATGCCATAAGCTCTAATTTGACACACAACCCTCTTTTTGGATGCTTAAGAGATCTGTCAAAAGAAATTTCCAATAAGCTAACTCAATAAGCCAGAAAATAGAAAAGCAAAAATTCACAAAACGACAAAATAGTCGTTTTTGAGAAATAATGCACCTCAAAGGCTGATTCAACTTGCAAAAGCTTTCAAATGGACTCAATAAGCAATATCAATCAACAAAAATCCAATAAGCACAAGCAATAAGCCAGAATAAGCACAAATGAACTTATGTAAAAGTCAAAGGACTTGGTTTTCTAGTCAAACCTAAAAGTCAACCACCCAATTGCTCCAGGATGAACAAATGGGTCAAAATATGAGCACCTATTACAAAAACAAAGTTGTTGCTGGTTGGAATAAGATATTATAGCTTATTGATAAGCTGACACCAAAATTGCACTAGCAGTGGCAACCAGCAGGGGAAAGGAGTTCCCACTGCTTTGACTAATTCACCAAGCTTATTTGAGAGTTCTGGTTTGATTCAATTGGAAACAAAGGCACCCTTGTGATCAGTGAACCACAAGGAGTCAATAGCAACAATAAAATCAAAAAATGATCCACACAATAAGCCACAATAAGCCAAACAGTCCACAGATATGCAAACAAGTAGTTAAGCACTTAATAAGCAGATTTAAGCAAAATAAGCCAACCAAACTTAACCAGATGCACACACAAGCTATATAAACTAACAATAAACACAAAGCAACAAGAATCAAACACTGAATCAAAGTAAATAGCAAGATCAAAGCACAAAAAGTTACTGATGAACAAAGAACAATATGCAGAAACAGTTTGCTGATATACTTGACACTTAATCCAATTTCAAGCCTCAAATCCCTCTACCCTGGTGTGATTAACTATGATTTAGCACTTGTTACCCTTAACCTATGCTTAGATCTTCCCATTCTATTTCTAAAAAAGATTACTAATCCTTTGGTGTCCTCAAAATCCTAGCCAATATTACCAAGTTATGAAGATTTTATAGCCAATCTATGAATCTATGTGTTAAAGACCACAAAACCTGCAAACAGATGAACAAATGCATCCAAATAACAGATACCAATACTTGCATACAACACACAAGCACTTAACAAACCTCAAATCCAACTTATGCAGTAATCCCAAACACCCTTTTAAAACTTATTTTCACATAATTTTCAAATGATCATTAAGATTCAACCCACAAATCAGATCAATAACACCTCATTAACATCAAACAAAGCCAAATCAACAATAAACAACCACAATAACACAGATTCAAGCATAAATCCACAAAAATCACAAATATTCAGAAACTTAAAGAGAAAATGAAAAGGGAAGAAGGTGCAAACCTCCAAGACCTACATCCAGGCCCTGGATTGTTTGAGCTGAGGTACTAGCAAAACAAGTACCAACTTCCAATGCTGCTAAGATGAACAAACACAAAGTGAGATCAAAAATAATGCCAACTTTCTGATTTTTGAAACCCAAGCTTTATCACTTAAAACCTTGCCTCAAAAACCTTCAAACATATAAATGGAACTCAGATTTTAGCTTCTCAAACACCAAACTTTTATAAATAACAGATTAGAACTCAAAATTTTTAAGAAATTCAAACTTTATTTCATAAAAAGGAATTACAAAGATTTAAAGCTAAAATCTGGAACAAAGGGACTCTCACATGTTGAGGTCTCCTTTTATAGGCAAATGCCTGGCTAAACACTATTCACAAACCCTAGAAGTGATTTCTCTAAAATGCCCTTGAGTCTTCTAGACGTTTTCTTCATTTGAGCTGTCCAAATTGATCCTGGATGTTCATTTTAGCTTTGTGATGAAGCAATGAATCATAGCTGTTGATTTGGACACGTCACATAACTTGGAGGCCAAGTTGTATTCTGATTGGTGGAAAGGGAATTGGGGGTGGGGTCCTTTGTGAGTGGGAGTGAGGGTTTTATGTGTGGGATGTGTTTAAGGTGAGGTGAATCAAACGTGTGCCAAGGTAATTTCATTTTACCCTTTGATTTAAGTGGTGTAAAATCTGGACTGGTAAAAGGTGAACAGTAAGTTGTTTGATCCATTTTTGGTGGAGTGGAAAGTGTTTGGCGCAATAAACATTTGAATGTTTATTTTGCCCACATTTGGCCCTTGTGTTTTGGTATTTTTGCTAAACAAGGTTTTTCAGCCCTAAAACGTGTTATGCTTTGTTAATAAGTTTCACACATTGGTAGTTTTGGCACAAAACTTTGGAAAAAGGATTTCAAGGGTTATTTTTGCCATTTTGAGATATTTCAAGGGCTGATTTTGGACATCCTTGATCTTCAAAGGTCTTCAATGTATCTTTGACTTCATGAGGGACCATTATTGGCAATTTTGATTTGTTGAGGGACTAATCTTGCCATTTCTTCAAAGTTGAAGGACCTTTTGTGTAATTTTGACAAACTTAAGGGACCAAACTTGTAATTATTAATATACAAGGGTTTTAAGTGTCATTTCTTTAATAAATGAGGATCAATCTTGTTTGTCTTCAAGTCTTCAAGGGTATTTGTTGAGAATTCCATGATTAAGGCCCGGTTCTTTGTGCGGCTTCGTTTCTCGTGTCCGTTTTTCCTTGTAACTTGTGATCTTTTGTCTTTTTCACGATATCCATACCTAAAATACACAAGTAAACAAACACAAGCATATATATGGTATTTTATGACATTTTTATGCATTTAAAGTCCGAAAAGAACGATGAGATCATGTATAAATGCCATCTCATCAGCAACACAAAACACCTCCCCGGCATCGGCGCCAAAGTTGATGTAGTAGTTTTGTAATACAAGTCGTCAAGTATTAATCGATACGATTTAGGAAAACCGTAAAGATCGAAAAATGAGTTCGTTCTCGGCGGAGGTGTATGTTGTGTATGCCACTTATGTAAATCAAAGTTTGGATTAGTGTCGTTTTTGAGTTTAAAGAGAGAAAAATTAAAGACGAGTTATACTACGATTACACTACGACGTAAAACGTAAAAATGTAAAACGCGACGAAATTAAAAATTAACGCTAAAAATTAATTAAAAATCAAAACTAAGTCTAAAATAATATAAATAAGAATAAAAATTCAATAAATAAATTTTAAAGCCTTTACTTAATTAAATATTCAATTTTAAAGGCTAATTAAAGCCCTAAAATTAAATATAATTAAGAATAATCCCAAAATATTATTTTATCAAACAAATATCTTACTTATATTATTTAATCACTAAAAAGTATTTTTCCTAAATTTTAAAAAATATTTTTCTAATTTTTAAAGGCAAAAAACAATTTTTAAACTAAAATAATAATAAAAATTAATAAAATAATGATAAAAATAAATTTACTTTTTCAAAAATCCTAAATTATATATCTAAATAGCAAAAAAATGAAAAAGTTTGAAAAAAATATTCTTTTCACTAAAGGATAAAACAGTTGGAATTAAAATCCTATTTAAACTTAAATTAAATCTAAAAAATAATTAAAAAGAGTGAACAGTGAACTTTCTATTTCTAAAAATCTTAAAATATTTTTTCGAAACTAAAATTTTTTTTAAAACTGAAAATATTACTTTTTTGCACTAAAAGACAAAAGACAGAATATTTAAAACTAATTTAAATTGAATTAATTCTAAAAAATACAAAATTAACAGTAAAATAAAAATAAATTTTGTGAAAAATATTAATATAAATAATAAAGACAGAGAAAATTGAAATCTATGAAAAATACCTTAAAAAGGTCACTAAAGACAAAAAAAACCTAAAATCTGATGTTGACAGGCCTGTGTGGTTTTGTCCTATTGCTGCTCAGTGGCTAGATAAGAACTAGCAGTGGGAACCTTTTCCCACTGCTCAGTTACAGAAAAGAGAAAAAGTCGATTTGTGGGTTAGATACTTGATTTCTGTTGGAACAATTGGAAGTGTAGGGAGTCAGCTTAAGCAAGAAAAATAACAAGTCCTTCACATAAGGTAGTAGAAATTAGCCCGGATCCTCTTCCTCTCTCGGGAATTACCTTTTGGGTTTTTTAATAATGATTGAAGCACAAGTTTCTACAAGGGTTACTTCAATAAGGTCTATAAAGCTCTCTTTTTGAACCGTGGATGGAATATGAGGTACACGAGGGTGTGCATTCTTTTCCTTGGTCACCACGTTTACCCCATCGACTTTAGAACATGAAGGCGTCTTAGAAGTCGCGGGCTGACAAGAAGGAACAACTCTACATCCATCAAGGGTAGGGGTAATCACACGACTTTTCTCATGAGACGAGGAGACTTTAGATTGTTCCTTCGGATTTGCTACGGTGTCACTAGGTAATGAACTCGATGACGCACCCGAGGCCTTGTTCATAATAGCTGAAAACATCTTTTTTATGTCGATTTATCCTTGTTCAATTTTGTTGTTTTTTCCTCTCAACGTGTTTGAAAATACGTTTTTCATATCACCAATTTGCGTTTCTAATCTCTTGATATTAGCGTCATTTGATTTAACGTAATTTTGAAAATCATTTGAGCCATTAAAGTTTGGATTGAAAGCTTTGGTTTTGATTCCTTTGAAAAATGTTCCCTTGATTAGCATTGTTCGAAAAATTTGAGCTTTTCCCATTGTTAAAATTCCGAATTTGATTTTTGTTGTTAAAACCTCGATTTTGCCAATTCAAATTTTGACCTTGATTAAAACCTTGGTTTGAAAAATTTCCTTGTTGATTATTTCCTTGAAAATTGTTACGATTTTGAAAATTATTACCTTGGTTATAGTTTCCTTGTGATGGACCCGCGTTATTTTGATTTTGAAAATTGTTGTTTAACGCCTTTACATTCGACGTTTGGCCATCCGTGTGACAATCCGTCAATTTACGATTGATATTTTATTCTCAATATTTATTTAAAAACCTTATTTTAATGTTATAATATGAACTCACATATTTTTTGGAAGAATTTGGATTTACGTCTTGGAGTAGCATCGACTACGTCTAAACCGGAGGATTCAACGTTACGTGCTTACGTTTACATACACCGTCTTTGGTGACAGTCCGACATTTCAGAAAATAAATTTATCCGTGAATATTATTTTGGAGTTTTAAATTTGTGTTAGTTCATAAACTCACAAATTTACGAGAAGAGATTAGGACTTACGATATTATTTTAACGTCCTTTACGACTAAACCGGAGACCTTAGGATTACGTATTTACGTTTTTGAACTCCGTTTTTGATGAAACAATTTTTATTAGATTCGTTTTGTGACGTTGATTCATAATTTATAAAAACGTTTTTCGTAAAACGACCCGAGGGCACGTAAATCGAGGAAACTAGAATCGAGGAGTACCCATAAATTAGTGGGATGAGACAAGATAAATCTTGCCCCACCCCACTCAATATGGACGGCAAGTTAAGCTAACACACCACCCTTGGTGTCATCTTTATGGACACTTGTCCAATTGCTTCACATTGAAGACTAAGTCTTCCACAAAACCACTAGCTAAAACTTTACTTCCCATTTACAACATGCAAAAACAACTCTCCTCTCTCTCTCACACTCATTTTGGCCGTCCCATTTTCTCAACAAAACACCATCATTCATACAAAATTTAACCACAAACATATGTTATAATTAACATATGTTAATCTCCATTCAAGAAGATGAAGATTGGTGTAAGTTATAACATCCAAGGAGGAGTTTCCATGGAGTATTAGGGCTGATTTTCCACAAGGTGTTCATGAAGAATGGTGGTCTTGAAGATGGTCTTGGTGCATCACAAGTTTCTCCATCAAAAATCCATGTTTTGATCAACCTACATCATCATGGTGGTATAAAGATTGTCCTCCTCATCTTCTTGTTATTTTGATTATGTAAACATGTATTTTATTTCCTATTGTATATATTTATGATGATTATATGATGATAAAAATGTTATGTGGGAATTTGTTGTTGATAATCATGGATAAAAAGATGAAAAACTATAAGTAAAAATGGGTAAATCTTCTTTAAATGATAGGCTGTATAAAAACAGCAAAGAACCATATGGTAAACTTATAAAATGATGAAGTAGAATCCATTTACAGTAAGCTATGAGTCTTGTACACATGTGAGAGTTGGCCATGCAATGGAATCAAAGTAATGAGTGAGATATGATCAAAACAAGTTTAAGGTATAAATCTGAGTTCACTGTTTTGGACGATTTTTAGAAAATATTTAGAAGATGATTCAACAGTAGGTATAGGAGAGTTAAATGTAGCACATATCATGTAGTTTATGTGATAAAAATTTGAGCTTCTATCTCCATATAGAACTCAAGATATGGCAGTTTTGGTGAAGATGAAAATAAAAATCAGATTTTGGAAAATAAAGTATAATACTATTATATAAGCACTCAAAATTATATTGTATAAAATATAAAGTTAAAACCCACTAACTCTTGGATTTTATTTATATAAATATGTACAATGATAAATAAGTGGACATTTTATAAAAATGGTAACTTGTTATGTTTTATAAGTTATAAAAACTATAAACATGATTTTTACGACTTTTTCGGCTATTGCCGTAAAATTAACGTTTTTGTTAAATAAAATTTAGATGGTTGGACCCGTCTAATGAAAACTTTATAAAACTTATATACTGATATATAGACATGTATAACAAGTAAAAACCGATAAAAACCCGAACTATAGGACATACGGACATTAACGAGTTAAATAAACATATTGGACTAATAAATGGACTAAATAGGATAAAAACTTGTAAAAAGAATCTATTGGGCTTAACCCATTTAGGCCCAACTTGTAAAGCATAGATACTGATAATATAAGTATAACAAGGATTAATAGAATTTAAGAACTTATAATAGGCTTATTGGACCTAAAACACGTAAATAGATAAAACGAGAAAACTAGTATAAAAGTTATCGACACATAACGCAAAAATGAGTAAATGATGATATGTAAACCCACTTGATCATCATATATATAATCATCATATGTATACATAATTGATATTTTTATAAAGTCATTGGACAAACGTCTAAGACCGAGTATTATTTGTCTAGGTTTCCGTGATTGAAGCACGTACCGTACGTCCGAGTCGCTGATAACCCGCCTTCCCACATCAACGTGAGTTCATAGCCTCGCACTCTTTTAAATGTTTTTATAAATGTTTTATAAACCCGCGAGGGAGATAACATGTTAGTTTTTATTAAATAGGACACCATTTGTCCCGATTGTTTGTTTATTGATTTTGGACCCGAATGATTGAATGACCCGATTGTATGACCCGATAAATGATTAAAGGACCCGATAGATGAAAATTAAATGGATTATTAAAGTTAGGTTATGTCACTAAAAGTCCCATTAGCATGAATTGTGAACTACCGGGAGTTGGTAGACGCTTATGCATTTAATAGTACTATTTGGGGACGATCACCCCAGTTCGCGCCTTGACGGTTGATCCCCGTCGTGCCACATTGATTGGTAAGCGAATTTATGTATGAGAAGATTTCCATAGCGTGACCTTTGTGACGACACGCTAACTTAGATGGGCAAAATTGGTATCGGGTTAGCTACCCGTTGTTGGTTTAGTAAGGTAACAATGTCATGCGGCTTATAATAATCCAAAACTAACAAAATACTACTAGACGCTCCGAATTACGATGTATTGCCTGACTAGCAATACTGGGTCATACTATTGATATTATGTTTGTGTTTTGGTTTTCATAACCATACTCATATAACGGTTTTTATTTTCATACAACGTCGTAAGACGTATTGTATGATGTTTTTACGACATTGGCTCGTATAATAATTTTTAAGGCAAATGCCTATATTATGATTTTCGATAAAGATTTGTATAAAATGACTTTGGCTATTTTATGGCCTATTACAAAGATTTGTATAAAATGAGTTTGGCTATTTTACGGCCTATTACAATGATTTGTACGAATTGATTTTTGGTACTAATTTTATACCAAAGTTATATTGATGGAATTTATTAAACTCTATGAATTCACTCGGCGTTATCGCTGACCTTTTCTTTTAACATTTTTTATCTCAGGTACTTGAAGGTAATTCTCGGGAAGACGACAAGAATTCATGGCCCGCACTTAAACAATATTTTCCATTCAAATACTTTGTAAAACTTTGTATGAAATATAATGACTTGGGACCTATGTAACTTTGATATTTATGAATGGAAATGCTTTTATTATTAAACGACGCGATTTTTATGCGTTGTCTATGATGTGAGTAATGTGCTATCCCGTAACACCAACGAGTCTTCCGCTGTATTGAGTTGTATAAATTTGGGGGTGTTACAGTTTGGTACCAGAGCTCTCGTTATAGAGAACGAAAGATTTTTAAAACCAAGGTTTTGAGTAAAATATTTCAAAATCTTTTAAGTATATACATTTTTCTAAAAATGTCTAAAAATCTTTTGACTATAACGGTGCCGAAGAATTCCCGAGTTACCGACAAGGCCAAGACTGAGAAGTGTTATTTTAATATATATATAACTTGGATTATATATATATATATATATATATATATATATATATATATATATATATATATATATATATATATATATATATATATATATATATATATATATATATATATATATATATATATATATATATATATATATATATATATATATATATATATATATATATATATATATATATATATATATGATGTAATTTTATTACATGATTGTTTGATGATTATTTTGATTTTTATACGAGGTATTTATACGACGTAGATTGTCACAAGTAACCCTAACTCCCCTAGTAAATTAATCGAAGCTATTCTCGTAGGAATTCTAGCTATCCTAGATCTAAACCAAGTTGTGGATATTTATGATCCCAACAAATGGTTAATATTCGTAGAAATATAGATATTAGTTGATTGTGATATTGAAAAAGGATTGGCGAGATTAAATCTGATATCAATGTTATGACGATCTTTTCTTATAGAGTGGAGTTTGACAAAACATTACCACCTAGAAAGATGTCATCTGATTCGTTGTCATCCAATTCTTAAATTGAAATCGAAAGGGTGAATGTTGCACTTGAGGCTGTTATTGGAACCATTACCCAAAAGCCTCATGCCACTAATACCTTTCCGAGAAGTCTAGTGGAATGATCAAGTCATTTCATATTAATGACTCATTTGATAATTGTTGTTGTAAGAGCTAATAGGATTGGAAATTAAGTGTTGATTCATATTGAGATTGTATTGCCTTTACAAGGCCGAAGAATAAGGTTGTAAGTATTGGAATATGAAGTAGGATATTGAATTGAGTATAAAATTGGTTAAAACTTGAATAAAGTGAAATTTAACCTGTATGGAATATCAGATTATAAGTCGTTAAGTTATTTGATTGAATTATAAGGTTTTAATTGATTGTTGATTCGTGTTAAGGGTTGTTCCTAGGCCACTGTCCACTGACAAGGAAGCCCAGTGTCCAAGAAATAAATAGGAGAAATCTTCTTCTGAATTGAGACCGATGGATCTTCTGGGACAGGTAGAACACCTAATGACTCTTGTAGATTAGTATTCATTGTGGTATCTTTTAAAAATCCCTAACTTAACTGAGATATCAGTTGGTAGGATGAGTTCTGAGAATTGTATGACATAGTGACACGTAATGTGTTACGGTACAATTTGACTTGTTTGTGATTAATGAAAAAGACTACCTTGGATTTCTAAATTCTACATGTATCGATGTTATCTATCTCTTATTTCTTCTTCCTAATGCTCGCATTAGTGATGCAACCATTGAACAATTACTCATCTTGATTTGAGTTACGTTGTGGATTATTCATTTTGAGTGCCATCGAGATCATGAACCTCATGATTATTTGGCTAAGGCTCATTGCCTATCTTATTGTAGTTAGTTCTTGATGAACAACTTTTCATCACTCTTTTGCAGATCACACATTGTTTTCATAAAGTTAAAACGGTATCCTTTGAGAAAATTTAATTTTCGTCACTATAAGGATGATTCAAAGTGAGATTTATAAGTGATTGTTATCGAAATGAAGTTGTTTATGAAACGCTTTAGAAACTTAATTGTTTTCATGACAAAGAAAATCTTTGTAAATTTATTTTTGATTCTTATTTAAGAATTAAGCATGAAAATGTTTTTATTATAAACATGATGATAAAATTTTGACGAACTGAGTATTGCATCGTTAGTCTTGAAATTGTATATAGTTGCGCGCCTACATACAATTTAGAATGGACCATGCAAGGCTTATTAGTATTCACCATAAAACTGATTAATAAACACTACATTTTCTTTGAAGATTGTGAAAGATTAAATTTTATGAGATCTGCAAGAAGTGAAAAATAGGGACATAGTGTTAGGGACACCTACATATGTGCCCGTACCATCTATTCTTCTGAGTTGAATTTACTCATCTGTGGAAATTGTCTTATTTGACAATTGACAATTCTTTCTTGTCCAATTCTCCTGTAGTGAGATTCTTAGGAAAAGTATTTGATTACCGAGTGTTGATACCCGACTGAATGTATTGATGTTCTTATCATTTCTTTTGATTTTATTTCATTAGAATGACCTGGGTAACGATCCGAGGAGCTTTCGAATGCGTACTCAAATTATGAAAACATGGGATATATTCATATTCGTTAAATGTTTTCGTCTGTATCTGATTTGAAATTCTCTCGCATAGATTATGCGTTGACCTTACTCTTTTAATAGTAGTTGTGTATCCTGATATCCCTGAATTTGTGAAGGATTACGAATTATTATTAGTCTTTTGAGAAGTTCACATCTTATCGACGGCAATGCAACTGGAAAGTTGATAGTGCCCGTAGAATGGATTGATTGATTATGACATGACGACATTGTCTTAATTGATGGGAACTCGAGTAGAATTCCCCTAAAAGATAAAGATGTTGATTATCAAAAGTGAGCTAAATAATTCTTGATGGATGACCATATCCTGTATTTAGACTTGGGATTATACCGTAAATGGTTGTGAATTAGTCATAGACATTGTAATCTAGAAGAACCTAATATTGAGTTATTAAAAGATGTTTCCGTTATCTGAAACTTTAGGAGGTATTTGTTGGTGAATTACCTAGACTTTAGCCATTAAGGCAAGTTGAAACTGGTATTGATTATATTCTCGGTGCTGCACCTGTGGCTTGTGCACTGTACATCAGCACCATCTAAATTAAAGGAATTACCGTACAACTGAGAGAGTTGTCGGAGAATGATTTTATTATACCAAGCCTGTCATCATGAAGAGCTATGGTGTTATCATTTCTTATATTTATAGATTACTGTGACTGAGTAAATTGACAATCGAAAACGATATCCATAACTCGAAATGGAAGATTTGTTCGATCATTTACAAGGTTCTAGCATATGTTTTAAAAATTTGATCCACGGCATGGTTATTATCAACTTCGCGTCCGCGAAAAAGATTATCTATTCCAATCACTACATCCGGTACTTGTAATGAACGTTATGAGTTTTACGTGATGTCGTTTGGATTGACAATGCACATGTAGTATTCATAAATATGATGAATCACGTGTGTAGGCTGTAATTTGATAAATTCATGCTCGTGATCATTAAGAACCAATTGTTTGTTTATAAGAATAAGAATGAGTTAATAATTAATTATAGATTGCCCTGAATTGGCCTAACAATGAAAACCTATACCTTGAACAATTAACACGTGATTAAAGACTTGAATCTTTACATGATTTAACCATGAGATTAATAGATAATGGAATATAAATTGACTCTTCAAAAATTAAGAGCCCTTTTAAGACTTTGGATTATTACTAAAAAGAAAGTGCAAATATGTTTTGACAAATGTTTTAACAAAGGATTTTTAAGGGATTATTCCCTTATACACAAACCATTTAACTAAACTTCTGTTTAGGGGTAAATGTTTGTGTATACTTTTAGACAACTTAAGAAGATTGAGAAAACCCATTAAAACCATAACTTGAAATTTGAAACGACAATTTTTGTTTTTCAAATAAGAAAACTTTGACCAAAGTATAAACAAAGGTTTTTCGAACATTTACTAATCTTATTAAATATTTTCGATAAATCAACAAAAATCTTGTTAATTAAATCAAAATTTATTTTGAACATTTTATATAATTGGTCGAACTAAGAAATTTAAACTTTTAACGTTTACATATCATGAAAATTAAATAATTATTGTTAATTTACATATAATAATTATCGACGCTTTAGACGCCGGATTGAGAAAAACTGATAAAAATAATAGTTGAGACGAAACTGAAACATAAAAGATGTGAAGAAATAATTTTTGAATAAATACGGTTATGATATTTATTTCATCAGGAAAGTGAACGTAATTGCTGACGCATAATATAGAAAGAATACCTGAGTGAATTATGGACATGATAATTATATCATCATGAGAGATGAATATAGATACCGACGCAGTATGTAGAAAAAATAAAAACTAGGACACATTCCTTAATAATGAAGGTACAAAATAAATTGCCGAACAATATAAAAGAATAATAAAATAAACGATGTTCGTAGAAAGGATAATATAGATAATAAAAGTGGTTCGCGGCTAATGTGAACCATTAAAATAGAGAAGCCGATAGCGTTAAATGATTAAAAGTCCATTTGTGACTATCTAAATATGAAGGATTGTGAGATGTAGTTATATTGGAAATCTTGTAAGTATAAGTATTATATGTATGTCATTTTTGACTAAAAGTATCTTTGTCTGAAGAAGATGTACTGATGGCAATTATGAAGGCAGACATCGCCTCATACATTAGTAAACACCTAGCTATTTCAAAGGTCATCATCTGAATTTGATTCGATTTGGGTCATCGTCGACAGACTGACCAAATCTGCTAATATCATTCTCGTTAATGATAGAATCTTGATGAAGAAATAGACTCTTTTATTTAAAAGAGTTATGTAAACATAGTGTGCCTGTATCGATCATCTATATATCAAGATCCTCGCTTCGCATCGAATTTCTAGAGATTTGCTCAAGAAGTCATTAAGAACCAACCTTGATGAGAGTACTATGTACCACCCTAATCGAAGGGACGAGGTAAAGTAACGATACAAAGTAATATAAGCGCTGCTCTATGTTTGAATGATTGACCTTTGGTAATAGACCGTATAATCGTTTTCCTTTGGAGAGATTATCATTGATAATCATCTTGTTAGGATTGAGATCGAAATTTGTTAGGATCTAACTCTTAGAGCATCTGTAAGCAAGAGTTGAGATAAAGACATCCGACATACACCCATTGTGAGTTGGACATATCTTTTAGGTTTAAGGTTTCCTATGATGGCGAACCTATCCTTGCAAAATACCCGACCCGCGAGACCTGAAATGATTGTTGAAATTAGGATTTGATTATTAACCGCCGATAGTGGGCAAGAGGTTATATGAATGTGAAATGTAGATCTTGAAGTGCCAAATGGGTAGCGAAGTTATGCCACAATTTTTAACCTTGGAAAGATGAATTCATGATCTGACAAATCATGGGATATAAGTCCCCGTTGTATGGAACCATTGGGATGATGTAAAAGTTGGGATTGAAAGGCATATAAGCTGGGATCTACCCTAGGACTTTAAGAACCGCGTGAATTATGTTTCGTAAATCGAACTTGATGGAATATCTATCAAGTGAAATTCTGATTATTCTTAGTAGAGCTTAGATCGGCGAAAAGTTGCATTCATCAGAAACCCGTGAACATCATGGATAGAGAAAGTAAGTCAACATTTAGCCTGATCTTATTCCCGTAGTTATGTTTGATGAAACTCGCGTATTATAATGGATTACACTTGTGAGAAAGGACCGAATGTGGAGGAAATACCCACATGGCTTAAACTCTATAAGAAGCGAGTAGTAAGATGATCTTTGAGGACAAAGATCCTGTTTAGGGGTAAATGCTGTGACAATCCGTCAATTTACGATTGATATTTTATTCTCAATATTTATTTAAAAACATTATTTTAATGTTATAATATGAACTCACATATTTTTGGGAAGAAATTTGGATTTACGTCTTGGAGTAGCATCGACTACGTCTAAACGGGAGGATTCAACGTTACGTGCTTACGTTTACATACACCATCTTTGGTGACAGTCCGACATTTCAGAAAATAAATTTATCCGTGAATATTATTTTGGAGTTTTAAATTTGTGTTAGTTCATAAACTCACAAATTTACGAGAAGAGATTAGGACTTACGATTTTATTTTAACGTCCTTTACGACTAAACCGGAGACCTTAGGATTACGTATTTACGTTTTTGAACTCCATTTTTGATGAAACAATTTTTATTAGATTCGTTTTGTGACGTTGATTCATAATTTATAAAAACGTTTTTCATAAAACGACCCGAGGGCACGCAAATCGAGGAAACTAGAATCGAGGAGTACCCGTAAATTAGTGGGATGAGACAAGATAAATCTTGCCTCACCCCACTCAATATGGACGGCAAGTTAAGCTAACACACCACCCTTGGTGTCATCTTTATGGACACTTGTCCAATTGCTTCACATTGAAGCTTAGTCTTCCACAAAACCACTAGCTAAAACTTTACTTCCCATTTACAACATGCAAAAACAACTCTCCTCTCTCTCTCTCACACTCATTTTGGCCGTCCCATTTTCTCAACAAAACACCATCATTCATACAAAATTTAACCACAAACATATGTTATAATTAACATATGTTAATCTCCATTCAAGAAGATGAAGATTGGTGTAAGTTATAACATCCAAGTAGGAGTTTCCATGGATTATTAGGGCTGAATTTCCACAAGGTGTTCATGAAGAATGGTGGTCTTGAAGATGGTCTTGGTGCATCACAAGTTTCTCCATCAAAAATCCATGTTTTGATCAACCTACATCATCATGGTGGTATAAAGATTGTCCTCCTCATCTTCTTGTTATTTTGATTATGTAAACATGTATTTTATTTCCTATTGTATATATTTATGATGATTATATGATGATAAAAATGTTATGTGGGGATTTGTTGTTGATAATCATGGATAAAAAGATGAAAAACTATAAGTAAAAATGGGTAAATCTTGTTTAAATGATAGGCTGTATAAAAACAGCAAAGAACCATATGGTGAACTGATAAAATGATGAAGTAGAATCCATTTACAGTAAGCTATGAGTCTTGTACACATGTGAGAGTTGGCCATGCAATGGAATCAAAGTAATGAGTGAGATATGATCAAAACAAGTTTAAGGTATAAATCTGAGTTCACTGTTTTAGACGATTTTTAGAAAATATTTAGAAGATGATTCAACAGTAGGTATAGGAGAGTTAAATGTAGCACATATCATGTAGTTTATGTGATAAAAATTTGAGCTTCTATCTCCATATAGAACTCAAGATATGGCAGTTTTGGTGAAGATGAAAATAAAAATCAGATTTTGGAAAATAAAGTATAATACTATTATATAAGCACTCAAAATTATATTGTATAAAATATAAAGTTAAAACCCACTAACTCTTGGATTTTATTTATATAAATATGTACAATGATAAATAAGTGGACATTTTATAAAAATGGTAACTTGTTATGTTTTATAAGTTATAAAAACTATAAACATGATTTTTACGACTTTTTCGGCTATTGCCGTAAAATTAACGTTTTTGTTAAATAAAACTTAGATGGTTGGACCCGTCTAATGAAAACTTTATAAAACTTATATACTGATATATAGACATGTATAACAAGTAAAAACCGATAAAAACCCGAACTATAGGACATACGGACATTAACGAGTTAAATAAACATATTGGACTAATAAATGGACTAAATAGGATAAAAACTTGTAAAAAGAATCTATTGGGCTTAACCCATTTAGGCCCAACTTGTAAAGCATAGATACTGATAATATAAGTATAACAAGGATTAATACAAGTTAAGAACTTATAATAGGCTTATTGGACCTAAAACACGTAAATAGATAAAACGAGAAAACTAGTATAAAAGTTATCGACACATAACGCAAAAATGAGTAAATGAGGATATGTAAACCCACTTGATCATCATATATATATAATCATCATATGTATACATAATTGATATTTTTATAAAGTCATTGTACAAACGTCTAAGACCGAGTATTATTTGTCTAGGTTTCCGTGATTGAAGCACGTACCGTACGTCCGAGTCGCCGATAACCCGCCTTCCCACATCAACGTGAGTTCATAGCCTCGCACTCTTTTAAATGTTTTTATAAATGTTTTATAAACCCACGAGGGAGATAACATGTTAGTTTTTATTAAATAGGACACCATTTTTCCCGATTGTTTGTTTATTGATTTTGGACCCGAATGATTGAATGACCCGATTGTATGACCCGATAAATGATTAAAGGACCCGATAGATGAAAATTAAATGGATTACTAAAGTTAGGTTATGTCACTAAAAGTCCCATTAGCATGAATTGTGAACTACCAGGAGTTGGTAGACGCTTATGCATTTAATAGTACTATTTGGGGACGATCACCCCAGTTCGCGCCTTGACGGTTGATCCCCGTCGTGCCACATTGATTGGTAAGCGAATTTATGTATGAGAAGATTTCCATAGCGTGACCTTTGTGACGACACGCTAACTTAGATGGGCAAAATTGGTATCGGGTTAGCTACCCGTTGTTGGTTTAGTAAGGTAACAATGTCATGCGGCTTATAATAATCCAAAACTAACAAAATACTACTAGACGCTCCGAATTACGATGTATTGCCTGACTAGCAATACTGGGTCATACTATTGATATTATGTTTGTGTTTTGGTTTTCATAACCATAGTCATATAACGGTTTTTATTTTCATACAACGTCGTAAGACGTATTGTATGATGTTTTTACGACATTGACTCGTATAATAATTTTTATGGCAAATGCCTATATTATGATTTTCGATAAGGATTTGTATAAAATGACTTTGGCTATTTTATGGCCTATTACAAAGATTTGTATAAAATGAGTTTGGCTATTTTACGGCCTATTACAATGATTAGTACGAATTGATTTTTGGTACTAATTTTATACCAAAGTTATATTGATGGAATTTATTAAACTCTATGAATTCACTCGGCGTTATCGCTGACCTTTTCTTTTAACATGTTTTATCTCAGGTACTTGAAGGTAATTCTCGGGAAGACGACAAGAATTCATGGCCCGCACTTAAACAATATTTTCCATTCAAATACTTTGTAAAACTTTGTATGAAATATAATGACTTGGGACCTATGTAACTTTGATATTTATGAATGGAAATGCTTTTATTATTAAACGACGCGATTTTTATGCGTTGTCTATGATGTGAGTAATGTGCTATCCCTTAACACCAACGAGTCTTCCGCTGTATTGAGTTGTATAAATTTGGGGGTGTTACAATCCGTAGCCGCACACTCCTAATAATTATGAGGTCCACCACACAACGTACACGATGCCTCAACCGCTTTCACCGTAGCAGGAGCGTCTTTCTTTTGCATCTCGATTAAGAACGATGTAAAAACATTCGTCAACTTGTCGACTTTCGCATCAACTCTCTCAATGTCGCGATTAGAATTACTAACATTGGCGACATTGGCAACACTCGGTGCATTGCGGAGTTGGTAAACTTTGGATCTATTCTCGATAATCACTAATGCATCTTTCGGAGTTTAACACAAAAAGTTGCCACCGACGGAGGAATTCAACGAGTTTTGTTCTTGAAAACTAAGACCGTTGTAAAACGTATCGATTTGGTGCAACTCGAAAAGTACATGGTGAGGACATTGCCTAAGCAATTCCTTAAAACAATCCCATGCGTCTCTAAAAGATTCATTAGGTTTTTTCTCAAATCTCGTAATCTCGTTTTTGAAAAACGTCGTCTTAGACGGTGGGAAAAAATGATTAACGAACTTGGAAACGAGATCCATCCACGTAATTATAGAATTAGGTGGCTATTTCTCCTACCATTCCTTGGCGGCACCATCGAGCGAGTACGAAAAAAGCATAAGCTTGACGACATCGGTGTCGACGTTCTTAAACTTGCTCGTGGCCAATAGACGATCAAAATTCCTAATGTGATCTTGACGATTATCCGCCTCACGGCCTCAAAATTGCATAGCTTGTATCAATGAAAGCATTCCGCTCTTAACGTCAAAGTTCTCCGCTTCGATAGCGGGAATTACGATCGCGTCTCCATAACCCTCGATGGGCGCTTAGAGCAATTTCATCATCGAACGATTTTCGGCCATCTCGTCTACGATCACTTCAACAACGATATTAGGAACGTTGGTTTCAAATTCTTGTCTACGTCGTCGACTCCTTCGATTTCGATTGCGTCGATTTGAAGCGTCGCTAGAATTAGAATAATCCTTCGATCGAGTGCGCATGCACTAAGTGTAGAATGGGGGGTAGCAAAGAAGATTCTATTTGCGGTTATTCGATTTTTCAATTTTTTTTGGTTTTTGATTGTTTTTAATTTTTTTTGGATTTTTTTGTATTACGTAGACTCAAATATACAAATCTCTCCTCGAATCAATTTCTCGATTAAAGGAGCCTCAAGGATTGAAAACGATCACGTGGAGTGAACACCTTCGATGACTTTAGAACGTTGGTGGAACAACAAAACGTTCAAGAGGGTTTAATCTTGAAAACACAAAAAAATATAATATACGTAGATAATACTTGGGCGGCAAACCCTCGATTAGCCCTCTTCCTTAAAACACGCCCAAGCAAGCGGGGGAAACGAGGCGGCGCTAAGCACTTAAGAGCCTTTTTCCCTTAGGTCGTGAATTACAATCGCCTTATACCCACCTTATAGTTTGTGTTAATCAAAACTAAGCCTCACGAAATTATTTATCTATTTTGCCTTTTGATTTTTGCTTTAGATTCGAATACAATAATTGAGTGATGAAATCTCAATTAAGGTTGCGTTTTCACGCTTTTAGAGATATTGTATATTTATTGTGATACGTAAATACAATATATTAATAATATTCACAAGAAAAATGAAAACCAGTATATCTACAATATATTAAAAGATTGTTTTGTGTTTAATTTAGGAGAATTAAACACGATTTATTTGGATACTATAATATATTAGAGAAAAATAACAAAAATGAGTATGTACGTTATATACGCTTTTCAAAAATTGAAAAGCAAAAACGCATTACTTACACAAACACGATATGTATAATGGCAACACAAAACACCTCCCCGGCAGCGGCGCCAAAATTGATGTAGTAGTTTTGTACTTCTTATTTTAGGAAAAACAAGAAAATACAAGTCGTCAAGTATTAATCGATACGATCTAGGAAAACCGTAAAGATCGACAAATGAGTTCGTTCTCGGTGGAGGTGTATGTTGTGTATGCAAATTATATAAAATCAAAGTTTGGATTAGTGTCGTTTTTGGGTTTAAAGAGAGAAAAATTAAAGACGAGTCATACTACGATTACACTACGACGTAAAACGTAAAAACGATGACGTAAATACGTAAAACGCGACGAAATAAAAAATTAAAGCTAAAAATTAATTAAAAATCAAAACTAAGTCTAAAATAATATAAATAAGAATAAAAATTCAATAAATAAATTTTAAAACCTTTCATTAATTAAATATTCAATTTTAAATGCTAATTAAAGCCCTAAAATTAAATATAATTAAGAGAAAGCCCAAAATATTATTTTATCAAACAAATATCTTATTTATATTATATAAACACTAAAAAGTATTTTTCCTAAATTTTTAAAACTATTTTTCTAATTTTTAAAGGCTAAAAACAAATTTTAAACTAAAATAATGATAAAAATTAATAATATAATGGTAAAAAAAATTTACTTTTTCAAAAATCCTAAACTATATATATAAACAACAGATTAATGAAAAAGTTTGAAAAATGTCATTTTTTTCACTAAAGGACAAAACAGTTGGAATTAAAATCCTATTTAAACTTAAATTAAATCTAAAAAATAATTAAAAAGAGTGAACAGTGAACATTCTCTTTTTTTAAATCTTAAATTTTTTTCTGAAACTAAGAAAATTTTTGAAACTAAAAAATATTACTTTTTTGCACTAAAAGACAAAACACAAAATATTTAAAACTAATTTAAATTGAATTAATTCTAAAAAATACAAAATGAACTGTAAAATAAAAATAAATTTTTCGAAAAATATTAAAATAAATAATAAAGACAGGGAAAATTGAGATCTATGAAAAATACCTAAAACAGGTCACTAAAGACAAAAAAAACCTAAAAACCCTGATGTTGATAGGCCTGTGTGGTTTTGTCCTATTGCTGCTCAGTGGCTAGATTAGAACTAGCAGTGGGAACTTTTTCCCACTGCTCAGTCACAGAAAAGAGAAAAAGTCGATTTGTAGGTTAGATACTTGATTTTCGTTGGAACAATTGGCACCCCCACACTCATGGAAGTGTGGAGAGTCAGTTTAAGCAAGAAAAACAACAAGTCCTTCAAACAAGGTAGTAGAAATTGGCTCGGATCCTCTTCCTTTCTCGGCAATTGCCTTTTTAGGTTTTTTAAGAAGGATTGAAGCACAAGTTTCTTCAAGGGTTACTTCGATAAGGTCTATAAAGCTCTCTTTTTGAACCGTGGATGGAATTTGAGGTACACGAGGGTGTGCACTCTTTTCTTTGGTCACCACGTTCACCCCATCGACTTTAGAACATGAAGGCGTCTTAGAAGTCGAGGGTTGAGAAGAAGGAACAACTCTAAATCCATCAAGGGTAGGGGTAATCACACGACTTTTCTCACGAGACGAGGCGACTTTACATTGTTCCTTCGGATTTGCTACGGTGTCACTAGGTAATGAACTCGATGACGCACCCGAGGCCTTGTTCATAATAGCCGAAAACATCTTTTTTATGTTGATTTGTCCTTGTTCAATTTTGTTGTTTTGTCCTCTCAACGTGTTTGAAAATACATTTTTCATATCACCAATTTGCGTTTCCAATCTCTTCATATTAGCGTCATTTGATTTAACGTAATTTTGAAAATCATTTGAGCCATTAAAGTTTGGATTGAAAGCTTGGTTTTGATTCCCTTGAAAATTGTTCCCTTGATTAGCGTTGTTCGAAAAATTTGAGTTTTGCCCATTGTTAAAATTCCGAATTTGATTGTTGTTGTTAAAACCTCGATTTTGCCAATTCAAATTTTGACCTTGATTATAACTTTGGTTTGAAAAATTTACTTGTTGATTATTTCCTTGGAAATTGTTACGATTTTGAAAATTAATGCCTTGGTTATAGTTTCCTTGTGATGGACCCGCGTTATTTTGATTTTGAAAATTGTTGTTTAAAGCCTTTACATTCGACGTTTGGCCATCCGTAGCCATGCTCGTAATAACTATGAGGTCTACCACACAACGTACACGATGCCTCAACCGATTTCACCGTAGCGAGAGCGTCTTTCTTTTGCATCTCGATTAAGAACGACGTAAACACATTCTTCAACTTGTCGAATTTCACATCAACTCTCTCTATGTCGCGATTAGAATTACTAACATTGGCGAAATTGGCAACACTCGGTGCGTTGCGGAGTTGGTATACCTTGGATCTATTCTCGATAATCATTAATGCATCTTTCGGAGTTTTACAAAAAAAGTTGCCACCGACGGCGGAATCTACGAATCTTGTTCTTGAAAACTAAGACCGTTGTAAAACGTATCGATTTGGTGCAACTCGGAAAATACATGGTGAGGACATTGCCTAAGCAATTCCTTTAAACAATCCCACGCGTCTCTAAAAGATTCATTCGGTTTTTGCTCAAATCTCGTAATCTCGTTTTTGAAAAACGTCGTCTTAGACGGTGGGAAAAAATGATTAACGAACTTGGAAACGAGATCCTTCCACGTAATTATAGAATTAGGTGGCTCTTTCTCCTACCAATCTTTGGCAGCACCATCGAGCGAGTACGATAAAAGCATAAGCTTGACGACATCGGTGTTGACGTTCTTAAATTTGCTTGTGGCCAAAAGACGATCAAAATTCTGAATGTGATCGTGAGGATTATCCGCCTCACGGCCTCGAAACTTCGTAGCTTGTATCAACAAAAGCATTCCGCTCTTAACCTCAAAATTCTCCGCTTCCATAGCGGGAATTACGATCGCGTCTCCATAACCCTCGTTGGGCGCTTGGAGCAATTCCATCATCGAACTATTGTTGGCCATCTCATCTACGGTCTCTTCAACAACGATATTAGGAACGTCGGTTTCTAATTCTCTTCTACGTCGTCGACTCCTTCGATTTCGATTGTGTCGATTCGAAGCGTCGCTAGAATTAGAATAATCCTTCGATCGAGTGCGCATGGGGGTAGCAAAGAAGATTCTTTTTGCGGTTCTTCGATTTTTCATTTTTTTGGTTTTTGATTGTTTTTAATTTTTTTCGATTTTTATTGTATTACGTAGACTCAAATCTACAAATCTCTCCTCGAATTCTCGATTAAAGGAGCCTCAAGGAATGAAAACGATCACGTAGAGTGAACGCCTTCGATGACTTTAGAACGTTGGTAGAACACCAAAATGTTCAAGAGGGTTCAATCTTGAAAACACAAGCAAATATAATATACGTAGATAATACTTGGGCGGCAAACCCTCGATTATCCCTCTTCCTCAAAACACGCACAAGCAAGCGGGGGAAACGAGACGGCGCTAAGCACTTAAGATCCTTTTTCCCTTAGGTCGTGAAATACAACCGCCTTATACCCACTTTATAGTTTGTGTTAATCAAAATTAAGCCTCAAGAAAGTATTTATCTATTTTGCCTTTTGATTTTTGCTTTAGATTCGAATACAATAATTGAGTGATGAAATCCCAATTAAGGTTGCGTTTTCACGCTTTTGGAGATATTGTATATTTATTGTGATACGTAAATACAATATATTAATAATATTCACAAGAAAAATGAAAACCAATATATTACAATATATTAAAAGATTGTTTTCTGTTTAATTTAGGAAAATTAAACACGATTTATTTGGATACTATAATATATTACAGAAAAATAATAAAAATGAGTATGTACGTTATATACGCTTTCCAAAAATTAAAAAGGAAAAACGCACTACTCACACAAACACGATATGTATAATGGCAACACAAAACACCTCCCCCGCAGCGGCGCCAAAATTGATGTAGTAGTTTTGTACTTCTTATTTTAGGAAAAACAAGAAAAATACAAGTCGTCAAGTATTAATCGATACGATCTAGGAAAACCGTAAAGATCGACAAATGAGTTCGTTCTCGGCGGTGGTGTATGTTGTGTAGGCCAATTATATAAAAACAATGTTTGGATTAGTGTCGTTTTTGGGTTTAAAGAGTGAAAAATTAAAGACGAGTTATACTACGATTACACGACGACGTAAAACGTAAAAACGATGACGTAAATACGTAAAACGCGACGAAATTTAAAATTAAAGCTAAAAATTATTTAACAATCAAAACTAAGTCTAAAAAATATAAGTAAGAATAAAAATTCAATAAGTAAATCTTAAAACCTTTTATTATTTAAAAATTCAATTTTAAATGCTAATTAAAGCCCTAAAAATTAAGAAAAAGCCCAAAATATGATTTTATCAAACAAACATCTTACTTATATTATTTAAACACTAAAAAGTATTTTTCCTAAATTTTTAAAACTATTTTACTAATTTTTAAAGGCTAAGAACATTTTTTAAACTAAAATAATGATAAAAATTAATAAAATAATGATAAAAATAAATTTACTTTTTCAAAAATCCTAAATTATATATCTAAACAGCAAAAAATGAAAAAGTTTGAAAAAAGTAATTTTTTTCACTAAAGGACAAAATAGTTGGAATTAAAATCCTATTTAAACTTGAATTAAATCTAAAAAAAATAAAAAAGAGTGAACAATGAACTTTATATTTCTAAAAATCTTAAAATATTTTTCTAAAACTAAGAATATTTTTAAAGCTGAAAAATATTACTTTTATGCACTAAAAGACAAAAGATAGAATATTTAAAACTACTTTAAATTGAATTAATTCTAAAAATACAAAATGAACAGTAAAATAAAAATAAATTTTGTGAAAAATATTAAAATAAATATTAAAGACAGGGAAAATTGAAATCTATGAAAAATACCTAAAAAAGGTCACTAAAGACAAAAAAACCTAAACCCTGATGTTGACAGGCCTGTGTGGTTTTGTCCTATTGCTGCTCAGTGGCTAGATTAGAACTAGCAGTGGGAACTTTTTCCTACTGCTCAGTCACAGAAAAGAGAAAAAGTAGATTTGTGGGTTAGATACTTGATTTCTGTTGGAACAATTGGCACCCCCACACTCATGGAAGTGTGAGGAGTCAGTTTAAGCCAGAAAAACAACAAGTCCTTCACACAAATCACAAAAAAATGCAATATACAATCACTGGTATGAAGCATACAGGTCTGGGAGTCTTAGTTGGTCTAATTGGCCATCTTGTGAGATTCAAACCATCAAAACGTGCTCAAAACTTCACCAAATCACAAGTAACCAACTCACAATCCTAGCTTAACAGATTCTCTAACAAATTCCAAAATTTGGAATCACAAATCACTAAAACAGACTAGATATACTCTACTGATGTACTATGCAGTATTTTAACCAAATTTTAACTAAGAAAAATTTGATTTATGTTTCCAAACTCAAAGATAACTACTAATAACTCCTAACTCTAACATATAAAGTGTGTTTAGACTGATTTGAAGTCAAAAGGCTGTCACTACCTTAACCAAATATGCAGATCCAAACACCCCTTTATATGGCTGATAACAAAATTTTCAAAGCAAATGCATCGAAAATCTACCCAAACTGATTTCTAACAGTCTAACATGCATATTATTACTGAAACAAGCATAATCAAACCACTAACTAGCACCAAAATAGACAATTCATCAAATCAAAGATTCATAATTTTTTTAACAAAAAAGAGTGTTCAAGCCGAATGTTACCTAGTACGACCCACATCCAGGGCCCATAATGGCTGATGCCATCTCCTATTAGCAAAAGAAATGTGAACTAGGGCTTTGGAGGCTTGATGATGTAGAGATGATGTTGGTGTTGGACTACAACAGTCCCAACACACCCTATATGTCTTCTAAAATGTAACCCTGCAAATAAAACCAACCAAATAGAACAAGAGCCCTAAAATCTGACCATAAGCTATTGTCAGAAGCTTATGGTGGACTTATAGAACAGTAAACTCAAGTATCTTTGGAAAAATGAAAGATTTTATGAGAAACCTTTGATAAACCAAACTACAAACCAAACTTTTTTTAAATACCTTTTGGAAATACTTAAGGTAACCAACAAGACTTAATCATAAAACTGGAACCACATACAAAAATCCACTTTCACTTCATTTTGTACTTGGATTCAAATTTTCTAAAAAATCTGTTTACACCAAACTTTTGAAAACTAGTTTTTAGCCTTAACTAATGCAATAAAGTAAAAGTTTAAACTACTAAAAATGGAAATAAAAGGAACTCAGAATCAAATGTAAGCTTTTTAGAAAATACATTAGCTATTCATTAACATAAAAATTTCACAACAAATTCTAGAAACAATTAAAATAGGACACAAGTCGTCCCATTTATACAATGGATAGAAAAATCTAGAACTAAGAAACCCTAATCACCGAAATCCCTAGAATGCCCATGGTCTTCTCATTTGAAAATGTTCAAAAGCCTCTCATGTGATCTCTTGTACTGTTGACAGCTGTTAACTTGATCTTGAGCCCTTCATCTTGACTTTGGGACCAAGTAAATGGTTTTGGAACGTTGATTCTCTAAAAAATTCGTTTATTGCCAAAATAGGGGTGACAGGGGACAACGTGGGGACCATTTGGGTGAAGGGGAGTGAAAAATGTGAGTGGGTTTTGGTGAGGATAGTATGAATCACCAATCTGCACTTATTCAATGGAAAACCCTTTGATTTGGGTGGAATTATGATTAGGGTTCATGTGGTTTAAAGATGCTGAATAGTTTAGATTTAATCTGTTTAGGGGTTTAATTGGTTTAAATAAAACGTTTACCTCCAATTTAAAAAGGGTTTAGTATATTAAGTAAGGTTTGACCACTTTGACTGGTGATGTGGAGTGAACTGGTGAGGTGGCCACGTCTGGTTGGGAGAGAGAGAGATAGTGGGGTGACATGGCAGGAGATGATTGGGTGTTGTGAGTTTCTTGTCTGGCCAGCTTTAGTCCCCAAGTTTCCATTCTTTTTTCACTTCAAGTTTACATAGCCATACTTTGAAATCCTTTTATAACAATGTTTCTTTTTTCATAATTTGGCCATAATAACTTTTGATAAGTTGTTTCAAGGGCTATATATGCATTTTCTTGAATGTTCAAGGTCATTTCATGTATAATCTTGAAACTTAAGGACCATACAGGTAACTTTTGAGATTTACAAGGGTCAAAAATGACATGTCTTCCAAAGTTAAGGGACCAATCTTGCCAAGTCTTCAAACTTCAAGGACTTCTTTGGAAATTCATGATTCAGGTCTAGTTCTTAGTGCGGCTTTGTTCCAAGTGTTCGTTTTTGCTTGATTCTTGTGATCTTTTGTTGATTTCACGATATCCGTACCTAAAATACACAATGAACAAACACAAGCATATTTTGGGGTATTTTAATGATATTTTAAGCGTTTTAAGCCCGATTTGGACGATGAGACTATGTATAACTGCAGTCTCATCAAGAATTCACAATGTGTATTAAAAGTCCTTTTTCAAAGTATATCTAAACACAAGGACTGAAATTGGAATTCGTGCATACTTATTAACAAAGGGAATGAAACTATTGTTGGTCAAACTTGAAGTGAATATGTTTTGGGAATAGATGGACCAATACCATCAAACACACAAACTACAACCCACCAATCATTCTGCCACATCACCCCTCTCATCCAACCACAATTCTCCACATCACCCTCACCCTCCACGTCTACTTTCACTCACCCATGTTTAATAAACAGATTTTAAAAATATGTTTAAACTAAATAAACGTGGGAAACTAATACTATTTGTCATCTCCCCAGTCCTATAAACCCTAATCCCAATCCCATCCAAATCAAAGGGGAAAAAGCTCACACTTTCCAGATCACTATTTAGTGACTCCCTAATCCAAACCCCACCGTAAAACAACTCACCCCGTGACTATAGAGGGTCCCACGAATGTCCCCTGCCCCACCTCAAATGGCAAAATTCGAATATCTAACATAATCAACAGCCTACAATGTTTTCTTGGTCATTAAGGAGTAGATGAACGTCCAAGATCTTCCAAGAACAACTGTACTATCACATGGGAGCCATTGACCAAGATTCAAAAATCTTCAAAGGGAAAATTCGGGATTGCATTAGATTAGGGTTTACTTTTCTTATTCTTCTAGTAAATTCTGTAGTATTGTATAAATAGGGTGGTCTGTACCCTATTTCATCTTGTTCCAGAATTTGGTTTGTAAACTTTTAATGATAAATAGTTAAAGTATTTTAAAAACCTTGAATTCCTATTTTGTGTTCCTTTTACTTTCATGTTTCAGTAGTTTAAATCATTTACTTTCTTGCAATAGTTAAGGTTCAAAGTGGTTTTGAAAAATATGTTTCTAGTCTTAAACTTGAAGAAGCTTATAAGATTATTTAGTTGACACCTAAATAAGCTTATCAAGATTGTTTAAGTTTTCTTATCAGTTGATTTTATGTATTGTTTCAAAGTTGGTATTTCAAAGATTTGTCTAAAAAAATCTTATTTTCTTACTTCATTTGTTGCTTACTGTCTAATACGCCTCATCCAAAAGCTGCTTGACAACAGCTTTTGGTGAAGTTTTTGGACTTGTATTCTCTGTTAGTTTTGGTGTGCACGTACTCAAGTGGGGTGGTTGAGTCTGCTGTAGACTACCACTTCTCCCTTTCCTTTCTAGTTTTGTTTGAAGACATAGTATATCCTTAGTCTTGCTGTATGACCTCATCAAGGATCCTCTACACCTCTTCATTATCGGCAAAGAAGCCTTAAATAGGAAGGCATCAGCTGATGTTCTTTCCCAGAACAAGGGTAAGACAAGTAAGTGGCTTGAACCACTCTTGATTTTCTTTGTCTGCTTATTTGAGATATAGGTGGAATTTTTGTGGATTGTTTTATTTGCTAGTATTTCTATGCTCTTTTTGTTATCTTGATTATTGTTTCATGATATTGTTAATTTAGAAGTATTTGGTAGTGATTTGCAAGTGTAAGCTTGGTAAACTTTATTCATCAGTTAGATATAGGGTGTTTGGGGTTACTATCTGCTTGACTTAGGTGACAACAAATTAGGTTGATAACAGTCCTTACATATTCTATTAGGTTAATATAGTTCATTGTTATGTTTGGTTCACCACTTGTAGTTTTAAAAAGAAAATTTGCATGTACACTTAGAAACAACCTAGGTTCATCAGTAGGCTAAATAGGGTTGAATTTTGAGTTTTAAACGTTGAAATCTTGGTTGCAGTTAGTTGTTATGGTAGTTTATGGTTGTATGCACTTAATTTGAAGTTTGGTGAGTTTTTATAGATTTTTGAGGCTGTTAAAGTTCACTAGTTTCTCAAATAGACCAGCAACTATGCCATCACATCAGTCACCATATTGCTTGATTTAGTGTGATTTTGTGCTTAGAGTTGCTTGTTTTTTGTTCATTCTTGACTCCCCCACTCCACTGAGTGTGGGGGTGCCATTTGTTCCAAAAATCATCCACAACATAGCTCTAAAATCATCACTTTTTAGTTTCTGAGGTTCATCAGTGGGAACAAGGTCCCCACTGCTAGTAGAAATTTTTGCACTGATCTGCTAAAAGAGAAACAACTCAGACCAGTCACTATCAGATTTGGTATTGATTTGTCTTTAGTGGACTTTTCTCATTATTTTTCATATTTTTAAATTTTCCCTATTTTGTTTAATTATTTAAAGATTTTTCATTAAGTTAGTTTTAATTTTCTGATCATTTTAATATTTTTAGCATTTATTTAACTTTAATTAGTTTTTATTAATTCTGTTTTTTGTCTTTTAGTGGTAAAAACTAGTGTTTTTAAGTTTTTCCAATTTTCCTAGTTTCAGTAATATATTTAAGATTTTTAGAAAAGAAATTTCATTTTTTACTTTATTTAATTATTTTTAGAATTAATTTAACTTTAAATTAGTTTTTAATCAAACTATTTTGTCCTGTTAGGCTTAAAAGTACTTTTATCTAATTTTTTTTTATTTTTCCTAGTTTTATTTAAGTGTATTAGGATTCTTCGAAAAGTAAAATTAATTTTCTCATTATTTTATTATTTTTTCTGATTATTTTAGTTTAAAAGTGTTTTTAGCATTTAAATAATAGAAAATAGTTTTAAAATTATTGGAAAAATACTTTTTAGTGTTTAAGTAATATAAGTAAGATTTTTGTTTGATAAAATAATATTTTGGGCTTTTTGTTAATTATATTTAATTTTAGGGCTTTTATTAGCATTTAAAATTGAATATTTAATGAATAAAAGGTTTTAAAATTTATTTATTGAATTTATATTCTTATTTATATTATTTTAAACTTAGTTTTAATTTTTAAATTGTTTTTAGCTTAAATTTTTAATTTCGTCACGTTTTACGTCTTTTCGTATTCGTTTTTACGTTTTACGTCATAGTATAATCGTAGTGTAACTCGTCTTTTAATTTTCTCTCTTTAAACCCGAAAACGACACTAATCCAAGCATGATTTTTATATAAATGCCTAATACATACACACCTCCGCCGAGAACGAACTCGCACTTATTCGATTTTTCGGTTTTCCTAAACCGTCAAGTTTAATACGTGCCACAGTTATTTGTTTTTCCTAAAATAAGTGACTAAAATACATACATCATCTATGCTCATTTTTGTTGAGATAAACTGTTGTACTATTATAAAATGTTTACTTGTATCATGTGATAAGACTAACTTGTTTCAACTTGTGTAGGACAATAAATCGCATCATCAAGTTTAATTGTGCTCATTCACACATTTATCTTTTTCATATCTTATGTTATCATCATCACTCTTACCACCTCTCTTACATGCTAAATCATAAAACCACCCTTGCTGATGTCTGCACACGCGGAACCCGTCGGAACCCTCCTCAGAAGGGTCTGTGTAAGGGTCCGTGGTCTGCTGTAGCAGTTTTCCAATTCATAACCAACGACCAAACACTCCAAAACTGATACTACCACTCCCATTTTGTGAAAACATGACCATAACCGTCACGGTATCATCTCTCTAACCCTAATAGGCAAAAACCAACCTTCGAGGTCGTGTCCAATTCATCTCTAAAATTATTTTTCCATAAAAACCAAAAGTCATTGAAGCTCTTCTTCACATCTTCAACATCACCTCACATGTTAAAGACTTTTCTTCTCCTTCTTCAATCCCATCACCAAATTCCGCCTCCGCTCTAAATGTCTTCATGTCCAACACTTCAAGTGTTTTTTTATGAAACATTGTTAAATTCACAAAAGTCATTTGTTCTAACAAAATAACCATCAAACTCTCTAAAATATCCCTAATCACACATTCTTGTGATATCAAAAACAAGCGAGTTTCATGATGAAATGTGTCATGTTCCCAAATACATACCTTCAAACAATGAACATATACCCACCCTATTCTCATTCTTATTTAGCAATCATAAGGCCTTTTCGTCTTGAACAATAGCTCCATTACGTTAGTCTCTACCACCTATAGTAAGGATCAATGCTCTCCTACAGCCACCATCTCGGTGACACCTTTGTCGCATGTTCACAAGCTTTATACTTCTTGTCTTTTCTGTCTGTGACAGAAGATCTCGAAACCTATCGGACCCCTTCAACCAAGGTTTTGACACCCAAAAAGGGGTCCATGATCCATTGTTTATCTTTCCCTCTTCACTTTTCAAATTTTAGGCATTGGAGTTCCACTTTTATGCAATGATCCACATACTTTTCATAATAACATTCCACAAACATCTTCTTCCTTTCACCATCTCATATGAACCATCCATGAAACCTTATTCAAAACACTCACCCTTTAGTATCATTCCATCTAGTTCCTAGGCAGCATCGCCTAAAAGAACTTGATTAACTCTATGCACTTACCAACATGGTTCAAATGCACATTCATCTATCAGTGATCCACTTTCTCATCTGTAGGAGTCAAGTCATTAGGATCTCGTGATCTCCTGTAAACCTTTCTAAATTGTCTTCTTATGTTTTCATCTCTTCCTCTCAAATTCACTTATGTCCTCCAAACATTCTTCCACCAATATAACCATTCATTCATACTTCTAAATCAAATTTTTGCTTTGAACTCATTCATCACCATCACAACCCAAATCTGTGTCAAACCTTGTTGCCTTGTCAACCCAGTTCACTCTCCACCACTCAAACCATATTGATGATGGAATTTCATCTTTGATGTCATACCTCTTTGAATATCTTTTTAATCTATCATCTCACCTTCCTTACTTCTTGATAACTTAATTATTTCATTCGAAATATTTAAGTAATTTGAGAATTTCAATTGTCATTCTTTCTCATATGCTTCTTCTTCCTTGTCAGCAAAGTAACCAAAGAAAACTTTTTATCTTCAAGTACTTCTAATGTCGTTGTAAACCTATTTCTTTCAACACACAATGTCATCATCTTTCTTGTCACGCCACTCAAATCCTTGAATTTGTAACTTTCATCTCACAACCAAAAGGATCTTCTACACATTTCTATTTATTCCATTATTGTCATTGTCTATGCAAACGACATTTTAATCCTCCTTGACATTACTCTTTCTCATACCTCACCAAAATGTGTTGTGAATTTAAGTTTAGATGTGTTATGATGTGACTTGCATGCTATGTGATATTGGTGATCTTGAGTAGAGTATTTTGATAACCCATGCTTAGTGATTTTGGGTTGTGTTGATGCATTTTTATGCATAAACTGGTATCGTGAGGCACGTTCCTTCCACTGTCTTCTCAAATTTTACTTATATTTATGTGCAATTGTATACTAACTTTGTTTTATAAGCTCATCTCTAACCCATTTTCGTAGCTCGTCACCACTTCCTACTTCTTGGTGCTCGTACAAGGGGGAGCTTCCGATTTGTCTTTGTTGAGAAAATCATATACAACATCTTCGTCATAAGGCTGAATATATTCTAATCATTTTCTTGCAGGGTCACGAATGAGACAGTAATTATACATAGTCTCATCGTCTAAATCGGGCTTAAAATGCTTAAAAATGTCATAAAATACCGTGAAATATGCTTGTGTTTGTTCATTGTGTATTTTAGGTACGGATATCATGAATTCAACAAAAGAGAACAAGAATCAAGCAAAAACGAACACGGGAAACGAAGCCGCACAAAGAACCGGACTTGAGTAGTGATTTTTCAAGATTAGTCCTTGAAGTTTGAAGAAATTACAAGATAGGTCCCTCATATTTAAAGACTTTTCACTTTAGGACCTTGTAAATCCTCAAAATTACAATGGAGTCCTTTAAGTTTCAAGAATTTTCATTAATATCCCTTGAAGAATGATAATATTGCATGATAAGTCCTTATTCCAAGTTTGAAATATGACAAGGACCATTTCTTCAAATATAGCATAGTTGATTCACAAAGGAATTGCCCTAAAATTATGTTTTCAAGTTTAGGAGAAGAATGCTCATTTTCTCTAAGTCTGGGGGTATTTACTGCCACATCCACAAACCCATTAGTACCATACCCAACCCATTACCCGAGTAGCCCAAACCCACCACCCTTTTTTGACCCAGCGACATCACAACCCACTAACCTAATTTATTCTTAATAACTAATTTTTAAACTAGTATTTAATAATAAATTAGGCGCCTAACAAACCTTTATCCCCAATTTCGGATCTAAAACTCCCTGTTCTTACACCACAAACCCTAATTATCTAAAACCTCCAAATCCACGAATTAATCAAATTAATTGTCCATAGTTACTATTTACCTTCGTCTAAACTAATCCTCACCTTTTTCCCCTTTCACAACAAACCTATGTGGTACCCCCAGTACCCCCTGCCCCACGTTTGGTTGAAGACAAGAATCTACAACATGATCAATGGCTCTAACTGATTGCTTTGTCTCCCATGTTTAACAAACGCTCAAGATTCAACCAACCAGCTGTATTATCACATGGCATGACCAGAATCACATGCTAGCAACTTTTGACAAAGTTCAAGATTTTCAAACACAAGGGCATATCTGAATTTTAAAGTGTTGATACAAAAGTTTGATGGACCGAGCTTGACCAGAATTAGGCTTAATTCGGGGTCTTGTGGACTCTGGCTCTTGCACCAAGTGAAACTTGCTTTGCGGACCCTGCGCACTAAACAGACACCGTTAGGCTTACCGTGGGTTTGTGACCCACGATTAGACTCCGGCTTGAGAGTAAGTAATCGATTTGAGAGTATAGTGTTTAGGGTATTGTGTGTATCGTACCTTCGTGGAACCATGGGGGTTCCTTTTATACCCGAGAGAGTCTAAGCTGGGCTCCCTATTCTTGCGGCCTAAGGAAGAGATAATGAATCAAAATAGCTTGATCCTTATCGCATAACTAAGGTAAGAGTATATGTCTTTCCCTTAGGCGAATATATCTATATGATATATTATACTCTTGCCTGATCCTGTCGTAGTGCGACGAGGATACGGTTTAAGCAATAAACCGTATGTGTGATAGCAACTAACTGGGCCTCCTGGGCTGTGCGCACATCACATAAGTATCAACTCATCTCTGATGGATGCGGGTAGGACCCGTGAGTCAGACTATCCAGCCTGACTAGGGACTATACGTCATCATGTCCCCCCAGTCTAGTGGTCGCAGGTGCTAATCGCGGCTACTAGACTATGAACCTCTAAGGCCCCCTCGCAGACATCCCATAAAAAGAAATTTCATGTAAAAACGCACATGAAATGAGTTTTAAACATGCATCCAAATCAGACTCCACTAGGACTACCTTTCTTTGGGAACCAGGAAAGGCATTAACCACGTCAGAAGGCCAACTAACCAACACCGTAGGATGAAGCAAATCATTTTGACACACGTCGTAAGATCCCGTACATCGAGAGTATATAAATATAGTGTGACAGACCTTCAACCTACTTCCTTTTCATTTAAAAAAAAACCCTTCCACCATTGTTGAAAACATCAATAACTAATCACCACAGTAGAAAACAGTTCTCCTTCGTACCCAACTAAAGTAATAGGAAAATGGTGGCCCAACTATTTGATGTGACGTCCCGTATATCAGAACAAGAACTTTCCCGTTTTGTTACCAAGTATCATATACCCACATATCTCCATCCGACGTGCCAGATCCACAAGCACACATAGGAAGGTTCCCTGCTGGAAAAATTGGGGTATACACTAGGTTTGTCGAGTTTTCCAACAACCGCATACCTCCAAGTCGTTTTCTTACGGACGTGCTTAGCTACTACATCATACACCTCTCACAGCTGCACTGTATCGGCGCGACGAAGATCTCAAATTTCGAGATAAACTTCCTACTGAAGAATATTGACCCAAACATAAATTTGTTTCGCGCCTTTTACCGACCCTCCTGGATAAACGGGTGGATATCCTTCGCGAAACGCCCCGGCCAATTACAATGTTATAAGGTGAAGGTAGATTCTCTAAAGAAATGGACTGACAAATTTTTTTGGGTGGACAAGGTTGTATTCCCGTTCGACTACGACTTCATCACCCCCGACAATATGATGAAAGATGACCACCCTATCTCTGGTACATATAATGAAGCAGATGCGCAGACAATTAACGCTGATCAGATACCAATGCAAGAATACCCAGAGGCGTTACTATATGCATTAGGGCTGAGTCATACGTCATCTCTTCCTGTAAATCACCTCTCTCAATACTTTGATGACTTTGATAATGGTAAGAAATCCCATTCGATAAAGACTTAAAATTCAAATAGTGTATTCTTATGTACTCAGATACTCCTCATACGTTTGTAGAGCTAACGTATACGCAACTTGTGAAGCGTGAGCATCCTGCGCCACAACCATGGGTGCTCGACCATTCACACCATTCGAGCTAACTAATGGATGGCGCGTGGGTCAACGCACCGTAGAGCTAGAGTATCCCTCCCAACGACCAACAGAGGTACAAACAGGACAGTCGCAGTAAATGCAACTCCTGTTCGGAGTGTGTCGTGCATAATGGAGTCATTGTCAGAAGAAGTGGATCACGAGAACAGCTCGCGCGCTGGTCCTTCAGAAGAGTTCATACCTTTCCCAAGATACAAAAGGTTACCATGCTCCCCGAAAGATCAAATTCCCAAGAGGAGTAGGACACTGCAGACCAGACCGCGCGCCGATACTACTTCATGGGGCATGCTTTCAAGGCCGCGCGAAAATACACATGTATCAAGGTATATCCCAATTCCGCTCCTTATAGTATTTTGAACGAAGGAGACCCTTTCTAACACTTGCAGGATGTCAAATTTGCAGCCCACATATTGCAGCGACCAAGATTGACGCAAGCTCCTTGAAATCCACAAGATTCCTTCCTCCCTGGAAGTGTATGTGCTCATGCGCACTAGGTAATGCAACCGAATGTGCAGACTTCCACAAGAATAGTACCCCTCCCGGGCGCGCCCAACTCTTGAGAAATCTGTCTGACGAAATGCTAATGAGTGAGTTGGACAAAGTCGCGTTGCAGGAAGTAAGATTAGCCTCGCATCTAAAAAAGAAGGTGTCATATCTGTCTGAGCGCCTGGCATAAGTGGACATGAAAATCAAACAAGCGACAGAGCAAAGAGACCATGAGCTTGTATGTGCCAAGGTTGAACTCACACGTTTGTGCGCTGTGTCGAGTATAAATTCCAGATCTATCCAATACCTAGAGGATGAGAAGGCATCATTATCTAAGTCCATAAGACAACAGCGCCGCCTTCACGCGAGGCAAGAGGATGAAAACCGTTGGGCTATGGCTAAGCTGGAGGAGGGTATGAGTGCCCTTACTTTAAACTGTGACAACTTCGTTGCCAACTCTCAAAAAGACGTGGCCAAGAAAGAAGAAGCTCTAAAGTACATGAGTACGGATTTTGATGAGGAGCTTTATCCACACCTCACAGCAGTGCATGCTAAGAACCAATGGTTAATAAAGCATGGTCTGCCACTAGCTGCAAGGGTGTCGTGGAGCTAACCAACCTTAATAAAGCGATCAAGGACATTTTCGATGTTGCACAGCTACTAGGACAAAGCCTCACCATGGAACGCGCCTTCAAATATGATTTATTGATAGGACCTTTGGAGGGCAGCGAAATCTATTCTAGGTACGCACAAGAGATCTTTGACGCCACATTCCACAGATTAGAAGGCCTCCCTCTTCCTATCATGTTACTTTGGCGAGTCACTCTGCAGAAAAAACGGAGGAAGATCCTCATGCCAAGGCTGAGCCAGATATCTCTCAAGTACAAGTTCCTGTCCATATTGCTGGAGTGCCGATAATGATTTCATTATAAGACAAGTTGAAGCAGCATGTGAGACGTGTCGCAAAAAAAACCAGACTTCGAGCAAAGGTGTTTCCATTGGTTTTGGCTTAGCGCACCCTAGCTGATCTGATGGTGTACCGGTGAGTCTGACTGCCATCGATGTATATCAACGCACGCGCTGCAGTATATGAAGGAGGCGTGGGCACAACACCGTGCGTCCCTCAATCCATCGCGTCACATGTTAAAGAGGTCGCTGTCAGCGAGCGATCTTCTATAGAGGGCAATATTCTTGACTATACGCTATATTGTAACTATGTACATTAATTTGTAAACTAAGAACTTGTTTAATGTCCTGCACTATGTTCATGTTTATTTGTACATATATATGTCCAGGTTTCTGCACCCACGCCTGAGATTGTGAGAGAGAGCTCCTGTTTATGAGTACATTCATTAATGTGTGACTCGGAACTCATGGGTGAGCTGAATTTTCATTACGTGTGGACCTGCCACTACTACCATAAGCGACGTCATAGAGAATGACATGTTTGTTAGGCGTGCACACTGTGTCTTGTGCATATCCGTCATAAAGTATGAGGAATGCTACACTTACAACAACGTCTTGTTATAATCTGCCTAACAAAGGATACCTGATCTGGCACCACTGGGGGTGCATCCCTCTTACGTGACAAGTTTAATTAGTAGGGTAAACTTACTCCTCTTATTTCACCTGGAAACGTTTTATTGAACATGTACACCGCGGGCCAAAGTTATGTAATTCAAAAAAGAAAAAAAAATACTCTTATGCATAAAAGATAAAAAAGAAATAGTTTGGACTGCGGACCTAGCTAGGAACCGCAGTGGTTTATTCATACTTTTGTAAATGTTGAAATAAAGAACATGGAAGTTGAAACCCTAAAACAATTGAAAAAAGAAAAAATACATTGATCTTTATTGGGGGCTTTAAATAGCCAAGGGAATGATCCATGCTAATGATACGACACCTCAAAGAGAATATCGTCCAAAATCCTGGCTGTCTCTTGAGTCACTTTTCGCAGGACTGGCTACCGACTTCACATAGCTATCCGCGTTCATCCTGGCCATTGAGAGTCCATTGTTTCCTTTACCACGACTCTACATGCTTCGCGCTGCCGATAGTCTATTCCCATGATCATGCTGTCGCATAGCGTGAGCAACTATCCTTGCTATAGGAACATTGGCTCCTCTGCGTTGCTGCCGATGATTACCTTGAGATGGTAGTATTGTCGCTACCCTTCACGCCATGTCCCCTATCGATGTGGTTAGAGAACCGATAGTATGTCCGAGTCTCGAGAGAATTCCATTTCCCTTCGCGCCATTTGTTGAGGGTGGCCCAGTGATCATGTTAGGAGTCTTCCTACGACCCGAGTTTGTCTAACATAGCAGACATCGCGCCACCCTTTTACGAACATCCTTGTGCATAAATGGCCAAAAAAACCCTGAGCGAGTAATCTCATCAACCACAGGTATCGGACCACACGGGCATACCCTTGTATGTGTGGCTTCCATGACCGCTCGTGCTTGTCTGTCGCTAGACATTGCAGTGTTCGCCCATTACTTGATTGTCTGTATAGTGTTCCCCTGATGACCTTGAAGTGCCTAGCTCTCACTTGCACTAGCATAGATTTCCTTCCATTGCTTGGTAATGTATTATGTGTTAGGAACTCTTGAATAGGTGTCATCCATGTTTGTGCTTCAGGATTCGCGCTTATGTTTTTGTGTAAGATAAAATCAACTAGCACGTGACTAGGAGGTTATCCATGTTCAGAATTGATAACTGATCCATGTCAGCTGAGATTTCATCATTTTCTTCTGAAAATTTTCGCATAGCAAACTCCACGAACTGCCTCGTTATGTCCCTCACTTTTTCCGTGTATTGGATTAGTATATGCCCTCGTGGCTCGCATGACCCCGCGACCCTACTCGCCACAAAAGGGTTGTATGTGTATGCCACTAGGCTTTTCATGCCCATTCTGAGTGCCAATCTTAGACCTGCTGTGAGGGCTTCATAATCTGCTTCCATGCTAGTTGTGGGATGTCGAATAGCAATGCGTAGGTAATTTTTATATCACCCTGATTTGTGAGGATAAAACCTGCATCTGGTCCTCCCTCTCCTACGAAGCATGTCACAAAGAGGAACCATGGGAGCCCCGACAGTGAGCCCTCGCGCATAAATATGTTTTTAGCATGGGAATCTTCCGAGATACATCTCATTCTCTTCATTCTTGAGCTAGAAACCGTGTTGCGCTGACTCCTATCCGCGTCCTTCCTTTTTACGTTGTGGCTGGAAGTGCTGCTACCCCATTCGAGTGTATCTATGTTGCGGATGGTGATTACCCCGTCTTGCACTATGAATTTGAACATACCATGTACCGTGGAAGGTACCGCTCGCAGCGTTTTTAGTGTTGGCTGTCCAATTATCCTGTTGTACGATGATTGAGATCACACAACCATTACAAACCTTCCACACCATTGTTGAATGACCCGCGCCTCCAATAATTACCTGTGTACAGAGGTGTCCCAATGGTCGGGTTTTATCACCATTAAACCCTGTGAGGATTTATGTGGTGTCTTTTAGCTCCTTCTTTATTTTCCCTGGTAGTTTTGCGAAACAATGTTCGTTCAATATGTTCGCTGCTGACCCTCCGTCGACGCACATGCCTTCTATAGCATGGTCCCTGAGGTCTATGTTAATGGTCAACGACCCGGACTCTATAGTCCATGTTTGAAAGAATAGGTAACGTTATCTCCTTATCGCGCGAAAATTCCGAGATCGTTCTCCTCTACATAAAAGACCTTTTCCTTTCCACCATATAAATGGTTATGGTCTTATCTTTCTGTTTTTCGCTTCACTTTTCTTCGTGTCCGTGCTCTTCCTTCAGTCTCTTATCAGGTGGTTTAACTTTCCTTCTTTGACCAGGCTCTCAATATGCCTTCTCAGTTGAATGCACTCATCGGTAGCGTGTCCTTTATCATCATGGCATTCACAATGCTTTGTGTTATCCCATTTGTCTGCTGGTCCTATCTTTGGTCTAGGCTTTGGAAAGCCTGCACCCTCTGATAAGAATATCTCCTTAGAACTCTTTTGTAGCGGGGTAAACTTACTATTGTTGTTATTGCGCCCTTGCTTCACTGTGCCTTGGAAGTCCAATGTGCGACTGATGTTTTGCCCATATGACTGTTTCTTGGGTCGGTCTTGGTATTTATAGCCTGATGTCATCTGCCTGCTATCCGCTACTGCGGTCTCACCATGAATAAATGCTCGGAACTTCTTCATTACCCATCAGACGTTGATGGAGTTCTGTCATTCAATTTCTTTATTAGGTCCGGGTTAGTGATGCCCGCAAGAAATCCAGAAATTTTAAGAATTTCCGGGCAATCTTTAATCTGGTTGGATTCAGATTTGAAGCGTTCCATGAAGTCTTCAAGGCTTTCATTGTGTCTCTGCTTTCCTCTTGCAAGTGAGACAGGGCCTTTGTCATACTTCTTTTGTTGCACATAATTTCTTCTGAATGCTTTCCTAAGTTCTTCGAACCCGATAATGCTCCTACGCAGAAGGCGGTCGAACCATGTCCGGGCGTTCCCGATAAGCGTTGAGTTGAACATGTGGCACCATACGGCCTCTGGCCATTGTTCTATCCCTGCTTGAGATTCGAAAACTTTTAAGTGATCATCTGCATCCGTCGTACCGTCATAGGTTTTGACATTGGACGACATGCGTCTCTTTTTGTTATCTTTGAAAATAGTTATGCGTTCTAAAAACGCACTTCTTTCTCCCGTCTCCATGGGAGGGTCCACTCATCTTCACTGTGTATCCTTTGTTTTTTGGGCGCCCTGCGGTGTCCTCTGTCGTAGTCAGAAGAATCAGAATCCTCGGTGGATGAAAGAGCGACCCTTTTACGGCGAGGATGGCTATCGTTGTAGTTAGTATCCGAGGAATCTTCACTTAGGGAATCCCTTCTGCTCGCCTTTCCCGTGCTCTTATTTATTTCCTGACCTTGTAGATCCTAAGGTGAATCTCTTTCTAAGGGGCCCAGTCTTTTAAGGGCGCTCCGCTTACCCAAAGGGTCAGGCCCTAATCTGTCTTTCACGCTTGTGCGCTGATGGTTATTGACTGGTGTAATGAAACCATCCTCTCCTTTTGGGTTCTCAGAACTGTCTGAGGATGATGTGTCTTCAATAAGGGGCGCATCCGAAGGAGATGTTGGGATCCCAGTCGTTCTTTCTTTCTCTTTTCCATTCTAGCTTCCTTGTTAGGTCTTGACCCTTCCATAGCCTTAGGTTCTTTATCGAAGTCTAGACTGATCCGAAGATCTCTTGTCAGATTCGCCCTCATCTGAGCCCTCATGAGTGGTATCAAAGCTTCATATTTTTCTGCGACGTAGTCGCTCATACTCTACTTCGTCGAGTAATTGGTATTCATTTGCAAGTGTAGTGTGAAACTTACAAAATATTTTTCAAAAAATTGATTTTTTTGGTAAATGTTTTGGAATCAAGTTAGGGTTGTGTTATGGTGATGATTTGACACCTCAAAATCACAAAAAAAGTTCTATCTTCTTATCTTTTCAGTTGGTTTCATTTGGAGTTTTCAAGTTGGATTTCAAGTTTAGTCTAAAAAGATTTTTCAAACTTTTTTTTGTTTGTTTCTGCTAACTGTAGCAAAAGCTACTCCCAAAATCTACTGACAATAGCTTTTGGGTTTGGTTTTTGGTACTTGTTTGTTTTCTTGTTGGTGTGGTGTTAACAGGTAGCAAAGAACATCCAAGAAAAAGGTATGTAGTAGACCTTCTTGTTGACTGCTGTGGTCAACAAGTTTGTTCCATCTATTAATCGTGTTCTCCTTTCTTCATTAAGCTCACTTGATCATTAACCAAGAGAAGAGCTGGTGGCATCCATCTTTTGAAAGGTGTGAACCCCCTCCTTTCTTTATTTCTTGAAAATTGTGGGCTTGGAATGAATTTGAACTTACTTACTGTCACTTAGTTGGTTTTTGCTAATATTCAGTCCATTTAATGTTTGATGATTGATTAATATTTGATTTGTAAGATTTGATAAGGATTTAGGTTTAAATCTTTGAAAAGTTTTGGTTTTAGGTATTTTAAGGAGTGCTTGAATTGCATGATAAAACAAGCCTAGGGTGACATTGGGGTGTTCATGTTAACTTAAGCAGCTCTTATTCTCATCTATTTGGTTGGTTCAGTTAGTTGTTAAGTCAGTGTAGGTATAAATCAAAAATTATAATTGCAAGTTTGGTTAAAAACTGCATAATTTGTCAATAGTAGGTCTATGATTTGATTTGTGGTGTTTTATGGTTTTATACTTGTCTACTGTTTAGATTTAAGGTAGTTTAGGTTTAAATGTTGTTTGTGTTAACTTTGGAAAATATCTGTGGCCTTTAAGACTTGCTTATGCTCACTGTTTGACCAAAAAGTTCAGCATCATAAGCATTTTCTGTCAACAACAATTTTTAGGGCTTCTATTTTTGTTTTATGGTTTGATCTCTTGGCCACAGCTAGGATTTAGGGTACTTTAAGATTGATAGTGATTGGTTTTAGGTTTGGTGGACTTTGAAGCTTGCCAAATTTCAGCAATTGGTCAATTGCACCAGCAACACACAAGTTTTGTCTTCACATTGTATCAGTTTGTGCATAATCATTTGCTTTTGTGATTTGGGCCTTGAATGGAACATAGCTAGATTTTAGGTTAGGTTAGAGTTTAGTAAGCTGGTGTCTAAGTTTGGTGGATGTTTGGTGGCTCAAAACAGCTTAGAATAGCTCACTGTATTGCATTTACACCCCCAGACCCCCTTTCTTGTTAACAGTGAGTGGAATTTGGTCGTTTGTGGTGAATCTTTGCTTGTGATTCTGTTATGGTGCTTGTTACGGACTCCCTACCACCCACCCACTGGTTGTAGGGTGCTCTTTGTGCCCACAAAAACCAACAAAACAACCTCAAAATCACCTTTTTTCATTTTCTGTGACAGAGTAGTGGGAACAAAGTTCCGACTGACTGCTCAAGCTAGCCACTGTAAGTGAAAAAAAAGCACTTTCACTTTTCTATCTCTTTGTCTTATTAGGCCAAAAATCATCTTTTTCAATATTTTTTATCTTTCCCCCGTTCAGTTAATTATTTTAGAATTTTTCAAAAAAAATTAATTTTTACATTATTTTATTCTTTTTTTAGCTTTATATTAATTTAAAAATTGTTTTTAGGTATTTAAAATAAAAAATAGTTTTAAAAATTTAGAAAAAATACTTTTTAATTTTAAATTAATATAAGTAAGATATTTATTTGATAAAATATTATTTTGGACTTTTTGTTGATTTTATTTAATTTAGGGCTGTAATTAGCATTTAAAATTAAATATTAAATCGATAACAAGTTTTAAAATATATTTATTGAATTTTTATTCTTATTTATATTATTTTAGACTCAATTTTGATTTTTAATTATTTTTAGTTCTAAAAGTTTATTTTCGTCGCGTTTTACGTCTTTAGGTTTACGTTTTAATTTTACGTCATAGTTTATAATTAGCGTAACTCGGCTTTAATTTTCTTTCTTCTAACAACCAAAAACGTTACTAATGCAAACCTTGTTTTTATATTATTGGCACATAAATCACACACCTCCGCCGAGAACGAACTTGCAATATCGGTTTTACGGTTTTCCTAAATCGTAAGATTTAATACTTGTCACGGTTACTTGTTTTTCCTAAAACAAGTGACTAAAATACCAACATCATTTTAGCGCCGCTGCCGGGGAGGTGTTTTAGTGCCATATATATCGTGTTTGTGTACGTAGTGCGTTTTTGCTTTTCATTTTTGAAAAGCATAAATATCGTACATACTCGTTTTTATTTTTTCTACTATAAATAAATATCCAAATAAATCGTGTTAAATTGTTCCTTATTTAACACACAAATCTTTTTCATTTTACCGTTTTCGTTTTATTTTTGTGAATACTATATTATATTACGTAGCACAATTAATGAACAATATTATCCAAATACGCGTGAAACCGCACCTCAAAGGCAAAATAGATAACTACCCTTGGTTAACTTAATCTTAGTTGATACAAACTATAAGGTAGGTATAAGGTCGTTTTATTTCATGACCCTAAAAAAAAGGCTCTGAAGTGCTTCGCGCCGCCTCGTTTTCTCCGCTCGCTTGTGCCTATCGATTTAGTGACGATTGGTTAAGGCTTTGCCATTCAAGTATTAATACATCTATTTTTGTGATTCTTAATTATTGAACCTCGAAACGTTTTGGCGTTCCGCCAACGTTTCAAAGTCAACGAAGGTTTTTACTTTTCGTAATTGCCTTTTATTCTTCTTGGATTCATTAATCGAGACCTTTGATTAGTGGATAATTTTTGTAGGTTAATTTCTACGTAATACACGAAAAATCCAAAAAATTAAAAAAACCATCAAAAAACCAAAAAAAAAAATTGAAAAACGTAAAACCTCCAAAAAAAGAATCTTCTTTTCTACCCCCATTCTCTAGGTTGGTGCATGCGCACCCGATCGAAGGATTATTCTAATTCTAGCGACGTTCGAATCGACACAGTCGAAAACGAAGGAATCGACGACGAAGATGAAATTTAGAAACGGAAGTTCCTAATATCGTTGTCGAAACTAACGACGAGATGGCCGATAATCGTACGATGATGGAATTGCTTCAAGCACTGATATGTGTGAAAACACTTACCCTTTCAGCACTTAAAACAAGTAAAAGCGAGACCTAAACGTGTATTTGATGTCATAAAAGTCGGAATTATGCGTGGTTTATGTTTTTATTGTGTTTTAGGACAAACATATGAAAAAGGAAGAAAACACGGGCTTTCACGGGCTTTTATCGAGGAAAATGACAAAAGACGAAGTCAAGAGATCAAAAGTGCAAGAAGAACGGAAGTCAGAGGCCTATTCTGAAGATTTATCAAAGAAAAATTCTAAAGACGAAAGTTTAACGAGGTCGAAGAACCAAGTCTACTAAAAGAAGAAAATAGCAAGACGAGTTCAAGTTATCATTCGACTAATCCCGAAACAAAGTCGAGAAGGACGAGTCATTTAAAAAGGCGAGTCATTTAAAAAGACGAGTCATTTAAAAAGACGAGAAGACAAAAGAAAGAAAGAAAGAAGGAAGCAACACACCACACATCTCCTCTCCTATAAATAGTCTTTTATTTCCTTCATTTTGGAGTTAGTCATTTTATTTTCTTAGTTCATATCTTTAGAGAGAAGTAGGTGATTCTACTTTCTCTCTATAGATTTCTTTCATTTTCTTTCAAGTTTTAATCTTTTCACTTTAATCTTGTATTAGAATCTTTAATCTCCAAGTTTAAATTCAAGCTTTTCCTAATCTATCTTATTCTACCTTTTTTGTTTTAATCTTGATTTTATTCGGGTCAATGTAAGTAACTTGTTTCATCTTGGTGCTTATTTCATTAATGTTTTCATCTTTTTGTTCTTATCAATGTTTTTAAACGATTTAAGGTTTTAGCTTATTGCGATTTTTACTTATTTCTTGTTTTGCTTATTTTCTTTTAAGTGTTCTTAAAATTTTAATCTTTTTAAAGTGTAATTTAGGAATCTTGCTTATTTAGTGTTTTAAATGTTTTTAATTTGTGCTTATTTAGTTCTTGTTATTGTTGATTTGGTTAAGTTTTGGTAAGTGCTTATTAAAGAAAGAGCTTATTTAGTTTTTGCTTATTGTCATTTTACAATCCATCGTGATATTGGCAAGGGTTTTACTTGTTCTGATCGAGTATTGTGATCGCATAAACCTTAGGGTTTCTACTTGTGATCAAATACCTCGATCACATACTATGATCACAGACTGTGATAACAGTTGAGATCACATACTACAATCCATACTACGATCGTGTGTTGCGATCGAAGGGTGCGATCCAAGGGTGCGATCAAAGACTGCGATCCAGGTTGGGATTCTGGTGGCCACGATCGTCCATTGCGATCCACTTGTTGCGATCGTGGGGTACGATCCAATCTTGCGATCACTGGGTACGATCCAATCTTGCGATCCCTTATTGTGATCGTGAGTACGATCTCTGTTGCGATCAAAGGGCTGCGATCGGTTGCTACGATCCAGACTGCGATCCGTGTTGGGATCGGATTGTATTACTTGTTTTATTTTACTTAATTATTTTTCAAGGTTGATTTCTTTCCCTCCACTTTTTGTCTAGTTTAATTTCAAATTGTCTTATCTTATTTCATTTTCAAAGTTATTTATAATTAAGTTTTTAATTACTTTAATTCCCTTGTTATTTCGTTTAACTCTTTCATCTTAGTTTTGTTATTTTGTCTTTTACTTTAAAGCTTTCGTGTTTTTTTTAATAAGTCTTAAATTTGTCTTATCTCTTTATATTTGTTATTTGTCTTTACTCATTTTAGTAGATATAGATAACCAAAAGCTCCCCCTTTTTGTGACCAAAAACGACTATTCCATTTTAAACCGTGATCAATTAGAATAGACACCGAGAACGAACGAGTACACATATGCAAAAGTCATCATATTAAGCACCCACCGAGAGTTATGGAGACACGATTGTAATTCCTTCAATCGATGTAGAGAATTTTGAAATAAAAAGCGAAATGTTGACATTGATTCAATCGACAAAGTTATTAGGTCGTGAGGCGGATAATCCTCACGATCACATTCGGAATTTCAATCGACTTTTAGCTACGAGCAACTACAAAACGTTGACACCGATGTCATCAAGATTATGCTTTTTCCATACTCGCTCGATAGCTCCGCCAAGGATTGGTACGAGAAAGAACCACCTAACTCCATAGCTACGTGGGATGATCTCGTATCTAAATTCGTTAATCATTTTTTCCCACCGTCTAAAATGACGTTTTTAAAAAACGAGATTAAGAGATGTAAACAAAAGCCGAATGAATCGTTTAGAGACGCGTGGAATCGTTTTAAGGAATTGCTTAGGCAATGTCCTCACCATGGATTTTCCGAGTTACAACAAATCGATACGTTTTATAATGGTCTTGGTTTTATAGGACAAGATTCGTTAAATTCCGCAGCCGATGGCAACGTTTGTGTAAAACTCCTAGGGACGCCTTATAAATTATCAAAAATCGATCTAAGGTTTACCAACTTCATAACACACCGAGTGTTGCCAATGTCGCTAATATTAGTAATTCTAATCATGATATTGAGAGGGTTGATGCGAAAGCCGAATTGACGAATGCTTTTACGTCGTTTTTGATCGAGATGAAAAACGCTCCCGCTACGGTGAAAGCGGTTGAGGATTCGTGTACGTTTTGCGGTAGACCCCATAACTATTACGACTGTGCGGCAACGAATGGCCAAACGTCGAGTGTAAACGCGTTAAATGGGAATTCTTCAAATCAAAATCATAATAACACAGGTACATCACAACAAACGAATTATAACAATCAAGGCAATAATCTTTCAAATCATAACGGAAACAATTTTCAAGGAAATAATCATGGTAATCAAGGCAACTATAATCAAGGTCAAAATTTGAATTGGCAAAATCGAGGTTTTAATAATAACAACAATCAAAACCGGAATTTTTCTCAAAATCAGAATTCAAATTTTTTGAACAACGCTAATCAAGGAAACAATTTTGAAGGGAATCAAAACCAAGGTTTTAATCAAAATTCTAATAGCTCAAATGATTTTCAAAACTACGTAAAATTAAATGACGCTAATATGAGGAGATTAGAAATGCAAATTGATGATATGAAAAAAAAATTCCAACACATTGAGAGGGCAAAACAACAAGATTGACCTAGGTCAAATTGACATAAAAAAGATTTTTTCAGCTATAATGAACAAGCAATCGAGTTCGTCTTCGAGTAAGTTACCAAGTGACACCGTACCAAATCCGAAGGAACACGTTAAAGCTGCCTCGTCTCATGGAAAAAGTCGTGTGATTACCCCAAACCTCGATGGTTTCAAAGTTGTTCCTTCTCCTTAACCCTCGACTTCTAAAACACCTTCATGTTCTAAAGTATAGGGAATAAACGTGGTGACCGAGGAAAAGAGTGCACACCCTCTTGTACCTCAAATTCCATCCACGGTTCAAAAAGAGAGTTTTATCGACCTTACCACAGTTCATCTTAAAGAAGTTTGTGCTTCGATCCTTCTTAAAAAACCAAAAAGGCATATGCCGAGAACATCGAGGATCCAGGCCAATTTCTACTACCTTGTGATTTTTACGAGATTGAGGGATGTATAACACTTGCCCATTTAGGTGCTATAATCAATCTCATGCCTCATTCTCTTTGGAAATTGATGAGATTACCTAATCTTATCCCCACAAACATGACAATCGAGCTAGCAAATTTTACGCCATTAAAACCAATTGGAATAGCCGAGGATGTTTATGTTAAAATTGGAAAGTTTATTTTCCGTAGACTTCGTCATTTCCGATTAGGAGTGTGACCCTAATTGTCCCATTATTTTAGGTCGACCCTTTTTATCGATAGATCGAGCCGTAATCGACGTTCACAGTGGTAAAATGACTATGACTTATGGGATGGATGAAATGGAGTTTTTCGCGAGTAGATCCCAAATTTCAAATGATCCTATCTAAACCGATGTTTCCAAAAATGATTTCAAAATGTTCACTTTAGCGGAAAACATGAGGCTTGAAGCATGTTTTGAAAGAATTAAAAAGAACGGTTTTAAAGATGAAGATTTTAATGATCGTGAATATGTTTAATTAATTCAAAAAGGTTTAAGGAAATGTATGAATCAAAAATCATGTTGGGATGTATTTGCCGAAACAAGTGAACAAACAATTCCTAAAGGATACGTTAGTGCCATCACGACAATGACTAATATGGACTCGTTTTCACCACCTTCGAAGGACCATGTCGTTGAGGCATCACTTCTAATTTCATTGAAGTGCCTCCATCACCTAGCCCAATATCCGTTGAGACTAAAGGTTTCATCGACACCGATCCTCTTATAATTGAAATTTCACCTAAGCATAGTCATTTGACTTGTAAGACCATGGTTGTGAGTTCTCGCATCCACACTTTCTTTGATAATGACGATGAGGACGATTTTTCCAAAATTGATCACATACTCAAAAATCCTCAAGATATATTTGATTCTCCCAAAAAGAATTCTTCGTGTGGTGAGTATGATGACGTTGAATTTGAGCCCGAGATTGAGGAAATTATTGAATGAGAGCCGGCTCTTTTACCCCCACTTCCACCTACAAGTGAGGTAGATTTTTCCAATATGAGGCCGAACTTGATGAGTTGGAACGACTTATTTTAAATGACGAACCATATCATGTGACCCAAAATCCCATTCTTGAGGAGTTACCTAATCAACACTCCTAAAAAAAGAATGACGTATAACACATTCGTGAGGATTTAACTTATCAACAATCCCCACGTAAGAATGATGGTTTCGTACTTGATCGTGATCTCTTCGAGAGAGTTTATAAAATCATTCACGAGGGGAACGAAAAACCTTGGTTTGACGAACCGATCTATGATGAAGAAATCGATGATATCGACGTTCTTGAGGATGACGTTTATGTAGACTGATGCGCCCGTTGTGGTTAAATTGAAACAAGTTTTAATTTATAAACACGAATTACCGGATTGACTAAAAACGCACGGGTAAGTATGAACCTTTCGTTTGTGTATATCTTTTATGTGTTAATACCGAGATCGTTCACGGGGATTTGGAAAACCTATGATCATTCAAAAATCTACTATAATCTTTTGATTGTAGCAAATTGTAAACAAATAATAACAAGTAAAAATGACAAGATTAACAATAATATTAAAGACAACACTTGGTAAAGACTAGTTTGGGCATCCGTTGTGGTATGATTGTGATGACACATTTAGCATATATATGATTATGATAATTTTATGGTTAATCTAATCTATTGTTTTCAAAAGCTTCAATCTTCATCAAGACTTTGGTTAAGGAAAACAAGCATTAGACTCAATCACTCAATTCACGACTTAATCCAATTTCAAATCATTTGATTCACGGTCGTTTAACGAATTTGCTAACACTTATAATTATGTTTCTTGATAATAAAAACTTCTTAAGAAATGATCAATACAAAAGATACCCTATCATAGACAAACCGGCTATGACTTGTTGATAGAAAATAACCCTTTCGACCTATGAAATCTTTACCAACAAATTAGCTTTGATAACAATTTTCACATGAAACATAAGTACCAATGGTTTATAGGAAAGCTTGAAATTGAAATAAACATAAATCACAATCACAACCACTACTTCATTCCACAAACATCATCCTACCAAGTGTAGAATGAGATTTAGCTACTCATAATGAACAATGAAATAAACTCAGAAATAATAGTCATACAAGTCATAATCAAGAGTCTTACAAAGTTAAAATATAGTGCTAATGATTAGGGTAATGATCCCTAAGAGTTTTGTGATGTTAACTTTGCTTTTCGGACTCCAAAAGTGACTTTTCTTGCACCACTTGCTCAAATCCGGGAATTGAGTTTTGGACAAGGTTGAGAGAGTTTATGAGATGGTATAATAACCAGAAGTGATGGTTATGAATGAGTAATGAAAGTGTTATGATGAGATATGAAAGTTGTGACCCCATGTGTCTTATTTATTGACAAAATTGAAGGCATGGAGTGAATGTTTGGCTTTGTGGCTAAAGCTTATGCTTGGAGCCAAAGGAAGTCTAGAAGCTTCATGTTTATTCATACATGATAAATAGAAGCCTCAAAGTTTCATGTATGTATAAAAAATTCTGCCAACACAAAACTAGGTGGAAACTTTGATTCTGCTGGTGACAACTTTCAGAAATGTTGGTGATAACTTGGATTCTGCTGGTGGCAACTTCCATGCTGAGTGGCTTGTATACTTCTTGAAAGCACATGTTCTTGCACCCTAAATATAGATCTTCAAAGGCTTGTAACTTGTACACGGGTCTTGAACTTTGACTAGGATTCTTCGTACTCGTACTAATCTTCACATTTGCATTGCTTTACACTTCATTCCTGCAAGTAGCTACACAAAGACTTGCAAACAAATTTTGGCACAAATATGCACAAAATCATTATAGAAATAACCAATATACATGTACAATAGTACGGATAATGCTTCCAGAAACATGTTGGATTTGGGCGTTATCAAATCCCCTCACACTTATGTTTTGCTTGCCCTTAAGCAAGAAGAAAGGAAAATTAAATCCAAAGGTACATGTATTTTATAAAAATTCGATTCAAGTCTACCAAGTACAAGTACAAGATAAAACTTATCGGCTTAAGTTTTTAAGGTTGAAAAATTTAGGTATAAAGTCAATACCCATAAAAGTCTAGAAAGTCTTTTATTTCTAACTATACTATACTAGCAACATATGAATTGAAGCAACATGTATCACGACTTAGCACATTGGCTAATAGATACCTTTTATTCCTTCTTTTTTCTTCAACTTCATAATATTATAGCTCATTGGCTATTTATTTGTGTTTTTGATTTTTTCTTTCTTTTTTTCTTTTTTTTTCTTTGGCTAAAACTCCTAGCCATGGATCAACATGCTTGTAAAGTTCAAGTTGTATTGACAAACATGGAGCTTGAAACTTTCTCCTATTTTTTTGGATTTTTCTTCTACTACTATATGAGACTTTGACTTGGGTAAGTTTGACAAAAAAATATATCTGAAATCTTCAAAAATTACCGACTGGATAATTTATTAATTATTTATATACATTTTGCTTGAAACTTTTTATTTACGAGGGCAAACAAGAACAAAAATTTTAAAATAGCACAAAATTATGGCAATTAAGCATCTTTTTTCTCTATTTCCCTACAACCCCCTCACACTTAAGTTTAGCATTGTCCTCAATGTGATGAAACTGAACAAAAGTATAGGGAATAAGAGAAAAACTAAAATCACGGGCATATCATGCTTCATAAAAAAAATACACAAGAGTCTTGTCTTCGCCTTCAACTTGCGGTACCTACAAAAAAGATAAAACACACAAAAATACAAAACACTCTATTTTAGTTTTTTATAGGTTGTTATAAAAGCGACACATGCTACACCCCCTCACACTTAAGAAAAACATTCGTTAAAAATTGTGGGGTGTAAGCATGAATTTATTTAAAAGGGAAAATCACACTTAAAAATGAAAATTTAAAACACATGGGTTACCTCCTGAGGAGCGCTTATTTTATTATTGAGTCATCATCCTGACTCATACTTCTTTTTAGTTTTCTTTATTTTCATCGAGCGGAAAGTGTTCACTCCACTCATCATGATATAGTTTAGCACGGTGTCCACTAACAATGAAGCTTCCTCCATTCTTGTCATATACTTCGACATAACCGGACGGGTAGCCATGTTTAACTACAAAAGGACCGTACCACTTTTGTTTAAGCTTTGGAGCTTTGAATTTATATCGCATATTAGACAAGAGAACCTTTTCACCTTTCTTGAATTCTTTTCGGATTCGAAGTTTCTTGTCATGATAAGCTTTGGTACGTGCTTTGTACAATTTAGAATTCTCATAGGCTTGGAGTCTTAATTCATCGAGTTTGTGCAATTGCAATAATCGGTTTTCTCCAGCGATTTTGAGATCGGGATTACAGCTTCTCAATGCCCAATAAGCAGGATGCTCAATTAAAGGGCAAATGGCTCGTTTTACCGTACAACAAACGATAAAGTGTTGTGCCAATTGGTGTTTTGTAAGCTGTTCGGAATACCCACAAAGCGTCGTCAAGTTTCTTTGACCAAATCGAAGGGTTGTCCTTAACCGTTTTTTCGAGTATTCGTTTTAAGGCTCTGTTGGTATTTTCAACTTGTCCGCTCGTTTGTGGATTATACGCAGTGGCAAAACGATGGGTGACTCCATAACGCTTTAAGATTTTCTCCATTTTTTGGTTACAAAAATAGGAACCTCGATCGCTAATTAAAGCTTTCGGCATTCCATAACGAGAGAAAAGGTTTTTTAGAAAGTTGATTACGGTTCATGCATCATTCGTGGGTAAAGCCTCGGCTTCTGCCCATTTGGACACGTAATCAATAGCGACTAAGATATAATCGAACTTATGGGATTTGGGAAAGGGTCCCATGAAATCAATTCCCATACGTCAAATATTTCGCTAACTTGGATGCTGTTTTGAGGCATCTCATCTTTTTGTGAGAGGCTATCAGTACGTTGGAAAGCATCACAATTTTCGACTAGAGTATGAGTTTCTTTAAAAACTGTTGGCCAATATAAACCAGCATCAAAGACCTTTTTTTGCGATGGTGGAAGGACCATAATATCCCCCAGTAGGTCCATGATGACATTCATCAAGGATGTTTCTTTTTTCCGCATCATAAACACATATCCTAGTCCTACCATCGGGGCATACCTTGAAAAGATAGGGATCTTCCCAGAAATAGTGTTTAAGATCAGAAAAGAATTTACGTCGTTGGTGATAGGTTAAACCTTTTCTTAGAATTCTTCCAACAAGGTAATTTGCAAAATCTGCAAACCACGGAGATTCATCCTTAGAGATTTTCATAAGAGTTTCATCTGGAAAATAATCATCGACATCTTCATCCCTTAACTCTTGCATGTTTGGATTTTCAAGTCGCGACAAATGACCGGCTCTGACGTTTTATGCTCCATTCTTATTTTGAATTTCAATATCAAATTCTTGGATTAGTAAAATCCATCTAATAAGCCGCGACTTAGCATCTTGTTTACAGAATAAGAATTTCAACGCGGAATGATCGGTGAATATAATCGTTTTTGACAACACGAGATAAGATCAAAATTTATCGAAAGCAAAAACTACGGCAAGTAGTTCTTTCTTGGTGATTGTGTAGCTAAGTTGCGCGCTATTTTGAGTTTTGCTCGCAAAGTGTATAGGACGGAAATGCTTTCCTTCGCGTTTTCCCAATACGGCTCCTACAACGAAATCGCTTGCATCACACATAAGTTCAAACGGACACGACCAATCCGGTGAAACCATGATTAGTGCATTCGTGAACTTGTCTTTAAGCTTGTCGAATGCCTTTCTGCATTCTTCGTCGAAATCAAAGACTATGTCTTTTTCGAGGAGTTTGGTCATCGGTCTAGCGATTTTGGAAAAGTCCTTTATAAATCGGCGGAAGAATCCCACATGACCTAGAAAACTTCTAACAGTTTTAACGTTATTAGGCGGTGGTAATTTGGATATCACTTCAATCTTGGCCTTGTCTACTTCCAATCCGGTTTCGGAGACTTTGTGTCCAAGCACACAACCGGTGGGAACACCACTGCTGGTAGCGGCTAGCCGAGAGAAGCAAGACCACTGGCTTAAGCCGGCGACAACCTTAACAAAGGCAGTGGAAACCAGTCAAGCTGGGTTGGCATTGTTAAGGGGTGTTTGGTTCGGACCGGTTCAAGGGGTTCCGGGTACGGTTCATGACATGTCTTAATTAGTTACATTTGTTCGGTTCATGACTAAAATATGTACAAGTATTTTATTTTTACAAGTATTTATTTTAACAAGATATTAATTTAATTAAACATGACATGTAATTAAATTAATAAAACCATGAACTTAGGTTAATTATTTTTATTTAATAATACATGTAATAACCTAAGTATTTAATTATTTAATTTAGACTATAGTATTTAATTAATTATTTAGACATGACATATAATTAATTAATAAACATGACTTAGGTTATTATTAATATAATAATAATACATGTTTTAACCTAAGTATTTTATACACTTTAATATAATTAAATCATGCTTATATCATTTAACCTATAGTTTATTTAATTAACGTGTTATGATTAATAAACTATACTATAATCACATGACTTAAGATATTTAATTTAGCTTAATTCTAAATATGGAAACTTTCTAATTCAGCAAAACTTACTATTTTTGGAAACTTTCTATTTTTTTGAAACTGATCTATTTTAAGAAGTTAATCTATTTTTGGAAACTTTCTATTTTTGGAAACTTTCTATTTTTGAAAACTTTCTATTTTAGGAAACCTGCTATTTTTTAGAAAGTTACTTATTATTACACAAGTATAATAATACAAGAAATACAAGAAATACTTAATCAGAATATAAAGAGTGCATGATAAACACATCATAACGTTAAAATCAGTAAAACAGGACATGAACAAATAAAACAAGCTAAGACACGATATAAAATCAGTTACGTACTCAGTAATCATAATACTTATAGACGTATACTATTTATGTAGCATTAGTGAGATCGAAGTAGGACTTCCTTTCGTTCGTCTTCTTTGTTCATTGGAAATAAGGTACGGATTTCCTGTCCCTTCAGTATGGACATTCTTTCCTTATTAGGATTTCCCGTTTGCAGCCAACTGTTTTCCCAGTATTTGTTTTATATGTTTTGTACTTATGTTAGAATAAGAACCTAAGCCATATACATGCATGACCAGTGTCACCTAGTTATGGAGGTACCATAACCATAACACTGGAGGCACCAGTGTTATGACTTCCCCACGGCGAAGTGATTGCTCGTGGCGTCCCTTTTCAGTTTTGGCCATTATATTATATTATCAGGTGGGGCGTATGGGTGCATCCTAGTTACATGTTTACTAGTATTATCAGAGTGAATGCGATGTGTGCCTTGCATCCTTCACTAGGAGTTGATCCCTCCTACCCAGACTATTTAATTAGAGGCAGCCCCTCTAATTGCATGACAAGGTCTCCCCTCCAAGTATTCATGCACGATGTAACCTCATGACCTATATGGGCTATTTGGCTAACTAAACAGATTTTCATAGAAACATAAGTCTTTTCAAACTATAAACCAGTTTTATGAACATGAATCCAGATTACTTAGAACTTAGAATATTCCGCTGCTATTAGTCTTATATGCTTACGTTATTCCATGGCATACTTGTATATACGTGCACTGAGCGTTATGCTCAGCCGTTTCCTTTCATGTTCCCAAAAGACAGGTACTCAAGGGCGCTCGTAGACTTTAAGCGTACGTGCATATGTATTGGAAGCTATATAGCCTTCTTTACTTTATGCATTTCATCATACATTTTGCTACTTATTTCTATTGAAATTGTTTAGTCCTTTTTCTTTACAGGACTTTCGTTTGTGTGTGATGAGCTTATACTTAAGGTACCGATGTTTGTTTCTGGTATTCCTTTTCATGGTCATTTAATGTTTTTAAGACATTTACCTTGTATGCTTTGATGACACGCCATAATCACGCGTGATATTCCATTTACCAATATGGGGTGTTACAATTATGGTATCTGAGCCAAGGCTTCGACCTATAGGCTCTCAAAACATGACATGTGATTAGTGGGTAGTCACTATGGTCTTTTGAGAAATGACAGTCGGTTTTCATGCATTCATTGTTTTCATGCATTCATGTTATATGTCATTGTCGCAGGTTTATGACTAAGTAATGGTTGGTACAAGACTGGCCCTATTTAGTCGCATGTGATTTTATCGAAACTTTTAACTTTAGGACTGACCCATCAGCGTCCCCTCGCCATGTCTTTTGTTTGGGTGAACTGACCATAGGCGTTCACTCTCGCGCATACAAAAGTTTTTATAAACTGCATCATGCATTCATGCACTGTTTTTTTCCTGCATAAAATTTTTCTCATGATTTATTGACATAAATTTTTTTTCATGTATATATTTTATGTTTTGATCAGTTTAATTATGTATTTTGTTTTATACTATCAGATGGTGAACACACTAAATTCTCAAGAGATGGTTGCAGCTGCCAATGTAGCTTTGCAAGCCATCCTTCCTCAAGACAACCACAATCCTCCACCACCACAAATCATCCCCATGGCGATGTGGGATAGGCTGACGAGGGAGGAATATGTGATTAGGTAGAGACCCGAGGAGAACAACAACGATTCAGGCAGCGTTTTCTTCTTTTGGTGGGTACTCTTGGCGCAGCAGCAGGTACTGATGAGGAGCATGCATGGCATTTTCGTTGGGATCTACGTACAACGGACGCCAATAACTTGGTGGGTGCTACCTTCAACACGGTGGCACAAGTTGTCGATGCAGCACGTAACCTGGAGATGCTGCAGGAAAAAGAGGAGTTCGGGGAAGCAGAGAGACCCAAGAAGAGGTATTTATTCGTCAATTAGCGGTGACCATTTCAATTCATTCAGTACTATTCAATAAATTATCCTACTCTTTAAACTGCATCTTTCAGGCAAAAGACTGGGGACTGGTCTAAACCGGCTACTCAACAACATCCTACTCAGCCCAAGTGTAATGGTCAGACTCAAGAACGTTCTGCTAGGGATAGGTGTGGCGGTAATGATAATTAATGTAACAATGCTGGAAACTCCAACAACAGCAGGTCCCTACATTTAACTCATTTCTTATGTTACATCTTGTAATTTATAATTATGACACATTAGAAATCTTCTACCAGGAATCATGGTAACGAGAGGGAGCAGGAACGAAGAAGTTCACAACCTAACCGTCCAGCTATCACTAGTATTACATCCTACATTTTCCGCATTGTCCTTTTGTACCTAGAAACCATGTCTCATGTATACGTTTCTGGACAGGCTCCCAGCCAGCACGGGCACCTGCTGGAGGGTATACTCACCCTCTCTACACTACCTGCAACCGTAGGCACCCAGGGCCATGTCGTCGCGACAGCGATGCTTGCTTCAAGTGTGGTCTTACTGGTTATCGCATGAAGGACTGCCACAAGGGCGAGATGGAGGGCACATCTTGACATGCTGATTCCAAGCCACCTCCTACTAGTGGAGGCGTTTACACGACTTCTCGCGATTAGGCCAACAAGTCTACAGGTACCATCACTGGAATCTTGTATATGTACGGTCAAGCTGCATGTGTTCTGTTTGACACGGGTGCTACTCACTCGGTCATTTCTATTACTTATGCCAAGAATAATAGGATATCCCCTATGCCTTTAGAGAATGTACTAAAAATTTCCACGCCTTTAAGAGACTATGTACGCATAACCCATGGGTATAAGAGCCTTCCCCTAGAGTTTGATGATAAGATTCGTCCTGTTGATGCACTTCCTTTGGATATGTGCGATTTTGACATGATATTGGGCATGGACTGGCTATCCAAACATCATGCCACCATAGACTGCCATACATATCGGGTCATCTTCGGTGATGTTAATGCACCAGAGTACATTCACAACAGTTTCATAACCGGAAGGTCTATACAAATAATTTCGAACTTGGAAGCACGTGCACTATTGTCACATGGTTGTGAGGGCTATCTTGCTACTGTTCATGATTTGGAGGCTGAATCTCCATCTATCCAGAATCATCCGATCGTGTCAAAATTCACAGACGTGTTTCCAGAAGAACTTCCGGGCATACCACCTGATCGTGAAGTGGAGTTTAATATTGAGCTCCTCCTAGGAGCTGATCCAATATCTAAGGCTCCTTATTGCATGGCTCCCATAGAGCTGATGGAACTGTTAGAACACGATTTCATTCGACCTAGTGCTTCTCCATGGGGCGCACGTATTCTGGTTTTAAAGAATAACGACGGCAGCATTCTTCTATGCATAGATTATCGCGAGCTTAACAAGATAACCATTAGGAATAGATATCTGATGCCAGTCATTGACGACTTGTTTGACCAACTCCAAGGGGCCAAACATTTCCCAAAGATGGATCTGAGGTCGGGCTATCAGCAGTTACGGGTTAGAAGGACATCGCCAAGACTGCTTTCCGTACACGCTATAGGCACTACGAATTCGTAGTCATGCCATTTGGCTTTACCAATGCTCCAGCTATCTTTATGGATCTGATGAACCGTATCTTCCATGAGTTCCAGTAAAAGTTCGTCATTGTATTCATTGACGACACTCCGATTTTCTCTAAGTCCAAGGAGGAACACGAAGACCATCTTCGTACAGTACTATAGATACTTCGCCAGAAGCAGCTGAATGCTAAATTCTCCAAGTGTGAGTTCTGGTTAGACAAGGTGGCGTTCCTAGGCCACATTGTATCAGTAGAAGGAATCACCATGGACCCAGCAAAGGTTGAGGTTATTACCAAGTGGCCAAGGCCGACATCAATGAATGAAGTTCGCAGTTTCTTTGGCTTAGCTAGTTACTATCGTAGGTTCGTAGAGAACTTTTCCCGTTTAGCACTACCATTGACCAAACTGATGCGGAAAGGGGAGAAATTCGTCTGGACTGAAGAAAGAGAGAAGAGCTTTGAAGACCTAAAGTAGAAGTTAGTATCTACACCGATTCTTACTCTCCCATGTTGGGAATAAATATAAGAGTGTTAGTTCCCCCTGCTAGTTGGTCATAGTTTCCCTGCTAGAGTAAGTTCGCCCTGATAAATAACAAAGGCAGGGGAATTAGTTCCCCTGGTGAAGTCAAAGACCCTGCTGCTAATGATAAACTTGGAAGAGATTATAACGCATTTCAGTTACTACTCCGAGATACTTTCTTAGTTTGTTAGTATTGATCTTGTACGTGAGTCATTGCACTATAAAAGGACTCACTAGGTTATCATGCAAGGTGTGTATTTCTCTGTTAGTTTTCATTTCATACTTTAAGGTTTTTGTAACCCTAATACCACTGTTGGGTATTCGTATATCTATGATATATTAAAGTTTAATGTTTGCTTTAAACATTTGTTCTTGTGCTAAACATTATATTCCATATCTTGTTTGGTTACTTTGTGTTGCAAAGCTTCTCTAGTGTTAGATTGAGTTTACTCTTTCTATGCTTATACAAGCTAAGGTTTAAGATTTGAGTTTGGGATCAACAAGTGGTATCAGAGCTTGTTGAGAAACTTTGATTAAACCAAGAACAAAACATCTCTCAAAACCAACATCAAACATGTCTTCAGATTCTCATTCATCTTCAACAAACAACAACTCTCTAAAACTACCCCCTTCTGGATCCTGAAAACTTTGAACTATGGGAGTTCAGAATTCAAACAATACCTTAAGATGGAACACTATGTTCTATGGGAGATCATAGAATTTGGTGATAAATTTACAAAAACTGTACAAGTTGAAGATAAGGATAAGGGAGAAGAAAAAGGTGAAAGCTCCAAAGGTGACAAGAAGAAGTCTGCTGCTCTAGCAGACAAAGAGATTCAGGCAAGAAGGCATGATGTCAGGACTCACAGCTCTTTGTTGTTGGCTTTACCTGATAGACATCAGTTAACGTTTAGAAAACATAAGACAGCTAAGGATCTCTGGGAAGCTATTGGGAAAACGTTTGGAGGAAATGAAGCCACTAAGAAGAAGAAGAAGAATCAGATGATCAACCAATTTGCTTCTTTTAAAGCAAATGGTGATGAATCAATTGGTTCCATCCATAACAGGCTTCAAGATCTGGTGGCACAACTAGAATTCTTTGACATAGAAGTGCCTGCTGAACAGATCAATGCAAGATTCCTTGACAGTCTTTAGAAGGAATGGTTTGTGTAAAAATCTATTTGGCAGAACAGAGATGACATTGATGATAAGAACATTTATGATATCTACAATAACTTGAAAGTCTTTAAGCCAGTAGTTAATGAAATGAAGTCATCAGGAACTATTCCCAGTAATTCAAGTGGATCTACTGATTTCCCTGCAAACATGGCATTTATATCTCACAGCAGTGGGATCTCTAAAAGTAGTGGGATTGAAGTTTCCCCCACTAACCATTCCCCTGCTGCAAGGTCTGGACCATCTTATGATGAAGAAAGACCTGCAACCTTCAGTCTTGATACTGCTTGTGCTTTCATAGCATCACAAGGATCTCAAGGATCTACTGTGTTACATTAAGATCTGATTCAAATCAACAAGCAAGGACTAGAGGAGATAGACATCAAGTGGAACATGGCTCTACTTAGCGTGAGAGCCAACAGATTTTATAGGAAGTATGGGAAGAAGATCTGCATCAATCCTTCTGATGTAGCTGGATTTGACAAAACAAAGGTAGAAGGATACTACTGTGGCAAGAAAGGTCATTTTTCTAAGGAATGCACAGGGCCAAAGAATGGAAGCAGCTATAGGAAGGAAAGCAGGGATGATGATTCTGGTGCTAAGGCTATGGTAGCCATGCAGGGGATAGATGGAGCAGGTGGATGGGATTGGAGTGCTATGACAGAGAGTGTTGAAAGAAATTAAGCATTAGTTGTTGAGAAAAATGAGGAAGATTTTGCTCTTATGGCCATGTCAAGCTCTAGTTCAGACAATGAGGTATATGATGATTCATATTGTACTAAAGCTTGTAGAAAACATACTGAGTCATTGAATGATCAAATAAGAAAGATAAAAGTTGATTATATTAATTGTGATAATGACCTTGATTACTACAAACGTGCTTTAGAACAGCTAGAGTCCACCATAAGAGAATATAAACAAAGAGAAAATGATTACACAGATCATATTGTCGTGTTAGAGAGAGATGCAAATGAAAACAGTGATTCCATTAAGGAATTAACTGCTGAACTAGAAGTCTTTAGATCTAATAAGAAGATAGATGAAGAAACTGTTAAATAATTTGGAAAAGCTTCTAAAGATTTAACTAAAGCAATTGAAATTAGACAGTCTCCTAGGGACAAAACAGGTTTTAGTGTAAAAAATAAGCATGCTACTATACCACCACCACGTGTTAATATACATGCACCATATCCTGGAAAAGATCTGTCTTGGACTGGTCTTTCTTGTTTCAAGAAGCAGGAAGATATTGAATTTGACTTAAATGCATACATACCTAATAATCTAGAAATAGAAGAACCACTAGTGAAAAACAATGCTGTTAGGGACTTTGAAAAGGAACAAATTTCTTTAATACAGTGTAAATAGATAACCCTGTTCTCTTTTCAAGATAAGGACTTTTTGGAATTGATTCAAGTTCTAAGAGTAGTTCACCCAAATCTAAATCTGGATCAAAGTCTTCTAAGTCTACTGTTAAATATGTTGGTATGTATAGGTATGTCAGAGGTAATCAGAGAAATTGGAATGACCAAAAGTCTCATCAACTAGGAGAGGACTTTGTGATAAACACCAAACCTTGTTTTACGTGTGGCAGTTTTGATCACACCTATCAAAACTGTCAGGCACTAATGGAAGTGGTGGCTGCAAATCATTTAAATGACATGCAACCAAAAGCCATACTTCTAAATGCAGGGGCAAAATCCTTTTCACCTTCCAAGTATGTTGCCCCTGCTTTGAGAAACAAGGTATCTGATAAATATGTAGTTCCTGCTCTAAGAAAGGTGAATGATGCATGTCCCAAGTCTAGCCCTTCCATAACCAAACTAGCACCCCATACTACATATAAATCTGTCTCTAGACCTTACCAGCACATCAACAGAGGCCAAAACAAAAGATGGATTCCCTCTGTTAAGCATAGGGATTCCCCTGCTAAGTCTAGGGTATCCCTTGCTAGCAAAGTTTTGCCCTATAGAAACATGGGCAGATGGGGAAAAGCTGTGAAAGCCTCAAATCGTTGGGTTTGGGTACCCAAAAGGGGTTGTAAAATCCGCATGCTTTTACCATGAATAGTACCCTTACGATAGTACGTACATGATAAGAACTTTCCTTTTATAACATGTTTACGTTTCACGAACAAGAATTACAAGTATTACGTACATGTTATAACACGATAAGTATTTATTACGTATTAACACACGATAATTACTTCAATAATAATTATAATCACGAATATACAAACATGAAATCATGAACGTAAATTAATCACGAGCTAATATTACGTATGTATGTATATTTATTACGAGCACGAATAAATATATTAAGTCATGAACGATTACTAATAAAATCACGTAAATTACGAACACGAGAACAAACTTATATTTTAGACACGAGAAAGGTTCGGGTTACCCTTATGTGGGCCCCTACCCGTGGCTACAACAAGAAACATGGGCCAAGCCCAGGTAAAATTTACTAACTAGGGAAAAAGGGAAAAAAACTTGTTTCATTAATCACAAAAAATTAGAAAACAAGAAAACCCTAGTTCTTCCTTTTGGTTTCTTTTAGCCGCCGGGTTTACATCACCACGAGGGTGATTCTGTTTGATTTTGGTCTTTGATTTATAGCAAGGATCATTCGTATGTTCATCCTCTTTGATTCACGTGATTGGTATAAACCCTAATCTCTTTTATTTTATGTTTTTGATTTCTTAATCACATAAAATCATGAATGTTTTTAATAAACTAATTAAAAACAAGTGTAAACATGTTGTATTAATCATGAGGTAAATCAATTAAGTGTTTAGGGGTGTTTGTTGTTTGGACGACGCCTAATCGAGCCCCAAGGGGGTCTCGGCTTGGCTTAAACTCACACCACTGAGACCTTAAGGTCTCGGTTTGTTGATGGTGGTGTCACGGCAGTAGCAAGGGCAAGAAACCCCGACCTAGGTCGGGGTATGGTGATGTTTACGGGTCTGGTTTATGGGTTTTAAACACGGGTCCGGTTCATATGTTTAGATTTAAAACACGGTCCGGTTCATGAGTTATTTTTTCAAGGTTTAATATTTTTACAAGTTATATTATTTTTACAAGATTTAAATTAAATGAATTAAAAGCATGAACATGATTAATTTAATTTAGATGACTTAGGTTATTAATTTTATTATTAACACATGAATTTTAACCTAAGTATTTTATATTTTAATTAGACTATATAATTAATTAATTATTAAAACCATGACTTATAATTAATTAATTTACATGACTGAGGTTATAGTATTTATAGATAATAATACATGTTTTAACCTACGTATTTATTTTACCTTTATTTAATTAAATCATGTTATATTTAATTAAATACTTTAACCTATAGTTTATTTAATTCACATGAAATAATTAATAAACTATACTATATAATCACATGACTTAGAATATTAATCATAAAACACTTAAGCTTATATAATTAGCTTAATTATCCCGCTTATATCTAATTATTGAAACTTTCTATTTTTAGAAACTTATTTATTTAAGTCAGCTAATCTATTTATGGAAACTTTCTATTTTTAGAAACTTATCTATTTTAAGCAGTAATTCTATTTTTGGAAACTTTATATTTTTGGAAACTTTCTATTTTTGGAAACTTTCTATTTTTGGAAACTTTCTATTTTTGGTAACTTTCTATTTTTAGAAACATTCTATTTTAGGAAACCTGCTATTTTTTAGAAAGTTACTTATTATTACACAACAAGTATAATAATACATGAAATACAAGTAATACTTAATCAGAATAGACAGAATATATGATAAACACAGTATAAAGCTTAAATCAGTAAAACATGACGTGAACATATAAAACAAGCTATGACGTGATATAAAAACAGTTACGTACTCAGTAATCAGATACTTATACACGTATGTATTTATGTAGCATTAGTGATACCGAAGTATGACTCTCTTCCGTTCGCCTTCTTCGTTCACTGGACATAAGGTACGGATTCTCCGTCCTTTCAGTATGGACATTCTTTCCTTATTAGGATTTCCCGTATGGAGCCAACTGTTTCCCCAGTATATGTTTTATATGTTTTGAATTGCTTATGTTTAATTAGAATACCTAAAGCCATATACATGCATGACCAGTTTCACCTAGTTATGGAGGTACCATAACCATAACACTCGAGGCACCAGTGTTATGACTTCACCATGGCGGAGTGATAGCTCGTGGCATCCCTTTCAGCTTTTGGCCATTTATTATATTATCAGGTGGGGTGTATGGATGCATCCTAGTTTACATGTTTTCATCAGATTATTCAGTGTGAATGTGGTGTATGCCTTGCATCCTTCACAAGGAGCTGATCCCTCCAACCCAAAACCAGTATATTAAATTAGAGGCAGCCCCTCTAATTTGCATGACGAGGTCACCCCTCCAAGTATTCATGCACGTTGATATTTCATGACCTATATTGGCTAATGGTAAAATATGTTAAACAGTTTTTACAAGATAAACATAAGGCTTTTCAAAGTATAAAACCAGTTTTACTAAGATATAACCAGGTTATTAATAAGTGTGAAAACACTTATCCTTTTACCACTTATTTCCAATAATTACGAAGACCAAAACGTGTGATTTATGTCGTAAAAGTCGGAATTATGCGTGGTTTGTGTTTTTATTGTGTTTTAGGACCAAAAGATGAAAAAGGAAGAAAACACGGGCTTTCACGGGCTTTTATCGAAGAAAACGGGAAAAGACGAAGTCAAAAGATCAAGAGTGCAAAAAGAACGGAAGTCCAAGGCCTATTCTGAAGATTTATCGAAGAAAAAGTCTAAAGACGGAAGTTTAATGAAGTCGAAGAACTCAAGTCTAAATTAAAGAAGAAAATTATCAAGACAAGTTCAAATCCCGCGACGACGTCGAGAAAAGACAAAGAAATAAATCGAGTCGAGAAGACGTACAAAAATAAAGAAGATGCAACACATGCACTCCTTCCATTTTCCCTATAAATACCCTCCTAATACACATTAGGAGGGTAGTTAGTCTTTAGTTTAAGTTTTTATTTTTCACTTTTCTTTCTAGCTTTTAGAGAGAGAAAGTTCTCCACTTTCTCTCACTAAGTTTTCATCTTTCTTTCTTTTAATCTATAAAGATTAAACCTTTGTATTGTTGATTTCATTAATCAAGTTAAGTTTAAGCTTTTAATCTTTCATCTCCTTCTACCTTTCTTTGATATTTAGATTAATTTTGGTGCGAATTTCATATGATCCGTGTTGTTCTTAATGTTTTCGTGCTTAAAAAGTTAATCTTTTTATGCTTACATAAGCTTTCATTCGATTGAGCTTTAAGTTCCTTGTGCTTATTGGCTTATTCGTTTCTTTTAGCTTATTTACTTTTAAAAGTTTTCTTAAAAAGTTTATCTTTTTAGGATTTGATTTAAAGGTTTGCTTATTTTATGTTTGGATAAGTTGTTGATTGTGCTTATTTAGTATATTTCACTTTTGATTCGTGGTAGTTTTGGGTATTAGCTTATTTATTATAGCTTATTGCCTAGCTTATTTCAAATCCCATATAAATCGGAAAGGGTCTAAACCCCTTTCCGATCGCAGCTTTCCGACCACCACCATCCCCCTCTTTCCGATTGTCAAATCGGAAAAGGGTTTTAGTTATTCCGATCGTGGGCATTGAGTGATATTCCGATTGAGTCTCGTACATATATTCCGATTAGGATGGTTTAGTATATTCCAATTTGACCCTTGTTTGCATATTCTGATTAGAGTTGTTTGTCCCAGTATTCCGATTTGGCATTCTTTGCATTCCGATCTGGATGCTTTAATTATTCCGACCTGTACTGCTTGTTAACATTCCGATTGTATGACCTTCAATGATATTCCGATTGTGGGTTTCATTATTCCGACGAGAGTATTAGTGATATTCCGATTTGGTCCGTTTCCAACATTCCGACTAGTGTTGCTTGTTTGCATTCCGACCACTTTCCGACCAACATTCTGATTAGTGTTAAATTTCTTGTTTTTACAAAGTTTTCAATTGTTAGCTTTATTAAGTGTTCAAGTATTGTCCTTAAGTTTTAGTTCGTTTATTTTTAATTCGTCATTGTAGTTTAATCTTTAAATCTTCTACTTTACTCAACGACATTTAAATTACTTGCTATTAGTTTAAAATAGATAAGCAACCAAACCATTTTCATTTCCACCAAGAACAATTGAGTCACACTTTCTACCAATAATCAATTTGAAGAGATTCGGACGATAAGATTTTATACTGAGCCAAAAGCTTTGTATTAAATGGCGCCGCTGCCGGCTCTTTTCGTTAAGATTAAAGGTTTTTAGTGAGAGACGAATTGGATTTTGGGATCCGTTCATCTTTGAACGTTATTTTCCTTGCTTTCAAAATTTCAAAACTCCTAAAAAATATAAAATCTTCAAAAATATAAAAAAATTGAAAAACCATAAAAACCAAAAATATTTCCTTTCTATTTTTCTAATCTTTTTGTAGGTGTGCATGCGTACTCGTGCTCGTAAGAAGAGAGTAGCTCAAGCCGAAGTCATTACTCAACCAATTGTCACCATGGACAATCAACCAATGATCGAGCTTTTGCAATCGCACGTAGAAGGCAACACCGATGCAATTGTTATCCCTGAGATTGGAGCCAACAACTTTGAACTCAAATCTGGATTTATACGAATGGTCTCTGCTCAACCCTTCTTGGGCCGCTCACTTGATGATCCTCATGACCACATTAAAAGTTTTCTTCAGCTTACCAATACGGTTAAGTACAATGGGGTATCACAAGAAGTGATTCGCTTGCAACTTTTTCCTTTCTCCTTAGAGGGACAAGCCCGTAATTGGCTTGATAAGGAACCGCCACAAAGTATCCTTACGTGGACGGATTTAGAGACCAACTTTATCAACTACTTTTTCCCACCCTCACGTACTACCGCTTTGCGGAATGAAATTATTACCTTTGAACAAAAGTACGGTGAGTCTATTAGTGAATCTTAGGACCGTTTTAAGGAACTTTTAAGAAAGTGTCCACAACATGGTTTAACAAAAGTACATCAAATCAATACTTTTTACAATGGTTTAAGCATGAATGACCAAGATTCACTAAATAGTGCCTCGGGGGGTAATATTTTGGTTAAATCTTCTAATGCTGCTTGGGATATTATTGAGAACAAATCTAGAGTACAAACTAAGAGTGTTAGAACTAATGTAGCAAGTGCTAGTACTAGTGATGCCGACAAAAGAATAGATAAGCTTACTTCGCTTGTGGAATCACTTGCTTTACAAACTGCCAACAATGCCAAACAATTCAATGCCCAAGCTAATGTTTTGAGCCATTCTTGTGATATATGCGGGGGATCTCACTCATACACCGATTGTCCTTCGACTCACGACAATCCGGAAAATGTGTATGCCGCCAACGGTACCTATGCTACAGGAGGCTATCAAGCACGTCCTCAAGGTGACCGAAACTTGCTCAGCTATCGCTCAAACAACTTTCTTTCACCTCCAGGTTTTCCCCCACAAAACCCAAACAACTTCAATCGCAACAATCAAAACCAACCACGTGCTGCAACTCCAAATCAATATCAAAACCAAAGAAACCCATATCCACCTCAAAGAAACAACCAAGTTTACCAACAACCTGCTTATCAACCACGCGCCTACCATGCTCCTCCTCTCAACCAACCAACAGCCTTACACCAAGATGTTGAAACCTACATGAGGACGAACGATGTGATCGTGCAAAATCTTCAGCGGGAAATGGACAACATGAAAGCAGATATGGTTAAGCAAGGGAATGATCTTCGAGCTGATATGGGAAACACTTTGGCAAGTCAAACGAATGACTTGAGGAATATGATGGCTAGTTTCTTCCCTAGTAATCAAGCCTCTGGATCGGGTTCTCTTCCGAGTAACACCATTGCTAATCCAAGAGGGGAGATGAAAGCAATCACCACTCACAGTGGAAAAGGTTTAAAGGAACCCGAGCTTCCTACACCTACACCGGTGATTGTGACAAAGGGAAACGAGTCTCTTTCTCCGAATCCTCCATCTTCTATTCCTCCAACTTCTACTTCTCCAATTCCACCACCTTCTACTTCTACCCCTCCACCACCCAAGGATGTGAGTGCAAATTCTATCCCAAAGCCTTCATCTCAACCCAGTATACCCTATCCTTCGAGGTTGAGGAAAGAGAAATTGAAGAACAAGGATGATATTCAGGTTTCGAACTTCCTTAAAATGTTCAAACAACTGAATTTCAATATATCCTTTGCTGAGGCTCTCGCTCACATGCCCAAATACGCTAAAATGTTTAAAGATCTTCTCAGTGATAAGGAGAAACTTCTCGATATTGCTTAGACCCAACTTAATGAGGACTGCTCCGCAGTGCTCTTAAGGAAATTGCACACCAAACTTGGTGATCCGGGTCGTTTCTTGATTCCTTGCAACTTCCCGGGAGTAGAGAATTGCATGGCCCTAGCCGATCTAGGTGCCAGTATTAACTTAATGCCATTAAGTGTTTGGAAGCAATTATCTCTCCCCGAGCTAGTCCCCATACGAATGACTTTGGAATTAGCTAACCGTACGGTTGCTTATCCAGTGGGGATAGCCAAAGACGTCTTCGTTGGTGCCGACAAATTCACCTTCCCGGCGGATTTTGTTGTCGTTGACTACGAGATGGATCCCCGTGTTCCATTAATCGTTGGACGTCCATTCCTGAGGACCGGTCGCACTCTCATTGATGTAGCCGCTGGCGAATTAATCATGAGAGTTGGTGACGATAAAATCGTCTTCAACATGGGTAAACTTTCTAAGCAGCCTTCGGAAAACGAGAGTGTTAATTTCATTGATGTTCTTGATGAGGCTTGTGAAGAACATTTCAAAGACGCTTGTAAAAGTGGTTCTTCTTCTCTACCCAATGTTGAGACCGTTGCCTCAATTGCTCCGTCATTGACTCATTTTGGAGAAAGTGACTTGGATGATTTTGAAGCTAGCTTGGGTCCTCTCGATCTTAAGTATGATGGTTCTCCCACCGATTGGGATGAAGACATTCGTACCATTGAGAAACTTCTCAATGAGGACCAAACTTCTACACCATCTCTTAAGGATATCTCTACCGATGAGCCGAAATTGACTACGCCGTCCATCCAAAATCCTCTAGATTTAGAGCTTAAGGATCTTCCGTCTCATCTCGAGTACGTTTTCCTTGAAGACAACAAGACGTTACCGGTCATCATCGCAAAGGACCTGAAAGATGAAGAAAAATCCCGACTTATCGCCGTGTTGAAGAATCACAAGAAAGCGATTGCTTGGAAGATCTCCGATATTCGTGGAATTGATCCTCACTTCTGCACACACAAAATTCTCATGGAGGACGACTTCAAACCCACTATTCAAAGCCAAAGAAGGGTGAATCCTAAGATCCATGACGTAATCAAAAAAGAGGTTATCAAACTTCTTGATGCGGGAATGATCTATCCTATCTCGGATTCACCGTGGGTTAGTCCCGTCCATTGTGTGCCTAATAAGGGCGGAATCACCGTTGTTCCCAATGAAAACAACGAGTTGATTCCTACTCGTCTCGTTACAGGGTGGAGAGTTTGTATAGACTACCGCAAACTCAATGATGCTACGAGAAAGGATCCTTCCTTTCATGGACCAAATGCTTGAACGTCTAGCGGGTAATGACTATTACTGCTTCTTAGACGGTTTCTCCGGGTATTTCCAAATTCCCATCGATCCCAAAGACCAAGAGAAAACCACATTCACTTGTCCCTACGGAACATTTGCTTACAAACGCATGCCTTTCGGTTTATGCAATGCTCCTGGGACATTCCAAAGGTGTATGATGGCTATCTTCCATGACATGGTTGAAGAAACTATGGAAGTCTTCATGGATGATTTCTCGGTTTATGGCGAGTCTTTCTCCGCTTGCCTTGCCAATTTAGAACGTATGCTTATGCGGTGTGAAGACACTCGCCTTGTTCTAAATTGGGAAAAATTTCATTTCATGGTAAAAGAGGGCATCGTGCTAGGACACAAAATATCCAAAGCCAGTCTTGAAGTGGACCGTGCTAATGTCGATGTTATTGCTAAATTGCCTCCACCTTCAACCGTGAAGGGTGTGAGAAGTTTCCTCGGTCATGCGGGCTTCTATCGTCGATTCATCCAAGATTTTTCTAAAATCGCTCGCCCGATTACTCACCTCTTGGAAAAAGATACTCCTTTCATCTTTTCCAAAGAGTGTCTTGAATCCTTCAATCTTATTAAGGATAAGCTAACTAAGGCACCGGTCTTGGTTACCCCTAATTGGGAGCTACCTTTTGAGTTGATGTGTGATGCTAGCGACTTTGCTATTAGAGCGGTTTTGGGCCAAAGAGTGAACAAACACTTCCAACCAATCCACTATGCTAGCAAGACAATGACAGGGGCTCAATTGCATTATACGACAACCAAAAAAGAGCTTTTAGTTGTTTTCTATGCTTTTGAAAAATTTCGCCCCTATCTTGTCCTTTCTACCACCATCGTGCATACCGATCATTCCGCGTTGAAGTACTTGATGACTAAGCAAGATTCTAAGCCAAGACTTCTTCGTTGGGTTTTGCTCCTTCAAGAATTCAACATTGAAATTCGTGACAAGAAGGGAGCCGAAAACCTAGCCGTGGATCATCTCAGTAGACTTGAGGGTCCTTATCAAGGGGATCATCCGAACAAAGAGATCAATGACTCTTTTCCCCTTGAGGCCTTAATGTCTATCAATTCTAATCTCGATGACACACCGTGGTTTGCGGACTTTGCAAACTACTTAGCGGGTGGGATTCTCAAGGAAGGGCTCACGTCCCAACAAAAGAAAAAGTTCTTTAAGGATATTGAACATTATTTCTGGGACGACCCTTACCTTTTCAAACAATGTGCGGATCTGATTATTTGTCGATGTATTGATGGGCTGGCAGCGGTACAAATCCTTGACGCTTGCCATAAAGGACCCACCGGTGGTTACTTTGGTCCTAATTACACCGCAAAGAAAGTATTCGACTCTGGATTCTATTGGCCCACCATCTATCGTGACGTTCATGATATGTTTAAACATTGTGATGCTTGCCAAAGACAAGGCATGATCACACATAAAGATGAGATGCCTCAAAATTTCATACAAGAATGTGAAATCTTTGATGTATGGGGCATCGACTTTATGGGGCCATTTCCATCATCTAAAGGGAACAAGTACATCCTCGTCGCAGTTGACTACGTTTCTAAATGGGTTGAAGCTAAGTCTCTCCTAACGAACGATGCGAGGGTGGTTGTGAACTTTTTGAAGCAGCTCTTTTCTCGATTCGGCGTTCCTCGTGCTATTATCAGTGACCGCGGGACTCATTTTTGCAACGATCAATTTGCAAGAGTCATAGCTAAGTATGGTGTCAATCACCGTCTTTCCACCGCCTATCATCCCCAAACCAATGGGCAAGCCGAGATATCCAACCGTGGATTGAAGCGAATTCTGGAGCGTACTGTGGGAGAGCATCACGCCGCGTGGGCCGATAAGTTAGATGATGCTCTGTGGGCTTTCCGTACTGCTTATAAGACCCCGATCGGTTGTACGCCTTATCGTCTTGTGTACGGGAAAGCTTGCCACCTCCCTATCGAGCTGGAACACAAGGCGTACTGGGCCTTGAAGTGGGCTAACATCGACATCAACAAAGCCGGTGATCTCCGCAAGATTCAACTCAACGAGCTCAACGAACTGAGGAATGAAGCTTACGAGAACTCGTTGATCTACAAGGAGAAGACCAAGATCATTCATGACGCAAGGATTAAGAACCGCGAGTTCCACGTTGGTGATCAAGTTCTACTTTTTAACTCTCGGTTGAAGATCTTCTCTGGCAAGTTGAAGAGCCGCTGGCCTGGTCAGCGTTTGAAGCTGTACTTTGGTGAGGACATCTCCCATGAGATGATTCCATCCCTCACCACATTTCCCATGAAATAAATTTGGGTCGAGTCAGGCTCGTGACTCGGTGAACAAAAACAAGCGCTTCTCGGGAGGCAACCCGTGATCTATCCTTTACTGCTTTCATAATAAGTGTAGGGGGAGCCCCGTATGTGTTTGTTGTCTTGTTTCTTGTGCTGTGCAGGGATGAAAGCTTCAACGATCCACTCTTGATGACTTTTGACGAACCGTGATACCGTGTTCCCATCCTCCCGGTCCTATCCTAAACTCTTGTGATTCAATATTTCATATCTTATATGTTCACATTGAATTCACTATAGTTGTCCTTTCCTTAGCAAGATTTAAACAAAGTGCACAATGTCTTAAGTGTAGGGGAGTTTACTCCCACATGCTTAAACATTGAGGACAATGTTTATATTAAGTGTAGGGGGACTTCTATCGAAGTAAGTGGTCTTTTCCTTGCATTTGTCCTCATTTTAACCGGAAAATTTTATTTTTTGACATTTTTCAAAATTTTTAATCTATTTTGGCCTAAGTTGTATAGTTGTATTTTCCTTTGCTATGTGTATTTTCTTTCCTTGCTAGAATTAATTTTCAATAAAGTGGTTTTAAATTTTTCTTAGTCGTGAACATTTTGACTCAACCCGAGTTTACTTATCTAAGTTTACTCTAGCTAGTATCCTTAACGTGTTTAAGTCACGTTTTGCTAGGCTTTTATATAGGGAGCTAAAAAACGCGAAAGTCTTAACTCTCACGGGTTAAGAACAAGAACTTTTCGCAAGTTCCTATAATTGATCCTAGAGAGTCGTTTATCAAGGGAACTTTAAAATGCGATTTCTAAAGTTGAAAAAGTCTAAGAATTTGCAAGATCCTATAGGCGACTCGAAAACCCAAAACTTTGATTTAATAGGCTAAGCATCCACGAGTCTCATTCCTTGAGATTTTAAAATGTGGAGAACGAGAGATGATAGAGTCAATTATAAGTTTGGTATTCTCTCGTGAATTTATGTGAGTTAATTATAAGCCTATTCTCCCTGCGCTTGTTAATAGATTTATCTGCAATAAATAAGGTTGTACGATTTAAAAGGTTACTTACCTTCTAGCCCAAGATCGTTTAAAAGTTGCTCGGTACGGATTAGAGTTCAAAGCCAAGGCATAACTTATTGAAGCGGGATGCGAAGATTGGCGAGTCCGAAAAGGCCCTAACAAGGCATGAGGGTTACATTTTGTTGCTAAAGATCCAAAAGTGATGTGAAGAATCATTTATCGAAAATCAATATGAAGGATCGAGACACACGACGAAAAGCAAATACTCCCCTAAAGATCATGAAGAATTCTATCCAAAAAGGCCCTAACAAGGTATGAGGATAAATAGATCCAAGTCCTAAAAGGAGGCGGATCGTTTTATATCAAAGTCCAAAATAAAGATTAGAGAAAAATGAAGAAGTCGGGGTCCAAATATGAAGAATCTCTCAAAATTTCAAGTGAAGAAATTCCTATTATGAAGAGAAGACCATAATTTCATGAACGTCTCTCAAGGTTTGAAGTATGAAGTCGCTGCCAAATATCGGTCCGAGAAAGGTCTCAAATCGTGAAGCGAGTTATGCCAAGATATGAATTTTATGAGGTCCCGAGAAGCAGTTTTAAAAGATTTTGTCCTTTAGCTAACTATTGATTAAATCGTTCACTTTATTTTCGGCCTAACTAACTATCGAAATAAGTCAAACAATGCATCCGCGTGATCATTCAAGACAAAAATAAAATATAAGAGATACACCTAGGAATAAGGGAGTCTAAGTGAATAATTGGCCCACATGAGTTCGTGTTAGTTTACTAACTTATAATAACAATGATATCGTTTTTAAGCTTGGTATGGGGAACGTGAAACTTGAGGATGATAAACGTTCATGGCTGCCAAAACTCAATGTAAGTCTTTAATTTCTTTACTTGTTTTTATCTTTTTATGTTTAGTATTTAATAAAGGCCAAGGAGGGTTATTTATGATGGAAAATGTAAACCATGCTTTAAAATTAATGCATTGCATGAGGGCATTGCAATGGTCAAGTGTAGGGGATTTAATAAGTGTGAAAACACTTATCCTTTTACCACTTATTTCCAATAATAACAAGACCAAAACGTGTGATTTATGTCGTAAAAGTCGGAATTATGCGTGGTTTGTGTTTTTATTGTGTTTTAGGACCAAAAGATGAAAAAGGAAGAAAACACGGGCTTTCACGGGCTTTTATCGAAGAAAACGGGAAAAGACGAAGTCAAAAGATCAAGAGTGCAAAAAGAACGGAAGTCCAAGGCCTATTCTGAAGATTTATCGAAGAAAAAGTCTAAAGACGGAAGTTTAATGAAGTCGAAGAACTCAAGTCTAAATTAAAGAAGAAAATTATCAAGACAAGTTCAAATCCCGAGACGACGTCGAGAAAAGACAAAGAATTAAATCGAGTCGAGAAGACGTAAAGAAAGAAAGAAGATGCAACACATGCACTCCTTCCATTTTCCCTATACATACCCTCTTAATACACATTAGGAGGTTAGTTAGTCTTTAGTTTAAGTTTTTCAATTTTCACTTTTCTTTCTAGTTTTTAGAGAGAGAAAGTTCTCCACTTTCTCTCACTAAGTTTTCATCTTTCTTTCTTTTAATCTATAAAGATTAAACATTTGTATTGTTGATTTCATTAATCAAGTTAAGTTTAAGCTTTTAATCTTTCATCTCCTTCTACCTTTCTTTGATATTTAGATTAATTTTGGTGCGAATTTCATATGATCCGTGTTGTTCTTAATGATTTCGTGCTTAAAAAGTTAATCTTTTTATGCTTACATAAGCTTTCATTCGATTGAGCTTTAAGTTCCTTGTGCTTATTTGCTTATTCGTTTCTTTTAGATTATTTACTTTTAAAAGTTTTCTTAAAAAGTTCATCTTTTTATGATTTGATTTAAAGGTTTGCTTATTTTATGTTTGGATAAGTTGTTGATTGTGCTTATGTAGTATATTTCACTTTTGATTCGTGGTAGTTTTGGGTATTAGCTTATTTATAATAGCTTATTACCTAGCTTATTTCGAATCCCATATAAATCGGAAAGGGTCTAAACCCCTTTCCGATCGCAGCTTTCCGACCACCACCATCCCCCTCTTTCCGATTGTCAAATCGGAAAAGGGTTTTAGTTATTCCGATCGTGGGCATTGAGTGATATTCCGATTGAGTCTCGTTCATATATTCCGATTAGGATGGTTTAGTATATTCCGATTTGACCCTTGTTTGCATATATACCGATTAGAGTTGTTTGTCCCAGTATTCCGATTTGGCAGTCTTTGCATTCCGATCTGGATGCTTTAATTATTCCGACCTGAACTGCTTGTTAACATTCCGATTGTATGACCTTCAATGATATTCCGATTGTGGGTTTCATTATTCCGACGAGAGTATTAGTGATATTCCGATTTGGTCCGTTTCCAACATTCCGACCAGTGTTGCTTGTTTGCATTCCGACCACTTTCCGACCAACATTCTGATTAGTGTTAAATTTCTTGTTTTTACAAAGTTTTCAATTGTTAGCTTTATTAAGTGTTCAAGTATTGTCCTTCAGTTTTAATTCGTTTATTTTTAATTCGTCATTTTTAGTTTAATCTTTAAATCTTCTACTTTACTCAACGACATTTAAATTACTTGCTATTAGTTTAAAATAGATAAGCAACCAAACCATTTTCATTTCCACCAAGAACAATTGAGTCGCACTTTCTACCAATAATCAATTCGAAGAGATTCGGACGATAAGATTTTATACTGAGCCAAAAGCTTTGTATTAGTTATCCAGGACTTAGTTTCTTCCGCTGTTTCAGGTTTATATGCTTATACGATTCATGTTATTCTTGTATATCCTTGCACTGAGCGTATTGCTCAGCCGTTTTCCTTTTCATGTTCCCAAAACGGCAGGTACTCAGGGACGCTCATAGACTTTAAGCGTACGTGCATATGGACTGGAAGCTTTCTAGCCTTCTTTACTTTATGTATTTATCTATAATTTGATACTTAGTTTGCATGGACATTGTTTAGTCCTTTCATTTATAGTACTTATGTTTGTGTCTCATGAGTTTCTACTTTTGGGATACCGATGTTTGATTTTGGTATTTCCTCTATGGTCATGTAATGTTTAGACATTTATCCTTGTATTCTTTGATGACACGCCATAATCACGCGTGACAGTCCATTTATCAAAATAGGGTGCTACAGTTATGGTATCAGAGCCAAGGCTTCGACCTGTAGGCTCTCAAAACATGACCTGTGATTAGTGGGTAGTCACTATGGTCTTCCTAGAACTGACAGTCGGTTTTCATGCATTCATCATTTTCATGCATACATACATATGTCATTGTCGCAGGTTTATGACTAAGTAATGGTTGGTACAAGACTGGCCCTATTTAGTCGCATGTGTTTTATCAAAACTTTTAAATTTGGGACCGACCCATAGGCGTCCCCCCGCCATGTCTTTTTTTTGAGTTAACTGACCATAGGCGTTCAATCTCGTGCATACAAAAATTTTCATAAGACTGTATCATGCATTCATGTACAAATTTTCCTTCATAAAATTTTTCTCATGATTTATTGGTATAATTTTTTTTCATGCATATAGTTTATGTTTTAATCAATTTTATCATGTACTTTATGTCATACCGTCAGATGGCAAACACAAACAATATCCGGGAGATGGTTGCAACTGCCAATGCAGATTTGTAAGACATCCTTCATCAGAACGACAACTATCCTCCCCTGCCTATAATTTTCCCCAAGGAAGGAAGGAATAGGCTCATGAGAGAGTACTACACCATTAGTCAGCGACCTGAGGAAAACAACAATGACTTCATGCAGCGTTTCCTTCGATTCGCTAGTGTCCTGAGAGCAGCTGCGGGCACCACTGAAGAGCAGGCACAACATTTTCGTTGGGCCCTTTCTCCAATGATTTCCAATAACTTAGAAGGTGCTCCGTTGGATACGGTAGCACAAGTGGCCGATGCAGTACGTAAGCTAGAGATGTTGCAGGAGAGAGATGAGTCCGGGGAAGCAGAGAGACCCGCTAAGAGGTAAACATTCGTATTCAAGCGGTGGCCAATCCATATTCTTTCAGTATATGTCAATATTTCATCTCTTTAAATTGTATCTTCCAGGCAGAAGACTGGGGACCGGTCTCAGCCGGCTACTCAGCAACAGCCTAATCAGCCCAAGGGAAACGGTCAGACTAACGGTCGTTCTGCTGCGGATAGGCGTGGTTGTAATGATAGTTACCGTAACAACGCTGGACACTCCAACAGCAACAGGTCCTTATACTTACGCATTTTCTTATAATTACATGATATAGTTCTTAGTTCTGACACATTGGTAAATCTTCTAGCAGGAACCATGGTAATGGTAGGGACCAGAACCAGAGAGGTTCGCAGCCTAACCGTCCAGCTATCACTGGTATTCAATCTTACGATTATCCGCATTGTCCTTTGTACCCTATTATCATGTCTCACGTATAATGTTTTATCAGGTTCTCATCTAGTCAGGACACCTGCTGGAGGATATACTCATCCTCTTTTCTCTACTTGCCAGCGTAGGCACCCAGGGCCATGTCGCCGCGACGGTGACGCATGCTTCAAGTGTGGTCTTCCTGGCCATTGCATGAAGGACTGCCGTAAGGGCGAGATGGAGGGCACATCGAGACATGCTGATACCAAGCCACATCCTACTACTGGACGCGTTTACATGACATCTCGCGATCAGGCCAACAAGTCTACATGTACCATCACTAGAATCTTGTATATGTATGGTCAAGCTGCATGTGTTCTGTTTGATACGGGTGCTACTCAGTCGGTCATTTCTACTGCGTATGCCAATAATGTTAGGGTACTCCCCATGCCACTAGAGAATAGACTCAGTATTTCCACGCCCTTGAGAGACTCCGTACTTATAACCCATGTGTACAAGAGCCTTCCCCTAGAGTTTGACGACAAGGTTCGTCCTGTTGACGCACTTCCGCTGGACATGAATGATTTTGACATGATTTTGGGCATGGATTGGCTATCCAAGCATCATGCTACCATTCACTGCCATTCATATTGAGTCATTTTCGGTGATGTTAATGCGCCAGAGTACATTCATAAGGGGTTCGTACCCGGCAGGTCTGTACAAATCATATCAACCCTGCAAGCACGTGCACTACTGTCACATGGGTGCGAGGTCTATCTAGCTACTGTTCATGACATGCACACTGAATCCCCATCAATTCAGGATCAACCGATAGTGTCAGAATTTCTAGATGTATTTCTAGAAGAACTTCCGAGCATACCACCTGCACGTGAAGTGGAATTTAATATCGAGCTCATCCCAGGAGTTGAGCCGATTTCCAAGGCTTCTTATCGTATGGCTCCCATAGAGTTAAAGGAGCTGAAGGATCAACTCCAAGGTTTCATTCGACCGAGCGCATCTCCATGGGGCGCACCGGTCTTATTTGTTAAGAAGAAGGACGGCAGTATGCGTCTTTGCATGGACTATCCCGAGCTAAACAAGATTACCATCAGGAATAGGTATCCACTGCCACGTATAGACGATCTGTTTGACCATCTCCATGGGGCCAAACATTTTTCCAAGATTGATCTAAGGTCTGGCTATCATCAGCTACGAGTTAAGGAGCACGACATCACCAAGACTGCTTTCCATACACGCTATGGACACTACGAATTTGTAGTCATGACATTTGGCCTTACCAATGCTCCAGCAGTGTTCAAGGATTTGATGAACATAATCTTCCATGAATTTCTGGAGAAGTTTGTCATTATCTTCATCGATGACATACAAATTTTCTCTAAGTCCAAGGAGGAACACGAAGACCATCTTCGTACAGTACTACAGATTCTTCGCCAGAAGTAGCTGTATGCTAAATTCTCCAAGTGTGAGTTCTGGTTAGACAAGGTGGCATTCTTAGGTCACATTGTATCAGCAGAAGGAATCACGATGGATCCAGCGAAGGTTCAGGCTATTACCAAATGGCCAAGGCCGACATCAGCGACTGAAGTTCGCAGCTTCCTATGCTTAGCTGGTTATTACCGTAGGTTCGTGGAGAAATTTGCCCGCCTAGCAGTACCATTGACCAAACTAATGCGGAAAAGGGAGAAATTCGTCTGGGCTGAAGAACGAGAGAAGAGCTTTGAAGACCTGAAGCTGAAGTTAGTATCTGCACCTATTCTTACTCTCCCATCTCGAACAGGTTGATTTCAAATCTACAGTGATGCATCGGGGAAGGGACTTGGCTGTGTTCTCATGCAACATGGGAAAGTGATCGCGTACGCTTCACGACAGCTTAAGCCTTATGAGGAAAATTACCCTACGCATGACTTGGAACTTGCAGCAGTCGTGTTTGCATTGAAGATATGGAGGCACTACTTATATGGTGAATCATGTGACATTTTCACGGACTACAAGAGCTTGAAGTATATCTTCACTCAGCGTGAATTGAACATGAGACAGAGGAGATGGTTAGAGCTGTTGAAGGATTATGACATTAATTTACAGTATCATCTCGGCAAGGCGAATGTAGTGGCAGATGCACTTAGCAAAATGTCCGGAATGATCAACGGCATTGAGATTGAGGAGGAAATCATAAGAGACTTGGAGCGACTAGACATATAGATCATAGTACGTGGACAACACGGTTACTGGGCTAATATTAGAGTAGAACCCGAGTTACTCTCTCAGATCAAGGAAGCTCAGAAAGATGATGGAGAAATCTGGGCGATAATTCAGAATTTGGAGAAGCAGACAGAATTTCGAGTAGATGCAGATGCTATCTTGTGGCAGGGCACGAGACTTTGTGTTCCTGATGATCAAGAAATCCGGGAAGCCTTGTTAGCTGAGGCTCATAGCTCCCCATTCCCTATACATCCTGGTTCGACCAAGATGTACCATGACATCAAGCAGTACTTTTGGTAGAGTGGTATGAAACAGGATGTTGCCACTTACGTCTCCAAATGTCTTACTTGCCAGCAGGTTAAGATCGAGCATCAGCGATCTGGCGGTCTTCTTCAACCGTTAGATATTCCAGAGTGAAGTGGGAAAAAATCACCATGGATTTTGTTACTGGTCTTCCGCCAACCAAGAGGAAGCACGATGCAATCTGGGTTATCGTAGATCGACTAACCAAATCAGCTCATTTCTTACCGATCCGCAAGGAAGATTCGGTTAGTAAACTCGCTGATACTTATAGAAGGGAGATCATGAGACTCCACGGTGCTCCATCCAGCATCGTCTCAGACAGAGATCCTTGATTCACTTCGCGATTCTTGAGATGTCTGCAGAAATCTTGGGGTACACAACTTAAGCTTAGCACGGCTTTTCATCCTCAAACAGACGGGAAATCAGAGCGAACAATTCAGACATTAGAAGACATGTTGAGGTCATGTGCGTTGGAATGGACGGGTGATTGGGACGGTTATATCTGTTTGGTGGAGTTTGCATACGAAAACAGTTGGCACGCAAGTATCAAGTGTGCTCCTTTCGAGATGTTGTATGGCAGGAAGTGTCACGCCCCAATCTGCTGGGATCAGGTTGGCGAGCGAACACTTGAAGGACCAGAAATCCTCGAGCTGACTAATGAGAAGGCCGTAGTAGCTAAGCAGAAACTGCAAGAAGCACGGTCACGTCAGAAGAGCTACGCAGACAAGCATCGTAGGGACTTACATTTTAACGTAGAAGATCACGTTTTCCTTAAGGTTTCGCCGGCACGTTGTGTTAGACGTTTTGGAATTAAAGGGAAGCTCAGTCCTCGATTCATCAGACCGTTTGATATCATTGAACGAGTCGGTGAAGTATCTTACCGTTTAGCGTTACCTCCGCAGCTTTCTCATGTACACAATGTTTTCCATGTGTCCTTACTCAGAGGGTACCAATATCATCCCCTTCACATGGTTCAGTATCCACTAGAGCAGATTCGTGAAGATCTCACCTTCATAGAAGAACCCGAACGAGTTCTTGACAGACAAGAACGAGTCATGAGAAGGAAGACGATTCCGTTCGTCAAAATCCTTTGGAGGGATCATACCGAGCGGAAAGCCACTTGGGAAACAGAGGAGTCTATCTGGGCTTCTTACCCTCATTTCATATTTTAAATTCGGGTATGTTCTTCTTTTCCAGTTTACTTTATCTATAATTCGGGGACGAATTATTCTTTTTAGGGGGGAAGAGTTGTAAAACCCGCATGCTTTCACCATGAATAGTACCCTTATGATACTACGTACATGATTAGAACTTTCTTTTAATAACATGTCTACGTTTCACGAACAAGAATTACAAGTATTACGTAGGTGTTATAACACGATAAGTATTTATTACGTATTAACACACGATAATTATTTCAATAATAATTATAATCACGAACATACGAACATGAAATCATGAACGTAAATTAATCACGAGCTAATATTTCGTATGTATGTATATTTATTATGAGCACGAATAAATATATTAAGTCACGAACGATTACTAATAATATCACGTAAAATACGAAGACGAGAACACACCTATATTTTAGACACGAGAAAGGTTCGGGTTACCCTTATGTGGGCCCCTACCCGCGGCTACAACATGAAACATGGGCCAAGCCCAAGTAAAATTTACTAACTAGGGAAAAAGGGAAAAAACATGTTTCATTAATCACAAAAATTTAGAAAACAAGAAAACCTTAGTTCTTCCTTTTGGTTTCTTTTGGCCGTCGGGTTTACATCACCACAAGGGTGATTCGGTTTGATTTTGGTCTTTGATTTATTGCAAGGATCATTCGTGTGTTCATCCTCTTTGATTTACGTGATTGGTATAAACCCTAATCTCTTTTGTTTTATGTTTTTGATTTCTTAATCATATAAAATCATCAATGTTTTTAATAAACTAATTAAAAACAAGTGTAAACATGTTGTATTAATCATGGGGTAAATCAATTAAGTGTTTAGGGGTGTTTGTTGTTTGGCCGACGCCTAACCGAGCCCCAAGGGGGTCTCAGCTTGGCTTAAACTCACACCACCGAGACCTTAAGGTCTCGGTTTGGTGATGGTGGTGTCACGGCAGCAGCAAGGGCAAGAAACCCCGACCTAGGTTGGGGTATGGTGATGTTTACGGGTCCGGTTCATGGGTTTTAAACACGGGTCCGATTCACATGTTTAGATTTAAAACACGGTCCGGTTCATGAGTTATTTTTTCAAGGCTTAATATTTTTACAAGTTATATTATTTTTACAAGATTTAAATTAAATTAATTAAAAGCATGAACATGATTAATTTAATTTACATGGCTTAGGTTATTAATTTTATTATTAACACATGAATTTTAACCTAAGTATTTTATCTTTTCATTAGACTATATAATTAATTAATTATTAAAACCATGACTTATAATTAATTAATTTACATGACTTAGGTTATATTATTTATAGATAATAATACATGTTTTAACGTAAGTATTTATTTTACATTTATTTAACTAAATCATGTTATATTTAATTAAATACTTTAACATATAGTTTATTTAATTCACATGAAATAATTAATAAACTATACTATATAATCACATGACTTAGAATATTAATCAGAAAATACTTAAGCTTATATAATTAGCTTAATTATCCAGCTTATATCTAATTATGGAAACTTTCTATTTTTAGAAACTTATTTATTTAAGGCAACTAATCTATTTATGGAAACTTTCTATTTTTAGAAACTTATCTATTTTAAGCAGTAATTCTATTTTTGGAAACTTTCAATTTTTGGAAACTTTCTATTTTTGGTAACTTTCTATTTTTGGAAACTTTCTATTTTAGGAACCTGCATTTTTTAGAAAGTTACTTATTATTACACAACTAGTATAATAATATATGAAATACAAGTAATACTTAATCAGAATAGACAGAATATATGATAAACACGGTATAAAGCTTAAATCCGTAAAACATGACATGAACATATAAAACAAGCTAAGACATGATTTAAAAACAGTTACGTACTCAGTAATCAGATACTTATACACGTATGTATTTATGTAGCATTAGTGATACCGAACTATGACTCTCTTCCGTTCGTCTTCTTCGTTCACTGGACATAAGGTACGCATTCTCCGTCCTTTCAGTATGGACATTCTTTCCTTATTAGGATTTCCCGTATGCAGCCAACTGTTTTCTCCAATATATATTTTATATGTTTTTGAATTGCTTATGTTTAATTAGAATACCTAAAACCATATACATGCATGACCAGTTTCACCTAGTTATGGAGGTACCATAACCATAACACTGGAGGCACCAGTGTTATGACTTCACCACGGCGGAGTGATAGCTCGTGGCGTCCCTTTCAGTTTTTGGCCATTTATTTTATTATCAGGTGGGGCGTATGCGTGCATCCTAGTTTACATGTTTTTAGCAGATTATTCAATGTGAATGTGGTGTGTGCCTTGCATCCTTCACAAGGATCTGATCCCTCCTACCTAAAACCAGTATATTAAATTAGATGCAGCCCCTCTAATTTGCATGACGAGGTCACCCCTCCAAGTATTCATGCACGTTGATATTTCATGACCTATATTGGCTATGGTAAAATATGTTAAATAGTTTTTACTTGATAAACATAAGGCTTTTCAAACTATAAAACCAGTTTTCCTAAGATATAACCAGGTTATCCAGGACTTAGTTTCATCCGCTTTTTCATGTTTATATGCTTATACGATTCATGATATTCTTGTATATCCGTGCACTGAGCGTATTGCTCAGCCGTTTTCCTTTTCATGTTCCCAAAACGGCAGGTACTCAGGGACGCTCGTAGATTTTAAGCGTTCGTGCATATGGACTAGAAGCTTTCTAGCCTTCTTTACTTTATGCATTTATCTATACTTTGATACTCATTTCCATGGACATTGTTTAGTGCTTTCATTTACAGTGCTTATGTTTGTGTGTTATGAGTTTCTACTTTTGGGATACCGATGTTTGATTCCGGTATTTCCTCTATGGTCATGTAATGTTTAGACATTTATCCTTGTATGCTTTGATGACACGTCATAAACACGCGTGACATTCCATTTATCAAAATGGGGTGTTACAGGGGTACTCAATCCAATGGTGTATCTCTAGTCTTTGAAAAACTATCTTATACTTATACACGAGGTAGATCCAAGTCTGTAATGGCTTGGGTCCCCAAGAGAAACTAAATTGTTCGTCTCTTTGAAGGTGACAAAGCAGACCAGGAATGATAAAGTCTATTGGGATAATGGATGCTCAAGGAGCATGACTGGACATAAGTCTTATCTGTCTAACTTTGTTCCCCTACATGACAATGATGGTGTTTCTTTTGGAGATGGACATGGTACAATCACAGGAAAAGGAACTATTGTCACCAATGGGATGACCTTTGATAATGTCTACCTGGTGAAAGAGCTTAAGTACAACCTCTTCAGTGTGTCCCAAATGACTGATAAAATTTTTTTTGTCTTGTTTACAGATACTGAATGTCTTGTGTTGGGAAAGGAGTTTGTTTTACAACCAAACACTCCAATTGTGCTTAGAACACCAAGACAAAAGAATATGTACACTATTGATCTCAAGGACATCTCTCTTCAAGACAATGAAACCTGTTTCATTTCCAAAGACTCAGTTGATGAATGCAAAAAATGGCATAAAAGACTTGGTCATCTCAACTTCAAGAACATGAACAAACTAGTCAAGTATAATCTGGTTCATGGTCTTCCTTCCAAGTATTTTACCAATGATCATACTTGTGTTGCCTGCCTGAAAGGGAAGAACATAGAGCTTCTTGCAAATAAAAAACAAGCATGTCCACTACCAAGCCATTGGAATTACTACACATGGATCTTTTTGGTCCCACTTCTGTGGCAAGCATAATGAAGAAATGGTACTGCCTTGTAATTACTGATGATTTTTCAAGGTTCACATGGACATTCTTTCTGTTTGAAAAGAGTGACACAGCAGATGTACTCATAGGGTTCATCAAGCAGATTGAACTTTCCAAAAGTATGAGGGTAGTGACCATGAGATAAGACAATGGTGGTGAATTCAGAAACAAGAAACTAGATACTTTTTACATAGACAAAGGAATCAAGAGGGAATACAGTATAGCAAGAACACCCCAACAGAATGGAGTTGCAGAAAGAAGAAATAGTGCACTTATTGAAGTTGTAAGGACTATGCTATCTGATTCCAAGCTTCCAGTTATCTTTTGGGCTGAGGCTGTAGCCACTGATTGTTATGTTCAAAACAGGGCCTTGGTGGTTAAGGCACACAACAAGACCCCTTATCAGCTGTTCAATGGAAGACCCCCTTTGATTGACTTCTTTAGACCATTTGGATGTCATGTGATCATTTTGAACACAATTGACAATCTAGGCAAGTTCAATGAAAAAGGGGATGATGGGTACTTTGTTGGTTATTCATTAAACAGCAAGGAATATAGGGTCTTAAACAATAGTACAAGCAAAGTGACAGAAAATCTCCATGTATATTTTTTTGAAGACAAGCCTGAAGATGTACAAACAGGTCCTGATTGGTTCTTTGACATTGAAGTTCTTTCAAAATCCATGAATTATGTGCCTGTTGTTTTGCAGAATACTAGCATTTCAGGTACAAAAGAACCAACGGGTGTGGAGAAGTCACCATTAAGGTACATGACGGTACTCTCATTGTTTCTCATTGATGCTGCTCCAACAACAGGGGAAGAAGATGATACATCTCAAAGGAAAGAACATACAATCTCTTCCCCTGCTAAGTCAACTTCTGAAAGCAGTGGAATGGCCGAAAGTAGTGGAATCCAGGACTCCCCTTCCAGACCAAATGCTTCCCTTGCTAACAAGGATCCAGCTGTCAATGGTGTTAATGATGCAGAAAGAGAATCCCCACTCATTTACTCATCTTTACCTATCTCTGATGGTCCACTCATTTCCAGCAGTGGAAGCAGAATAAATAGGAATGGAGGTCCATGTTATTCAGAGCTGCATTCAGCTCATCAACATCCATCCCTAGGTCATACAGTATCATTTGGAAGCTTTTTTGAGGAGTTCTTTCCCAATCAAGATAGCCCAATCAATCCTAATTTGGAAGAGGATGAAACAGAAGTAATCATAAGCATGCAGCCTACCTACAAAATCAATAAAGATCACCCCTATCACAAATCATAGGTGATCCTGAAGCTCCTAGACATACAAGGTACTCAGCAAAAGAACAAAGTTTCATTGCAAACATCACTATGAAGTTTAATCATGAAAACATGCAATGTTGTTTGTTTACTGCATTTTTTGTCACAAGAAGAGCCAAAGAAGATTTTTCAGGCTTTAAATGATCCAAGTTGGGTTGAAGCTATGCAAGAAGAAATCTTACAATTTGACATTCAAGAAGTGTGGATTTTGGTAGATTGTCCAAAATGGGCAAGGCCTATTGGAACAAAGTGGGTGCTCAGGAACAAAAAGGATGAGAGGGGTATAGTAGTCAGAAACAAAGCAAGACTGGTGGCACAGGGCTCAGGAAGAAGGTATTGATTATGAGGAAGTCTTTGCTCCAGTAGCCAGGATTGAAGCTATTAGATTGTTTCTGGCTTATGCTTCATTCATGGACTTCACAATATACCAAATGGATGTTAAGAGTGACTTTTTATATGGCACCATTGATGAAGAAGTCTATGTTATGCAACCTCCAGGGTTTGAAGACCCAGAACACCCACACAAAGTGTACAAGGTGAAGAAGGCTATGTATGGACTTCACCAAGCTCCAAGGGCTTGGTATGGAACTCTTTCTAAGTACCTGTTGGATAATGGCTTCAACAGGGGGAAAATTGACCAGACCCTTTTTATCAAGAAACAAAAGGGTGACTTTATTTTTGTGCAAGTTTATGTGGATGACATCATCTTTGGATCCACAAATTCTATTCTTAGCAAACAATTTGCCAAGTTGATGTAGGATAAATTCCAAATGAGTGTTATGGGTGAACTCAACTTCTTTTTGGGGTTACAAGTTCATCAAAGGAAAGATGGGATCTTCATCTCAGAAGACAAGTATGTGGCTAAAATTGTAAAGAAGTTTGGAATGTGTGAAGGAAAGAAAGTCTCCACTCCAATGGATAAGGAGCATCCTTGGGGAAAAGATGTCCCTGGAAAGCTTATTGATGTCAGTCATTATAGGTATATGATTGGATCTCTCATGTACCTAACAGCTTCAAGGCCTGACATCATGTTTGTAGTCTGTTTATGTGCAAGATACCAAGTGGCACCCACAGAGTGCCATTTGTTTGCTGTGAAGAGAATTTTTAGGTATCTAAAGTGTCATCTAACTTTAGGACCTTGGTATCTCAAGGAGTCACCATTTGAGCTGGTATCCTATTCAGATAGTGATTATGCTGGTGACAACAATGATAGGAAGTCTACAACAAGTGGATGTCAGTTTTTGGGAAGCAGGCTTATATCTTGGCAGTGTAAAAAGCAGACTATTCTGGCCACATCCACAACTGAAGCTGAGTAGGTAGCAGCTGCTGCATGCTGTAGAAAATTTTTTGGGTTCAGAACCAGCTACTTGACTATGGGTACAATTTTCTTAAAACCAAGATATTTATTGACAATAACAGCATAATTTGCATTATTAAAAATCCTGTTTTTCATAGCAAGACCAAACATATTGAAATAAGACATCATTTTATTAGAGATTGTTTTGAAAAAGGGTTGATTATCCCAGAGGCAATTGATACAGAACATAATGTTGCTGATCTTTTGACAAAAGCTTTTGATGTGGGGAGGTTTCAGTACTTGGTTGCGAGTATTGGAATGGTTTCTCCCTAAAAATTGATGTCTAATTTGTCGTGTATACTCAGGATTGCTTTATTGCTGTTGTTGTACATATGTTAGTCACTTTTTCCATTATTCTTCATTCCACTGCTTTTAAACAAAGATTCCCTTGCTAGGGTTCATCCCCCTGCTAAGAGGTTTTCTCTTAGGTTGGGTTGTTTTTTTAAAGTGGTTATATGTAGTTTTAGACTAACAATGCAGAGATCTAAATGGTGCATACAACACTAATGGGAGGATCAGGTATATGCTCTATGTTTTAGGGGAGGTTAGGTCACACCTTTAGGTTTTAGGGTATCTTTAGGATACTCATATATGATTCTAGATCATATCCACTGGTGAGTAGGGGTTCAGAGTGATGAAGACTTGCTGGAAAGCTTGTTAGAATTCTGAAACCTTGAGGCACTACAATGTGTACTTAAACTTCTTTCTTCAACAGCTTGCTATCTAAATTCAGATGTTTAGTACACACTGCCAAGACCAACTAACCATAAGTAAGGTAATGGTAGGGATGGTGACTAGGCTATGCTTATTTTCTTGGGTTGACCAGGTGCAGGGTTACTTATGTGTTAACTCTTCTTGTTTAAAACTTTTCTGAATGGAGGACTCTTGAGTTTCTGTGTATCTACCTTGTGTCAACAAGGGTGTGCATTAGAGCAGAGCTATTTAGCATTGATCTCTTCGTGATTTGTCTAATAACCCTTGGAAAGTTTCCCCTGCTTTAACCTTTTGATACCCCTACTTGTTCAACATCCCCCTGTTTGACCGTTGACCGACAATGCCGTTACCCTGCTTATAGCAGTTGGGCCTGTGTAATAACCCAAACTTTAAAATCAACATTAGAACGAGTTCTAATACTATTTCTAATATTCGGACCAATATTTATTAATCGACTTTTATTTGTCATGATCATTTTTGCAAATAATATTGAGTTCTCGGCTAGCCGGCAAGGTTAAGGCTTTAGATTATCGAATATGTGTCATTTATTATTAATCGACAAAGTCTATGTCCGTCATCGACCGTAAATATTATCGTTATAACATATAATTATTTTCTATTGTCGTCGTTTTAATTTATTGCTTTACGAGCATTGTTCGTAATTTACGTTAAGCCTTTAATCGTCATTCTTTTATTCAACGAGTTAACGTTTATTAAATTATAACCCTTATTTATTTATCAAAATATCAATGTTCTCCGAATGTGAATGTTTTTATTTTATATTGAGTGTTTATTTTTCATATTTAATGCGTATCTTTCAAATCACGTAACTTTTAAAATATTGGACCTTGATAATACCCGCTTTTATCAAATAATACACCTCATATCACTGTTTATACAATTTAAATTGCATAATCACACCACTTGTGTGAGGTGGACGGTTCTAAGTGTCCCATAGACACTTGTCCACACAATTTTTGCATGTCTTGTATAAGCTACCAACCATAACCTTCTAATTCCATTTTAATATATCTTGGCAATTTAGAATTCCACATACTTCTCCCCTTTTCTTGTTTTGGACGAAATCCTCAAGCCACAAGCCATAAAACATCAACAAAAATCTTACCATCTTGAATTACTAGTCTATTGATTAAAGGTGGTTGTTGGTAACAAGTTGTTGGTACTTTCTTAGTGATTTTAGCTTGATGAATGAGTTACTGGAGATCACTTTCGGGCTGAAGAAAGATGATTATTTCATGTGTCTCATATTGGTTAAAAATCAATATATGGGTAATTAGAGTGGTGGTTTTGAAGCAAGGATTTAAGACTTGTTGATCATCACAAGTTGTTCTTCATTTATGAAGGTTTAGATCTTTACTATTGGTAATTTAAAAGTATGTATTGATTTATAAATATGTAAAGATTATTTTTTCTACTGATCTTGGTTATATAATAATTGATTTAGTGGTCTTGGACATTGTACATGAGTAATGATGCTTGAAAACTTGAGAAACAATCCATATGGATAAACTAATAAGAAGGTATTTTTCATCAGTTGAGAAACACGGTAGTTATAATGACATCAGTAGGATTGGTCTATTGGGACTTGAGATATTTGGATAGAGATTGTTTTATGAGAATCTCCCCGTGAGGCACAACCCGTGGCGATTCTCGAAGAGTAAGATATGGCCGAAACGACAAAACATGTCAAAACAGAACTGTCTGTAGTAAATGACAAAAAACTTCAAATAATCGTATACTGACCCCTAAATATGTAAAACTAAAAGTTGTAGCTAAACGTATGTAGAACACACACGAATTGAATGGTTTTCTACGGATAAATGGTTTATAAATGGAGGGTTAAACGGGGGTGTTGTCCCCTATATTTGTGATTGATTAAGCAATGAAGAAAGAAAGAAAATAGATGAAGAAGAGATGAATTCCTAGAGAGAGAAAGTAGTGAGAGAAAGTAGAGAGAGAGATGATTAACTTGGTGAATATTAGATTAAGAAAAGATTTGTTACAAATGACCATCCACCCTCCTAACATGCTAGGAGGGTAGTATATATAGTCCACCCACATGCGGGCTTTAATGGACTATATATTGGGTCGGGCTTGTCTTTTTGGACTTTAATTAGTTTAAATCCAATCCCGTAAACCACGACTAATTAACTATCTATTACAACGTTCTAACTAATGTTACAATAATAACCTATGACCGAGCATTCTTGTTTGACTCAATATTTTGAGGCTAACAATCTCCCCCAATATGAGGTCATTCCTCTTTGATATTTGGATTCCAAAGGAGATTTATGAATTTCGTCATAAATGAGTCTTGAACATGTAACAGTAGTTTTGTTCCTTCATGTTGTGATCTTTGAACCTTTTTGTTGTCTTTCGACTTTGTCTTTTAGTCTTGAGATCTTCAAATCATCCTTGACTTGTCATTGCCATCTTGCGATCTTGTGTCTTTATCCACATGCTCACACTATCAATTGTTGGATAACTCTTTGGGCATGAATATGTGGTTGTGAATCTTTGACTTTGCTGAGTACACCGTGACGCCACCTTCTCGAGACAAAACATAGACACGGACTGAATGGCTTTGACATTCATCCTAAATCGGTAGCGTTTTACCTCCTGTCGGTGAAGACCGTTATACGATATTAAATACCGTACCTGTGATTAGGTAGATTCAATTAAGAATCTCCTTGACAGGGTTTCGCGGCTGTACTAGTCGTTCTCTTTACTCGATCGTCTCAAAGCAAGACTGCGAACATAAAGAGCGAATCAATTGGATAAATATCCGCTTGATTAAAGTCGTCAATTCAAATTCCTGGAACAAGTTTGATTCATTAAGAAGCTTACCATTGTTGCTTTCCAGTTGACACAAGTTTGATTCATAAGAATCTCACAAGTCACCTACCGTAGCGCTGTTTGATGTTGACGCTAGAAGGATTTACATTCGTCACTGTGAATATTAATGAATATCACTCTGAATGTTCTGGCAAGACCATAAAGATATTACGTAGAAACCTGAAACGAGTTTGAATCAATTCAGAATCAAACCACTGTTGCTTTTCAGTTTTACATATGTTCAAGTCTTAAAGAATCTTGCACATGACCTACCGCAGTGCTGTTTGATGTTAACACTAGAAGGATTTCCACTCATCATTGTGAATACTAAGTAGTATCACTCTGAGTGTTCTAGCAATATCACAAGGATATAGCGTATGACTCTCTTGATCTTCATCCGTGTGTCCTAACGAGATTTGATTGATCTCTTGGCTCTAGACTCGATTTGTGCACTTTTAGTAGTCGGAGGCTGGAGCAGATGCCACCTATTCAATTATCAACTATCTCGGAGTGAGAAAGTCAATAGAAGTCGTGTTGATCTCCATGACAATAAAACAAACTTCTTTTGAGAGAAGCCTGAGTAGCTAGGAAAGGGTTGTGCTTCACATCACTGGGTCCATGATGAGTTTGTCTTCATGATGGGTTGACCCGGTTTCTGCCTAAGTTGTATGGAGGGCTTCTTTCTTTAGACCCTTTATCCTTACATTTCTTTTCCATTCTTCAACCCCTTCAATGCTTACCAAGACATCATTAATAGCACCTTGTTGTGATTGTTCCAGTGCTATCATCAGTACTTAGTCGGCATTCAGCTACGTTCACATTCTACTCCATCTTTCCTAAGGACTTCTAGTAATCTATTGGATTGTCCCTGGGAAGATCCCTCCGGTTCTGGTTGGATCATAGGACTTAAACCTAACCACCCTTTTGACACCAATAACGTCGTGAATTAAATATGTTGTGGGTATTTAATCATAACCATTAAAACCACTTTAAATTCTAACAAAGTGTTTGAAAAACATTTAACACCTTGCTAGTTTTGTCGTTTCAGAAAAGCTCCCCCTTCACATGTGCATCGATAATCGAAAGTGTTTCGCACATGTGGGTAAGAGTTAAAGTGCTTGAGTCTTATACATCACATTTTAATCACATTTTCTCCCCCTATCTCTAATATATAAAATCTTTTGATATTAGAGATACAAAATTTGATTAAAATATATTGTGAAAAATAGTCTTGAAAATATTTGGGAGAAAGATGTGCTATTCTTTTGCATGTAGTTGAATTGCTCCCCCTCAAAAATTGATCCAATGGAATTGTCATTACGAGAATTTGATCCACATTAAACTTTTGAGGATAGGAGTTGTTGAACACACAATTTTTGAAAGATTTTGAATATCATTGAGAAATTCTTGAAAAAATTATGTTCAACGCTTTTTGAAAAATCAATTCTTTTTTACGAAAAGGTTTTTCTAAAGCATAAACTTGAGTTCATAGACTTTGAATGTCTTGACGAATCCATTCAAGTGTAAGAAGATTTAACTTCTTTTGCTTAGGGTAAGAGTACGAAATCGTACACTCCCCTGTGAATATAGTTCCGGGTTGCAATCTGAAATTGATTACAAGCCATTGTGTTGAGCTCAAAACATTGAATGTTTTGTGACAAGCTCAACCCGTGATAGATTGCTCTACTCGTTTGGTAGGATAAGTTATCTTTAAAGATACACTTTCCTTTATTTGAATTACGAGTTACACTCTGACATTTAACTGTAAGTCGTTTACATGAGCTTAAAAACTTTGAATGTTTTTAATGAGAGCTCATGACCGAGAAAATTTATTTTCCCGTTGTTAAGGATAAGTTATCATTCGTGATCAACTTTCCTTTCTAGGAAGTACGAGTCACAATCTGAGGTAATTGTAAATCATTGAAATGACATGTTTTGAAAAATATTTACAACTTTCATTCGAGCTTTATGTACACACCCGTGTCGTTATTGAGCGACATTTCTAGGTACGTCCATATTATCGATACTGAAAGACATGTCGAGAGGAATATTTTTGGTTTTTTTTTTTTGAAAGTTTTTCATTTTTTAATTTGTTTTTCTATGGATATTTACGTTTTATTATATTTTTTGTTTTCTCAAGTTTTTCGAAAATAATCCAAAATAGACTTTTGTACAGCAGAAGAAGGTGATATCGAATGTACAGAATTGGAACCCTTTGAAGAAGGAGAAGTGGGTTCAGAATCCGCTGTTGTACCTGCAATCACAGAAGAAGAGTTTGCACAAATACTAGAATTAGGAGTAACAAATTCCTTTTCAGCGTGTAGAACAGTAACATTAGTGTTGGTGCATGTGTCATCACTCTTCTCTATTGGAATCCACTTAAGACCAACTTCCGTGAAGATCCGACCCGTTGGTTTCCACTGAAGACTAGATTTAGGAGTAGCTTTCTCTTGCACAGCGGAAGACTTCTTTGGAGAGAAACTAAGTCTTTTGTAATCCATGTTTCAGATTTTTTGTTGTTGCTTTTCTTTGCGACGGGTTTGTATCTTCTTGGTGTCTTATGGGATTCTGTATTCGATATCCGTTCAAAGGAACGAGATTTGACCTCATAGAGGTATTGCAAAATGCAATGGTCATGATTTCCATTGTGAATGCCCTTTTTGCAAGTGGGACATACAGGGAATTTGGGATTCACGAAAGTACTTGTATTCCTTTGTTTTCCAAATCGTTCAGGCGTAGTGTTTGAAACACGACTATTCATGGATGGTTTCCAATTCCTAGATTGCTGAAGAGGGATCCTAGGTTTTGGTTGACTACCATTAGGAGTGTGTGGAACTCTAGCGAGATTTGGTGAACTAGGTTTTTCATACACTGATTTGTCTTTCTGAATCTTTCATTTTTGTTTCGCATCCTCTAGGTTGTGGGTATGAACGAGGTCATTTGAACCTACAGATTCCTTTGTGGACGTGAATGTCACACGTTTTGGAGGAGTCCTAGAAGTGCTAGGTGCATTCACATGGTTGGGTTTAGTAGTAGTGTGCTTTCTAAATGGAGGAACATAGGGTGATATGGATGGTTTTGGAACACTTGGTTGCACATCAGTCTTAGGGGATAACCTAGATTTCATATGAGAAGAATTGGAGAACGGAGTTGGTTTTCCTAATATAGACAGCTTTGGATCCTTGTAGGCATTGGGTTGTCGAACAACAGGTTTCTTAATGCTAGGTTCCACGATTTTCCCACCCATTTTAGCAACAAGTTTCTGCAACTCTGCTATTGCTCTGTCCCTGTCTTGTAACTGAGCTTTCAACCCTTTGATTTCCAAATTCTGTTCATTCATTTCTCGAAATGTTTGGGAAAGTTTTTCTTGCAATTTATTATCGTGTGGAAAACTACCAACGTCTTTTTGCAAAGCAAGTTCAAGTAAATGACAATGTTTTTGAAGGAAATTATTTTTGTGTTGAAGTAACTCAAAAGCCTTTTTGTCAACATTTTCTTTACGTTTCGAAAGCTCAATTTCAAGACGTTCACATTCTTTGATCTTATCAAGATACTGGCATGCAACTTCAGAATATTCATCAATATCAGCACAAGATGTAAAATAAGCACACATAACATCTTTAGAAACGCATTCTTGCAAGAGTAAATCATATTCATCGGAAAAATCAGACTTCTCCATTTGAAGATCATCAATGTGTTTCTCAAGAGATTCAACATATTTTAAATCATCATACATTTCAGTCCGAATGAACTCCTCAAGTTGAAGAATAGTTTCTTTAATCAACGCCGTGTTAGGAATCAATAGTTCTTTCACAAGCAAGGTAATATCTTGTGGAATCGGACGTGTCCACTCAGTATTTTCACGTTTGGCCCAGTCTCTTTCAACAATAGATTTAACATTATCTATGTGGTGTTTAAGAATACCTAATGTTTTCCTACTCTTGCTTTTAGATTCATCTAAAGGGAGGTAGTTTATGTATTTGTAAACATTAGATTTGTTAGGGGCAAATGCTTTCTTCCATTGAATTCTCTTTTGTTTGCATTCTAGAAACACTTCCTCACGAGTTTTCTGAGTTTGTTTGTTGAAAAGACCATAAAGACTATTCTCATAAGCATAATTATATGGTTTCACAAACTCCTTATTAACAAGTGGTTGACTATCATCGTCCCAAAGGGCAGTCTCTTCACTATCGGCACTTACCGACATGCAATCAAGATCGGTCCTTTCAGTCTCATCAAGATAGAGACACGGGTGCGCAGCTTGAGCTTTGGCAAGGTACTCTGGACTTGCAAAGCTAGCTTGACCCTTAAACATCGATGGAGGTGCTAGCATTCTTACAGATTGAATAGAATCATGCGTTTTATAAACAACGTTCTTCAAAAAGTCGACTTGTGCTTATAGTTTTGTAACTTTTTCGGTTTCTTTATCATATCTACTTTTTAAGTCTTGTTTTAACGCATCTACCTCTTGTTTCTTATCCTCAAGAATTTTAGCAGAATCTGTAGTGGTCATAGAGAGTTTTTGTTCAAGTTCATTAACTTTGGTATTGGCAAGGTACGTTTTTTGACGTTCATCCATTAAGAAAACATTATATTGACGCTTCTCTTTGGCTAATAACTCAAGAGTTGTATTATATTTGTTTTCAAAATCGTCCTTTTGACTTTTTAACGTACTACCCTTGTACCCCTCAAGCTCTTTGGTTTTCTGAAGAAGCTCCGCTCTATAGCTATCTATAGTTTCACTAGACTTAATTAGAGCAGCTTTGCATTCTTCAAAATTTTGAGTGAGTGTTGCGTTTGCCTTCTTTAATTGCTTTTGACTCTTTTTATTTTCTCTGACATCTTTTTGTAAAGTAGCAATTAAATTGGCTAGCGCAACACGCTCCTCGTCATCATACTCATTTGCATGTTGATCATTGTCAGACGAATTATTGCACGTGTCTAATGGATCAGGTATGGTATTGCTATCAACCTTTTCCGTTATACATGTTGGAATAATGGTTTGAGTTTGATCACTATGCTCATGCGTATTAGCATTTCCAAACACATTATATTCATCATAGTGTACCTCTTCCAATGGCTCAGAATCGAAAATAGGACCATTATCATAGGAAGGTGTATTGCTGATGACATTCTCAGAGTCGATGTGTTTTGTGCCAGAGATGCTGTTGTCTTTCCCAGAGTTGTGGTCATCATTCCATGAACTATGCGTTGGAGTCTCATATCTGCAGCTTGTATTCTCAATATCTGATGCGATACCACAACTGGTATGAAGTCTGTCATCAATCGTTTGTTGCATCTGTATTGTGTGATTCACATAGGTTACAATGAAGTCGATGTTGCAGGTTATCCGATCTTTGTATGATAAAGCATCCATTCCATGATATCGCTTGAAGCACTCGTTGGTAAGCGAAGACTTGATGAAGTCAGAAGTAAACATCGTTTCAAGTGATGTCTTGAGATCAGTGAAAGTGATCTTGCATTCACTAGCAATGATTCTTTCGTTGACAAGTTGTGTTTGAAGTTTATCCATGGCATGAGTGAATGTTTTGCTGAATGTGCCAGTGGATTCACGTAAGTCGAACAAGACTTTTGAAAGGCACTGAAAAGAATCTTGAAGTACTCTAAAACCGTCCATGGCATTTTTTCTTAAAAAACATATCTGTTGTTGTAGTCGTTCCATTTCGAGGTCTTTCACGTCTGAACTTTCAGTAACCGCATTACTCGTTGGCATGATGATCGTCTCTCTCTGTTGATGAAGTGACTTTGGATCTTAAGTAGATATTGTGTGATTGTGTTGTTGTTGAGATTCCGAAAATTTGAAATTTTTTCTCAGTCCGACAATAAATTCCTCAGTCCGACTAAAACGGTAAACCGAAAAATTTTGAATAACCAAAATTTGAAAACAAGTTAGAAATAGTCAATAACTAGTAGGGAAAAAGTTTGAAAAATGAAAAATTTTAACGAAAAATAAAACCTAAAAATGGCCTAAAAATTTGAATTTTGTTCCGAAAATTTTCGCATCACCAAAATTTGAAATTGAAGCTTAAATACCCTAAAAATGGTCTAGGAAAAAATAAATTTTACTTTGGTTTTCCCGCCAAAAAACTTTTTTTTTTTTTTTTTTTTGATCTTCGTGGAAACGATATTCCGAAACTAGTCTAGATGGTGGCTAAGTCTAAAAAATACTCAAACAAAATTTAGCAAAACACATCATCGGAATGTCCCCTAATCGGAATGTCCTGATCGAAAAGTCCTAATTGGAATGTCCTAATCGGAATGTCCTAATCGGAATATCCTAATCGGAATGTCCTAATCGGAATAACGAAATCGGAATGTTATCAGAATGTACTAATCGGAATCCTTGTCGGAATGATCTAATCGGAATAAGCTTGTCGGAATAACCTTGTCGGAAGACCCAAATCGGAATGCAAATCGGAATGAGCTGGTCGGAATGTTGTTGAATAACCCTTGATCGGAAAGTCTAATCGGAATACTGATAGGAATGTTTAAACCCTTTTCCGATGCGAGTGATCGGAATCACTAATCCCTTTTCCGATTGCACTGATCGGAATAATAGCACTGTTACGAGATTTTGGGGTAAAAAATGAATTTTTCGACAAGAAATCCGCGATTTTACCCAACCAAATGCGACCAAATCCCTACCACAGCTATGTAGAAGATTTATATCCAGATTTAGAGCATAGAAACACAAAAAGAATCTTGAATTCGAGATGATTGTATGAGAAAATCACACGAACCAAGTAAAATCAACAACGAATCACAAAACTACCCCATGGCGATTGATACCAAATGTTGTCCCCTATATTTGTGATTGATTAAGCAATGAAGAAAGAAAGAAAATAGATGAAGAAGAGATGAATTCCTAGAGAGAGAAAGTAGTGAGAGAAAGTAGAGAGAGAGATGATTAACTTGGTGAATATTAGATTAAGAAAAGATTTGTTACAAATGACCATCCACCCTCCTAACATGCTAGGAGGGTAGTATATATAGTCCACCCACATGTGGGCTTCAATGGACTATATATTGGGCCGGGCTTGTCTTTTTGGACTTTAATTAGTTTAAATCCAAGCCCGTAAACCACAACTAATTAACTATCTATTACAACGTTCTAACTAATGTTACAATAATAACCTATGACCGAGCATTCTTGTTTGACTCAATATTTTGAGGCTAACAGGGGGAACTAAAGTTAGCTGCGAATTATAGCCAACGTGTCTAAGTGTAAAAAATGGATAATTAAGCTATGACAATTTTTCTACATAGAAATCACCTAGATGATTTACGATTCAGGCGATAGGATCTATTTAACGAGACATGTCGGGAAAATTGTAAGAATTGAGCTATATTTAATTATCGTAAAACGTGATGATTTTTATATACACCGAAGTTGTAGGAGCCACGTTTAATATAGACTTATTCATGTGCTGATAAATACCCAATACTGGACCATCGTGAAATATTAGGTCGACATCATTTTGCGGCGTTTTAGAACCGGTAATGCATATAAAGTGGATTTAGGACATAAAAGCTCAACATACACTTATAATGGCTATTGGGCCATTATTGGGCTTGAGTTTAATAATTTATTTGGAGATAAATACTGAGTTTGAAATGGACTTAAGTCAAATGAACTTGATTTGGGCCATAAATAGACTAGTAATGAGATTTGTTTATCAGAATTTGATAACACTTTATAAATAGTGGATTTTCATTAGAGTTTTATGAAACTTATACAATGTCCAAACCTACTAAAGTGAACTATTTACATATATGAATTATGTATAGTCTCGAACCTCAGACGCGTCTCGTCTTATAGATCTCGTTCGGTTATATGTCGACCGTTGGGCATCTTGTTCTCGATCAATGAGAGGTTGATATCTCGTGAAGTCGTGTATCGACTATTCGACGTTTGTTCCTTGATTTATGTGTAATAGCTATATCAGGTGAGTTCAAAGCCTCACTTTTACTGCTTTATATGTGTTTATAAACCCGCGAGGGGGAATACATGCTCTTGGTATAAAAGTATGATGTTTATATATATGGTTTTGAGAGAATACATGTTTATGAATAAACATGTGGTTTGCTATATGCTTTGAACGAATACATGTTGTTGTAAATGAATGTAAGATGGCTGATTAAATGCTTTTGAAAGAATAACACAAGCATTGATTGTATTGATTGGGAACCGCTATTTGCTAAGTGTTGTATTTCCAAAATTTGGAAAGTCCCTATAAACCCATGAGCCCTTAACTACCTATGATGGGTAGGTGCTTGTATAGACGGATAGATCCATCGGGGATGGCCCCCACCTGGGCAGGTAACACCTGTGGGTTGGAGGCTCAGCCAGGTGTGTTGTATTAGAAGTAAGGGGGGTATTTGGCAAAATACCTGACTAGCGCATTATTATACTTAAGGCTTCGGTGTCATGGCTTAGTAGAATAGCGCGGACTTTGAGTATTGTATGTGTTACAATATTGACAGTGGATGATATTCTTGTGTTCAAAAGCTTTATGGTTTATTTAAAACCCATTGTTGTTTATTAAAAACCTATGAATTCACTCAACCGTTGTGTTGACATGTTAGCATGTATTCTCAGGTGTGTAGGTTTAAGAGCAGCTGGAGCATGGAGCCGCGCAGGATAAAGTAAAGGCAAAACAAACAATTTCCATTCGATACATTTGACAAATCTTTGTTATTTCTTAAAGTTTGTATAAATTGGTGGGACCTCTTTTTTAGTTAACTCTGATTTAATAAAATTATCGAATGGTTTATTTTATAAAATGTCTCTTTTGAGGTCGTTTTCTATGACTGTGTGTGATGTGCTATGAAGTAACGCCCAATGTTGATATTCCGCTGCCTTGTGAAATTGGGAGTGTCACAGATTGGTATCAGAGCACTAGTTATAGCGAACTAGGTCATTTTTAAAACCTAGACTATAACTGCTCTTTCGTAAAATTGTTTGATTGCCTTACAAAGTATCCGCGTGCTCATGGCTCCTAGAAACCAATGCTTTTTTGTGATAATGTGATCCTATGGGTATGTAAAAATAGTTGTATGTATATGAATGTATATACTATGGTATTTAAGGGTATTGTGCATGAAGCAATGGTTCTTGCGTGATCATCTTACATTTTATGATAAGGTTTTATAGAGAGTTTGGCCTCGTCGCCAATCACTTTTCTCGATAATTAATTTTTATCCAAATACGAGCATGGATATCGTTTGATATTTTGGGTACATATATATTGTTTTATAATCTATCGCATATTGACCAATTTAAGCTCAATTTTTGTCATCGCATCGTGATGTGCCCTTTTAGGAAATCTCCTTTTGAAACGTAATTAATAAACGTATTATTATATTTATGCTCTCCTTATGATTTTAAAGAATCATTTCTTCAAGGCGACATCTTCTACGTAGTATAATGTTTAATTTAATTGTGTTTAATTACGTTTTGTGGCGAAAAGGAGGATGCCAATGTTGGACCTAAAATATATATATACACAATCAACTATATATTTGGGTAGAACAAAGATATGCTCGTAGTAGTCATTCGGTTGAGTGACTTAATACTTTGAATCTAAATGGAATGGGACATTTAGATATAGGATATTAAATCGCCCAACAATGTGTCGTTTAAAGTTTTCTTATTGAAATGGATTGGGACATTTGAATAAGAAAGTTTTAAACCACTAGACCTTAAATTGTTTATGGTTTCTTTATTCAGATGGAATGGGACGTTTGAATACATAAATCATGGAGTAAGTTTGACACCCTGTACTTTTCTTGGTATTTAATTTGGTTATGAGATCGTCTTTTGTGACGGTATTACTGAGTACGATGATTTATAATCATTTTGTTGGAATAAATTGGGACGCCTTTTATTTGAACAAGAAAGTTATAAGTTCCCGAACCATAAATTTATAAATTCTTGTTTACATGGATTGGGACGCCTTTCGATGTAAACAAGAAATTATAAACAAATGGGCTCTAGTGTACCTGAGTTGTTTTGTGATTATTTTGTATACGGATGTATTTCTTCGACTAGTGTTTCGTTGGTATGATTCGTTCATTACGATCGTCCTTATGGTTATTATTGGTTATCTTCTATGTACGAGTAACCCATTAGTATTTTCTCAAGTTGCGATTTGTCTTTATGGACCATTTATAATGTGCCCCGACTATCGTAAGCTTGATAAGCTTATCGTTAAGAACCATTACACGTTCCAAGGATAGACGACTTGTTTAATCGACACCAATATTTAAGTGTGTACTTGTGGATCGACCGGCGAATAAGTTATCACTGATAGCTTATCTTGGATGAAAAGATCTTGAGATTCTTTCTTTTTATTACGGACTGTTCATCGAAGAATTTTTCAAACATAACGAGAATATATTTTGTATGGATCCGTTTGTGAGCAACCTGTAATATCTATTGGGTATGGATCCGTTTGTGAGAACCCTGCAATGTCATTTGGGTATGGATCCATGCGTGAGCACCCTCTGATGATGAAAATATTGTTCGATATGCATCTATGTAATCAATATCATGAACATCCTTTAACTTGCAAACTTTTCTTTGATTAGACTTATCTGAAAATCCTATCAGATATTCATTTTATCATGTCTTGACTATTTAGCAAGCATGAGTTAACTTGATTGAACTTATTGATTTGGCATGGCTTGGGCTATTTTGCAAACATATCGTAATGTGATTATATGTGCCTAGTGATGGCTTTTGTATTTTATTTGGATCGTAGTTCCTTCGATAGAGTATTGTATACTTCAAATGACTTATGTGTCGGTAAATATGGTTTTGAAGAAATAGGTTTGCATGTTTGAGATCATGCAACTAGATGATTTTGTCTGACTAGTAATAATTTCCTCGTCGTGAATATTTTGTAACGTTTTCGATGGAAATATGTGTGATCCATATGATTTTCTTTTATGACGTAATTTTTTTTATGAAACCCCTGGACCATAATTGTTTCGATTTGATCAATGTGATCATCGATAGTTTTGAATTGATTCTCGCATTGACGATTTTCCAAATGCGTCTACTCCTTTCGACTCGTCACTTGTCACGTGTACTTTTTTGAACTTATGTCGACCGTCGCATGCTTGGTAAGCTAGTAGTAATGTACCTTGAAGCACTTCCAAAAATTGACGACCTATTCATTTTCCGCTACCAATGGATTCTCTTTCGAGTTGTATATTATTCTTTCCTTATAAGGATTGAAGTTACATTCAAACAATTCAATTTTGCCTGTTATGTATATTCATTGCTTTGACTTTTGTTGAACCAACCTTCGTTAGAAACCTCGGTGATGAGTTTTCTATTCCTCACATCTTCGCCATTAAATCAAATACTATTAAGACGAATTAAGCGTCGGGACGTCGCTTCCTAAAGGGTTAGACGATGTAATAACCCTAACTTTAAAATCAACATTAGAACGAGTTCTAATACTATTTCTAATATTCAGACCAATATTTATTAATCGACTTTTATTTGTCATGATCATTTTTGCAAATAATATTGAGTTCTCGGCTAACCGGCAAGGTTAAGGCTTTAGTTTATTGAATACGTGTCATTTATTGTTAATCGACAAAGTCTATGTCCATCATCGACCGTAAATATTTTCGTTATGACATAGAATTATTTTCTATTGTCGTCGTTTAAATTTATTGCTTTACGAGCATTGTTTGTAATTTACGTTAAGCCTTTAATCGTCATTCTTTTATTCGACGAGTTAAAGTTATTAAATTATAACCCACATTTATTTATCAAAATATCAATGTTCTCCGAATGTGAATGTTTTTATTTTATATTGAGCGTTTATTTTTCATATTCAATGCGTATCTTTCAAATCATGTAACTTTTAAAATATTGGACCTCGATAATACCCGTTTTTATCAAATAATACACCTCATATCACAGTTTATACAATTTAAATTGCATAATCACACCACTTATGTGAGGTGGTCGGTTCTAAGTGTCCCATAGACACTTGTCCACACAATTTTTGCATGTCTTGTATAAGCTACCAACCATAACCTCCTAATTCCATTTTAATATATCTTGGCAATTAAGAATTCCACATACTTCTCCCCTTTTCTTGTTTTGGACGAAATCCTCAAGCCACAAGCCATAAAACATCAACACAAATCTTACCATTTTGAATTACTAGTCTATTGATTAAAGGTGGTTGTTGGTAACAAGTTGTTGGTACTTCTTAGTGATTTTAGCTTGATGAATGAGTTATTGGAGATCACTTTCGGGCTGAAGAAAGATGATTATTTCATGTGTCTCATATTGGTTAAAAATCAATATATGGGTAATTAGAGTGGTGGTTTTGAAGCAAGGATTTAAGACTTGTTGATCATAACTAGTTGTTCTTCATTTATGAAGGTTTAGATCTTTACTATTTGTAATTTAAAAGTATGTATTGATTTATAAATATGTAAAGATTATTTTTTCTACTGATCCTGGTTATATAATAATTGATTTAGTGGTCTTGGACATTGTACATGAGTAATGATGCTTGAAAACTTGAGAAACAAGCCATATGGATAAACTAATAAGAAGGTATTTTTGATTAGTTGAGAAACACGGTAGTTATAATGACATCAGTAGGCTTGGTCTATTGGGACTTGAGATATTTGGATAGATATGGTTTTATGTGTATTTCCCCGGGTGGCACGACCCGTGGCGATTCTCGAAGAGTAAGATATGGCCGAAACGACAAAACATGTCATAACAGAACTGTCTGTAGTAAACGACAGAAAACTTCAAATAATCGTATACGGACCCCTAAATATGTAAAACTAAAAGTTGTAGCTAAACTTATGTAGAACACACACGAATTGAATGGTTATCTACGGATAAACGGTTTATAAATGGCGGGCAAAACGGTGGAACTAAAGTTGGCTGCGAATCATAGCCAACGTGTCTAAGTGTAAAAAAATGGATAATTAAGTTATGACAAGTATAATTTTTGGGTAATCGGAATTATGAACAGTAAAGTACATGAGTTAAGGATAATTTTGCTATATAGAAATTACCTAGATGATTTACGATTCAGGCGATAGGATTTATTTAACGAGACATGTCGGGAAAATTGTAAGAAATGAGCTATATTTAATTATCGTAAAACGTGATGATTTTATATACACCAAAATTGTAGGAACCACGTTTAATATAGACTCATTTATGTATTGATAAATACCCAATACTGGACCATCGTGAAATATTAGGCCGACATCATTTTGCGGCGTTTTAGAACCGGTAATGCATATAGTAGAGTTAGGACATAAAACCTCTACACACACTTATAATGGCTGTTGGGCCATTATTGGGATTGAGTTTAATAATTTATTTGGAGATAAATACTGAGTTTGAAATGGACTTAAGTCAAATGAACTTGTTTTGGGCCATAAGTAGACTAGTAATGAGCTTTGTTTATTAGAATTTGATAACACTTTATAAATAGTGGATTTTCATTAAAGTTTTATGAAACTTATACAAAGTCCAAACCTACTAAAGTGAACTATTTACATATATATGAATTATGTATAGTCTCGAACCTCAGACGCGTCTCGTCTTATAGGTCTCGTTCGTTATATGTCGACCGTTGGGCATCTCGTTCTCGATCAATGAGCGGTTGATATCTCGTGAAGTCGTGTATCGACTATTTGACGTTTGTTCCTTGATTTACGTGTAATAGCTATATCATGTGAGTTCATAGCCTCGCTTTTACTGCTTTATTTGTGTTTATAAATCCGCGAGGGGGAATACATGCTCTTGGTATAAAAATATGATGTTTATATATATATGGTTTTGAGAGAATACGTGTTTATGAATAAACATGTGGTTTGCTATATGCTTTGAACGAATACATGTTGTTGTAAATGAATGTATGATGGCTGATTAAATGCTTTTGAAAGATGAACACAAGCATTGATTGTATTTGTTGGGAATAAAATGTAGCCAGTACACTTGAACGCTGACAAGAAGAAAACTAGCGTTGATAAGAAGAAAACAAACGTTGACAGATCAAGCGTTGACAGCAAGAAGTCAAGCGTTGATAGGTTGAAGAAAAGCACTGATAGAAAGATATGGTCTACCCGTATTTTGTTTTTAGTAAAGATAGGATCAACAATGTATTTTCTATAATTATCTTTACCTAGAATAGCTGATACGTAGACTCTTGTACAAGGCTTCTTATGTCTATAAAAGAAGACCTTTAGGTTATGTTTCATATAAGTTTTTCATACGTTTAACACTTTTATTGTAAGCATGTAACACCCCTAAATTTTATACAACTCAATACAGCGGAAGACTAGTTGGTGTTGCGGGATAGCACATTACTCACAGCATAGACAACGCTTAAAAATCGCGTCGTTTAATAATAAAGCATTTCCATTCATAAATATCAACTTACATAGGTCCCAAGTCATTGTATTTCATACAAGTTTTACAAAGAATTTGAATGGAAATTATAATTTAAGTGCGGGCCATGAATTCTTGTTGTCTTCCCGAGAATTACCTTCAAGAACCTGAGATAAAACATGTTAAAAGAAAAGGGTCAGCGATAACACCGAGTGAATTCATAGAGTTTAATAAATTCCATCAATATAACTTTGGTATAAAATTATTACCAAAAATCATTTCGTAGAAATCATTGCAATAGGCCATAAAATAGCCAAAGTCATTTTATACAAATCCTTATCCAAAATCATAATATAGGCATTTGCCTTAAAAATCATTATACGAGCCAATGTCGTAAAAACATCATACAATACGTCTTATGATGTTGTATAAAGTTAAATAAAAACCATTATATGAATATGGTTATATAAAACCAAAACACGAACATAATATTAATAGTATGACCCCATATTGCTAGTCAGGCAATACATCGTAATTCGGTGCGTATAGCAGTATTTTGTTAATTGGATTATTATAAGCCGCATGACATTGTTACCTTAATAAACCAAACAACGGGTAGCTAGCCCAAAACTCATTTGCCCATCTAAATTAGCGTGTCGTCACAAAGGTCACGCTATGTAAATCTTCTCATACATAAATTCGCTTACCAATCAATGTGGCACGACGGGGATCAACCGTCAAGGCGCGAACTAGGGTGATCGTCCCCAAATAGTACTATTATATGCATAAGCGTCTACCAAATCCTGGTTGTTCACAATTCATGCTAATGGGACTTTTAGTGATATAACCTAACTTTAATAATCCATTTAATTTCATCTATCAGGTCATTTAATAATTTATCGGGTCATACAATCGGGTCATACAATCATTCGGATCCAAATCAATAAACAAACAATCGGGACAAATGGTGTCCTATTTTATAAAAACTAACATGTTATCTCCCTCGCGGGTTTATAAAACATTTCATAAAAATATTTAAAAGAGTGTGAGGCTATGAACTCACGTTGATGTGGGAAGGCGGGTTATCGGCAATTCGGACGTACGGTACGTGCTTCAATCACGGAAACCTAGACAAATAATACTCATCTTAGACTCATGTCCAATGACTTTATAAAAATAACAATTATGCATACATATGATGATTTAATATATATGATGATCAAGTGGGTTTACATATTCTCATTTGCTCATTTTAGTGTTTATGTATTGGTAACTTCTTACTAGTTTACTAGTTTTACCTATTTACGTGTTTTAGGTCCAATAAACTTATTATAAGTTCTTTAACTTGTATTAATCCATTTTATACTTGTATTATCAGTATTTATATTTTATATGTTGGGCCCAAATGGGTTAAGCCCAATAAATAAGTTTATAAGTGTTTTAGCCCATTTTGTTGTATTATTAGTCCAATAACGTTAACTTAACTCGTTAATGTCCGTATTTCATATAGTTCGGGTTTTTATCGGTTTTTACTTGTTATATATGTCTATATATCAGTATATGAGTTTATAAAAGTTTACATTAGACGGGTCCAACCGTCTAAGTTTTATTTAACAAAAACGTTAATTTTACGGTAATAGCCGAAAAAGTCGTAAAAATCATGTTTATAGTTTTATAACTTATAAAACATATCAAACTACCATTTTTATAAAATGTCCATTTATTTATCCTTATACATATTTATATAAATGTATTATATAAGTTAGTGGGTTTTAATTCACATTTTATACTATTTTTATTTGAGTGCTTATATAATACTATTATACTTTAATTTCCCAAAATCTGATTTTTATCTACATTTTCACCAAAACTGCCATATCTAGAGTTCTATATGAAGATAGAAGCTCATTTTTGGACACCATAAACTATATGATATGTTCTACATTTAACTTAGTTTAGCTACTGCTCAATCCAACTCTAAATATCCTTAATAGTTCGTCCAAAACTGACTATTCAGATTGGTACTCTAAACTTGTTTTGATCATATCTCACTCATTATAATGATTCCATTGTATGGACAACTCTCACATGTGTATGACATCTTATACTTACTGTATATTGATTCCACTTTGCCATTTTATCAGTCTAACATGTAGTTAGTTACTGTTTTTATACAGCCTACCATTTAAGCAAGATTTAACCATTTTTACATGTAGTTTGTCCATCTTTTTACCCATGTTTATCAAATCTATCAACACCAAATCCCCACATAATATTTTTATCATCATTCATCATCATATACATGTACATAAATAAAGAAAATTCAAGATTACATAATCAAAATAATTAGAGGATAGGAAGAACAATCTCTATACCACCATTAGTGATGAAAAGGTTGAGATTTTGGATGAACAAGGCTTGGTTTTGGTAATCAATCTTATGAAATATCAAGACCACCTTCAAGATTACCAAGGATATGAAGACACCATCAACAAATCAGCCCTAAAATCCTTCTTGAAAATTAGCCCAAAGACCTCCATGAAAACTCCTTTTTTATATGTTAAAATCACCTCCAATCTTCTTCTTTTTAAGTAGTGATCAACATATGTTGATTATAGATAAAGTTTGTGGTTAAAATTATGATGAAGATGGTGTTTTGGGGTGGTTTTGGACGTTCAACATAGGGAGAGAAAGAGAGATGGATAATTTTTTTGATTAAAATTGCATGTATGTGAAAAGTGGGAAAGAAGCTAGTGGTTTTGAGGTGTTGTGGTTTTTGGTCAAGTGTATAGGACATGTGTCCCTTAGCTTGTAAAAATATGGCACCATGGGTGTGTGTTGGCTTGTTAATATTAGCCCATAGTGGGGGTGGGACAAGTGTCCCACTTCTCTCATCTCCACTAATTTACGGGTACTCCTCGATTCTAGTTTCCTCGATTTACGTGCCCTCGGGTCGTTTTACGAAATTTTTTTTTATAAATTATGAATCTACGCCACAAAACGATTCTAATAAAAATTAGTCACATCAAAAACGGAGTTCAAAAACGTAAATACGTAAACCTAGGGTTTCCGGTTTAGCCGTAAAAGACGCTAAATTATGAACGTAAGTCCTAATATCTTCTCGTAAATTTGTGAGCTTATGAACCAACACAAATTTAAAACTCCAAAATAATATTCACGGATAAATTTATTTCCTAAAATGTCGGACTGTCACCAAAGACGGTGTATGTAAACGTAAGCACGTAACGTAGAATCCTCCGGTTTAGACGTAGTCGATGCTACTTCAAGACGTAAATCCAAATTTATTCCCAAAAATAAGTGAGTTCATATTATAACAATAAAATAATGTTTTCAAATAAATATTGAGAATAAAATATCGACCATAAATTGACGGATTGTCACAACATTTACCCCTAAACAGGATCTTTGTCCTCAAAGATCATCTTATCTTACTACTCGCTTCTTATAGAGTTAAATCCATGTGGGTATTTCCTCCACACTCGGTCTTTTCTCACAAGTGTAATTCATTACAATACGCGAGTTCCATCAAACATAACTACAGGAATAAGATCAGGCTTAATGTTGACTTACTTTCTCTATCCAAGATGTTCACGTGTTTCTGATGAATGCAACTTTTCGCCGATCTAAACTTTATCAAGAAGTGATCAGATTCTCACTTGATAGACATTTTATCAAGTTCGATATACGAAACATAATTCACGCAGCTCTTGAAGTCCTAGGGTAGATCCAGCTTATATTCCTTTCAAACCAATCTTTTACATCATCTCAATGGTCCCATACAACGGGGACTTATATCCCATGATCTTTCAGATCATCAATTCATTTTTCCATGGTTAAAATTTTTGGCATAACTTCGCTACCCATCTGGCACTTCAAGATTTACATTTCATATTCACATAACCTCCTACCCACTACGGGCAGTCAATATTCAGATCCTAATTTCAACAATCATTTCAGGTCTCGCGGGTCGAGTATTTTGTAAGGTTAGGTTCGCCATCATAGGAAACCTTAAACCTAAAAGACATGTCCAACTCACAATGGGTGTATGTCGGGTGTCTTCATCCCAACTCCGGCTTACAAATGCTCTAATATTGATCCTAACAAGATTCGATCATGATCCTAATACGATAATTATCAATGATAATCTTTCCAAAGGAAAACGATTATACGGTTTATTACCAAAGGTCAATCATTCAAACATAGAACAACACTTATAGTATTTTGTATCATTACTTTACCTCGTCCCTTCGATTGGGGTGGTACACAGTTCTCTCATCAAGGTTCGTTCTCAATGACTTCTGAGCAAATCTCTAGAAATTCGATGCGAAGCGATGATCTTGATAGAGATGATTGATACGGCACACTATGTTTGCACAACTCCTTTAAATACAAAAGAGTCAATTTGTTCATCAAGAGTCTATCATTAACCGGAATGATATTAGCAGATTTGGTTAGTCTGCCGACGATGACCCAAATCAAATCAAATTCAGATGATGACCTTTTCAATTGTTAAACGTTTACTAATGTATGAGGCGATGTATGCCTTCATAATTTGCCATCAGTACAACTTCTTCAGATAAAGATACATTAAATCATAAATGTCATCAATAAAATACTTATACTTACAAGATTCCAACATAACTATATATCACAATCCTCCATATTTAGACAATCACAAGTGGCCTTTTATACATTTAACGCTATCGGCTTCTCAATTCTAATGGTTCACATTAGACGCGAACCCCTTTTATTATCTATATTATCCTTTTTACAAACATCGTTTATTTTTATATTGTTCGGAAATTTATTTTGCACCTTCATTATTAAGGAACATGTCCTAATTGATTATTTATCCTTTCTATATACTGTGTCAGTAATTACGTTCACCTTTCTTCATATTTTCTAAGTTTCAGTTTCATCTCAACTATTATTTTTATCTGTTTTACTCAATCCGACGTCTAAAGCGTCGATAATTACTACAAGTAATTAAATATTAAATATTTAATTTTTATGAAACGTAAACACAAAAAGTTTTTAAATTTTCTTAGTTTGTCGAATTATATAAAAATGTTCAAAATAAATTTGAATTTAATTAACAAAATTTTTGTTGGTTTACTGAAAATAATTAGTAAGATCTGTAAATGTTTGAAAAATCTTTGTTTATACTATGGTCAAAATTTTCTTAATTGACAAGTAAAAATTGTCGTTTCAAGTTTTAAGTCATGGTTTAAATGGTTTCCTCAATTTCTCTTAGGTTGTCTTGAGGTATACACAAACATTTACCCCTAAACAGGAGTTTAGTTAAATGATTTGTGTATAAGGAAATAATCCCTTAAAAATCCTTTGTCAAAACATTTGTCAAAACATATTTCCACTTTCTTTTTAATAAAACCCAAAGTCTTAATAGCTCTAATCTTTGAAGAGTCAGTATAGATTCCATTATCTATTAATCACATGGTTAAATAATGTAAAGGATTAAGTCTTAAATCACATGTTAATCATTTAAGGTACAGGTTTTCGTTGTTTGGCCAATTCAGGGCAATCTATAAATAATTATTAACTCATTCTTATTCTTATAAACAAACATATGGTCCTTAATGATCTCAAGCATGAATATATAAATTTACAGCCTACACACGTGATTCACAAAATTTATGAATGCTACATGTGTATTAGTCAATCCAAACGATATCACGTGAAACTCATAATGTTCATTACAAGTACCGGATGTAGTGATTGGAGTAGATAATCTTCTTTGCGGACGCGAAATTGATGATAACCATGCCGAGGATCAAACCTTTAGAACATACGCTAGAACCTTGCAAATGATCGAACAAATCTTCCATTTCGAGTCATGGATATCGTTTTCGATTGTCAATTTACTCAGTTCACAGTAATCTATAAATATAAGAAATGATAACACCATAGCTCTTCATGATGACGAGCTCGGTAGAATAAAATCTTTCTCTGACAACTCTCTCAGTTATATGGTAATTCCTTTAATTTAGATGGTGCTGACGTACAGTGCACAAGCCACAAGTGCAGCACCGGGAATATAATCAATACCAATTTCAACTTGCCTTAATGGCGAAAGTCTAGTTAATTCATCAACAAATACTTACTAAAGTTTCAGATAACAGAAACATCTTTTTAATAAATTCATATTAGGTTCTTTCTAGATTATAATATCTATGACTAATTCATAACCATTCATGGTATAATTTCAAGTCATCCATCAAGAATTATTTAGATCACTTTTGTTAATCAACATTTATCATTTAGGGGAATTCAATTCGAGTTCCCATCAATTAAGACAATGTCGTCATGTCATAATCGATCAATCCATTCTACTGGCACTATCAACTTTCCAGTTTCATTGCCGTCGATAAGATGTGAACTTCTCAAAAGACTAATGGTAATTCATAATCCTTCACAAATTCAAGGATATCTGGAGACATAACTAACCTTAAAAGAGTAAGGTCAACGCATAATCTATGCAAGAGAATTTCAAACCAGATACAGACGAAAACATTTAACGAATATGAATATATCCCATGTTTTCACAATTTGAGTACGCATTCGAAAGCTCCTCGGATCGTTACCCAGGTCATTCAAATGAAATCTAATCAAAAGAAATGATAGGAACGTCGATACATCCAATCGGGTATCAACACTCGGTAATCAGATACTTTTCCTAAGAATCTCATTACAGGAGAATTGGACAAGAAAGAATTGTCAATTGTCAAATAAGACAGATTCCACAGATGAGTAAATTCAACTCAGAAGAATAAATAGTACGGGCACATATGTAGGTGTCCCTAACACTATATCCCTATTTTGCACTTCTTGCAGATCTCATAAATTTTTTTAATCTTTTCATAACTTCAAAGAAAATTTAGTGTTTATTAATAATTTCATGGTGACTACTAATCAGTCTTGCATGGTCCATTCCAAATTGTATGTAGGCGCGCAACTATATACAATTTCAAGATTAACGATGCAATACTCAGTTCGTCAAAATTTTATCATCATGTTTATAATAAAAACATTTTCATGCTTAATTCTTAAATAAGAATCAAAAATAAATTTTCAAAGATTTTCTTTGTTATGAAAACAATTAAGTTTTCCAAAGTGTTTTATAAATAACTTCATTTCGATAACGATCACTTACAAATTTCACTTTAAATAATCCATATGGTGATGAAAACCCTAATTTTTCTCAAAGGATACTGTTTTATCTTATAAAAACAATGAGTGATCTGCAAAAGAGTGATGAAAAGTTGTTTACCAAGAATTAACTACAATATGCTAGGAAATGAGCTTAGCCATTTAATCATGAGGTTCATGACCTTGATGGCACTCAACAAGAATAATCCTCAACGTAACTCAATTCGAGATGAGTACTTATTCAATGGTTGCATCACTAATGCGAGCATTAGGAAGAAGCAATAAAAGATAGATAACATCGATACATGTAGAATTTAGCAATCAAAGGTAGTCTTTTCATTAATCACAAATAAGTCAAAATTGTACCGTAACACATTACGTGTCACTATGTCATACAATTCTCAGAACTCATCCTACCAACTGATGTCTCAGTTAAGTTAGGGATTATTTTTAAAAGATACCACAATGAATACTAATCTACAAGAGTCATTAGGTGTTCCACATGTCCCAGAAGATCCATCGTTCTCAATTCAGAAGAAGATTTCTTCAATTTATTTCTTGGACACTGGGCATCCTCGTTAGTGGACAATGGCCTAGGAACAACCCTTAACACGAACCTACAATAATTTAAACCTTATAATTCAATCACAGAACTTAATGACTTCCTCTTAACAATCTCATATTCCATACAAGTTAAATTTTATTTTATTCATGTTTCAACCAATTTTATACTCAATTCGATATCCTACCTCAATATCCAATGCTTTCAATCTTATTCTTTGGCCTTGTAAAGTCAATAAAAGTTCAATATGAACAACACTTAATTTCCAATCCTATAATTCCTTTATCAATAATTATCAAATGAGTCACCAGTATGAAATGACTTGATCATTCAACTAGACTTCTCGGATGGGTACTAGTGGCATGAGGCCTTTGGGTAATGATTCCAATGACAGCCTCAAGTGCAACATTCACCCTTTCGATTTCAATTTAAGAATTGGATGACAACGAATCAGATGACATCTTTTCAGGTGGTAACGTTTTGTCAACCTTCACTCTATAAGGAAAGATCGTCATGACATCGATATGAGATTTAATCTCGCCAATTCTTTTTCAATATCACAATCAACTAATATCTACATTTCTATCATTATCAACCATTTGTTGGGATCATAAATATCCACAACTTGGTTTAGATCTAGGATAGCTAGAATTCCTACGAGAATAACTTCGATTAATTTACTAGGGGATTTAGGGTTCCTTGTGACAATCTACGTCGTATAAATACCTTGTATAAATATCAAAATAATCATCAAACAATCATGTAATAAAATTGCATCACATATATATAATCCAAGTTATATATATATTAAAATAACATTTCTCAGTCTGGCCTTGTCGGTAACTCAGGAATTCTTCGGCACCGTTATAGTCAAAAGATTTTTAGGCATTTTTTTTTAGAAAAATGCTTATAGTTAAAAGATTTTGAAATGTTTTATTCAAAACCTTGGTTTTAAAAATCTTTCGTTCTCTATAACGAGAGTTCTGATACCAAACTGTAACACCCCTAAATTTTATACAACTCAATACAGCGAAAGACTAGTTGGTGTTACGGGATAGCACATTACTCACATCATAGATAACGCTTAAAAATCGCTTCGTTTAATAATAAAGCATTTCCATTCATAAATATCAAAGTTACATAGGTCCCAAGTCATTGTATTTCATACAAGTTTTACAAAGAAATTGAATGGAAATTATAATTTAAGTGCGGGCCATGAATTCTTGTTGTCTTCCCGAGAATTACCTTCAAGTACCTGAGATAAAACATGTTAAAAGAAAAGGGTCAGCGATAACGCCGAGTGAATTCATAGAGTTTAATAAATTCCATCAATATAACTTTAGTATAAAATTATTACCAAAAATCATTTCGTACAAATCATTGCAAGAGGCCATAAAATAGCCAAAGTCATTTTATACAAATCCTTATCGAAAATCATAATATAGGCATTTGCCTTAAAAATCATTATACGAGCCAATATCGTAAAAACATCATACAATACGTCTTATGACGTTGTATAAAGTTAAATAAAAACCATTATATGAATATGGTTATATAAAACCAAAACACGAACATAATATCAATAGTATGACCCCGTATTGCTAGTCAGGCAATACATCGTAATTCGGTGCGTATAACAGTATTTCGTTAATTGGATTATTATAAGCCGCATGACATTGTTACCTTACTAAACCAAACAACGGGTAGCTATCCCGAAACTCATTTTCCCATCTAAATTAGCGTGTCGTCACAAAGGTCACGCTATGTAAATCTTCTCATACATAAATTCGCTTACCAATCAATGTGGCACGACGGGGATCAACCGTCAAGGCGCGAACTGGGGTGATCGTCCCCAAATAGTACTATTATATGCATAAGCGTCTACCAAATCCTGGTAGTTCACAATTCATGCTAATGGGACTTTTAGTGACATAACCTAACTTTAATAATCCATTTAATTTCATCTATCGGGTCATTTAATAATTTATCGGGTCATACAATCGGGTCATACAATCATTCGGGTCCAAATCAATAAACAAACAATTGGGACAAATGGTGTCCTATTTTATAAAAACTAACATGTTATCTCCCTCGCGGGTTTATAAAACATTTCATAAAAATATTTAAAATAGTGCGAGGCTATGAACTCAGGTTGATGTGGGAAGGCGGGTTATCGGCAATTCGGACGTACGATACGTGCTTCAATCACGGAAACCTAGACAAATAATACTCGTCTTAGACTCATGTCCAATGACTTTATAAAAATAACAATTATGCATACATATGATGATTTAATATATATGATGATCAAGTGGGTTTACATATTCTCATTTGCTCATTTTAGTGTTTATGTATTGGTAACTTCTTACTAGTTTACTAGTTTTACCTATTTACGTGTTTTAGGTCCAATAAACTTATTATAAGTTCTTTAACTTGTATTAATACAATTTATACTTGTATTATCAGTATATATATTTTATATGTTGGGCCTAAATGGGTTAAGCCCAATAAATAAGTTTATAAGTGTTTTAGCCCATTTTGTTGTATTATTAGTCCAATAACGTTAACTTAACTCGTTAATGTCCGTATGTCATATAGTTCGGGTATTTATCGGTTTTTACTTGTTATATATGTCTATATATCAGTATATGAGTTTATAAAAGTTTACATTAGACGGGTCCAACCGTCTAAGTTTTATTTAACAATAACGTTAATTTTACGGTAATAGCCGAAAAAGTCGTAAAAATCATGTTTATAGTTTTATAACTTATAAAACTTATCAAACTACCATTTTTATAAAATGTCCATTTATTTATCCTTATACATATTTATATAAATGTATTATATAAGTTAGTGGGTTTTAATTCACATTTTATACTATTTTTATTTGAGTGCTTATATAATACTATTATACTTTAATTTCCCAAAATCTGATTTTTATCTTCATTTTCACCAAAACTGCCATATCTAGAGTTCTATATGGAGATAGAAGCTCATTCTTGGACACCATAAACTACATGATATGTTCTAAAATTAACTTAGTTTTAGCTACTGCTCAATCCAACTCTAAATATCCTTAACAGTCCATCCAAAACTGACTATTCAGATTGGTACTCTAAACTTGTTTTGATCATATCTCACTCATTATAATGATTCCATTGTATGGCCAACTCTCACATGTGTATGACATCTTATACTTACTGTATATTGATTCCACTTTGCCATTTTATCAGTCTAACATGTAGTTAGTTACTGTTTTTATACAGCCTACCATTTAAGCAAGATTTAACCATTTTTACATGTAGTTTGTCCATCTTTTTACCCATGTTTATCAAATCTATCAACACCAAATCCCCACATAATATTTTTATCATCATTCATCATCATATACATATACATAAATAAAGACAATACAAGATTAAATAATCAAAATAACAAGAGGATAGGAAGAACAATCTCTATACCACCATTAGTGATGAAAAGGTTGAGATTTTGGATGAACAAGGCTTGGTTTTGGTAATAAATCTTATAAAATATCAAGACCACCTTCAAGATTACCAAGGATATGAAGACACCATCAACAAATCAGCCCTAAAATCCTTCTTGAAAATTAGCCCAAAGACCTCCATGAAAACTCCTTTTTTATATGTTAAAATCACCTCCAATCTTCTTCTTTTTAAGTAGTGATCAACATATGTTGATTATAGATAAAGTTTGTGGTTAAAATTATGATGAAGATGCTGTTTTGGTGTGGTGTTGGACGTTCAACATAGGGAGAGAAAGAGAGATGGATATTTTTTTTGATTAAAATTGCATGTATGTGAAAAGTGGGAAAGAAGCTAGTGATTTTGAGGTGTTGTGGTTTTTGGTCAAGTTTATGGGAAATGTGTCCCTTAGCTTGTAAAAATATGGCACCATGGGTGTGTGTTGGCTTGTTAATATTAGCCCATAGTGGGGGTGGGACAAGTGTCCCACTTCTCTCATCTCCACTAATTTACGGGTACTTCTCGATTCTAGTTTCCTCTATTTACGTGCCCTCGGGTCGTTTTACGAAAAAAATTTATAAATTATGAATCTACGGCACAAAACGATTCTATTAAAAATTGTCACATCAAAAACGGAGTTTAAAAACGTAAATACGTAAACCTAGGGTTTCCGGTTTAGTCGTAAAAGACGCTAAATTATGAACATAAGTCCTAATATCTTCTCGTAAATTTGTGAGTTTATGAACCAACACAAATTTAAAACTCCAAAATAATATTCACGGATAAATTTATTTCCTAAAATGTCGTACTGTCACCAAAGACGGTGTATGTAAACATAAGCATGTAACGTAGAATCCTCCGGTTTAGACGTAGTCGATGCTACTTCAAGACGTAAATCCAAATTTCTTCCCAAAAATAAGTGAGTTCATATTATAACATTAAAATAATGTTTTCAAATAAATATTGAGAATAAAATATCGACCATAAATTGACGGATTGTCACAAAGCAAGTTTGATTCAATCAATCAAGTGAAACTTTGTTTTACATTCATTGTGTGTTCTTGTTTGAGTGTTAATTCCGCATAACACTTGAATCACAAACAAAGTTTCTCTACGTGTTTCACTTGATCTAATCTCGTTTACACAAGCTAAATCGATCTAAGTTTGGGATCAACAAGTGGTATCAGATCTTGTTGAGTAACTTTTGATCAAAAGAACACAAGAACCCTAAATCGCCAAAAACCCTAATTTTCTCAAAAACCCTAAAAACACCATGTCTACTCTAGAAACAAACTCCTCCTCCTCCTCAAACCATAACATTAAGATTCCCATGCTAGATGCAGACAATTTTGAGCTATGGAAGTTCAACTTTGAGCAATATCTACAAATCCATGATTACACCCTATGGGAAATCATTGAATATGGAAACACATTCAATAAGCTCAAAAGATTGCAGATGCCATTGCTACAAGATCAGCTGTTCAAGGATGCTCTGAAGCAGATAAGAAAGAAAAACCTGAAGATGGTAGAGCTGTGTCTGCTGAGGACATAGCAAAGAGAAGGGTTGATATGAAAACCCTAAGCATTCTAAAACTCTCGTTGGGACAAGAAAATAAGCACAAATACAGAGGTTTTGAGTCTGCAAAAGATCTTTGGGCAGCCCTTGAAGTTGCCTATGGTGGTAATGTTAATACTGTAGAAGAGAAAAAGAAGCAACTCCTACATGAGTATGATGTTTTTAAGGCTCAACCTAATGAGAAGCTAAGTAGTGTGAGAAGCAGACTTCTTGACATTACAAGCAAGCTGTCCTTCATAGGGACAGTAATTGGTGATGTTGACATTATTGCCACTTTTCTTAAAAGCCTTGGTGACGCATGAAAGATTGAAGCAAGATCTATAATTGCCAATAACACTCACAAAAGTTCTACTTTTGATGATGTTTACAACAAACTGAGGCTGTTGGAGAATGAAACTCTTTTGGATCATACAAGTAAGTCTACCAATGGAAACATGGCCTTCTTCTCACATAGTAAAGGTCAATTTGATCAGAAGGATTCATACATGCACCTAGTTACTGGATCAACCTGTGTCAACATTGGGTCATATCCTGTCAACGCCTCACATTTAGACACTGACACATACAAAATTGACTCTCCAAGAGTTAAGCCTACTAGTATAGATCTGGATACTGTGTGTGTATACATTGCTTCATTCCCAAATGGTTCAGTGATTACATATGAGGACCTTGAGCAAATTAGTGATGAGCATTTGGAGGAGATGCATATTAAGTGGAATATGACTCTTGCAAGTATAAGAGCAAACAGATGGAATAGAAGATTCAAGAAGAAGATGACTTTTAATGCTAAGGACACTGCTAGATTTGAAAAATCCAAGGTTGAGTGTTACAATTGTCATCGTATGGGGCACTTTATGAGAGAATGCAGATCTCCAAGAAGATCTGATGCTGCAAAACCCTCAAGCCAAATTATTAAAGCTCAGGATCCTAAGGCCATAGTGGCAATGCATGAAATTGATGGTGTTGGATGGGACTTGAGCTATTTGGCTAAGGATGAGGAAGATGATAAAGCTTTGGTTGCTGAGATAGAAGAAGAAGAGCATGTTCATTATGCTCTCATGACACACTCCTCATCTTCATCAGACAATGAGGTATATAATGATGCTTTTTGTAGTAAGGGTTGTCGTTTAAATACTGAAAGACTAAACAAAGAGGTTTTAAGATTGTTAGGAGATGTGAGTAATGAGAGATGCAAGTTTTCTAACTATCAACTTGCTCTACCTCAAAATGAAAAGACAGTAGCTAAAAGATAAAATTAATATCTTAAAACATGATTTAAATACTAGTACTGATATTAGAAACATCATGGAGAGGGTCAATGCTGAACTACAGGTTAAGTTAGATGAGGCTATCAAGAATAAGGATAACGTAGATCTTAAAATTCAGAGATTTGATAAAGCCTCACAAACCCTAGGAGAATGTGTTAGTAAACAAAGAGATTCTAGGGACATGACTGGGATTGGGATGAAAGAGTATGCTGGTGTTCCACCACCAGCTGGGGACTTCTATGGCGTACAAAGAAAGGACTTATCTTGGAATGCTTTACTAGAACTCCAAGAAACGGAATTTATTCCTCCACCAAGAGTCCTTACCCCAGTAGAAGAATATAAGCAAAATTTGACTGATTTGGATGAATGGAAGAAAGCCAACCCTACCTTGTTTGTCAAGGGTGGCATGCTTAGTGATAGCCCAAATGAGTCTACCCCTATCAAAGTAACAAACCCAATCACTGGCAAGATTGTTGACCTTGGCTCAAACGTTGTTAGAAAACCTAGCATTAAATATGCAGAAATGTATAGGAATACTAGGTCACCAAAATGCCAAGTTAGTGATAATGGAACAGGTTTCTTTTCTTCTAGACCTAGAGTTATGTCTAGAAAAGCCTGTTATACTTGTGGTAGCTTTTCACATTTAGCCTATAAGTGTGTCAACGCTTCCAAGGTCAACGCTGACAAAAGGTCAAACACTGTCAGACCCAAAACTTTTGTGGAGCAAAGTCCACAAGTTGTTAGACCAGCCCCATTCTTTACTAAAGGGTCTAAAACTTATGGGCAAAGACCTTTTCAGAAGACCAATACTTGGTCTAATAGGCAATGGGTTCCTGTAGAAAACCCTAGGTTCAACACTGATAAGGGCAATTTCAGCGTTGACAAGACCAAATCAAACGCTGACAGAAACGTTGCCAGACCTAATAATGGTAAATATTTGCAACCACAGGGAAAGGGGTCTAAAGATTCTTCTAGCTTGACATGGAGACCTAAGCAAGATCAAAACCCTAACACTAATGGGATTTCTATGACCTATAACAGATTTAATTATATTTCAAAGATCATCACATACCAATTGGGGTTAACTGGATGTTTCATCCAAAAAGGGATGAACAAGGGGTTGTTATGAGAACTAAGTCTGTTCTTGTTGAACAACCAGATGAATCCAAGTCTGCTCAGGCTTGGGTTCCCAAAGAAAACTAATTTATTTTCTTTATGTGCAGGGCATTCAAAAGCAGGTAAATGATTATGGCTATCGGGATAGTGGATGCTCTAGGAACATGACTGGGAAGGAAGATTATCTCACAAACTTCACTCCCATTAAGGATGGTGATAAAGTTTACTTTGGAGGCAGATATGGAACTATCACAGGCAAAGGAACTCTTCTCACCAACAACTTGCGTTTTGAAAACATGTTTCTGGTAAAAGAACTTGACTATAATCTTTTTAGTGTATCACAAGTTTGTGATAACAAAAATAAGGTTCTTTTTACTGATACTGAATGCTTGGTGTTGAGCAAGGATTTTAAAATACCAGTGAGAAATTCATTGATTATAGGACACCTAGGCATAAGGAAATTTATAATGTGAATCTTAATGGGATAAGGATGAATAATAACTTGTCATGTCTTTAAGCTAAAGCTTCAGTTGATGAGTGTAATATATGGCACAGGAGACTAGGGCACATTAATTTTAAAAATATAAACCGACTTGTCAGACTTGGATTGGTTGATGGTTTGCCTGAAAAGGCTTTCTACAATGACCACTCTTGTGTTGCATGCCTTAAAGGAAAACAACACAAGGTCTCATTTAAGTCTAAAGAGGTGCACTCTAGTTCTAAATCTCTTCACTTGTTGCATATGGACCTGTTTGGTCCAACTAATATAGAGAGTTTGAATGGTAAATCTTACTGCTTTGTCATCACTGATGACTTTTCTAGGTTTACTTGGAATTTCTTTTTAGCCTTGAAAAGTGACACTGCTGATACTTTAATTAACTTTATTAACCAAATTGAAAAGAAAACTGGTAATGAAGTTAAGATGCTTAGAAGTGATAATGGTGGTGAGTTTAGAAATAAATTGTTGGATGATTTTTGTGCCAAGAAAGGGATTACTAGACAGTTTAGTATTGCCAGAACCCCACAGCAAAATAGGGTTGCTAAGAGAAAGAATAGAACCCTAATTGGAGCAACCATGACTATGTTGGCTGATGCTCACTTTCCCATTGCTTTTTGGGCTGAGGCTGTGAATACAGCTTGTTATGTTCAGAATAGAGCATTGGTCAACAAGATACATAACAAAACACCTTATGAGTTACTTTGGGGAAGGAAACCTAATATTGGTTTTCTTAAACCTTTTGGTTGTCATGTAGTTGTACTAGATACTAGTGATGCCTTAGATAAATTCAATGCTAAAGGTGATGAAGGCTATTTCATGGGTTATTCAGTGCAGAACAAGGGATATAGGGTTTACATTAAGAAGGAAAAACGTATACTTGAAAAAGTACATGTTAGGTTTTTAGAAAGTAAACCTAGTGATCCTGAAAGTGGTCCAAATTGGTTGTTTGACTTGGAACCTCTATCCAGGACTTTGAATTATATGCCTGTTACTAATCCAGACATTGTGAAGGTAACTTCAAATGTTGTGGAAGAACCAGTTGTTGATGTTTCAGGTACACAAGTTAATGAAGAGGTTGGATCACAACCAGACAAGTCATCTCCCATACTTGAGTATGTCACAATTCCCATATGGACATATGCTTTTGCTGCTGCTGCTGCTGTTGGAAAGGAAAATACCAGTTAACAACATGCATGGTCTTTCAGGCGCTGACAAAGGAAAATCTTGTAACACTCTTAATTTTCGTATCGGTACAGCGAAAGGGTCTTTTAGAGTGTTACGGGATAGCCCAATAATTCCAATCATAGACAACACATAAAAATGGTTGTACAAGGTTCAACATACATTCACTCGATAAAAAGTTTTAAAGTGTACAACAGGTCCCAAATTATACAGGTCATAAGTTTACAAAACATAGATCGAATGAACATTTTTAATATTATGTGGGCCATCAGAGTCGATCTCCATCCGGATTACCTTCAAGCACCTGAGATAAAAACATGCAAAAATCATATCAGCGAATGCCGAGTGAATTCATAGAGTTTAATAAAACCGTATATAAAACAATCGTTGAAATCAGAACACAAGTATAATATCAGAAGTAAGTCCTCGTATTGCTAGTCAGGAAATATATAAATCAAGCATACATCTTAAACCGTCCATGAGACCGTAGCCTCAATATTACCATTATAGGTAATATTATTATCGTTATTAACATCAATATTAAATCGTATTGGAATACATTATGGATTGTTATTAGCCGCATGACATTGTTACCTTACTATCAAAACAACGGGCCGCGAACCCGACAAACAATTTGCCCATCTAAGTTAGCGTGTCGTCACAAAAATCACGCTATGTAAATCTTCTCATACATAAATTCGCTTACCAATCAATGTGGTACGACGGGGATCAACCGTCAAGGCGCGAACTGGGGGTGATCGTCCCCAAATAGTACTATCATATGCATAAGTGTCTACCAAATCCCGGTAGTTCACAATTCATGCTAATGGGACTTTGAGTGACATAACCTAACTACTAATAATCCTTTTTATCTCGTTTATAGGGTCATAGCATCATTCAGGTCCATATCATTAAGCATACCATCGGGACTACTTGTGTTCTATTTTATCAAAAACTAGCATGTTATCTCCCTCGCGGGTTTACAAATCATTTTATAAAACATTTAAAAGAGTGCGAGGCTATGAACTCACGTCGATAATGAAAGGCGTATTATCGGCTACGGGCGTGCTTTGGTCACGGTTACCTGTATAAATAATAATCAGTCTTAGACTTTTGTGTAATGACTTTATCAAAATAACAATATACATATGATGATTTTGTACATATGATGATGATCAAGTGGGTTTACGTATCCTTATTTACTCATTTTAGTGTTCATGTATTTGTAACTTTTTACTAGTTTACTAGTTTTACCTATTTACATGTTTTAGGTCTAATAAGCCTATTATAAGTTCTTTAACTTGTATTATTCCATTTTATACTTGTATTATCAGTATCTATACTTTACATGTTGGGTATAAATGGGTTAAGCCCAATAATTACTTTTTATAAGTGTTTAACTTATTTAGTTAAATTATTAGTCCAATATACTAACTTAGCTCGTTAATGTCCGTATGTCCTATAGTTCGGGTTTTATTGGTTTTTACTTGTATTATATACTTATATATCAGTATATGACTTTTAAAAACTTTACATTAGACGGGTTTGATCGTCTAAGTTTTAATTGGCGAAAAACGTTAATTTTACGGTAATAGCCGAAAAAGTCGTAAAAATCATGTTTATAGTTTTTATAACTTATAAATCTTATTCAACTACCATTTTTATAAAGTGTCCATTTATTTAACCTTATACATATTTATATAAATGAAATTTATAAGTTAGTGGGTTTTAATTTCATATTTTATACTATATTACTTGAGTGCTTATATAATAGTATTAAACATTAATTCTTCAAAATCTGATTTTTAGTTTCATCTTCACCATTTTTATCATATCTAGAGTTCTACAATGAATTAGAAGCTCATTTTTGGGCGGCATGAACTTCATAGCATGTGCTACATGTAAGTTAGTTATAGCTACTGCTAATTCCATGTCTAACTATCCTTAACAGTCCCTACAAAACAGACTATTCAGATTAGCACACTCATCTTGATTTGATCATATCTCACTCATTTTAATGATTCCATTGCATGGCCAAATCTCACATGTGTATGACATCTTATACTTACTGTAAATGGATTCCACCATGCAATTTTATCAGTTTAAGTCTTGGTTACTCACTGTTTTTATACAGCCAACAATTTAAGCATGATTTTAGCCTTGTTTCTTATGGTTATTCATCTTTTTAAGCATATTTATCAACACTTGATCCCCACACAATATTTTTATCATCATATATTCATCATATACATATACAACAAGAAAGAAAATACATTTGATCTTTACAAAAATAACAAGAGAAATGGAAAGGATGATCTTCTTTACCAACCAAGATTATATCTTGTTTTTGGATGACAATAACTTGATGAACACCAAATATATCTCCAAGATCATCAACCACCAAGATTGTTTGTTGAGAAATTATCCCTAGGACACAAGCAAATCACCTCCTTTGTTGTTAAAATGGCCACCAATCAATCAAGGCTTCAAGGTTTCTCCATAATATAGCTAGACAACATGTATCTTGTGGCTAGAAAAGATCAAATGGTGGTCTATGGTGGTGTTGTGGGACGGAAAGTATAGAGAGAGTGGGAGAGTTTGGAGTAGTTTTGCATGAGAGAAATGGAAGCTAATGGTAAGTATGAGTGGTTTTGTGGTTAGTGGAATGAAGTAGCTTCATATTGAAGCTTAGCTTACAAGTGTAAGCTAAACTTAGTGTAATGATGCCACATCTTTGATGTGGTGTCTAGTTTGGCCGTCCCCTTGTATAGTGGGGTGGATAAATTATTTTGTCCCATCCCGCTAATTTACGGGTATTCCTCGATTCTAGTTTCTTCGATTTGCGTGCCCTCGGGTCGTTTTACGAAAAACCTTTTTATAAATTATGAATCAACGGCACAAAACGAATCTAATAAAAAATTTCTCATCAAAGACGGAGTTCAAAAATGTAAATACGTAATCCTAAGGTTTCCGGTTTAATCGTAAAGGATGTTAAATTATGCACGTAAGCCCAAATTTAAATCGGTAAATTGTGAGTTCATCAACCAACACAAAAATAGGTTTCAAAATATTATACGAGAAAATAATTTACTACCTGAAAATGTTAGATTGTCACAGCTTTTCCTCCTAAAAGGGATCAACGTCCTCGTGATCCATTTCATTTTGATGTCCGTTTCTTATTGAAATCGAAGAGGTGCAGATAGTTCATCCACATTTCGTCCTCCGTTCCCAAGTATATTCCGGTCCATGCTTTGAATTCCATCGGATCTTGATAATAGGTATCCGACTTTGTTTCAGTTGCTTTACCTCACGATCCATAACCTCTACGGGTTCTTCGATAAAATGTAATTTCCCATCTATTCAAACCTTATCCAACGAAATTTTCTCATCACTCACTGCTTGACATTTCTTCAGATTAGATACATGGAATGTGTTGTGAACACCATGAAGTTCTGGGGGTAACTCTAGTTTGTAAGCCACCGGACCTACTCTAGATAAAATCTTAAAGGGTCCAATATAGCGGAGATTCAATTTTCCTCGCTTTCCAAATCATATAACGCCTTTCCATGGCGATACTTTCAACATTACTCGGTCACCCACTTTAAACTCCATCGGCTTCCGCCACACATCCGCGTAACTTTTCTGTCTACTACGGGCAGTCAACAACCTATTCTTAATCTGAACTATCATCTCCGTAGTCTCCCGGATCAATTCCGGTCCCGTAAGCTGGGTATCCCCAACTTCACTCCAACTTACAGGAGATCTAGACTTCCTACCATACAAAGCTTCAAACGGTGCAGCCTTAATACTAGAATGGTAACTATTGTTATACGAAAACACTGCCAACGGCAAATGTTTATCCCAATTCTTGCCAAAATCTAACACACAAGCTCTCAACATATCTTCTAGTGTTTGCATTGTCCTTTCACTCTTCCCATCATTCTGGGGGTGATAAGCAGTGCTCATGTCGAGATTCGTTCCCAAAGATCTTTAGAGAGATTTCCAAAAATTCGATGCGAATCTAGGATCTCGATCTGAAATGATCGTACAGACACTCCATGCTTGCATACAACATTCTCAAGGTAAATACGAGTCAACTTCTCCAGTGAGAACTGCTCTTTAACCGGAATGAAGTGTGCTGATTTGGTCAGTCTGTCGACAATAACCCAAATCGAGTTGTTTCTAGATGATGTTGTAGGAAGCTTGGTGATAAAGTCCATCGTTATTCGCTCCCACTTCAATTCAGGAATCTTTGGTTGTTGAAGTAGTCCTGATGGCTTTTGATGTTCAGCTTTAACTCTAGCACAAGTCAAGCATTAAAGAACATACTTAGCAATATCAGCTTTCATATTCGGCCACCAGTACAACTTCTTCAAATCATGATACATTTTATCAGATTCCGGATGAATGGAATACTTAGATTTATGGGATTCTAACATAATCAAGTCTCTTGAGCCTCCAAACTTAGGTATCCACATACGACCTCTTAAGCATTTCACTCCATCAGCTCTAAACTCTAAAGGATCTCCTTCTCCTCGGAACCCTTCATTAACAGAATTTCTTTCTTACAGGATTCTATTTGCGCATTTCTAATTTGCTCAGGCAAATTATTGTGCACGGTCAAGACTAGAGAACGTACCCTGATAGGCTCTCTATCTTTCCTACTTAATGCATCGGCAACAACATTGGCTTTTCCTGGGTGATATTTTATATCACACTCATAATCACTTAACAACTCTATCCATCTTCGTTGCCTCATGTTCAATTCCTTCTGATTGAGAATATATTTTAGGCTTTTGTGATCGGTGAATACCGTACACTTGGTGCCATACAGATAATGTCTCCATAACCTAAGAGCAAAGACTACAGCTCCTAACTCAAGATCATGAGTAGTATATTTCTCCTCATTCTTCCTTAATTGCCTAGAAGCATAAGCTATCACTTTCTCTCGCTGCATCAAAACAGCTCCATAGCCTCTAAGAGATGCATCACAATACACTACAAAATCTTCTCTCCCGTCGGGTAATGATAAAATTGGCGCACTACATAATTTTTGCTTCAATGTCTGAAATGCTCCATCCTCATCACTTCCCCAAATGAAAGGTTTATTCTTCTGGGTAAGCTTAGTCTAGGGTTTAGCTATTAAAGAAAATTCTTTAATGAATCGCCTATAATAGCCAGCCAATCCTAAGAACTGTCGCACTTCCATTGGCATTGTCGGTGCAGACCAATTCTTAATAGCTTCAACCTTTGCAGAATCAACATGAATTCCATCCTTGTTAATCACATGACCAAGAAATTGCACATAATCTAACCAGAAATCACATTTCGAAAACTTAGCATACAACCTTTCATCCTTTAACAAATTCAAAATAATCCTTAAATGTTCTCTATGTTCATCTTCATTCTTAGAATAGATTAGAATATCGTCAATAAACACAATCACAAATTTATCCAAGTATGGCTTGCACATTCGATTCATTAAATCCATGAAAACCGCAGGTGCGTTAGTTAACCCAAATGGCATTACCTGAAATTCATAGTGTCCATAACGAGTTCTAAATGCAGTTATAGGAATATCTTGTTCACGGACGCGAAGTTGGTGATATCCTGACCGCAAATCTATCTTAGAATACACACTAGATCCTTGTAGTTGATCAAACAAATCATCAATCCTAGGTAAAGGATATCGATTTTTAATTGTCAACTGATTCAGTTCCCTATAATCAATGCACATACGGAAAGATCCATCCTTCTTCTTAACGAACAAGACTGGAGCTCCCCAAGGCGACGAGCTCGGTCGATTAAAACCTTTATCAGACAACTCCTTAAGTTGCTCAGATAACTCCTTTAATTCAAAAGGGGCTAATCGGTAAGGCGCACGTGCCACCGGTGCAGCACCAGGAATTAAATCGATTCGAAACTCTACTTGCCTTATCGGTGGAAGTCTGAGTAAATCTTTAGGAAATACCTCAGGAAATTCACAAATAATAGGTACATCTTCCAATCATTTCTCCCTAGACTCATTCCCGGTCACTTGAGCTAAGAATAACTCACAACCGTTCCTGATGTACTTTTGGACTTTAATACATGAAACGATTTTCAAACGGGATTCACCTCGATTACCATCAATTGTTAATGTCCTGTTCCTAAGAGGAATCTTAACCTTCTTCTCTCCACATAAAATAGTAGCATTATTCAACGACAACCAATCCATACCAATAATAATATCAAAATTACCTAATTCTATCAACATCAAATCAATCGGAAAGGAATAGTTCAAGAGATTTAGAGAGCATCCTTCTAATAGCTTATTAGTTTTCACTAATTTACCATCAACCAATTCCACCTCGTAACTGGTATTTATCTCAACAGGTTCAATGTTAATAAGGGCACTAAATTTAGTGGATACAAAGCTCCTATCAGCACCCGAATCAAATAAAGCAACAACATAATGATTGTTGAGTAAAAACGTACCGGTAACGACATTTGGATCCTCTTTCTTCACCTCAATTGTTCCAAGTTGATAGACACCACCCTGGGGGTTTCTTCCAGGTACAATCGCTTTCAACTTGGGGCATTCCGATTTCCTATGACCTTCTGCATTATAGTTGAAGCAAATGGTTCCCTTCTTACACCTTTCAACCTTGTGTCCAAGCTTTCCGCAATTTTGGCACTTCCAGCAGTCGCCAGCATGCCTCTTGTTGCCACACTTAGGACATCTATCATTGTTGCGCGGTGTGTTGTTGGTAAGAGCATTTGCATTCCCCTTTCTTTCGTTCTGACGGCGATTGAAATTCTTCCTATTATCACCTCTATCTACACGATCACCGTCTCCCTTTCTTTTCTCACCAACACGGGCTTCATCTTCCCTATCCTGAATTATCTGTCCAATGAGTTGGTAAGCCATTCGAACAGTATCATCAATGTTCAGTGGTTTAGATGATGTCACGTCCCCCCGGATATTCTTGGTCAACCCTTTAATATATTGCTCAATTCGGATCTCTTCGGGTTCCACCAATCGAGGACATAGCAAGGCCAACTCATGGAATCGGTTTGTGTAACTATCAATGTCCACACCTTTCATTCTAAAATTAATCAACTCTTGTTCTAACCTAATGATCACACTACGGGGACAGAATTCCAAAGTCATCCACTTCTTAATTCCAGCCCAAGGAGTAGCATTAGCAACATCAATACCCATGAAAGAAATTCTCCCGTTCCACCAAGTCAACGCACGACCTTTAAGAGTAGCCATAGCAAAAGTCACCTTATCTTCCTCCTTACACTTACTAATCCGATTCACCGACTCAATCTTCTCAATCCACTGGCTTAATCCTACAGCACCTTCAGTTCCATTAAAAGGTAGAGGTTCACACTTCATGAACTTTATTAGCATTCACATTCACATTAGTACCACCAATTCCGCTACCGCCAGCTTCATTTCTAGCATTTGCCATAAATTCAGTCATAGATGCGGTAACTTTCTCCGTAATAATCCTACGTACATCATCCTCAGTCACAGCTTTCTTGGGCGGCATAGTTCTATAATTTCACAATTTCAAAGTATTAAGCATTCACCCAACAAGGGATTCATATAATAGGGATTTAATTCATAATCAAGATACAAATAAGGCACAATATAGAATTTAAGACAAGATAAATATTTCATTCGATTTAAAACAAAAGCATTTTCTTAGTTATATCCCATATCAAAGTTCTAGCACTATACATACTCAAAATTCGTGCCAGGTCTACTACTAACAAGTCGGTTTAGTCAAAGCTACAAAAGTACAAAAGATACAAAGGTCACTACTAAACACAGACTGGTCTACTGAGAACCGCCAGATGGTCCATCATCCATTGTCTTTTGTATCTTTGTCGGATGGTTACAAGACACATCTTCAGCTGGGCGCTTACGGATCACTCCTCTTTGAACCATATCAGCATAAAATCTACTATTCCATCCCACAGATATATTCAACTCCTTCTCAGCTTTCTCATGCATCACACGAGCTACATTCAACTGAATCTCCATATAATTCACCTTTTTCTTCATAGCAGCAAACTCACCACTTTCTAACACCGATAACCTCCTAAAAGCCTCATTCAAACCACGTTCTACATCAGTCAAATCCAAACTAAGCAATTCCCGCTCTTTCTCACCAACCTTAGTCTTCGACTCCAAATAAGCAACATGAGTCTGAACAACACCTAATCCAATCTCTGTCATACTATTCTTAACACGGGAAGCATCTAGATCACGTCTCAAGGCCCATGGTGCAAGACCATCAATATGAGTAGCCTCTCGAGTACTAGACGACTCTCCTATCATACGTCTACGAGTAGCAATACCATCAGTACCGTCAGGTGCATTATCATCCTCATCCTCCTCTGATTTAGAATCAGATTCAGACGATTCAGACATTTCATCCCTAGGTAGCTCAACCTCAGAATCGGACAAATAAACTGGTGGGGGTAAGGGCTCGCCCTCTCGAACATCATAAGGGTAAATAATCTCGACTTCCTCATCATCATCAACCTCATCGTCTATACCTATATCCTCCTCGACATCATCGTCGTCAATCTCATCATCTAAATTATCTAACCCAATCTCATCATCATTCTCAATATCAACATTATCAATCTCATTCTCTACCATATCAACCTAAGGGGCAATCTGATCTCCTAGTCCTATCTCAAGCTCGGGATCCTCAAATGGTTCCTCCTCATCATCCATATCATAATCTACTAAGTCTAAGTAAGGATCATCATCTACATTAGGTTCGGAATAGCATGGTTCTCTACAGGAATATTAGGGTCAGCCATGACAATCTGCATTTATATATATATCTCGTATTAGGATAACATACTTATTAAATAATTACATACTGAAATCACGATATATACATATATATAAATTAAAATATATATATCAAAAAATATATCTTCTCAATAGGGCTTGTTGGTAACGTCGGAGATCTTTTGGCACCATTATAGTCAAACGATTTTTCAAATATTTTCTCAAATGTTCATAGTTAAAAGATTTTGAAAAGTTTTGTTCAAAACCTTGGTTTTTTAAATCTTTTGTTCTCTATAACGAGAGCTCTGGTACCAAACTGTAACACTCTTAATTTTCGTATCGGTACAGCGGAAGGGTATTTTAGAGTGTTACGGGATAACACAATAACTCCAATCATAGACAACACATAAAAATGGTTGTACAAGGTTCAACATACATCCATTCGATAAAAAGTTTTAAAGTGTAAAACAGGTCCCAAATTATATAGGTCATAAGTTTACAAAACATAGATCGAATGAACAATTTTATTATTATGTGGGCCATCAGAGTCGATCTCCATCTGGATTACCTTCAAGCACCTGAGATAAAAACATGAAAAAATCATATCAGCGAATGCCGAGTGAATTCATAGAGTTTAATAAAACCGTTATATAAACAATCGTTGAAATCAGAACACATGTATAATATCAGAAGTAAGTCCTCGTATTGCTAGTCAGGCAATATATAAATCAAGCATACATCTTAAACCTTCCATGAGACCGTAGCCTCAATATTACCATTATAGGTAATATTATTATCGTTATTAACATCAATATTAAATCGTATTGGAATACATTATTGATTATTATTAGCCGCATGACATTGTTACCTTACTATCAAAACAACAGGCCGGGAACCCGACAAACAATTTTCCCATCTAAGTTAGCGTGTCGTCACAAAAATCACGCTATGTAAATCTTCTCATACATAAATTCGCTTACCAATCAATCTGGTACGACGGGGATCAACCGTTAAGGCGCGAACTGGGGTGATCGTCCCCAAATAGTACTATCATATGCATAAGCGTCTACAAAAACCCGGTAGTTCACAATTCATGCTAATGGGACTTTGAGTGACATAACCTAACTACTAATAATCCCTTTTATCTCGTTTATAGGGTCATAGCATCATTCGGGTCCATATCATTAAGCATACCATCGGGACCACTTGTATTCTATTTTTATCAAAAACTAGCATGTTATCTCATTCGCGGGTTTACAAATCATTTTATAAAACATTTAAAAGAGTGCGAGGCTATGAACTCACGTTGATAATGACAGGCGGATTATCGGCTACGGGCGTGCTTCGGTCACGGAAACCTATATAAATAATAATCGGTCTTAGACTTTTGTCCAATGACTTTATCTAAATAACAATATACATATGATGATTTTTGTACATATGATGATGATCAAGTGGGTTTACGTATCCTTATTTACTCATTTTAGTGTTCATGTATTTGTAACTTTTTACTAGTTTACTAGTTTTACCTCTTTACATGTTTTAGGTCTAATAAGCCTGTTATAAGTTCTTTAACTTGTATTAGTCCACTTTATACTTGTATTATCAGTATCTATACTTTACATGTTGGGTCCAAAGTGGGTTAAGCCCAATAAGTACTTTTTATAAGTGTTTAACTTATTTAGTTAAATTATTAGTCCAATATACTAACTTAGCTCGTTAATGTCCGTATGTCCTATAGTTCGGGTTTTATCGAATTTTACTTGTATTAGATACTTATATATCAGTATATGACTTTTAAAAACTTTACATTAGACGGGTTTGATCGTCTAAGTTTTAATTGGCGAAAAACGTTAATTTTACGGTAATAGCCGAAAAAGTCGTAAAAATCATGTTTATAGTTTTTATAACTTATAAATCTTATTCAACTACCATTTTTATAAAGTGTCCATTTATTTAACCTTATACATATTTATATAAATGAAATTTTTAAGTTAGTGGGTTTTAATTTCACATTTTATACTATATTACTTGAGTGCTTATATAATAGTATTAAACATTAATTCTTCAAAATCTGATTTTTAGTTTCATCTTCACCATTTTTATCATATCTAGAGTTCTACAATGAATTAGAAGCTTAATTAAGTTAGCTATAGCTACTGCTCATTCTATGTCTAACTATCCTTAACAGTCCCTACAAAACAGACTATTCAGATTAACACACTCATCTTGTTTGGTTCATATCTCACTCATTTTAATGATTCCATTGCATGGCCAACTCTCACATGTGTATGACATCTTATACTTACTGTAAATGGATTCAACCATGCAATTTTATCAGTTTGTGTCTTGGTTACTTACTGTTTTTATACAGCCAACAATTTAAGCATGATTTTAGCCTTGTTTCTTATTGTTATTCATCTTTTTAAGCATGTTTATCAACACTTGATCCTCACACAACATTTTTATCATCATATATTCATCATATACATATACAACAAGAAAGAAAATACATTTGATCTTTTACAAAAATAACAAGAGAAATGGAAAGGATGATCTTCTTTACCAACCAAGATTATATCGTGTTTTTGGATGACAATAACTTGATGAACACCAAATATATCTCCAAGATCATCAACCACCAAGATTGTTTGTTGAGAAATTAGCCCTAGGAGACAAGCAAATCACCTCCTTTGTTGTTAAAATGGCCACCAATCAATCAAGGCATCAAGGTTTCTCCATAATATGGCTAGATAACATGTATCTTGTGGCTAGAAAAGATCAAATGGTGGTGTATGGTGGTGTTGTGAGACGGCAAGTATAGAGAGAGTGGGAGAGTTTGGAGTAGTTTTGCATGATAGAAATGGAAGCTAATGGTAAGTATGAGTGGTTTTGTGGTTAGTGGAATGAAGTAGCTTCATATTGAAGCTTAGCTTACAAGTGTAAGCTAAACTTAGTGTAATGATGCCACATCTTTGATGTGGTGTCTAGTTTGGCCGTACCTTTGTATAGTGAGGTGGGATAAATTATTTTGTCCCATCCCGCTAATTTACGGGTATTCCTCGATTCTAGTTTCCTCGATTTGCGTGCCCTCGGGTCGTTTTACGAAAAACGTTTTTATAAATTATGAATCAACGGCACAAAACGAATCTAATAAAAATTGTCTCACCAAAGACGGAGTTCAAAAACGTAAATACGTAATCCTAAGGTTTCGGTTTAGTCGTAAAGGACGTTAAATTATGCACGTAAGCCCAAATTTAAATTTGTAAATTGTGAGTTCATCAACCAACACAAAAATAGGTTTCAAAATATTATACGAGAAAATAATTTACTACCTGAAAATGTTAGATTGTCACAAATCTGGCGCTGACAAGACAAATTTAGGCGTTGATGGCTCAAGCGTTGACAACTCTAGTTCAGGCGTTGATGGCTCAAGCGTTGACAAGAAGTTTGGCTTTTCTCCACATGAGAAGAGGGCTAGTGCTCCTATGGATAGAGAACATCCTTGGGGAAAAGTTGGAGATGGAAAACATGTGGATGTCAGGCACTATAGATCAATGATTGGTTCATTGATGTATCTCACAGCCTCAAGACCTGACATTATGTTTGCTGTGTGTGCATGTGCACGCCATCAAGTGACTCCCAAAGAGTGTCACCTTCATACTGTCAAGAGAATTTTTAGGTACCTTATATGTTATCCAGATCTTGGATTATGGTATCTAAAAGATTCACCATTAGAGCTTATTGCATATTCAGACAGTGACTATGGTGGTGATAAATTTGATAGAAAATCCACAACTGGTGGATGTCAGTTTCTTGGGAGTAGGTTGATATCTTGGCAATGTAAGAAACAAATAGTGGTGGCCAATTCTACAACTGAAGCAGAGTATGTAGTTGCAGTTGCTTGTTGTGGACAAGTCTTATGGATTCAGAACCAGCTGTTGGATTATGGGTATAATTTCATGCATACCAAGATTTTTGTAGACAATAACAGTACTTTATGCATTATTAAAAATCCTGTACATCATTCTAAAACAAAACACATAGAAATTAGACATCATTTTATAAGATATTGTTTTGAAAAGGGTTTAATACAACCAGATAGGGTTGACACAGAAGAAAATGTGTCTGATTTATTAACTAAACCTTTTGATACTGGAAGGTTTCAATACTTGGTAACAAGTGTTGGAATGATCAATCTCACTTAAATATGTGTTTTGGGGTTTTATTGTAAAAGTATGTACATGATATGCATTGTTATTGGTCTTTTTGAGAAGTTAGATTTTCCACTATATTTGTCTAACTCCGACAAAGGTTATCTTAACGCTAATAAGTGTTATCGTGACGTTGTCAACACTATATTTGTCTAACGCTGACAAAGGTTATCTTAACGCTGATAAGTGTTATCGTAACGTTGTCAGCAACATGTTAGTTTTGTGGTTTTTGATCTAAGTATGCAGGTGGTGTTAGCAATGTACCATTGGATACAGAGTTGCTTATGGATCCTTGGAGAATCATTGGAGCATGTTTCCATTTATGGATGATGGTTGGAATATGTTTATTCCTATCTTGACATAAATTTTTATATACATGCATATTATTGGGCAACATATGTATCACAGTTTAAGGGGAGGTTTTAGGAACCTTTAGGACTTTTGGGTATTCTTATAATGCTCTTATCACAATTCTATATTGTGTCCACTGGTGAGTATGAGTTAGTTTACTAAATCATGAGGCACTGTAGCATGCAAAGTTCACATACTATGCATGCTGCCAAGACATTTTTGGCCTAGAATTGGATGTGGTCTGTTGGGAGACTTGGGAATGAGTTACAATGGGTTTACTTGGGAGTTACAAGAGATTTTATGAGATAACTTAATTGTTAAGAATTTTGGTTAGCAAGGGACACTAGAGGACTGTTATGTCTATCTTACATAAGCAAGTGTACATAACTGGACAGTGCTTGCCGCCCTATAATAATTATCAATTTATAGGTTATCTTTACTAGGATAAATTACTTTGTTAAGGTCCTTTTTTCATTTTTATTACTTTTATTTTTGGACGCTGACAAATATTTTTCCAAGCGTTGTTATGACCAATTTAGACGCTGACATGGCTTTGGCAAACGTTGACAAGAATATAGTCGTTGGGCATTGATGGGTTATTTTAGACCGTTGACACTCATTGGGACCTACCCAGTTGTTATTTTTGACGAATTTTGGGGACGTATCTTTGGGAGTAGATAACTTTTAATTAATGCACAAGATAACTTATTTTCTTTTCAATATTTTCATCATTATGTTTTGAAAATACTTGCCTTATTTTTGACCAATCACATGTGCCTATCTCTCCTATATATTTGGCTCCTATTTTTAAATAGGGTGTCTCATATTCTTGTCTAACACTTTTCTTTCTATAATTCATCTTTCTCAATAATTCACAAACAACTTTATTCAACAATGGCACCAAAGTTTAAACCAAGTGACTTGGTATTGGGATTCAAGAGTCAGCACAACATGGTTGCTTATTTGGGTGCTAATGATACTTTGTTTCCACAATACACTCAGATGGTGGCGTATTTGAATGCATCTCCAAATAGGTATGCACTTTCTCATGCTCCTCTCATCCCTGTCACTCATATTAAACAGTATTGGAACACTGTAAGTTCCTCAACGCTTAATAATGTGACTACATTAACAGCTCTTGTTCATGGGCGTACTTGGGTGGTTACTGAAGCCTTGGTTCGCCAGGCATTTGCATCTTGATGATGCAGATGGTATAACCATAAACAAGAGTTTCCCCCAGCCTGGAAGTACCTCATACATGTCATCCTACAATGTTTGAGTCCCAAATGTACTGCACGTAATGAAATTAATAGATCTATTGCTAGTGCAATTGTGTGCATTACAAATGGGCAAAAGTTTAATTTTTCAAAATTAACTTTTGATGGCATGTGTAAAAACAAAGGGAATAAGATGACCTTGGCTTATCCCAGATTTTTGCAAATGGTTTTTGATGAGCAAAATTACTACACAAGGGATCATGATGATTTTTATGAGATGAACTCACCCCCTCACCGTGAATTACCCCTCACCCAAGCCATGCTTGTTGTTATTGCAGCAGCACAACCCCAACCAGACCCACAACCACAACTTGACCCAATACCAGAACCTTTGCCTTCACCTCAACACATGGAAATTGACCAAGAATCCTTCAACGCTGATACGTTAAACGTTAGAGTTGACACAAGTAATCCAAACGTTGACACCTTTCCTTCACAGACCCAAACACCCCTTAACCTTCAAACTACCACCCAATCCACCTCATCTTCTACACCCCCTGAATATCGGTTGATTAAACTCCCAAGGACTACTGGAGTGTTCTCCTCTAGTGGTCCTAGCCATGTAGCACAGAGAACCACCACCACAAGTGTGGTTGGTGCTATGTATGAGGCTGGGACTATTTGTACTAGCTTAGATGCAGGCCAAGACAGTCCTAACATGTTTAAGACCTCATCCATTCCCCATGAATCTATTTTGGGAGGTTAAATACCCATTCTAGAGGAGGGCAGACTGGAACCATACACATTGATGGAATTGACGGCTGTCTACATTAGCTTGCAAAAGCAAAATGCAGACCTGGTACAAACAGTCAATACACATGGCCTTGAACTTAAGCAATTGAGGGAGAGGATTGTTATTTTGGAGGATGCTAGCACTAGGCGTGGGATGGAGGAATCTTCCAAAGGGGAGGATGAGCAGATTAATGTGATTGATAAAGGCTCACATGATGGAGAATCTTTGGGTGTTGCTGAAGCCCTCACTACATTGAAGAAGCAACCAGGTTTTGACACATCTCTGGTTACTCCTACAAATTTAAACTTGTCTTTTACAGCTATGTTGGAGCAATTTACAAGAGGCGCTGAGACAAGTATGTTGGGCGTTGACAAGCAAAATTTGAACGCTGACACACCAAGCGCTGACAAGAGTAATTTGGGCGCTAACACAAGGAATTTGAGCGTTGACAGACCTACAGATATGGTTGATGTATTCCAGTCATCAACTATCCTCAAAGAAGTGTCTTCACATGTACCATCATCATCTTTACCCATCATTGATCCATTAGATAAGGGTAAAGGAATCATGGTAGAAGTAGAAGTTCCAAAGGATGCAACACAAGTAGAGTTTGATTCAAGGTCGGTTGCACAACTTATGGAACAAGAAAGGAAGAAGGTTGGTGAATCACCATTTGTTATCACTTCTGAGGAACAAGAAGAAAGTGATGAAGGAAGTTCAGATTCAAGTGTGATGATAATAGAACAACCAGAAAGACTTGAATATGGTGATGATTTGGCAAGAGAGAAGCTTAGAGAGTTAAAATTGCAAGTAGACTTTGATATGCCAGAAGTTGTTCAGATGTACCATGCTTAGGATAATAGGATTATGGAGACTCAAGATTTGACAATTTTAGACCAAATTTGGGGATTGGAGATTCTTCTAAGAGTTCAAAGAGACTGCAAGGTAATTCTGAAGCATAAGGCTAGCAATGTTTTCTCACTGCTGAAGAGGGATAGAAGAGATCTTTACTACATGTTACTCAGATGTCATGGAACTGGATGGACCTTCAAGAAATTGCAGGGATTATCTTTTCAAGAATTGGTGTACAAGGCTTATCCCATTTGGGCAAAAGTGCAGGAAATGAACACTCTTAGACTTCTTTCAGATGAAAGGAAAGAAGAACTTGCGGAAGAGATGGAGATTCAGAAGGCAATGATTGTTCCAAGACCTTTGAAGAAGGGAGTTCCACTTGAGTTTCCTAAAGATCTAAATAAAGTGGTTCCCAGTAAAGCTGTTCTTAGAAGGAGCATTAAGCTCTCACCCATGGAAGCTTCAGATATGGTACAAGTGATACCTCTTGATGCCCGAAACCCTATCATTAGCTATGAGGAAGATGCAAGTAGGTTTTGGAAGATTGGCAGATATGGGAAAGAGGTACACACATTTACTACTCTTATGTCTCTCTTTGCAAGTATGGATAGAGAAGACTTGGCAGACCTTTAGAGGTTGTTGATGGCCAAGTATGAGACTGAAGCACCTACTTCAGTCAATGGAATAAAGCTCTGGTCAACATTCAAGAGAATGTGTGCACCAGAAGAAGAAGATCCTGTTTGGAAGGATCTTGAGGATGATATCAATGGTCTTCAATGGCGTTTGTATTCAGCTGCTGGTGTGTATTATTTGAGCTCTACAAAGTTTGCTGAGTATCTACTTGTAGATGCTGAGTATTCCATGTCCAAAGAAGTTTTGGAAAAGATGAAGACAACACAGCTGGAGATTGACTATTTAAGTGACGTGGCCAAATATTTGATTAGACATGTTTATTACCAATATGATAAGATTTGTAAGATTCCTCCTAGTTCTTAATTTTTATTCAGAAACTTGATCACTAGAGTAGATATCAAGTTTAGGGGAGGATTTTTGGGAATAAAATGTAGCCAGTACACTTGAACGCTGACAAGAAGAAAACAAGCATTGATAAGAAGAAAAAAACGTTGACAGATCAAGCGTTGACAGGAAGAAGTCAAGCGTTGATAGGTTGAAGACAAGCACTGATAGAAAGATATGGTCTACGCGTATTTTGTTTCTAGTTTGTTTCTAGTAAAGATAGGATCAAAAATGTATTTTCTATAATTATCTTTACCTACAATTGCTGACACGTAGACTCTTGTACAAGGATTCTTATGTCTATAAAAGAAGACCTTTAGGTTATGTTTCATATAAGTTTTTCATACGTTTAACACTTTCATTGTAAGCAAGTTCGATTCAATCAATCAAGTGAAAGTTTGTTTTACATTCATTGTGTGTTATAGTTCGAGTGTTAATTCCGCATAACACTTAAATCACAAACAAAGTTTCTCTACGTGTTTAACTTGATCTAATCTCGTTTACACAAGCTAAATCGATCTAAGTTTGGGATCAACAGTATTGATTGGGAACCGCTATTTGCTAAGTGCTGTATTGCTAAAATTTGGAAAGTCCCTATAAACCCATGAACCGTTAACTACCTATGATGGGTAGGCGCTGGTACAGACGGATGGATCAATCTAGGATGGCCCCCACCTGGGCAGGTCGCACATGTGGGTTGGCGGCTCAGCCAGGTGTGTTGTATTAGAAGTAAGGGGGTATTCGGCAAAATACCTGACTAGGGCATTATTATACTTAAGGCTTCGGTGTCATGGCTAAGTAGAATAGCGCGGAATTTGAGTATTGTATGTGTTACAATATTGACAGTGGATGATATTCTTGTGTTCATAAGCTTTATGGTTTATTTAAAAACCCATTATTGTTTATTAAAAACCTATGAATTCACTCAACCGTTGTGTTGACATGTTAGCATGTATTCTCAGGTGTGTAGGTTTAAGAGAAGCTGGAGTATGGAGCCGCGCAGGATAAAGTAAAGGCAAAACAAACAATTTCCATTCGATACATTTGACAAATCTTTGTTATTTCTTAAGGTTTGTATAAATTGGTGGGACCTCTTTTTTAGTTAACTCTGATTTAATAAAATTACCGAATGGTTTATTTTATAAAATGTCTCTTTTGAGGTCGTTTTCTATGACTGTGTGTGATGTGCTATGAAGTAACGTCCAATGTTGATATTCCGCTGCCTTGTGAAATTGGGGGTGTCACAGCCTGCTAGCTAAAATTTTGGTTAGGGAATATTTTATTCTTTTCAAAAGATATGTAAGGCGCTTTCTTCGCTGATTGGTAATCTTTTCTTTATTATTTCAAATAAGTTACTTTCTTATCAAGATTTATCTCCGATATTTTTGCAATTTGAAAATTTGGTCCAATCACAGCTCTTCAATTCGCCTATATAAACTTAATTCCCTTAACCAGCAGGTCTACCTATCTCCTTCGACCAAATCCCACCTAACTTTCATGACTATATACCTTCAAACGTTTTCAATATTTATCATGGCTCTCAAAATTGCTGCTAATCACAATCAAATTTCTCTTTTACATGATGAACCAGCAGAATTTACTGATGCAGTGGCTTTTCTAAAATCATCTTATTTTAGAGTAGCCCTTCTCATAAATCCTAGGATTTACACCTCACATATCCAAGAGTTTTGGTCTAAATCAATGACCAAAACAGTGGATGGAGAGGTAACAATTTAGAGCATAGTAGATGGCCATCCCAAGGTGATTACACTTGCCTCCATTAGAGACAAGCTTGTTATGGATGATGAGGATGGGATTACCAACCTACCTGATGCTGAAATTTTTGAGGGTCTTGAAAAATTGGGGTACACTGTTTCTAATGATAAAAAATGTAAGTTTGCTAAAGGTCAGTTTGCCCCACATTGGAAATATTTGATTCATACAATTTTACAATGTTTGTCACCTAAAACCACTGCTTTTAATGAATTTGGAAGTGAAGTTGCTTCTGCCCTGATATGCTTAGCAACAGGGAGAAAGTATTGTTTTTCTCAAATGATTTTCAAAGGAATGGTCAAAAATGTTACAAGAAATTCTAAATTTTGTATGTACCCAAGGTTTACACAACTTTTGTTGAATATGAGTGAACATTGTACTATCAAACACAAACGCTATTTTTCAGCCACCAAACATACTACCAAACTGTTTACCACACTTGTTGCACCAGCTCCACAATTTTCTGGCAGGGCTGTTCCACTCACTCCCATCATGATGAAACAAATTAGACAAAAAGTATCCAAAAAACCTGATGATACCCCTGCCAGCACACTACCCCCTGCTAATTCACAACATGAAAGGAGAACAAAAACCAGGTTTGCCAGGTCTCCCTTGCCTGGTGAATCTTCAAAAGTAGCAGAGAGGAGAGCCTCCAAAAGGTTGGAGCACACTGAGGGTTTGGCTGCCACTACTGTCTCATCCTCGAGGGATGAGAAGGATAGTGACACCGTAAGTAACTCCTCTCCCTCACTCAGTGATACCCAAAGAGGGGATCAATCCCCTTCTAGGGTTGAGAGCAAAATGAAACCATTGTACATCTTGGAATTGACGAATATGTGCATTAGATGAAAGAGCAAAATGCACAACTTGTACAAACTGTCAAAAAGCAAGGTCTGGTTATAAATAATCTGGAAACCAGACTTTCTACACTGGAGGGGAGAAGAAAGCCTAAGCTTATTATATCCACTGATGAGGATGCTTCCAAAGGGGAGGAAGTTCCTAACACAGATGAATCTACTCATTGGTATGCATATCCTGGTGAACAGGATCTAGGACAAGAAAAGATGGAAAGTGTTGAGAAAGGAACTGAGAAAGGAAGTGCTGAGAAAGGATGTGATAAGGGGAGTGCCACAAAAGAGATTGCCCAAACATTGTTGACTATGGGCAATCAAGAAGAAGCCCCTGCTATAAAAGTTTCCCCTGCTAAAACTGATCCCCCTACTATAAGTTCTTCCCTTGCTAAACCTATTACTCAAACTTTTGTTAAAAAGAACAGAAGGCAACCAACTCAGAAGGGAATAAAAATTAGAGAACCTGCACCAAAAGCAAAACCAGCAGTGGATCCATAAGACAAGGGAAAGGGGATCATGGTTGAACAGCCCAAGAGAAAGTACAAGCACAAAACGCCTGAACAGCAAAGGGCTCAAGAAGAATATGATGAACAGGTAGCTCTCAGACTTCAAGAAGAAGAGCTACACATGCAAGATTAGAGCATGCAACAGATGAGGCCCAAAGAGATGCTTAAACAGATTGAAATCAAGAATAGAGAGTTGGATGAAAGGGTGCCTCATGTTCAAGAATTTCTAGATCAATGGAAAAAGGAGTTGGTAAATGCTCCTTTGGAAGACAGGTATGAACTTACTTGTCTAGTGTACAAATATCAAAATGAAAATTTGGAAAGAAGGGTAAATCAGATTCAGAAGGAAAAGTGTTTGAGGTCTGAAAAGGGGAGGCTGGCACACTACAAAGTTATGCTCAAAATACATAAGAAGTGGACTGATGGTCACTTCAAAGGCATGACTTTTGAGGATATAGAGAAGGCAGTCAGACCAGTTATAAGAGAGACAAATGTAGATGAGTTCATTGGTATAAAAACTCCTAAAGAAGTTGAGTATCTCAGAAAGCAAAATAAGATGATATAGAGAGTTAGGGAATCTAGAAAAAGAAAGGCCGAAGGAACAACAATAGAAACAACACAAGCAGGTGTAAGCTTTACAGCAATTGAGAGATTTGTACTCGATGCACAAAGAGCAGCCAAAAGGTTAAAAAGGATGGAAAAGGTTGGTATAGTTACTAAGGAGACTCACCATCCCTCCAATGAAGAAATAGATAAGCAGCTGATTGTGCAAGAGAATGATGAAATCTCACCTAGTGAGTTTGGGAAGAAATTTGCCATAGTGGAATATGTTGTTTATGCACACAAGGGGCTTACTTGGTGGAAGCTTACAAGAGCTGATAATACAGCACAAACATTTCTGAGTTTAGATCTCATGTTTTAAACTTTGGATAGTGAGGACTTAAATGATCTATGGAAGCTTTTGAAGTAGACCTTTGCTGCAAACCCTCCTACTGTGGATGGTGTAGAGAAGGATTGGGTGATCTAGGAATGCATGCATAGGATGTATGACCATGAACTGTTTGATCCCATATTTGATGTAGTAAATGGGGAAAATTTGTTGTATTGGAAGTTGTTTACCAATTCTGGGAATTATGAGATAGTCATGGAATGTGTAAGTGTTTATTTGCTTAATCATCGTTATTATCCTTTCACTCAAGAGACCTTGAAGAAACTGGTACAAGCTGACTTAATTGTAGATGCTAAAGCACCTGTTGCTTATAATTTGGTAAGGATGAGGAAAAGTCAACTTTGGCCATGAACTTTCTAAGCATACTCATCAACTAGCATTTATTCAGAAACTTATCCTTAGACGAAAGCACAAGCTGAGGGGAGGATTGTTGGGAATAAATATAAGAGTGTTAGTTCCCCCTGCTAGTTTGTCATAGTTTCCCCTGCTATAGTAAGTTCCCCCTGCTAAATAACAAAGGCAGGGGAATTGGTTCCCCTGCTGAAGTCAAAGACCCTGCTGCTAATGATAAACTTGGAAGAGATTATAAAAGGACTCACTACTTTCCTAGTTTGTTAGTAGTGATCTTGTACGTGAGTCCTTGCACTATAAAAGGACTCACTAGGTTATCATACAAGGTGTGTCTTTCTCTGTTAGTTTTCATTTCATACATTAAGGTTTTTGTAACCCTAATACCACTATTGGGTATTCGTATATCTATGATATATTAAAGTTTAACGTTTGCTTTAAACATTTGTTCTTGTGCTAAACATTATATTTCGCATCTTGTTTGGTTACTTTGTGTTGCAAAGTTTATCTAGTGTTAGATTAAGTTTAATCTTTTTATCACAACCCTTATACAAGCTAAGGTTTAAGATCTGAGTTTGGGATCAACATCCCATCTGGTACAAGTGGATTTCAAATCTAAAGTGATGCTTCAGGGAGGGGACTTGGCTGTGTTCTCATGCAACATGGGAAAGTGATTGCGTACGCTTCATGGTAGCTTAAGCCTTATGAAGAGAATTACCCTACGCATGACTTGAAACATACAGCAGTCGTGTTTGCATTGAAGATATGGAGGCACTACTTGTATGGAGAATCATGTGATATCTTTACAGATCACAAGAGCCTGAAGTACATCTTCACTCAACGCGAGCTTAACATGAGGCGAAGGATATGGTTAGAGCTGTTGAAGGATTATGACATTAATCTGCAGTATCATCCTGACAAGACGAATGTAGGGGCAGATGCACTTAGTAGAAAGTCCGTTATGATAAACGGCTTTAAAATTGAGGAGGAAATTATAAGACCTGGAATGACTAGACATCGAGATCAAGGTACGTAGACAACACGGTTACTGGGCTAATCTTAGAGTGGAACCTGAGTTACTGTTTAGGATCAAGGAAGCTCAGAAGGATGATGGTGAAATTTGGGCGATCATTCAAAACTTGTATCAGCAGGCGGAGTTTCGTTTGGATGACGTTGGTATCTTATGGCTGGGCACCGGACTTTGTGTTCCAGATGATCTTACTCTTAGGGAAGCGTTATTAGATGAAGCTCATAGTTCCCCATTCTCCATTCATCCTGGTTTGACAAAGATGTACCATGACATCAAGAAATACTTTTGGTGGAGTGGTATGAAACAGGATGTTGCTACTTACGTCTCCAAATGTCTTACCTGCCAACAAGTTAAGATCGAGCATCAACGGTCTAGTGGTTTACTACAACCGTTAGACATTCCAGAGTAGAAGTGGGATAAAATCACCATGGATTTTGTTACCAGTCTTTCGTAGACAAAGAGGAGGCATGATGCGATTTGGGTTATTGTTGATCGACTTACTAAGTTAGCTCATTTTCTTACCGATCCAAAAGGATGATCTGGTCAGCAAACTCGCCGATACTTACAAGAAGGAGATCATGAGACTTCATGGTTCTCCATCCAGTATCGTCTCAGACAGAGATCCCCGTTTCACTTCGCGATTTTGGAGGAGTCTACAAAAAGCTTGGGGTACAAAACTTAAGCTTAGCACGGCTTTTCATCCTAAAACAGACAGACATTCAGAGCGGGTGATTCAGACATTGGAAGACATGCTATGAGCATGTGCATTGGAGTGGACATGAGACTGGGATGACTACATATGTTTAGTAGAGTTTGCATATAACAACAGTTGACACGCCAACATTAAGTATGCACCATTCGAGATGTTGTATGGCAGATGTGACAACCGTGGTTTTGAGGTTCATCACTTGGTCTTATTTTAAGGTTAATTTATGTGTGACTATGTGATTTGTGTGTTTACATGTTATTTTGCGTGAACGAGGTTGGTGTGGATATCGTTTATGGGTATAAAGTACTCATAAGTAAATCGAGGAACGGTTATTTCATGTTCATGAGCTCACAAATTGGTGACTATGAAATGAAATGGTGTTATTTTGGTGTTTACGTATACGTATAAGTATTATAGTAAATTGTATTTTTTTAGGATTTAGGGTTTAGCATTTAGAGGTCTCGGGTAAGGTGTTTAGTCATGTGAGTATTTTTCAGGATGGTTTTAAGTCATTTAGGACTTAGTTATAAAGTTTATTTTAAAATTTAAGATTTTTTTTAAAACTGTATATTTTACGTTTTTCGGTATACACGTAAAATTGACTAGTTTTACGGTTTTAAGGTTTCAGAGGCTTTAGGAGCTGAAATAAATTAAAGTAACTTAAGGTATTATTAATAATATATTAATAAGTCTTCAAAAGAAAAAAAAATATGAATCGGGTTTTAAACCGACTAGAAAAGAAAAAGAAAGGATAATGGGCCAAAAGACCCAACTTGAGCCCAATTTGGAAAAGCCTTTTTAATAAAACATATAAATACCATGTTTATATCACAAAAATCAGTTTTTCATTAATTTTCTCTCCTTTTGGCCGAATTTTTACAAGCCCTAATTTGGGATTCATCAAAAATAATTTTCTTGAAGATTTGAGGTAAAAATCTTGATTTAATTCTTATAGTTTTCTTGTTTTATAGCATTAAGGCTTCAAGTTTTATGTAATCAATTTATATGATGGATTAGAGTTCTTAATAGATCTGTAATAAGGGGTTTTATTACAATTAACCTGATTAGAATAATGATTGGTGATTATTAGTGATGTTAATTTAATCATGTTTAAATTCGTTTTTAAAAACTCGGCAGATTTTTGAGTCACTTGCTTTGATCATATCTAGAGTTCTACAAACTCTTATTTTGCGATCCAAGCATCCCTGGAAATGTAATTGAGTTGGCTTTGAAATGAAAGAAACGAGAACTAAATTGGAGGTCGGGAGGTGGGTCAAAAATAGGTTACAACAGTCGGAGGTCAAAACAGTTTTGAAATCAGTCGAGTTTAATTTAATGTTTTAAGGTGCTTGGGGTACATAGGAGTACACTTGACTCCTCTAATGAGCAGGGAGTTGGTTTATATATTAAATAAGAGACCTGAATGGTGTCTAAGCAAATGGGTTAGGGTAAGACCCCCTAATCATAACAAACTTTTTGTATGTTCAAAATCGGTAATATGCGGATAGGCAGCAGTATATATATATATATATATATATATATATATATATATATATATATATATATATATATATATATATATATATATATATATATATATATATATATATATATATATATATATATATATATATATATATATATATATATATATATATATATATATATATATATATATATATATATATATATATATATCGGGGCCTTAACAGTAGCTTTAAGGTTGGGGCAAAAGGGAGGAGTTAGCTAACATATGTAAGGGCATAGGGTTTCCTTTACAGAGATCATGGGTATGGTTAGGTGGGCGTTTGGCTTATAGTTTGGAGACCTAAAAACCGAGACTGTTTTGGGTAAAATGTTAACGAGACGGGTTATGAAGTAAACTAAGTTAAGGGCTTTATAGAGGGGTGTAATGAGATGCTTAGAGCATATAAATGAGGTATATATATGGGAGAAGGTTAGATGTCCATCATGGGTTGATGAGCCATCTTAGTGTTTGGTTCATGTTTTGATTGTATGCTTTTGTTTGTTAGCTTTTTGCTAGTGCACGGATTTTTGGAGAAGCTCAATCAGGTGAGTTTCATAGTCCCATATATTTTAATGATTTTCACTTCCAGATGGGATGGAAGAGACACTGTATGGTTTTGTAACTAATGTTGTGAATGTTTTTATGGTTTGTGATTGACTTGTGTGTGCACTTATGTGATTAACTGCTATGTGATTCTTGATTGTATTTATGATTTGGATCGGGGGACACGTACCGTCTCAGTTATTGTAGTTTGACTTGGTACCAAGGGGATGTTGACAAGGCGGGGCCTTGGGGAGGTACATAGATGTGTGAGCATCTATGGGACCAATGGATAATGACAAGGCGGGGCCTTGGGATTGGTACATAGGTGTATGGGCGCCTATGGTACCATGGTGTTTGGTAAGGCTGGGAGCCTTGGATTTGGTTTGGAATGATTGATCTTGAATGTTAGTTGTTAATGCATACTTGTAGCACATTGTCCATATGTTTAGTCGCTTATGGTTGTTCACATCTTATTATAATCTATTTTCGGTTGGAGTCTAAACCTATGACTCTCACCAACATTATGTTGACGTGTTTTAGTGTCTCTTTCAGGTGATAAAGTGGTTAAGCATGAGAACATAGGTGGCTAGGATTGGAGTCGCGTAGGAATGCATTTAGAAGGAGATCCTCGTTCCTTCTTAGTTTATTTTTCTGTTTGTTTCAATAAGTGATACTATGAACCTATATGTTGATTTGTTTGTGTTATTTGTTTGTCTTGGGTAAGAGGTAGGATTGTTACCTACTTACCTAGACTCCTGCATTGATGAGATATTGTCATGACATTTGTGTCACCTTTTATGACATTTCTAATTCATATAATTCTCTCTATGGACACGCTATTGTTGTGATGATATCCATGCGTCGCGTCCCATATTTCGCCATGGTGGGTGTGACAGAATGGTATCAAAGACAATGGTTATAGAGAATTAGGTTGCCTAGTCTAGTAACCTAGTCTATAGCTTAAGGGTCCATGCATATAGGCGTCATAGGAGTATGTGTGCATTTGATATTAAATTTTTCTGGATGTTATTGGTTTTTACTTGCGATGTTTCTTAAGTTTTGACTAGTATGGGTTGAACCATAGTAGTTCATACTTAGCCACATGTTATTTTCTTTTCGGGGTGTGACTAGTGCAGGTTGAACCATAATCATCCACGCTAGTCATTGTCGTATTTTGATTAAATTGTACATTATAGTACATAATTTGGTACATGGTAGTTTATCTTTTGTTGGGTTATTTTATGTACCTGAGGTATAGTATTTTTCTTTTGATGTTTAAGTCATGTTCCCTAAGAATCATGTGGTGGTTCGAGTTATTAAGAGTAGGTGGATCTGAAGGATTTTAAGCTGTTTCCACTCTTATGGGCGACATGACTTATAACTGATTATGTTTTCGTTTTTGATTTAGTCTATGCTGTTTTAGCTAGTCTATGGATTTATGTATTTCAAGAGTTTGACTATGTTATTTTAATGGATGGAGTTTTGGACTTTTTTTGGTTATGTGGTAATGAGCTTATGTGAGTAGATGGATATATGTGTTATGTGTTGTATTAATTCTTATAAGTGTCATCATAGGAAGGAGTGCATTGGGGAAGGGTAATTGTATATGCCAACATAGTTATACAAGTACCACAACTTCAATGGATTCCTAAGTATGATTGCATGAAAGAGGGTTAGTACATGCTTGTATAGTAGATGTTAGACGGATTTAAGTATATGTATCCCGATATGCCTATATATGTATGATCCACTACAATTATCGATTGTATCCTTAGGAGGGTGGCTAGCTCGTTTTTTTTATATTAAACCTCTGTTGTAGCGTATTCTTTGAGTTTCGTATTTCACGTGTACGTTTTGAAATGGTGTTCTTGGTTTTAAGTCTATTGAAATAACTTGGGATTTCTTTTGAGATAATGAAATCTTTTATGTTGGGTCTTACATTTCTTTTGGTCTGTATATATTGAAAAAAAGCGACTTGGAAATCTACTATAGAGTTAGATAGTTGGTTGTATTCGGTAAAATAAGGGTAAGGTGTTGGAGTCGTGTTTGAAACAAGATGTAACATAAGATTTTTTTTTAATCAACACTTATTTATTTCAAATTCTAAAAGACTTTCTTTAAAATAAAGTGAAATAAAATTTCTTTCTACTTAAATAGTTTATATAAGTGAGCTTAATCAATATACGTCATTTATAATTATTATGCAAGACTAAACAAAGTTCATGAAAATTTCACATACATTTATTTTGTTTTTATTTAAAAAGGATTACGTTAATTACTAAGAGGATTATTTAGTTTTTTATAAAAAACAACTAGTATAAAACTGTTTTGGTCATAACTTGTTCGCTTTTAAAGCTTTTTGGGTGATTCTAAAGCCTAAAATTATGTACTCGGAATGTACTTTTCAAATATTTGGTATGAATAGTCATGGGTGTCAGTAGCATGATCGAAATTTTGGTACAAGTGACCGGTTCAAGGTTGAGTTTTGAATAGTAGTTTTTTATGATTTGGGATGCACGGGATACCTAGTCTTTGAGTTTAGTTTTGAGATCGTCTAGAAGGTTGTTTGTAGATTGTTTGAGTCACATAGATGTGGTGAGCAAAGAAAAAAATATTCTTTTGGAAAAGTCGATCTTTTGCACGGTTTAAATAATATTTCACGGGGCATAAGATGTTTTGGTTTCCATTAAGTGTTTCTTGGATCATTTTTCGTTGTCATGAGTCATTTGAATTGGTACATGTTTGATTTTTCCTTTTGAGTTTTCATGGTTTTGGTCTGTTTTAACTCGTGCACGTGAAATGTCGTTAGTTATCCATGGGTTTGATTCGTTTATCGTATCTAGTGGATTCAGGATGTAGTTTTGGGTTCATATTGATTGGGAGCGTTGAGGTAGACATATGAAAGACTTAGTCGCGCCTACACAATTAAGTAGGTGGCCCTGAGAGAATGGTCGGAATGCCCTTAGTGGGGATGAAAGAGTTAAAAGTTCATAGACGAACTAATGTGGTCATGAGGTCTCTTAGGAGTGCCAAGGGAGATGAATAGAGATTTGTATAATGTATGGATATTGGCATAAGTAACGCACCATAGAGAGTGTTGGAAGGGGATATAATACCTCAAAGGTATTTATGATTGTTCGTAAGGCATGTAAGTTTTCTGAAAATTTCCTGAGATTTAGTAGGTTTGCCTATTACTGTGAGGTAGAACCATAAATAGAGCAAGTAGGAGAAGTGAGAGGAGTTGTAGTTAGTGCCTTTCTAAGGAAATTGTTGATGGAATGATTTTAAGAGCAAGAGTTGTTAGAAATTGCAACAGATGCAAGGTAAAATTTGAGTTGCTTAGTAGTAGATTGGCTGTGAAAAACGGTTAAGTGGTCTGATAAGAGGAAGTATTGGTCTTTTAGAATACGTGTAGATTTATGTGAGTAGAACGAGGTAGAAATTTATTCGTATTACTTCTAAGAGAGGGTGCAAGGAGGACGTAGTTGAAACTGCTAAGGATGTTGTATGAACGCTTTGGATTTACAGTTATGATTTTGGCTTCGCCGAGGCGCTAGCAGTTTTCATGGAGTCAATGAACTGGGGGTGCATGAAAATATATAAACGAGTTGTCATCGGGAGCATCGACGACATATTGATCTACTCAAATCTAAGAAGGAGAGTGAGGCGAATTATGAGTTGGTTTTGGAGTTGTTAGGAAAGGGAATTATACGTGAGATTTTCAAGTGTGAGTTTTAGGATTAAGTTGGCCAGGACGAGTAGTCAGAGATGATGGCATATCGTGGAACCAGCAAGGGGCAAAGTGAAGAAGGGTGAGGAAGCGTTTTGGAGGCTGAAGAGGTGGATTGGATAATGAGCTGATCTTGGAATTATCGGAAGGACTGGATGAATTCACGAAGCATGACGATACGTGGAGCAAGGATTTGGATGTATACGAGAACGACAAAGAAAGGCGGTTGTTTATACGTTGTGGGAACTAAATATTTGGAAGAACTAGATAGACTTAGTTAGTGGAGCTGGATTGTTATATCTGCCTAGAATGCTAGAGGCATTTGGGGTACGAGACGTAGAGAATGATCTATACAGATCGTGAACGTCTCCAACACATATTTAATCATCTTGATTGAACATTTGGAAAAGGTGATGGGTGGAGTTAAGTGATGAAAGAAAATTGCAAGGCCAAGTACCATCTGGGAAAGGCAAGCATGGTTGATGAGACATGGAATAAGAAGAATGAAGTGAAGCTGAGACGAACTTGAAGCATATGGATGACGTATTAGGGTGGTTTGGATGAAGGATGTAGGTTGCACGAGTTGAGTTGTCTAAAGCAGAGAACGCGTCAACATGTATGTTGCGTGGCTTGGACAATCATATGGAGAAAAGGGACATAGACTATACATCCTACATAGATAGGAGTAGCTTAGAAAGGGCGATGTAAAGACGAAGTTGGTGAAAGGGATACATAATGGGGTGGAGGAATATGTACGACAAGAGTTGGGTGGTAGTCGATAGACTGACTAATTCATCTCATATTTCAAGAGGAATGATAAGTCACGTAGTTGAGAAGTTGGAAGGATTGCGTACGGATGTGAGGGAATAGAGGGTTTTGCGTAAAATTTAGCCTAATATGTATGGAATGCCTTACGAAGGATTATGGCAAGGGAAGAAACGATGGGAAGCAAGCGTAGTATACCGTTGGTAGACTAATGTTTGGTATGAGCATACTATAGGGGTAATTGAGAAAGACGCCTAGAGCATTGGCGTGAGATTTAGAGATAGTTGGAGAACGCATTATATTAGGAAGAATTCTCCTACAAAGAGAGAGTCACCGGTGAGAGGGGCATATTCCCCATTGATGAGGAGGTAAGGAATAAAGGAGGAAACACCTAAATTATAGGCTGAAGACGGGATATAAGATGGTATGGAAATTAAGATTGTGGAGAGACAAGAGAAAAATAGTATGAAGGAAGAATGATTCGAGTGAGTAAGAGGTTGTGAAGATATTGGGGTGATATTGAAGAGAAACCGTTACAGCAAGAGGTTAGTAGTCACGAACAATGGCACGTCCACCTAGAGAAAAGGTGTAACACATGTTAGTATGAAGGATGGTTAGTTACTTGGTGCCGAGCATGGGAAAGCAAGGATGAGGTGGTGGTTATGACATGTTTCTTGTGAATATTATGGGAAGCTTTTGGTTATGTAATCTTGCATATACCATTGGATGTGTTTAAGGTTAGGAGAATTTCGGAATGATGGAAAATCCGTAGAGGATAGAAGCCGTTAGGTATGGTGATATGAGTTAATTCATAGGAGATGAGGTGGATCACCGTTACAGTGGGATGAAGTTAGAAGCGGCCAACGTTTTGGACCTGAGGTGGATCGGAAAACTATGGAGGTGGTGGCAGTGACTAAGTAGAGGTTGAAAATAGCAAAGAACCGACAGAGAGCTATGCGGACAAGAGGCGTTAGCCGTTGAGATTTGAGATAAAGTTATGCTAAAGGTTTCACCATTGAAAGGGGTGATGCGGTTTGGAAAGAAAAGGGAAGTTATCACCTAGATTTGTGGGTCCATTTGAAATCCTTGAAAGGATTGGGCTAGTGGCGTATAGGTTGAGATTACCGGAGGAATTGAGTAATGTGCATGACGTATTTCATGTATCAAACTTGAGGAAATGCTTAGCAAAAACTGACTTGGAAGTACCGTTAGATGATATTAGTATGGATACGAGTCTTCATTTTATCGAAGAGCTGATAGAGATTTTGGGTCGTGAAGCTAGGACGCTGGACAAAAAGGGTAATATACCGTAGTTATGGGCAGATGGATTTTGGAACGTGGACTAGAGTTCACTTGGGAACGAGAAGGATTTATGAGGAGCAAGTATCCTCAGCTAATTGATAATGACGATGCTAAGGAGTAAATCTCGGGACGAGATTTCTATTAGGAGGGAGTGATGTGACAACCATGGTTTTGAGGTTCGTCACTTGGTCTTATTTTAAGGTTAATTTATGTGTGACTATGTGATTTGCGTGTTTACATGTTATTTTGCGTGAACGAGGTTGGTGTGGATATCGTTTATGGGTATAAAGTACTCATAAGTAAATCGAGGAACGGTTATTTCATGTTCATGAGCTTACAAATTGGTGACTATGAAATGAAATGGTGTTATTTTGGTGTTTACGTATATGTATAAGTATTATAGTAAATTGTATTTTTTTAGGATTTGTGGTTTAGCATTTAGAGGTCTCGGGTAATGTGTTTAGTCACGTGAGTATTTTTCGAGATGATTTTAAGTCATTTAGGACATATTTATAAAGTTAATTTCAAAATTAAAGATTTTTTTAAAACTGTATATTTTACGTTTTTTTCGGTATACGCGTAAAATTGACTAGTTTTACGGTTTTATGGTTTCAGAGGCTTTAGGAGCTGAAATAAATTAAAGTAACTTAATGTATTATTAATAATATATTAATAAGTCTTAAAAAGAAAAAAAATTAAAAAAAAATATATGAATCGGGTTTTAAACCGACTAGAAAAGAAAAAGAAAGGATAATGGGCCAAAAGACCCAACTTGAGCCCAATTTGGAAAAGCCTTTTTAATAAAACATATAAATACCATGTTTATATCACAAAAATTAGTTTTTCATTAATTTTATCCCCTTTGGGCCGAATTTTTACAAGCCCTAATTTAGGGATTCATCAAAAATAATTTTCTTAAAGATTTGAGGTAAAAATCTTGATTTAATTCTTATAGTTTTCTTGTTTTATAGCATTAAGGCTTCAAGTTTTATGTAATCAATTTATATGATGGATTAGAGTTCTTAATAGATCTGTAATTAGGGTTTTATAACAATTAACATGATTAGGATAATGATTGGTGATTATTAGTGATGTTAATTAGGGTTTAATCATGTTTAAATTCGTTTTTAAAAACTGGGCAGATTTTTTAGTCACTTGTTTTGATCATATCTAGAGTTCTACAAACTCTTATTTTTCTATCCAAGCATCTCTGGAAAGGTAATTGAGTTGGCTTTCAAATGAAAGAAACGAGAACTAAATTGGAGGTCAGGAGGTCGGTCAAAAACAGGTTACAACAGTCGTAGGTCAAAACAGTTTTGAAATCAGTCGGGTTTAATTTAATGTTTTAAGGTGATTGGGGTACATAGGAGTACACTTGAGCCCTCTAATGATCATGGGAGTTGATTAATATATTAAAAATAAGAGACCTGAAGGGTGGCTAAGCAAATGGGTTAAGGTAAGACCCCCTAATCATAACAAAATGTTTGTATGTTCAAAATCGGTAATATGCGGATAAGCAGAAGTATATATATATATATATATATATATATATATATATATATATATATATATATATATATATAGATATATATATATATGTATATATATATATATATATATATATATATATATATATATATATATATATATATATATATATATATATATATATATATATATATATATATATATATATATATATATATATATATCAGGGCCTTAACAGTAGCTTTAAGGTTGGGGAAAAAGGGAGGAGTTATCTGAAATATGTAAGGGCATAGGGTTTCCTTTACAGAGATCATGGGTATGGTTAGGTGGGCGTTTGGCTTATAGTTTGGAGACCTAAAAACCAGGACTGTTTTGGGTAAAATGTTAACAAGACGGGTTATGAAGTAAACTAAGTTAAGGGCTTTATAGAGGGGTGTAATGAGATTCTTAGAGCATATAAATGAGGTATATATATGGGAGAAGGTTAGATGTCCATCATGGGTTGATGAGCCATCTTAGTGTTTGGTTCATGTTTTGATTGTGTGCTTTTGTTTGTTATCTTTTTGCTAGTGCGCGGATTTTTGGAGAAGCTCAATCAGGTGAGTTTCATAGTCCCATATCTTTTAATGATTTTCACTTCCAGGTGGGATGGAAGAGACACTGTATGGTTTTGTAACTAATGATGTGAATGTTTTTATGATTTGTGATGGACTTGTGTGTGCACTTATGTGATTAACTGCTATGTGATTCTTGATTTTGTTTATGATTTGGATCGGGGGACACGTACCGTCTCAGTTATTGTGGTTTGACTTGGTACCAAGGGGATGTTGACAAGGCGGAGCCTTGGGGAGGTACATAGATGTGTGAGCATCTATAGGACCAATGGATAATGACAAGGCGGGGCCTTGGGATTGGTACATAGGTGTATGGGCGCCTATGGTACCATGGTGTTTGGTAAGGCTGGGAGCCTTGTATTTGGTTTGGAATGATTGATCTTGAATATTAGTTGTTAATGCATACTTGTAGCACATTGTCCATATGTTTAGTGGATTATGGTTGTTCGCAGCTTATTATAATCTATTTTCGGTTGGAGTCTAAACCTATGACTCTCATCAACATTATGTTGACGTGTTTTAGTGTCTCTTTTAGGTGATAAAGTGGTTAAGCATGAGAACATATGTGGCTAGGAATGGAGTCGCGTAGGAATGCATTTAGAAGGAGATCCCCGTTCCTTCTTAGTTTATTTTTCTGTTTGTTTCAATAAGTGATACTATGAACCTATATGTTGATTTGTTTGTCTTGGGTAAGAGGTAGGACTGTTACCTACTTACCTAGACTCCTGCATTGGTTAGATATTATCATGACATTTGTGTCACCTTTTATGACATTTCTAATTCATATAGTTCTCTCTATGGACACGCTATTGTTGTGATGATATCCATGCGTCGCGTCCCATATTCCGCCATGGTGGGGTGTGATAGAAGAAAGTGTCGCACCCTAATCTGCTGGGATCAGTTTAATGAGCGAACACTTGAAGGACCAAAGATGATAGAGTTGACCAACGAGAAGGTCGTTGTAGCTAAGCAGAAATTGCAGGAAGCTCCTACACGCCAGAAGAGTTATGTAGACAAGCATCGTAGGGACTTACATTTCAATGTAGGAGATCACTTCTTTCTAAAGGTATCACCAGCACATGGTGTTATATGTTTCGGGATCAAAGGGAAACTCAGTCCTCGGTTCATCGGACCATTTAATATCATCCAGCGAGTCGCTGAAGTATCTTATCGCTTAACGCTACCTCCGTAGCTTTCTCACGTTCATGACATTTTCCTTGTGTCCTTACTTATAGGGTACAATTATCATCCCCTTCACATGGTTCAGTATCCACTGGAACAGATTCGTGAAGATCTTACCCTCATAGGGGAACCCAAACGAGTTCTTGACAGATAAGAACGAGTCATGAGGAAGAAGACGATTCCATTCGTCAAAATACTTTGGAGGGACCATACAGAGCGAGAAGCCACATGGGAAACAGAGGAGTCTATCCGGGCTTCTTACCCTTATTTGATATTTTGAATTCGGGTATGTTCCTCTTTTAGTTTATTTTGTCTATTATTCGGGGACGAAAGGGGGGAAGAGTTGTAAAACCCGCATGCTTTTTCCATGAACAGTACACTTAGTAACGTACATACATATTAAAAACTTTCATTTTATAGCATGAACACATGTCACGAATAGTAATTTTAGAAGTTATGTACGTATAATTACATGATAAGTATTAAGTACGTGTTAGTACACGATAAATATTAACCATAATAATTATAATCACGAACATGAAATCATGAATGTACAAATCAAGAACACGTAACTTCGTACTTAATTAATAATATACGATTAATATCCTTATGTACAAGTATTGATTAAAACATGAACATTTAATAATAACACGAAATCACGAGAACACGAACATGTAAATTTAGAACACGGAAAAAACTTCGGGTTTTCCCTTGTGGGCCATAGTAGTCGCAGCACCAAAGAGAGAACGGGCCAAACCCATTTGATTTTTAGTAATAAATAAATAAAGGAAAATACTTTTTTCACTTTACAAAGAATTTTCAAGAAACTAAAAACCCTACTTACTCTTTGATCTCTTTTGCGTCCGGCGGCATCATCACCGCCAAAGGGGTGATTGTTTGATTTTTAGCTAATCAATTCAAAGATCGTGTTCGTGTTATTCTTCTTTAACCTTTTCACGCATTAGGTAATCCGTAAACCCTTTTGTTTCTTTATTTAATTAATTAGTACATGAACATGAATTAAATAAAACATGGATTAAAAACATGTCATGAGATCAAGGGGGTAAAAATTAAGGGTTTTTTCGGGTTGGTTTGCTCGGCTGAAACAAAAACCGAGAGCCTAGGCTCTCGGCATGTTCTTGATCACAACACCAACCGAGATCTATGATCTCAGTGGTGTTTGGTTCGGACGAAAGCAGGAAAAGGTACCCCGACGCGAGTCGGGGGTCTCGTTGTGGTTGGTTTGGGTCATGGCAGCCAGCAGCCACCACCACCGGCACACAGCCGGTGGCAGTCGTGGGTCAAGCAGGGGGAACGCAGCCGGCAGCAGGGGTAACCACCGACACATAGCCGATGGGAACACCACTGCTGGCAGCGGCTAGCCGAGAGAAGCAAGACCACTGGCTTAAGCCGACGGCAGCCTTAACAAAGGCAGTGGCAACCGGCAAGCCGGTTTTCCATTGTTAAGGGGTGTTTAGTTCGGACTGGTTCAAGGGGTTCGTGGTCCGGTTAACGACATGTCTAAATTAATTACATTGGTTCGGTTCATGACTAAAATATGTACAAGTATTTTATTTTCAAGTTTTTATTTTAACAAGATATTAATTTAAATAAACATGGCATGTAATTAAATTATTTAAACCATGAACTTAGGTTAATTATTTTTATTTAATAATACATGTTATAACCTAAGTATTTAATTATTTAATTTAGACTATAGTATTAATTAATTATCTAGACATGACATATAATTATTTAATAAACATGACTTAGGTTAGTATTAATATAATATTAATACATGTTTTAACCTAAGTATTTTATACACTTTAATATAATTAAATCATGCTTATATCATTTAACCTATAGCTTATTTAATTAACATGTTATGATTATTATACTATAATATAATCACATGACTTAAAATATTTAATTCAGCTTAATTCTAAATATGGAAACTTTCTAATTCAAGAAACTTACTATTTTTTGTAACTTTCTATTTTTAGAAACTGATTTATTTTAAGAATTTAATCTATTTTTGGAAACTTTCTATTTTGGAAACTTTTTTTTTTTGAAAACTTTCTATTTTAGGGAACCTGCTATTTTTAGAAAGTTACTTAATATTACACAACAAGTATAATAACACAAGAAATACAAGTAATACTTAATCAGAATATAAAGAATACATGATAAACACAGCATAACGTTAAAATCAGTAAAATAGGACATGAACATACAAAACAAGCTAAGACATGATATAAAATCAGTTACGTATAATATTTATGTAGCATTAGTGATATCGAAGTAGGACTTCCTTTCGTTCGTCTTCTTCGTTCACTGGACATAAGGTACGGATTTCTCGTCCCTTTAGTATGGACATTCTTTCCTTATTAGGATTTCCTGTTTACAGCCAAATGTTTTCCCAGTATTTGTTTTATATGTTTTATACTTATGTTAAAATAAGAGCTTAAGCCATATACATGCATGACCAGTGTCACCTAGTTATGGAGGTACCATAACCGTAACACTAGAGGCACCAGTGTTATGACTTCCCCACGGCGAAGTGATTGCTCGTGGCGTCCCTTTTTAGATTTGGCCATTATATTATATTATCAGGTGGGGCGTATGGGTGCATCCTAGTTACATGTTTACCAGTATTATCAGAGTGAACACGATGTGTGACTTGCATCCTTTACTAGGAGCTGATCCCTCTTACCCAGACTATTTAATTAGAGGCAACCCTTCTAATTGCATGACGAGGTCTCCCCTCCAAGTATTCATGCACGGTGGAACCTCATGACCTATATGGGCTATTTGGCTCATTAAACAGATTTTCATAGAAACATAAGTCTTTTCAAACTATAAAACCAGTTTTATGATCATGAATCCAGATTACTTAGAACTTAGAATTTTCTGGTGCTATTAGTCTTATATGCTTACGTTATTCCATGTCATACTTGTATATCCGTGCACTAAGCGTTATGCTCAGCTATTTTCCTTTCATGTTCCCAAACGGCAGGTACTCAAGGGCGCTCGTAGACTTTAAGCGTACGTGCATAAGGATTGGAAGCTATCTAGCCTTCTCTACTTTATGCATTTCATCATATATTTTGCTACTTATTTCTATGGACATTGTTTAGTCCTTTTCCTTTATAATACTTATTTTTGTGTGTGATGAGCTTATACTTAGGGTACCGATGTTTGTTTCCGGTATTCCTTTTCATGGTCATTTAATGTTTTTAAGAAATATTTCTTGTATGCTTTGATGACACGCCATAATCACGCGTGACATTCCATTTATCAAAATGGGGTGTTACACTTGATAGTCTTCCTCCATCTCGAGGATTACAAAGTCGGCAGGAAATATGAATTTGCCAACTTGAACAAGCATGTTCTCGGATATCCCAATAGGATATTGGTACGTGTGGTTAGCCAAACGGATACTCATACTTGTAGGCTTCAAAATATTATTTGAAAGATTCTTGTATAATGAGTATGGCATAAGATTGATACTCGCGCCTAGATCGGCCAAGGCGTGACATTCAACATTGTTGGCTAGAGTGCATGGTATGAGAAAGCTTCCCGGATCTCTGAGCTTTGGTGGAAGTTTGCTTTGCAAGGCTGCAGAACACTCTTCATTTAGAAGCGCATCAAATAATTGCTCCATTTTACTATGATTGCTCACAAGATCTTTGAGGAATTTCCCATTGTTGGGCATGTCGGTTAAGATATCAAAAAGGGGAACGTTGATCTTAACTTCTTTGATCATCTTAAGGTATTTGGCATTACGAGCCTCCATCTTTTCTTTTCGTAGGCGTTGAGGATATGGAATTTTGTGTGTATACGCCTTTGGTGTTGGTGTTGGTATGGGTGTGGTTTGTTTTGGTTTGGGTTTGGAAGGAGAAACGGCTTCTTCCTTCTCGAGTTCATCGGCTTCCTCTTCACTTTCATCGGCGAAAGTGGAAGTATTGGTGTTTGGTTTTGGTTGTGGATCATAACTCAACCCACTCCTTGTGAATACGGTATTTACATGTTCAATACCGGTGGAGGGTGGGCGGTATGGTTTATCCATGGATGGTTTTAGGTTTGTTTGAGTGTTGCTTGGCATCGAACCACTCGGTTGATTGGCTAGTTGATCGGTGATTCGACCAAACTTGGTTTCCATATCATTGATAGAGGCGGTATGGTGTCTTTGTCCTCTTTCAACGTTGGTTTTGATATCGAATAAATGGTTCTTAATGAACGTGTTTGTTGCTTTTTGAGATTCTAAGCTAGCAACGTTTTCTCTAAGCTCGATTCTTCGGGTTTCTTTTCGTTTGATGGAATAGAATTATCGTTCTCACGAGGTTGTGAGATACGATTTTTGTTTTTGGGGTACTCACGTCAAGTGTCAGAGTTTCTATCGTAATAGTTACCTTAATAGCCACCTACTTGGTATCCTTGTGCGTATTTTGCTTCTTGTAGTGGTTCCCTTATTGGTGTGTCGTCACGCTCCGTAGATGGGTGTGGTCCTCCACAAAGAGTACATTTGCCTCGCATCTTTTTCATTTCGTCTTTGATAGTTTTGAATTGCGAGTCGAATTTGGATGTGAGAGCGTACATCTTTTCCATGAGTTTGGAATTTTCACTACTTTCAACGAAAGCAACGGTTTTCTTGAAGCAGTTCTCATTTGTTCCTATGTTTCTATGGTACCGGGCGTCAACTCATTATACCAAACTTGTAAAACCCGCATGCTTTTACCATGAATAGTACGCTTACGATAGTACGTACATGATTATAACTTTCCTTTTATAACATGTTTACGTTTCACGTACAAGAATTACAAGTATTACGTATGTGTTATAACACGATAAGTATTTATTACGTATTAACTCACGATAATTATTTCAATAATAATTATAATCACGAACATAGGAACATGAAATCATGAACGTAAATTAATCACGAGCTTAATATTAAGTAGGTATGTATATTTATTACGATCACGAATAAATATATTAATTCACGATCGATAACTAATTAGATCACGTAAATTACGAACACGAGAACACACTATTATTTTAGACACGAAAAATGTTCGGGTTACCCTTATGTGGGCCCATACCCGCGGACACACAAGACCAAAAGGGCCTAGCCCATTAAATTTTTTTTACTAAACAAGGAAAAGGGGAAACATGTTTCATTTAACAAAAATTTAGAAAACAAAGAAAACCCTAATTCTCCCTTTGGTGCTCCTTGGCCGCCGGGATCACATCACACCAAAGGGCTGTTCGGTTAGATTTTGGTCTTTGGTTCATTACAAGGATCGTTGTGTGTTCACCCTTCTTGATTTCACGTGATCGGTATAAAACCTAACTCTTTATTTTATGTTTTGATTTATTTATTTAATCACATAAAATCATGAATGTTTTTAATAAACTAATTAAAAACAAGGTTTAAACATGTTATTAATCATGGGGTTTAAATCATTTATGTGTTTAGGGGTGTTTGTTGTTTGGCCGACACCTAACCGAGCCCCAAGGGGGTCTCGGCTTGGCTTACTTCGCACCACCGAGATCATATGATCTCGGTTTGGTGGTGGTGGTGTCACGACAACAGCAAGGACAAGGGAAACCCCGACTTAGGTTGGGGTATGGTGATGATTTTGGGTCCAGTTCATGGGTTAAAACACGGGTCCGGTTCACGCATGTTAGATTTAAAACACGGTCCGGTTCATGAGTTGTTTTTACAAGTTAAATGTATTACAAGTTATATGTTTTTTAAGACTTAAATTAAATTAATTAAAAAGAATGAACATGATTAATTTAATTTACATGACTTAGGTTATTAATTTTATTATTAATGCATGAATTTTAACCTAAGTATTTTATCATTTAATTAAACTATATAATTAATTAATTATTAAAATCATGACTATAATTAATTAATTTACATGACTTAGGTTATATTATTAATAGATAATAATACATGTTTTAACCTAAGTAATTTACCTTTTTATTTAATTAAATCATGTTATATTTAATTAAATACCTTAACCTATAGTTTATTTAATTTACATGAAATAATTAATAAATTGTACTATATAATCACATGACTTGGAATATTAATCAGAAAACACTTAAGCTTATATAATTAGCTTAATTATCCAGCTTATATCTAATTATGGAAACTTTATATTTTTAGAAACTTATTTATTTAAGGTAGCTAATCTATTTATGGAAACTTTCTATTTTTAGAAACTTATCTATTTTAAGCAGTAATTCTATTTTTGGAAACTTTCTATATTTGGTAACTTCCTATTTTTTGAAACTTTCTATTTTAGGAAACCTGCTATTTTTATAAAGTTACTTATTATTACACAACAAGTATAATAATACATGAAATACAAGTAATACTTAATCAGAATAGACAGAATATATGATAAACACAGTATAAAGCTTAAATCAGTAAAACATGATATGAACATATAAAACAAGCTAAGACATGATATAAAACCAGCTACGTACTCAGTAATCAGATACTTATACATGTATGTATTTATGTAGCATTAGTGATACCGAAGTAGGACTCTCTTCCGTTCGTCTTCTTCGTTCACTGGACATAAGATACGGATTCTCCGTCCTTTCAGTATGGACATTGTTTCCTTGTTAGGATTTCACGTACGCAGCCAACTGTTTTCCCAAGTATATGTTTTTTATATGTTTATGAATTGCTTATGTTTAATTAGAATACCTAAAGCCATATACATGCATGACCAGTTTCACCTAGTTATGGAGGTACCATAACCATAACACTGGAGGCACCAGTGTTATCACTTCACCACGGCGGAGTGATAGCTCGTGGCGTCCCTTTCATCTTTTGGCCATTTATTTTATTATCAGGAGGGGCGTATGGGTGCATCCTAGTTTACATGTTTTCAGCAGATTATTCAGTGTGAGTGTGGTGTGTGCCTTGCATCCTTCACAAGGAGCCGATTCCTCATACCTAAAACTAGTATATTAAATTAGAGGCAGTCCCTCTAATTTGCATGACGAGGTCACCCGTCCAAGTATTCATGCACGTTGATATTTCATGACCTATATTGGCTAATGGTAAACATGTTAAACAGTTTTTACAAGATACACATAAGGCTTTTCAAACTATAAAACCAGTTTTATGAAGTTATACCAGGTTTTCCAGGATATATATATTTCAGCTGCTATATGTTTTACATGCTTATATTATTCATTTCATGCTTCTATATACATGCATTGAGCGTTATGCTCAGCCGTTACTTTCCTTTCCATGTCCCAAAACGGCAGGTACCCAAGGACAGACTCGAGCATTTGAAGGACATGCATAAGATGGAAGCTGCCATAGACTTCTTCTCCTTTTGCCTTCATATACTTATGCTTGTTTACGTCTTTTATCCATTCCATTTACTTTATTATGTTTTGGGCTTATGTTTGGGAACCGATGTTTGATTCTGGTTTACCCTATGGTCATGTATGTTTCATTACATATTACCTTGCATGCTTTGATGACACGCCATAATTTCGCGTAACGGTCCACTTATCAAAGTGGGGTGTTACAAAACTCTTGCATCTCCAGATAGAGATGATGGGAAGAGTTTGATTTTTATAGCGTCTACATTGACGTCGGCTCCATATCGGAACATGCCACATATCTCTATGAATTCGGCTATGTGTGTTGAAAATAATTTTTTACGTATTTAGGAAGATTCGGTCACTCCGACAATAGATTTAGTAGTAGCTCGTAGTCTAGTATCTTTACATTAGTTAAACAAGGAAAAGCTCGGTCCATGTTATGTATGGCCGTCCCAACTTGTAAGCCCAAGCCCATTGATGAGACTGCTTTTATACATAGTCTCATCGTCCAAATAGGGCTTAAAATGCATTAAATATCATCAAAATACCCATATATATGCTTGTGTTTGTTGCTTGTGTATTTTAGGTACGGATATTGAGAAATTGACAAAAGATCACAAGAATCATACAATAACGAACACGGGAAACGAAGCCGCACAATGAACCAAGCCCTAATGAAGACTTTCCCAAGATTAACCCTTGAAGATTTGAAGAATTATGAAGAAGGGTCCTCCAATATGGAAGAATTGACACTTTATACCCTTGTATCTTCATAATTACAAGATTGGTCCCTAAAGTTTGTCAAAATTACAAAAAGGACCCTCCACTTTGAAGAATTGGCAAGTTTAGCCCCTCAACAAAGCTATATTGTCAACCATTGTCCTCCACAAAGTCAAATCCATCATGAAGTCCTTCAAAGTACAAGAAATTACAAGTCTGGTCCTTTGAAAATACCAAAATTACAAAAAAGACCCTTAACTTTCAACATTTGGCAAAAATGGTCCCTCATCAAACAAGACTTGGCAATTTTAGTCCTCCAAAATGCTCAACATACAAGTCAAGACCATTATCCATTATCAAAATGCCAAATCAGTCCTTCAAGAATTCAAAAATGGCAAGAAATACCCCTGAAATCATTTTACAAAAGTTTTTGGGGCAAAAGTGCAAAGTTGCAAAACTTGATAAAGCTAGTTTGGGCGTTGATAGCTATTTAAAGTGAAAAGACAAGAGGAGAAGAGAAGAAGGACCAAAGTTGGCCAGACATGATTCTTACCTTAACCAACCACATACTACCACCTCTCCCCACTCACCACTTCAACCAATCACACTCCACCATTTTGCCATGTCACCTTCCACTCACCAGATTAATCACTTAATTAATCTTGGCGCCTTAACACGACATTTAAATAAATCCCACCTTAATCCGGATCAAAGAAGGAACTATTCACCAAGAACACAATTGGGGTTTTCTTAATTACTTGTAATTAAACCTTAAAATGGTGCAGATTAGTGATTAATGATCATGTTAACACAACCCAACCTTAATATTGGTCATCACATCATTCACGTGTCCACATGGGACCTCCCCTGCTACACGTTTGAGGAAGAACGCAAGAAGAGCAAGTCATCCAACGTCCCACAATTGTGCTTACTTTCTAAGCATCATACAAGCCCTTTGATCACATTTTCTTGCCAGCTATCACCGCAAACAGCCAAGAATTCTTCACAAGACTCCAAGGTTTTCAAAATCTACAAGGGCAATTTTGGAAGTTCAAGCATTAGGGTTAAGCATTTTTATTTGTTCTTAGCTCACTTGTAAGGCTATATATAAAGCCATAGGGTCTCACTTAGACGTTTGCTTTTGGTTTTTCCTTGTTCAAGCACTTGTAAATCCCTTTTTCAGTTTTATGAAATTTGAGTTAAGTGTGTTGAAGAAAGACCAAGTGTCATCTTATTATTGCTTGTTTATGTTCTTAGTTTACTGAATTTGAATCAAAAACCTGTTTTCAAAAGAGGAATGTGCAAAAGTTTGTACATTTTCTTCATTTTCTTGATATTTTGCTAAGTTCTTGGTCTATCTTGGAATTCTTGGGTTATAGGGCTGATCATAGCATCCTAATTGTGTTGATTAAGGTGTGGTGATGCTTATAACTTGGGGATAATCAAGTGTGGAGGACAAGAGTTGCATCAATCAAGAATTTTTCAAGTTTCTGATTTTATACTTGTGCTTCTAACCTTGTTGCTTCTTAGCAGGCTTTATTGTGGAAGCTTGTGCTTGTTCTTGCTAGCACATAAGCTCAAAATCCATGGGTGTGGATGTACATCCATGAGGTACACACCCTTAATCCCAAAATCTGATAATACTTTGTATTTTTGTGATATTTGAGTGTTGAATATGTTCTTGTGTATTTTGTGGCTTATACTTGCTTGAATCTGTTAATCTTACATGTTATTGTGTTAATTGATGCTTGGGTGGTCTTAAATCTCACTTTTCCTTTGAAAAATTTGATTTTGAAAAGATAAAGGGGTGTTTGGGATTACCTGTTGTGATTGCAATTTGGTATTGTGATGTTAGAAGGTATTGTTTGTGCTTGGTATCTGATATATTCCTTGTTGAGAGTGTTTTGCTGCAAGTTTTTGGGTTTGAAGCCTTGAATCAAACAATCTGCTATAAAATCTTTGTTATTGCCTGTTTTGACCTAGGATTTTGGGAACACTTAGTGTGTATGCATGCTTAGGGCTAAAAGTGGTTTAGACAAAGTCATTGTAACCTGTTTAAAAGATTTGAGGTGTTGAATCTGGCTTAAGTGTCAAATACATCAGCAAAGTGTAAAACTGCATGTGTTAGTGTTCATCAGTAACATTCATTGGCTTGAATCTTGCTTAATTCTTTGAATCATTGCATGAAACCTGTTTAGACTTGCTTATTTGAGTTTAATATAGCTTGTGTATGCATTTGGTTGAATTTGGCTGGCTGATTTGTGCTAAAACTGCTTATAAGTGCTCAACTGCTTATTTGTTCATGTCTGTGCAATATCTGGGACTTTATTGATTAAACTGTATCAATTGGGTGTTTGTGATTGTGATATTTTGATTGTTCTTGACTCCTTTTGATCCAAAGATCATTTGGGTGCCTTTGTGTAATCTGAATCTCCAAAAAAGTCACTAAAGACAAAAAGTCAAACAAGTCAAGCAGTGGAAAAAGTTTCCACTGCTCAACACTCAAAACTAGCCCCTGCTAGTGTAAAATTGAACTCAGCTTATCAATAAGCTATTTTAGCTTATCCAGACTTGCAACAACTTATTTTTTGTAATAGGTCTTCATTATTTGACCCATTTGAGTAGACTGGAGCTTATTGGACATTGACTTTGACTTTTTACTAGAAAACCAACTTATTTGACTTTTACATAAGTGCTTATTTGCTTTTTCTAGCTTATTGAGTAAGCTTATTTGAAAACTCTTTGTTGATTTTGCTTAATTAAGTCATTTAAAAGCTTTAGGAACTTGAATCAGCACTTGGGGTGGCCTAGAACTCAAAAACGACTATTTTTTCGTTTTCTGTAGATTGCTTATTGTATTTTCAGGCTTATTCCTTGGGCTTATTTCAAATTTCTTTTTGCAGAAGTCTTATTTAGGTCAAAAAAAGCTTGTGTGACAAATTTTAGCTTATGGCATTGGCTTATAGCTTAATGGGCCAAAAAGCCCATTAAGAATAAGCTGTTTGGTATAAGCTAGCTTATTTCACACTTTCAGCTTTTGGGCCTTTGGAAAAAGTTGTTTAAAATAAAATTTTGAGTCAACCTGTGCTTTTTAGGCTTATTTTGAACACATTTTATTATTGGGCCCAAATTTGGCCCAATAAGGTACTGTTTTGGGTTTAGCCCATTTTCTAGGCCCATTAAGGGTATTTAGGTAATTTCACTTTCATTTCTGAGTTTTTTAGGTTAAATTAAGCTATTTGCAATTTTTTAGAATTTTTTATGATTTTTGGATTTTTAATAATAATCTAATATTATTTTATTGTTAAAAATTAAAAGTCTGATTTTCTAAGTTTTTATATTTTTCCTAGGTTCTAAACACTTAATTAGGAATTTTGCAACTTTCCAAATATTTTTAGAGTCTTTTAATTATTTTCTAGATTTAATTTAAGTTTTAATTGATTTTAGTAGTTTTTAATTGTTTAAAAATAGTTTTTAGTGGTTTTAAAATTTTGAAAAATACTTTTTAGCTTAATTAGGGTATTTTTGAGGTATACAAACTTTAAAATCTTGTTTGGGACTTTTTAATAATTAATTTTGATTTTTAGGGCTTTAATTAGCATTAAAAAGTCATTATCTAATTAATTAAAAGGATTTGGCAAGTTTGGATTTTTTGTAAACTCTTAGAATATTATTGTGGATTTTTGGTAATTTTTAGGGTAAAATTTTAATTTTAGTGCTTTTTACAATTTTACGTGTACACCTTTTTCGACTTAGTTTAATCCGTCTTTGTAACCGTCATTCTCTTCTAATCTCATCTCTATTTTTCTTTCTCAACAATATAATCACAAATCTAATCCAAGTCATTACACACATAACACACTAGCCTCCTTGAGAACGAACTCATTTTAGGGTCATTTACACACGGTTTTCCTAAATCGTCGTGCTTACCCTATTTGTTACTCTTTTCCTAAAGGGTATACAAAAACTCAACTATCATTTTGGCGCCGCTGACGGGGAGGCGTGTTGTGTTTTGATTGGAATTGTTGTTTTTATATACTAACCATAAATAGTATTTGTATTAGTAGCACTCTACTAATATGTATTATCGGTTTTCGGTTTTTGTGTGAATACTATTACTATAGTGTATACATAGAACAATAAATTCACAAGTACTCCAAATACGTGAGAAATCACAACCTTGATTTGGGAGGTCATTACCCAATCATTGTATTCGAATCTCAAACCAAAGAAAAAGGCAAAAATAGATAAATATTTTCGTGAAGCTCAATCTTGAAAAATACAAACTATAAGGTGGGTATAAGGCGGATATTATAAAATATATCCTAAGGAAAAAGGCTCTTAAGTGCTTCGCGCCACCTCGTTTCCCCGCTTGCTTGTGAGTATTTGATTTTGAGAGCTAATCGAGGGTTTTGCCGCCCAAAGTATTACTAAGTATCATATATATTTTCTTGGTTTCCATTGATTAAACCCTCTTGAACGTTTTGGTGTTCCACCAACGTTCTAAAGTCATCGAAGGCGTTCACTTCACGTGATCGTTTTCATTCCTTGAGGCTTCTTTAATCAAGAGATTTGATTAAGGAGGAGATTTGTAGATTTGTGTCTACTTAATACATTCACCAAGATCCAAAAAGGTTAATACAATCAAAAACCACAAAAAAATTGAAAAATACAAAACACCAAAAAGAATCTTCTTTGCTCGTCCCCTCGTTGTACGTGACGTTTATGCTAACTCGTAATCAAGCAAGACGTGCACGTAAACGAAAGAACAAAACTCCCACTCCCAATCTTTCTAGTGAGGAGTCTCCTATTGACGAACCCATTGTAAGAGAAGCACCAACCATCGCGAATCGAACTATGATGGAGTTACTTCAAGAACCCACCGAGGGTTATGGAGAGGCTATTGTGATTCCCGCTATCCTTACGGAGAATTTTGAGGTGAAAACGGGTTTGTTGTCGATGATCCAAAACAACAAATTCTGTGGTGATGAGAAGGACAATCCACACAACCATATCCGCCAATTCAATCGTCTTACCGCCACTTGCAAGTTTAAGGATTTCTCGAATGACTCGATTAAGATGATGCTTTTTCCGTATTCCTTAGCGGGGCCCGCTAAAATTTGGTTAGAGAAAGAGCCACCCAATTCTATATTGACGTGGAAGGATCTCGTATCTAAGTTTGTGAACCAATTTTTTCCGCCTTCTAAGACTACTCACTTGAAAAACGAGATTTCAAAGTTTTCACAAGAATTTAATGAAAGTTTTTCAACGGCTTGGAATAGGTTTAAGGAAATGTTACATGAATGTCCTCATCACGGTTTTTAGGACTTGCATCAAATTGACACGTTTTACAATGGACTTAATGATCATGAAAGGGATTATTTGAATGCCGCCGCGGGTGGTAATTTTTTGTGTAAAGCGGTTGAGGAAGCTTTGGTGATAATTGAGAATAGATCTAAGGTGTATAGTCCTCGTAGCACGTCTAGTGTTCGTAAGGCTTCGTCTTCGGCTTCACCTTCTTTATCTACTACCATCGATGCTTGCCAAATTGAGGCGAACTTGGAAAATAAGATTTTTGATAATCTTAAAGGACTTTTGATTGAGTTTAAAGTTGGTGAACAAAGTGCTCCCGCTACGGCTAAAGCGGTTGAGTTTTCTTGCATGTATTGTGGTGGAGGTCATGATTTCTCCGAGTGCATTACCAACGGTGGTAACACTTCGAGTGCCTTCGCGGCCACGAGAAATTACAACCAAAACGGTCAAGTTTCCCTCTCTAATCAATTGACTCCACCGGGATTTGGTTCAAATCAAAATGCTAACAACAACTATCGCAACAATCAAGTTGGTTTCAAAAACAATTACCACAAGGGAAACTATGGGAATCAAGGGGCTAATAATCAAGTTTCAAACAAGAATCAAAATGATTTTCAAAACAACAACAAAGGTTTGCAAACATTGAAAGATCTTCCAAGTGAGTTTGTTGATTACGCTATTGGGAATGATGCTAGGTTTGACAATATTCAAAGAGAAATCATTAGCCTAAGATCCGAGTTTAAAAACGACTTGAAGAAAGAGTTGAAAAATGAGTTAGCTAATGAACTTAAGATCCACACCAACAAGATGGAAGGAAATGTCACTAGGTTACAACAAAACCAACAAAAAATGGAACAAGGGCAACACGAGATTAAACAAGAAATGATTAAGGCCGAGAAAAGGCAATCCGTGTTTGAAGATAAAATCTCGTCTATGTTTGAGGCAATAATGTGTAAACCGTCTTTGAGTAGTCTTCCTAGCAACACCATATCCAACCCTAAGGGTGAGATGAAAGTGATTACCACACGTAGTGGTATGACACTTAAGGAACCGACTCCTTAACCAATTGCTCCTACGGAGGAAGCAATTGAGGAAGAACCCGAGGTGGTGGTCCAAAAGGAGCATGTCCCAATCCCACGAAGTACCGCTCATGCCACACCTACGGTTGACCCTTTACCATCATTGGAACCCGAGATTCCAAACACTATGCCTACTATGCCTCAACCGACACCACCTTTGCCCTATCCATCGAGAATTAGAAAGGAGAAACGTCAAGAGCGCGACAATTATCAATTTGAGCTTTTTATGAAAATGTTTCGGGATTTGCACCTTAATGTGAGTTTCGCCGATGCTTTGGTCATGATGCCTCGATTTGCCGCTAACTTTAAGAGTATGTTGAACAACAAGGAGAAATTGCACCAATTGTCTAGTTGTTCGTCGGTTTATCTTAATCGCATACCTCAAAAAGTCGGTGATCCCGGTAAATTTTTGATTCCATGTGCAATCCAAGATATGGAGGAATGCTTCGCCTTGGCCGATCTTGGTGCTAGCATTAACTTGATGCCACTTGCAATCTTCAAGTCGCTCAATCTTCCTAATCTTACTCCTTCACTAATGTCTATCGATTTGGCCAACCATTCCACGATTCCCGCATGTGGTTTGGCGGAAGACGATTTTGTGAAAGTGGGGAAGTTCTACTATCCCGTAGACTTTATCGTTGTTGATATCCCCACGGATCCTCAAGTTCCTCTCATTTTAGGTCGTTCGTTTTTAGATACGTCTATGGCTTTGATCGATGTTCATGCTAGAAAGATCACCTTACGTTTCAACGACGAGGAACTTGTTATAAACGCAACTCAAAACTCTCAAATTTCTCATGTTTATTCCGTTGCAACCATAAACCTAGTTGATATGATTGACGTGGTTTGCGAGGAATTTTCACAAGAAGTTCTAGGTTTTGGTGATGAAGAAACTAGTGGCAATCCCACTGTTAGATCCAATTCTTGATAATTCGACACCAACCTTCACTCCATTTGAAGGTGGTGGTTTTACGTTGGAAGAATTCGATGTTCCACGTAGTTGTAACGAAGACCACGAAAACGATGAAGACTTCTCGATTATCAAGGATTTTCTTTACGATTTCCCATTTCCTCCACCCGAGGAGGTTATGAGTATCGAGACCAAATCTTCACTTGAGGAACCACCTATCCTTGAGTTGAAAGATTTACCTCCTCATCTCGAATATGTCTATTTGGAGGAGGGTGAAAAGTTGCCGGTTATTATTGCGAAGGAACATTCGAATGATGAAAAAACCGCACTTGTCGATGTTCTAAAGGATCACAAAGGGGCAATTGCGTGGAAGTTATCCGACATTAAGGGAATCGATCCCAAATTTTGTACCCACAAAATCTTAATGGAGGAGGATTACAAGCCCGCAATCCAATGTCAAAGAAGGGTGAACCCCAAAATTCACGACGTCATCAAAAAGGAGGTCCTTAAACTCCTTGACGCGGGAATGATTTACCCTATTTCCGATAGCCCTTGGGTGAGTCCTATTCATTATGTCCCTAAAAAGGGAGGGATGACCGTTGTGCCAAACGATGCCAACGAGTTAATTCCCACTAGACTCGTGACCGGATGGAGAGTGTGCATTGACTATCATAAGTTGAATGAAGCCACTCGAAAAGACCATTTTCCCTTGCCCTTCATGGACCAAATGTTGAAGCGTCTTGCGGGAAACGATTTCTATTGCTTTTTAGATGGTTTTTCCGGTTACTTCCAAATTCCCATCGATCCTCGTGATCAAGAAAAAACTACGTTTACGTGTCCATATGGAATGTTTGCCAATCGTAGAATGTCATTCGGACTTTGCAATGCACCGGGAACCTTTCAAAGGTGCATGATGGCTATTTTTCATGATATGATCGAGAAGACGATGGAAGTCTTCATGGATGACTTTTCCGTGTTTTGTAATTCGTTCACTTCGTGTTTGTCGAACCTTGAGAGAATGTTGAAACGTTGTGAGGAAACCAACCTTGTGCTCAATTTGGAAAAGTGTCATTTTATGGTTAAGAGTGGAATCGTCTTAGGGCACAAGGTCTCGAAAGTGGGGATTGAGGTAGATCAAGCTAAGGTGGACGTCATCGCCAAATTACCTCATCCCAAAACCATTAAGGGAGTTAGGAGTTTCCTAGGCTACGTGGGCTTTTATCGTCGATTCATCAAGGATTTTTCGAAGATTTCTCGACCCATTACACATCTTCTTGAAAAAGAGGCACATTTTGTCTTTGACGAAGATTGTGTACGAGCCTTTGAAATCCATAAGAGGAAACTTACCGAAGCTCCCATTCTTGTTGCTCCCAATTGGAACCTCCCCGTTGAGCTTATGTGTGATGCTAGTGACTACGCTATTGGGGCCGTTTTGGGGCAACGTCATGATAAGCACTTCTTGCCTATTCACTATGCCATCAAGACGATGACCGAGGCTAAAATAAAATACACTACAACGGAAAAGGAGTTCCTTTCCGTGGTATATGCATTTGAGATGTTCCGACCTTATCTCGTCTTAGCTAAATGCATAGTGTATACGCATCATTCGGCTATCAAGTATCTCATGGCAAAGCAAGATGCTAAGCCTAGATTACTTCGTTGGATTCTCCTCCTTCAAGAATTTGATCACACCATCGTTGACAAAAAAGGAGCCGAGAATCTAGCGGCCGATCATCTTTCTCGTTTGGAAGATCCTCACCAAAGTGTTTACGAGCCCAAGGAAATCACCGAAACATTTCTGCTCGAGACACTTGGTGTAGTGAATTCTAAGCTTGATTCTTCCACCCCATGGTTTGCGGATTTTGCAAATTACCACGCGGGTAACTTCATCATCAAGGATATGACGACTCAAGAAAAACGAAAATTCTTTCGTGACGTCAAGTTCTACTTTTGGAACGACCCTTACTTGTTTCGAACATGTGTGGATCAAATCATTCGACGTTGTGTATTTGGCACCGAAGCTTCTAACATCCTTAGAGCTTGCTATGAGGGACCTACGGATGGTCACCACGGTGCTAATCTCACGGCTAAGAAGGTGTTTGATGTCGGCTTCTTTTGGCCTACTATTTACCGAGATGCACAAGATCTTGTGAAGTCGTGTGATTCATGCCAATGACAAGGAAAAGCCTCACAAAAAGATGAAATGCCACAAAATATCATCCAAGTGTGTGAGATCTTTGACGTTTGGGGTATAGACTTTATGGGGCCGTTCCCATCATCTCGTGGTAATAAGTACATTCTTGTTGCGGTTGACTACCTATCTAAGTGGGTGGAGGCCAAAGCCTTTGATGAGACGGCTTTTATACATGGTCTCATCGTTCTTTTTGGACTTAAAATGCATTAAATATCATCAAAATACCCAAATATATGCTTGTGTTTGTTGCTTGTGTATTTTAGGTACGGATATTGAGAAAATGACAAAAGATCACAAGAATCACGCAAAAACGAACACGGGAAACGAAGTCGCACGATGAACCAAGCCCTAGTGAGGAATTTTCCAAAGAAAACCCTAGAAGATTTGAAGAATATTGAAGATTGGTCCTCCAAATTTGAAGAATTGACACTTTATACCCTTGTATCTTCATAATTACAAGTTTGGTCCCTAAAGTTTGTCAAAATTGCAAAAAGGACCCTTAACTTTGAAGAATTGGCAAATTTAGTCCCTCAACAAATCTAAATTGTCAAATATGGTCCTCCAAGAAGTCAACAAACAAGTCAAAGCCTTGAAGTTTGAAAACATGCCAAAATCAGCCCTTGAATATTGAAGGAAATTCATGTTTAGTCCTTGTTTCAAGTCTTTATAATATTTGTGCCAAAACTGACAACTCCCCAAAGATATTTACAAAGGAAAAATAATTTGGGCGATTTTAATACAAAGTGAAGAAAAGGAAAACATGAGGGGGCAATTTTGGGAGACAATCAAACCCCACCAGCCAACCCCCCACTGACACGTCATCAAACCCGACCCACCCGAACCATTTACCCGTTTACCCAATACCCAACCCGGTTGACCCTTAAGTAAATAACACGTTTAATTTTAAACGTGTTCTTTATCCCCTTAAACACATTTACCCTAAACCCAAAAAAATCAAAACACATGTCTTTTCCATATAAACCCTAAATTTTTCCCCAAAATTAAAAATTGATGATGAAGACCTAATCTACTCCAGATTAGTGATTGATCATAGATTAAACCAAAACCCACTTTTAATCCCCCATCACTCTCACTCCCTGGTCCCCAAAACCCCACCCATTGGCAAAAAGACAAGGGCACCAGAGAATCAACGACTCTCAATGGTTTCGTGTCCTCCAAACGAAATCAAACGCTCAAGAACGATTGATCCAGCCTGTCTACCACAAACGTCCAAGGATTTGCACATGGTTTTCAAGAATCATTCAAAAGATGGATAATTTTCAGCATATTCGCATCTCAAACAAGGGTATTTCTGGAATTTAATTAGATTAGGGTTTCGTTTTATTTTTGATTCTAGAATGATCCGAGGGGTCTATAAATGAGGACCAACTTGTGGTATCCCATTTTTTTTCCTTGTCTCGGATTTAATGTAAAAAACCCCTTTTTAATTAATGAAAGTTTGCAGTTTTTTTAATTCATCCGAGTTCCAATTTTATATTACATTTTTATGATTTAAGTTGGTGATTTTAAATTCAAGTTTAAGTTTCTTGTTTAAGTTTTCAGTAAGTTTGTTGAAGTGAATCAAAGTCTTTAATATTAAAATTATTTGCAGGTTTCAAATATTTAGAATTAGAGTTTTAATTGAAAAGATTGTGAAAGAAAAGTGGAATTGTCTTGTTTATCTTGTGCACTAACTGAATCAAGACCTTAGGTCTTGATTCTTGGATTTATCTTCACTCTTAGCAGCTTCTTTTTCACTCAGGGTGCTTCGGTTCAGTTGTTGAACCCCAACGAACCACCCCACTCTCATTTTATTGTCCAAGAACCCCTGCCTCACCTAGTTGTTGGTAGAGGTCAGGGGAGCTTAGCCGGGATTTGTAGGACGTAAACAAGGGCGGGTATTATACTCTCAACCTTTCCTCATTTTTTTTTTTACTTATTCTAATTTACTAATTGTGTGATTGTTCTTGTGAGTAATGCCTGTTTGTGTTAGTTTAGTTTTGTCATAAGTTCCCGATTTGAGTTTAAAACCTGCTTGTTTGGAATCGTTGGTTCGTAGTAAGAGTTTGTTGTAATTCAGGGGGTACTTGTTAATCTTGCTGTAGGAAAGGGATTGTTGAGATTATCTGTTGGTATGCTCGTATTTGATGTGTTTGTGGTGCAAGAATAAATCTGAGAACCTTACTTTGTAAAGACTAAAGCTAGAAGTCAGTTTTATACAATATGCTCATTCTCTTATATCAGCTTTGATATAGTTAAGTGTGTAGTGCATCGTTAAGTTGAGGATTAGTTTAGTCTAGCTTTTCTTTCCCTTGTTTCGCCTTATATGTGGTCCTTTTGACTTGCTGAAATCAAACTTTTACACCTTTATTGTGCTCTAAGTTTTCATAAGCTGTCATTCTCATTTGTATGCCTTTCTTTGAAAAATTAGTAAGCATTCGTTCCTTATAGCCTGAAGTAGGAAAGATTTAAGCTGGTTGTGGTACACACTTGTGTAAACTGTCGGTTTGTACCATGTATGATTGATCACTATTGGTTGGTGTAATTTGCTTAAAGCTTGAAACCTGCCTGCTTGTTTACCATCGCTTGTGAATCAGTTTTCGTTGATGCATGTATTGCCTCGTTGTTTTCTGTTAGCTTAGAACACCCCCCACACGCCAACTGCGGGTGAGGGTTTGATTGTCCAAAAAAAAAGAACCAACCAAAGTACCAGATAACAAAAGGGGGGGGGGGGGGCATTTGCCCACCATTTCAAAAAAAAAAAAGGAAAACAAGTAAGAACTCCAGGTCTGAGACTTTTAGCTTCGAATTAGAGGGAGTTTTACCATTTATATTGGACGTGTGTTGGTGTTTTGGTGAGTGAGAATTGCTGTGTAACAGAGGTTTTAAAAAAGAAAAGAAAAAAAAATATTTTCAAAAATTTTGGCGTGGCCAGGAATCGAACCTGCGCCACCACTGCCAAAGTACACACACACTACCGCTCGCCCTTGGGACTTTTACTGCTAAAGTCTCAATGGGTTGACCTTATAACACCTTTCCTTTTCTAGTTTTTTTTAATAAGCCGTAGCTTATTTGATTACTTTTAGCTTATTTGTTAAGAATTTTCGGCTTATTTAATTTTTCCTAGGTTCATATTAGTGATTCAGACTTTTCTGTTTAAAAATATTATTTTTCTCTTTATTTAATTATTTATTAGGATTATTTCTAGTTTTATTTTTAGAAAGTAATTTAAAAATAGTAAACAGTAGTTCAAAAATCCAAAAAATAGTTTTTAAGTTTTCATTTATATTGTTGAGGTTTACATTAGATTAACTTTCCAAAAACTTTAATTTTTAATTTTATATTATTTTAAGATTTTTTTATAAACTTTAATAATTTTTATAAAATTAATTAAAGGGGTTTTAGGTGCTTTAGTTTACATTTTCTTCTTAGTTAGAATATTTAGGATTTTTGAGAATTTTTTAGAATTTATTTAAGAACTTTTTATTTTTTTGAATATTTTATTATTATTTTATTAGAAAAAAGTCAAAGTTTTATTTTTAATTTTTTTTCATTTTTCCTAGATTCTAGACATTAAAATAGGAACTTTGTCACTTTCCAATTAATTTTTAGGCTTTTCAATTAATTTCTAGATTTAATTTAAGATTTAATACATTTTAATAGTTTTTAAGTGTTAAAAAATAGTTTAATTTGATTTTAAAATTTTTAAAAATAGTTTTTAGCTTAATTAGGATATTTTTGAGGTTTACAAATTATAAAATCTTGTTTAGGGCTTTTTAATAATTAAAAGTGATTTTTAGGGCTTTAATTAGCATTAAAAAGTCATTATTTAATTAATTAAAAGGTTTTAGCAAGTTTGGATTTTTTGTAAACTCTTAGAATATTATTTGGGATTTTTAGTAATTTTTAGGTTAAAATTTTTATTTTTGTCGTTTTTACGGTTTTACGCTTACGCATTTTTCGTCGTAGTTTAATACGTTTTCGTAACCGTCTCTTCCTTCATTTCTCATTTCTTTTCTTCTTGATCATAATCACAAACATCATATATCAACTCTTAACACAACGCACTTGCCTCCTTGGGAAACGAACTTGCTTGGTCATTGGTGCTCGGTTTTCCTAAACCGACACTTAACGCTTACCACTATTTGTACTTCCTTTTCCTAAAGGTCGTATTTTACTACAATCATTTTGGCGCCGCTGCCGGGGAGGCGTGTTGTGTTTTGGTTGAACCATTGTTGTTTTCTATATTAGCCATAAATAGTATTTGTATTAATAGCACTCTATTAATACGTATTATCGTTTTTCGATTCTTGTGAATATTATTACTATATTGTATACGTAGAACAATAAATTTACAAGTACTCCAAATACGTGAGCAATCACAACCTTGATTCGGGATTTCATCACTCGATCATTGTATTCGAATCTCAAACCAAAGAAAAAAGGCAAAAATAGATAAATACTTTCGTGAAGCTTGATTTTGATAATACAAACTATAAGGTGGGTATAAGGCGGTTGTATTTCACGACCTAAAGGAAAAAGGCTCTTAAGTGTTTCGCGCCGCCTCGTTTCCTCCGCTTGCTTGTGCGTATTTGATTTTGAGAGTGAATCGAGGGTTTTGCCGCCCAAAGTATTATTAAGTATCATATATATTTTCTTGGTTTCATTTGATTAAACCCTCTTGAACGATTTGGTGTTCCACCATCGTTCTAAAGTCATCGAAGGCGTTCACTTCACGTGATCGTTTTCATTCCTTGAGGCTTCTTTAATCGAGAGATTTGATTAAGGAGGAGATTTGTAGATTTTGGTCTACTTAATACATTCCAAAAAATCCAAAAAAAGTTAAAAACAATAAAAAACCACAAAAAAATTGAAAAAGTAAAAAACGCCAAAAAGAATCTTCTTTGCTCGCCTTCTCGTTGTACGTGACGTTTATGCAAACTCGCTCTAAAGCTAGACGTGCTCGTAAACGAAGAAACAAATCACTCACTCCTACTAGTGAGGACTCTCCTATTGACGAACCCATTGTAGTGAAAGAAGCACCCATGGCTAATCGAACTATGATGGAGTTGCTTCAAGCACCCACCGAGGGTTATGGAGAAGCGATTGTGATTCCCGCTATCCTTGCGGATAATTTTGAGGTTAAGACGGGTTTGTTGTCCATGATTCAAAACAACAAGTTTCGAGGGGACGAAAAGGACAACCCGCATAACCACATTCGCCAATTTAATCGTCTCACCGCCACATGCAAGTTTAAGGACGTCTCAAACGACTCGATTAAGATGATGCTTTTTCCGTATTCCTTAGCGGGGCCGCAAAAATTTGGTTAGAGAAAGAGCCACCAAATTCTATATTGACGTGGAAGGATCTCGTTTCAAAATTCGTGAACCAATTTTTTCCGCCCTCTAAGACTACGCACTTGAAAAACGAGATTTCGAAGTTTTCGCAAGAGTTTAATGAGAGTTTTTCAACGGCTTGGAATAGATTTAAGGAAATGTTGCACGAATGTCCTCATCATGGTTTTTCCGACTTACATCAAATAGACACGTTTTACAATGGCTTGAACGATCATGAGCGTGATTATCTTAATGCCGTCGCGGGTGGTAATTTCTTGTGTAAGACGGTCGAGGAAGCATTGGTAATTATTGAGAATAGGTCTAAGGTGTATAGTCCTCGTAGCACGTCGAGTGTTCGTAAGGCTTCGTCTTCATCTTCACCTAGTTTGTCACACACTGTTGATGCTTGCCAAGTCGAGGCTAATTTGGAGAATAAAATTTTTGATATAGTGAAAGGCTTGTTAGTTGAGTTTAAAGTTGGTGAACAACCCGCTCCCGTTACGATTAAAGCGGTTGAGGTTTCTTGTATGTATTGCGGAGGAGCTCACGATTATTCCGAGTGCATTACCAACGGTGGTAACACTTCGAGTGCCTTCGCGGCCGCGGGAACTTATAACCAAAACGGTCAAGTTCCTCGCACTAATCAATTGACTCCACCGGGTTTTTCACCAAATCAAAATGCTAACAATTATCGAAACAATCAAGTTGGTTACCAAAGCAATCAAAGGAACAATTATAAGGGTAATAACAACTATGGGAATCAAGGGAGTAGTAGTAGTAGCCAATTGCAAAATCAAAATCAAAACCGTAATTTTCAAAATGCAAGTCAAGGTCTTCAAAATAATAAAGAACTTCCAATAGACTTTTTGAATTACGCTACTTCAAATGATAAGATTGTGGAAAACATTCAAGAGCAAATGGCTAATCAAGCTAAGGAGACGGCTAAGAATGCAAAGGAGTTAGCTAATTTTATTAAGGAAAATCTAGCCATGAGGAATGAATTGAAAAATGATTTTGAAAACCAAATTCGAGGTCAAAACAACAAGATAGAGCAAAGTCATGCTAGGCTTGAACAAAGAATTGACCAAAAAGCCGCTAGCCAAGATTTGAAGTTTAGTAGTCAAGATGCTAAGCTTAATGCCATTTTAGAAGCCGTAATGGGAAACAAAGCCTCTACTTCGGGTAGTTTGCCTAGTAACACCGTTTCAAACCCGAAGGGAGAGATGAAAGTGATTACCACACGTAGTGGTAAGGCACTTAAAGAACCGACTCCTCAACCAATTACTCCAACGGTGGAGGAAATTGAGGAAGAACCCGAGGTGGTGGTCGAAAAGGAGCATATTTCAAGCCCACAAAGTACCGCTCATGCCACACCTACGGTTGACCCATCACCCATTTTGGAACCCGAGATTCCAAAGGCTACGCCTATGCCCCAACCCACACCACCCTTGCCTTACCCATCGAGACTTAGGAAGGAGAAACGACAAGAGCGCGACAACTACCAATTTGAGCTTTTTATGAAAATGTTTCGTGATTTGCACTTTAATGTGAGTTTCGCCGATGCCTTGGTCATGATGCCTCAATTTGCCGCTAACTTTAAGAGTATGTTGAACAACAAGGAGAAATTACACCAAAAGTCTAGTTGTTCGTCGGTTTATCTTAACCGCATACCTCAAAAAGTCGGTGATCCCGGTAAATTTTTGATCCCTTGTGCAATTCAAGATATGGAAGAATGCTATGCCTTGGCCGATCTTGGTGCTAGCATTAACTTGATGCCACTTGAAATCTACAAGTCGCTCAATCTTCCTAATCTTACTCCTTCACGAATGTCTATTGAGTTGGCCGACCATTCCACGATTCTTGCATGTGGTTTGGCGGAAGACGTTTTTGTGAAAGTGGGAAAGTTCTACTATCCCGTAGACTTTATTGTTGTTGACATCCCCACGGATCCTCAAGTTCCTCTTATTTTAGGTCGTTCGTTTTTAGATACGTCTATGGCTTTGATTGATGTGCATGCTAGAAAGATCACCTTACGTTTCAACGACGAGGAACTTGTTATAAACGCAACTCAAAATTCTCAACTTTCTCATGTTTATTCCGTTGCTACTATAAACCTCGTTGATATGATCGACGTGGTTTGCGAGGAATTTTCACAAGAAGTTTTAGGGTTTGGTGATGAAGAAACTAGTGGCAATCCCACTATGTTAGATCCTATTCTTGATAATTCGACACCAACCTTCACTCCTTTCGAAGGTGGTGGTTTTATGATGTTGTAAATTTAGTCAACTTACCTTTAGGAAAAAGTAAGCAACTAAAAATAGGGCAAGTGAGCACGACGATTTAGGAAAACCGTGTGTGAATGACCCAATTAAGTTCGTTCTCAAGGAGGCTAGTGTGTTATGTGTGTAATGACTTGGATTAATTTGTGATTATATTTGAGAAAAGAAAAATAGAAAAGGGATTAGAAAAGAATGACGGTTATGAAGACGGATTAAACTAAGTCTAAAAAGGCGTACACGTAAAGTCGTAAAAACCACCAAAATTAAAATTAATTCCTAAAAATTTCTAAAAATCACCAAAAATCCTAAATAAAGTTCTAAGAGTTTACAAAAAATCAAAACTTGCAAAAACCTTTTAATTAATTAGATAATGACTTTTTAATGCTAATTAAAGCCCTAAAAATCAAAATTTATTATCAAAAAGCCCTAAACAAGATTTTCAAGTTTGTAAACCTCAAAAATACTCTAATTAAGCTAAAATCTATTTTTCAAAATTTTAAAACCAATTAAAACTATTTTTAAATAATTAAAAACTCCTAAAATCAATTAAATCTTAAATTAATTATAACAAATAATTAAAAGACCTAAAAAATATTTGGAAAGTTGCAAAAATCCTAATTAAGTATTTAGAACCTAGGAAAAATATAAAAACCTAGAAAATCAGACTTTTAATTTTTAATAATAAAATAATATTAAAATAATATTAAAAATCCAAAAATTATAAAAAATTCTAAAAACTTGCAAACTAGCTTAATTTAACCTAAATAACTCAGAAATGAAAGTGAAATTACCTAAATACCCCTATTGGGCCTAGAAAATGGGCCAAACCCTAAATAGTCCCTTATTGGGCTTAATTAAGGCCTAATAAGAAAAAGTGCTCAAAATAAGCTCAAAAAGCTCAGTTTGACTCAAAATTTGATTTTAAACAACTTTTTCCAAAGGCCCAAAAGCTGAAAATGTGAAATAAGCTAACTTATAATAAGCAGCTTATTCTTAATGGGCTTTTTGGCCCATTAAGCTATAAGCTGATGCCATAAGCTAAAATTTAACACACAACCTTCTTTTGACCTAACAAAGACTTATGTAAAAAGAAATTTCAAATAAGACCACTCAATAAGCCAGAAACAAGTCAACAACTTATTCACAAAACGACAAAATAGTCGTATTTATGATCTAGACCACCTCAGAAGCTGATTCAAGTTGCAAAAGCTCACAAATAGCTTAACTAAGAATAATCAATCAAGAAAATCACAAAAAGCCAAGTAGAATAAGCTGTAGGAGCAAATAAGCTGACTGAAAAAGCCAAATAAGCTAAATTCCTAGCAAAAGCTTAACCAAAAGACTTGTAAACTTCCAGACTTGATATTAAGCTGAGAAAAATGAGTTCTATTACAAAAACTAAGTTGTTGCATGTACCAATAAGCAAAGCAGATTTAATAAGCTTGAACCAAGTTTGACCAAAAGTCAAACGCTGATAACTTAAAACCAAACGCTGACAGGAACAAGATGGACGCTGACAGACTTAATGAAGTGTAAGGACTTGTTTTTCACCCTGCTGCTCAAGGTTTGAGTGCAAACCTTGTGAATCAAGGCTTACCAGTTGGGTAAACTTGATGTGTTTTGGCACAAATAAGCCAATAAGCCAGTGGGCTTATAAGCTATGATCAAAGCAATCCAAATAGCAAAAACCAATCACAAGCAGCACATGAACAAGATCCAAGCAACAATAAAACAATCCTAAACAGGTTTCATGCACTGGTTCAAAGAATTAAAGCAAGATTCAAGCAATTAAAGTTATTGATGAACACTACACATGCAGTTTTTAACTTTTGCTGATGTATTTGACACACAAGCCAATTTCAACACCTCAAATCTTTCAAACAGGTTATGTTAACTTTGTTTAAACCACTTTTATCCCTAAGCATGCATACACACTAAGTGTTCCCAAAATCCTAGGTCAAAACAAGCAGAAACAAGGTCTATATAGCAGATTGATCAATTCAAGTGTTCAAACCCAAAAACTTGCAGCAAAACACTCTCAAACAAAGGTATAGCAGATACAAAGCATAAACAACACTTTCCTTTAACACAAAAACAGATTACAAGCATAAACCAGTAGACCCAAACACCCCTTTAACTTTTTCAAATCAAGATTTTCAAAAGCAAAACAAGATTTCAGGCCAACAAAGCATCAATTAACACTATAACAAGTCTAATAAACAGATTCAAGCAAGAACAAGCCACAAAATTCACAAGAACAACAGTTTCATACAAAAATCACCAAAAATCACTTTTTATGCAGATTTGGAGATTAAGTAAGCAAACCTCATGGATGTACATCCACACCCACGAATTTGAGCTTATGTGCTAGCAAGAACAAGCACAAGCTTCCACAAAAGCCTGCTAAGATTCAACAAGGGTTAAGCACAATAACATGAAAAATCAGAAACTTGGAAAAATCTTGATTGATGCAAACTTGTTACCCCACACTTGATTATCCCCAAGTTATAAGCCTCACCACACCTTAACCAACTCAGTTAGGATGCTATGATCAGCCCTATAGCCCAAGAATTCCAAGATTGGAACAAGACTTAGCAAAATATCAAGAAAATGAGGAATATATGCAAACTTGTGCACACTCCTCTTTTTGAAAACAGGTTTGAACTTTAAGAACTACAAAGCATATAACAAATGAAAGCAGTAAACAAGAGTGGCCAATGACTTTTCTTCAAGATTTCAAACTCAATTTCATTAAACTTGAAAAAGGATTTACAGAAACTTGAACCAAGGAAAAATCAAAAGCAGGAACAAATGAAATGAACTAGACCCTTTATATAGAGGGTGTACAAGGTCCTAGCAAGCTGCAAAACGTGTAAACCCTAATGCTAAAGTCCCAAAAATGCCCTTGAGGTCTTTGTCTTCTTCTTGAATCATGTGACATGTTTTTGGCTTTTTGTTGATGCTGGCAAGTGTAAAGTTGATCCAAGGGTGTGTATGAAGCTTAAAAAGTAAGCACAAGTCTCAAACGTTGGATTGCTGGTTAGTTTTTGTTTGGACGTGAGAAGTGGGGCAGGGGAAGGTTGGTATACTCACATGCATGAGAGTGATGGGAGTTTAGGGGTTGGGTTGTGTTTATGATTAGCTTAATCATAAATCTGGAGCAGATTAGTGTCTAATTACAAGCCATTAATGAAAACCCAATTTGGATCAAGAACATGAATAGTGCATGTTTTAATCCGTTTGGTTTTTAAATTGGGTGTTTAGCGCCAGTTTAAACTAATCTGTTAGGATTAGTTTAATAAATAAATGTGAGTGGATGGTGAGGTGGAAGCAGGGAGCAATGTGATTGGTGGAGAAGTGGTAGTGGGGCACGTGTCACCAGCTGGTTGGTCTAGGTAAGTTTCCTGTCTGGCCCCTTTTGGTCCCTCACTTCCTTTCTTTTTGTCATTTGCAAACAAAACTCTATCAGCGCCCATTTAAGCCTTATCAACTTTGGACTTTTTGCACTTTTGGCCCAAAAACTTTTGTAACATGAATTCAGGGGTATTTCTTGCCATATTTGAATTTTTCAAGGACTGGTTTGGTATTTTATTCAAAGGTAATGGTCTTGACTTGTATGATTGTCATCTTGGAGGACTGAAATTGCCAAGTCTTGATAAATGAGGGACCATTTTTGCCAATTGTTGAAAGTTGAGGGTCCTTTTTGTAATTTTGGATTTTTCAAAGGACCAAACTTGTCATTTCTTGTACTTTGAAGGACTTCATGATATATTTGACTTTGTGGATGATATTGGTTGACAATTTAGCTTTGTTGAGGGGCTAAACTTGCCAATTCTTCAAAGTTAAGGGCCCTTTTGGTAATTTTGACAAACTTTAGGGACCAAACTTGTAATTATGAGGATACAAGGGTATAAAGTGTCAATTCTTCATAATTGGAGGACCCTTCTTCATAATTCTTCAAATCTTCAAGGGTTGATCTTGGGAAAGTCTTCACTAGGGCTTGGTTCATTGTGCGGCTTCGTTTCCCGTGTTCGTTTTTGCATGATTCTTGTGATCTTTTGTCATTATCTCAATATCCGTACCTAAAATACACAAGCAACAAACACAAGCATATATTTGGGTATTTTGATGATATTTAATGCATTTTAAGCCCTATTTGGAAGATGAGACTATGTATAAAAGTAGTCTCATCACTCCCCCATACTAAACCATTGCCGTGCCCTCACGCAATGCTAGAATAAAGTATCAAAGCATCTCCAAAATTCATTTTATGACTTTATTTGAATGATAAACTAGCTACACTACTACTATTACTACTTGTGTTATAGACATAATGTATGATTTTCATCGCAAAATGGGACGTTTAGGTTCATAGAATAAGAACACGTGAATGCTTCGTTAGAAATAATTTCATCGTCCTCGATTTTCACTCCAATTCCATGCTAAGCGTGCAACGAGATCATTGTCATTATAAGTTAGTAATGCTAACACTACTCATATGCCCTAATCACGTACTTATTCTCCCATTATTCCTAAGTTGTATCTCTTATATTTTATGATGTCTTGAATGTTTCACAAGGATACATTGTTTGACTTATGCGATAATAGAGATTTAGGTCTAAAAATAGAGTCCTAACGGTGTAACTAAGACCATCAAATCAATAACCCCTCCTAATAGACGACGATGTTAAAAAATTAAGTCGACAAGAAGAATCGATAAACACGGTTTTATAACGGTTTTGAACATGAGACTTATTACCAAGACTTTTATATGCCCCCTAACGGAAGGGCCTTATTATCTTTGGTTTACCTCCATCTTTTATTCAACTTCGCCATGAAGCTTTTATTATGACTTCGGTCTTGCCTTGCCTTTTATTATCCGCCTCATCGGTGGTTTTATTAGCCAAAGACGTATATCCTCACGCTAAGGCGAATTTTGGATCTTTAAAGCTTCGAAGATTAAGGCTTGATTCACTTTCAATTTTGCATAGATTTTTCGGCCTTGTGGGCCTTCAAATTGTTTGCTTGATTTAGGTGAGCACTTGAAATCTTATTATTGGGTGAAGCTTTCGATTATTAGGGTGCCAATACTTCAAAACCGTGACGCTGGCGATACCTTAATGTCTTCCCAATTTAATTACACGGAAGCTACTAGAAAAGACTAGAAACCCAACAATCCTAACTAAACCGCTAAGTCAATATTTATTAAGCAAAAAATATTTACATGCGAAGGGAGAATAAGCAAACAACGAGAACACATGAGTTTTTGAAAGAATACGAGTACTCTACGTTTAGCATAGTAACTTATAATTAACCCTATCATTTCTCGTCCTCATTTAAGAGACTTAGCCTAATGTGTAGTTAAGGAATCAAAGCTAAGTGCTCAACACGCACGGTCGAGTCAAAAATTACTCTTATTCTCGCCATCGGAAAATCTACATTCGTGTCTTCAAACACTTATAAAACATGAGAAAAATTTTAAAATTTTGCCATTTTTAGCCTTATTTTGCAAGAAAACGATAACAAAATGATAAACTTTGGAAAGCGTGAAGGTTTGGCAAGGCAAGTATCTATTCACCCCCCCATACTAAAGTTAAACATTGTCCTCAATGTTTCAAGTCTAGGGGTGCAAACACCCCCATACTAGAGACGTAGTCGAATGCCTAATCTAGCATGGAAAGGGTGTAACCATTAAATTAATAGCCGTTTATGAAGTGTGCTAAAAACCTAAGGTTAGAACATCAAAGGATACATCATGGATATTGAGAAATGTCTCCAATAGCAAACGATCGAGTGCTCCCATAAAACGAACACGAGAGGCTCCAATCGTGAAGATCATGATCTAAAGTTCACATATCACAAACAACCACGGAACAAAGGTTGGAAGGGCACAAATCCCCACACGTAAGCTACATTAGACTAAGAAAGCGATAATATGTACATAGGATAAGCATGGGACTCCCCCACGAGGCTCCTCGTTTTTGATTACCGAGTCATGAGCTCGACTCGATCCCCTCAATACTAATTATCATTGGGGAAAGTGACTTGGTCGAGGTAGTTCAAGGATGGAACTTCCCCACCAAAGTAGTGCTTCAACCTATGTCCATTCACCTTGAAGTTAGGACCATCATCTTGAGCTAGCTCGATGGTCCCATACGGAAACACTTGAGTCACGGTGAATGGACCGGACCAACGGGATTTCAATTTACCGGAAAATATTTTCAATCTTGAATTAAAAAGTAAAACTTGATCCCCTATGTTAAAAAACCGGTTTTTAATTTTTGAATCATGCAACTTTTTAGTTTTCTCTTTGTAAATCAATGAATTTTCATAAGCAATATCCCTCAATTCATCCAATTCATTTAGTTGCATTTTCCGGTGTTTTCCCGCGGTCTCCATGTCATCATTACAATGCTTTAGGGCCCAATAAGCCTTGTGTTCTAACTCGATAGGCAAATGACAATTCTTTCCATACACAAGCTTATAGGGAGTGCACCCAATGGGCGTCTTATAAGCGGTCCTAAAGGCCCATAAAGCATCGTCTAACTTATCCGACCAAGATTGTCGGTTTTCCCCCACGGATCTCTCCAAGATCCTCTTCAATGCTCGGTTTGAAACCTCGACTTGCCCACTCGTTTGTGGGTGATAAGCCGTAGAAAGACGATGTGTAACCCCATATTTCTTTAGAACCCTTTCGAATTGGTCATTACAAAAATGGGTTCCACGATCGCTTATGATCGCACGAGGGGTTCCAAACCTAGCAAACAAACTTTTCAAGAACTTAACTACCACACGAGCATCATTAGTGGGCAAGGCCTTCGCCTCCACCCACTTAGAAAGGTAGTCAACCGCAACGAGAATGTACTTATTACCACGAGATGATGGGAACGGCCCCATAAAGTCTATGCCCCAAACGTCAAAGATCTCACATACTTGAATGATATTTTGTGGCATTTCATCTTTTTGTGAGGCTTTTCCTTGTCGTTGGCATGAATCACAAGACTTCACAAGATCTTGTGCATCTCGGTAAATAGTAGGCCAAAAGAAGCCGGCATCAAACACCTTTTTAGCCGTGAGATTAGCACCGTGGTGACCACCCGTGGGTCCCTCATGACAAGCTCTAAGGATATTAGAAGCTTCGGTGCCAAATACACAACGTCGGATGATTTGATCCGCACAAGTTCGGAACAAGTAAGGGTCGTTCCAAAAGTAGAACTTGACGTCACGAAAGAATTTTCGTTTTTCTTGAGTCGTCATACCCTTAACGATGAAGTTACCCGCATGGTAATTTGCAAAATCCGCAAACCATGGGGTAGAAGAATCAAGCTTAGAATTCACTAAACCAAGTGTTTCAAGCGGAAATGTTTCGGTGATTTCCTTAGGCTCGTAAACACTTTGGTGAGGATCTTCCAAACGAGAGAGATGATCGGCCGCTAGATTCTCGGCTCCTTTTTTGTCAACGATTTTGTGATCAAATTCTTGAAGGAGGAGAATCCAACGAAGTAATCTCGGCTTTGCATCTTGTTTAGCCATGAGATACTTGATAGCCGAATGATCCGTATACACTATGCATTTTGTCAAGACGAGGTAAGGTCGGAATTTATCAAATGCATACACCACGGCAAGGAACTCCTTTTCCGTTGTAGTGTATTTAAGTTGAGCCTCGGTCATCGTTTTGCTAGCATAGTGTATAGGCAAGAAATGCTTATCATGACGTTGCCCCAAAACGGCCCCAATAGCGTAATCACTTGCATCACACATAAGTTCAAAGGGGAGGTTCCAATTTGGAGCAACAAGAATGGGAGCTTCGGTAAGTTTCCTCTTAAGGATCTCAAAGGCTCGTACACAATCTTCGTCAAAGACAAAACGTGCCTCTTTTTCAAGAAGATGTGTAATGGGTCGAGAAATCTTCGAGAAATCCTTGATGAATCGTCGATAAAAGCCCGCGTGGCCTAGGAAACTCCTTACTCCCTTGACGGTTTTGGGATGAGGTAATTTGGCGATGACGTCTACCTTAGCTTGATCTACCTCAATCCCCGCTTTCGAGACCTTGTGCCCTAAGACGATTCCACTTCTAACCATAAAATGACACTTTTCCCAATTGAGCACAAGGTTGGTTTCCTCACAACGTTTTAACATTCTCTCAAGGTTCGACAAACACGAAGTAAAGGAATCACCAAACACGGAAAAGTCATCCATGAAGACTTCCATCGTCTTCTCGATCATATCATGAAAAATAGCCATCATGCATCGTTGAAAAGTTCCCGGTGCATTGCAAAGTCCGAATGGCATTCTACGATAGGCAAATGTTCCATATGGACACGTAAACGTAGTTTTTTCTTGATCACGAGGATCGATGGGAATTTGGAAGTAACCGGAAAAACCATCTAAAAAGCAATAGAAATCGTTTCTCGCAAGACGCTCCAACATTTGGTCCATGAAGGGCAAGGGAAAATGGTCTTTTCGAGTGGCTTCATTCAACTTACGATAGTCAATGCACACTCTCCATCCGGTCACGAGTCTCGTGGGAATCAACTCGTTGGCATCGTTTGACACAACGGTCATCCCTCCCTTTTTAGCGACACAATGAATAGGACTCACCCAAGGGCTATCGGAAATAGGGTAAATCATTCCCGCGTCAAGGAGTTTAAGGACCTCCTTTTTGATGACATCGTGAATTTTGGGGTTCACCCTCCTTTGACTTTGGATTGTTGGCTTGAAATCCTCCTCCATTAAGATTTTGTGGGTACAAAACTTGGGATCGATCCCCTTAATGTCGGATAACTTCCATGCAATCGCCCCTTTGTGAGCCTTAAGAACATCGATAAGTGCGGTTTTTTCATCATTCGAAAGTTCCTTCGCAATAATAACCGGCAACTTGTCGTCCTCCTCCAAATAGACATACTCGAGGTGAGGAGGTAAATCTTTCAACTCGAGAATAGGTGGTTCCTCAAGTGAAGATTTAGGTTCGATACTCATAACCTCCTCGGGTGGAGGAAATGGGAAATCGTTAAGAAAATCCTTGATAATCGAGAAGTCCTCATAGTTGTCGAGGTCTTCGTCACAAGTACGTGGAACATCGAATTCTTCCAACGTAAAACCACCACCTTCGAAAGGAGTGAAGGTTGGTGTCGAATTATCAAGAATAGGATCTAACATAGTGGGATTGCCACTAGTTTCTTCATCACCAAACCCTAAAACTTCTTGTGAAAATTCCTCGCAAACCACGTCGATCATATCAACGAGGTTTATGGTAGCAACGGAATAAACATGAGAAAGTTGAGAATTTTGAGTTGCGTTTATAACAAGTTCCTCGTCGTTGAAACGTAAGGTGATCTTTCTAGCATGCACATCGATCAAAGCCATAGACGTATCTAAAAACGAACGACCTAAAATAAGAGGAACTTGAGGATCCGTGGGGATGTCAACAACAATGAAGTCTACGGGATAGTAGAACTTCCCCACTTTCACAAAAACGTCTTCCGCCAAACCACATGCAAGAATCGTGGAATGGTCGGCCAACTCAATAGACATTCGTGAAGGAGTAAGATTAGGAAGATTGAGCGACTTGTAGATTGCAAGTGGCATCAAGTTAATGCTAGCACCAAGATCGGCCAAGGCGAAGCATTCTTCCATGTCTTGGATTGCACAAGGGATCAAAAATTTACCGGGATCACCGACTTTTTGAGGTATGCGATTAAGATAAACCGACGAACAACTAGACTTTTGGTGTAATTTCTCCTTGTTGTTCAACATACTCTTAAAGTTAGCGGCAAATCGAGGCATCATGACCAAGGCGTCGGCGAAACTCACATTAAAGTGCAAATCACGAAACATTTTCATAAAAAGCTCAAATTGGTAATTGTCGCGCTCTTGACGTTTCTCCTTCCTAAGTCTCGATGGATAGGGCAAAGGTGGTGTGGGTTGAGGCATAGGCATAGCCTTTGGAATCTCGGGTTCCAATGATGGTAATGGGTCAACCGTAGGTGTGGTATGAGCGGTACTTCGTGGGATTGGAACATGCTCCTTTTGGACCACCATCTCGGGTTCTTCCTCAATTGCTTCCTCCGTAGGAGCAATTCGTTGAGGAATCGGCTCCTTAAGTGTCTTACCACTACGTGTGGTAATCACTTTCATCTCACCCTTAGGGTTGGATATGGTGTTACTAGGAAGACCACTTGACGACGGTTTACACATTATTGCCTCAAACATAGACGAGATTTTATCTTCAAAATTAGATTGCCTCAATACGGCTTCGGTTTGCCTTTTCTCGGCCTTAAGCATCTCTTGTTTAATCTCATGTTGCCCTTGTTCCATCTTTTGTTGGTTTTGTTGCAACCTAGTGACATTTCCTTCCATCTTGTTGGTGTGGATTTTAAGTTCATTAGCTAACTCATTTTTCAACTCTTTCTTCAAGTCGTTTTTGAACTCGGATCTTAGGCTAATTATTTCTCTTTGAATGTTGTCAAACCTAGCATCATTACCACTAGCATATTCAACAAACTCACTTGTAAGATCTTTCAATGTTTGCAAACTCTTGTTGTTATTTTGAAAATCATTTTTGTTTGAAACTTGATTATTAGCCCCTTGATTCCCATAATTTCCCTTGTTGTAATTGTTCTTAAAACCAACTTGATTGTTGCGATAGTTGTTAGCATTTTGATTTGATCCAAAACCCGGTGGAGTCATTTGATTAGAGCGGGAAACTTGACCGTTTTGGTTGTAATTTCCTGTGGCCGCAAAGGCACTCGAAGTGTTACCACCGTTGGTAATGCACTCGGAGAAATCATGACCTCCACCACAATACATGCAAGAAACCTCAACCGCTTTAACCGTAGCGGGAGCACTTGGTTCACCAACTTTAAACTCAATCAAAAGTCCTTTCAACTTATCAAAAATCTTGTTTTCCAAGTTCGCCTCAATTTGGCAAGCATCGATGGTATTAGACAAAGAAGGTGAAGCCGAAGACGAAGCCTTACGAACACTAGACGTGCTACGAGACTATACACCTTAGATCTATTTTCAATAATCACCAAAGCTTCCTCAACCGTTTTACACAAAAAATTACCACCCGCGGCGGCATTCAAATAATCCCTTTCATGATCATTATGTCCATTGTAAAACGTGTCAATTTGATGCAAATCGGAAAAACCGTGATGAGGACATTCATGTAACATTTCCTTAAACCTATTCCAAGCCGTTGAAAAACTTTCATTAAATTCTTGTGAAAACTTTTAAATCTCGTTTTTCAAGTGCGTAGTCTTAGAGGGCGGAAAAAATTGGTTCACAAACTTAGACACGAGATCCTTCCACGTCAATATAGAATTGGGTGGCTCTTTCTCTAACCAAATTTTTGCGGGCCCCGCTAAGGAATACGGAAAAAGCATCATCTTAATCGAGTCGTTAGACACATCCTTAAATTTGCAAGTAGCGGTAAGACGATTGAATTGGCGGATATGGTTGTGAGGATTGTCCTTCTCATCACCACGGAATTTGTTGTTTTGAATCATGGACAACAAACCCGTCTTAACCTCAAAATTCTCCGCAAGGATAGCGGGAATCACAATAGCCTCTCCATAACCCTCGGTGGGTGCTTGAAGTAACTCCATCATAGTTCGATTCGCCATGGTTGGTGCTTCTCTTACAATGGGTTCGTCAATAGGAGACTCCTCACTAGAATTGTTTGGAGTGATAGATTTGTTTTTTCGTTTACGAGCATGTCTTGCTTGATTTCGAGTTAGCATAAACGTCACGTACAGCGAGGGGACGAGCAAAGAAGATTCTTTTTGGTGTTTTGTATTTTTTCAAATTTTTTTGTGGTTTTTGATTGTATTAACCTTTTTTGGAACTTGGTGAAATGTATTAAGTAGACAATGAGTCCACAAATCTCCTCACTAATCAAATCTCTTGATTAACGAAGCCTCAAAGAATGAAAACGAACACGTGGAGTGAACGCCTTCGATGACTTTAGAACGATGGTGGAACACCAAATCGTTCAAGAGGGTTTAATCAAATTGAAACCAAGAAAATATATATGATACTTAGTAATACTTTGGGCGGCAAAACCCTCGATTCACTCTCACAATCAAATACTCACAAGCAAGCGGGGAAACGAGGCGGCGCGAAGCACTTAAGAGCCTTTTTCCTTAGGATATATTTTATAATATCCGCCTTATACCCACCTTATAGTTTGTATTTTCAAGATTAAGCTTCACGAAAGTATTTATCTATTTTTGCCTTTTTCTTTGGTTTGAGATTCGAATACAATGATTGGGTAATGACCTCCCAAGTCAAGGTTGTGATTGCTCACGTATTTGGAGTACTTGTGTATTTATAATATAGTAATAATATTCACACACAAACCGAAAAACGATAATACGTATTAGTAGAGTGCTACTAATACAAATACTAATTATGGTTAGTATAAAAACAACAATGCCAAATCAAAACACAACACGCCTCCCCGGCAGCGGTGCCAAAATGATGTTGTAAATTTAGTCAACTTACCTTTAGGAAAAAGTAAGCAACTAAAAATAGGGCAAGTGAGCACGACGATTTAGGAAAACCGTGTGTGAATGACCCAATTAAGTTCGTTCTCAAGGAGGCTAGTGTGTTATGTGTGTAATGACTTGGATTAATTTGTGATTATATTTGAGAAAAGAAAAATAGAAAAGGGATTAGAAAAGAATGACGGTTATGAAGACGGATTAAACTAAGTCTAAAAAGGCGTACACGTAAAGTCGTAAAAACCACCAAAATTAAAATTAATTCCTAAAAATTTCTAAAAATCACCAAAAATCCTAAATAAAGTTCTAAGAGTTTACAAAAAATCAAAACTTGCAAAAACCTTTTAATTAATTAGATAATGACTTTTTAATGCTAATTAAAGCCCTAAAAATCAAAATTTATTATCAAAAAGCCCTAAACAAGATTTTCAAGTTTGTAAACCTCAAAAATACTCTAATTAAGCTAAAAACTATTTTTCAAAATTTTAAAACCAATTAAAACTATTTTTAAATAATTAAAAACTCCTAAAATCAATTAAATCTTAAATTAATTATAACAAATAATTAAAAGACCTAAAAAATATTTGGAAAGTTGCAAAAATCCTAATTAAGTATTTAGAACCTAGGAAAAATATAAAAACCTAGAAAATCAGACTTTTAATTTTTAATAATAAAATAATATTAAAATAATATTAAAAATCCAAAAATTATAAAAAATTCTAAAAACTTGCAAACTAGCTTAATTTAACCTAAATAACTCAGAAATGAAAGTGAAATTACCTAAATACCCCTATTGGGCCTAGAAAATGGGCCAAACCCTAAACAGTCCCTTATTGGGCTTAATTAAGGCCTAATAAGAAAAAGTGCTCAAAATAAGCTCAAAAGCTCAGTTTGACTCAAAATTTGATTTTAAACAACTTTTTCCAAAGGCCCAAAAGCTGAAAATGTGAAATAAGCTAACTTATAATAAGCAGCTTATTCTTATTGGGCTTTTTGGCCCATTAAGCTATAAGCTGATGCCATAAGCTAAAATTTAACACACAACCTTCTTTTGACCTAACAAAGACTTCTGTAAAAAGAAATTTCAAATAAGACCACTCAATAAGCCAGAAACAAGTCAACAACTTATTCACAAAACGACAAAATAGTCGTATTTATGATCTAGACCACCTCAGAAGCTGATTCAAGTTGCAAAAGCTCACAAATAGCTTAACTAAGAATAATCAATCAAGAAAATCACAAAAAGCCAAGTAGAATAAGCTGTAGGAGCAAATAAGCTGACTGAAAAAGCCAAATAAGCTAAATTCCTAGCAAAAGCTTAACCAAAAGACTTGTAAACTTCCAGACTTGATATTAAGCTGAGAAAAATGAGTTCTATTACAAAAACTAAGTTGTTGCATGTACCAATAAGCAAAGCAGATTTAATAAGCTTGAACCAAGTTTGACCAAAAGTCAAACGCTGATAACTTAAAACCAAACGCTGACAGGAACAAGATGGACGCTGACAGACTTAATGAAGTGTAAGGACTTGTTTTTCACCCTGCTGCTCAAGGTTTGAGTGCAAACCTTGTGAATCAAGGCTTACCAGTTGGGTAAACTTGATGTGTTTTGGCACAAATAAGCCAATAAGCCAGTGGGCTTATAAGCTATGATCAAAGCAATCCAAATAGCAAAAACCAATCACAAGCAGCACATGAACAAGATCCAAGCAACAATAAAACAATCCTAAACAGGTTTCATGCACTGGTTCAAAGAATTAAAGCAAGATTCAAGCAATTAAAGTTACTGATGAACACTACACATGCAGTTTTTAACTTTTGCTGATGTATTTGACACACAAGCCAATTTCAACACCTCAAATCTTTCAAACAGGTTATGTTAACTTTGTTTAAACCACTTTTATCCCTAAGCATGCATACACACTAAGTGTTCCCAAAATCCTAGGTCAAAACAAGCAGAAACAAGGTCTATATAGCAGATTGATCAATTCAAGTGTTCAAACCCAAAAACTTGCAGCAAAACACTCTCAAACAAAGGTATAGCAGATACAAAGCATAAACAACACTTTCCTTTAACACAAAAATAGATTACAAGCATAAACCAGTAGACCCAAACACCCCTTTAACTTTTTCAAATCAAGATTTTCAAAAGCAAAACAAGATTTCAGGCCAACAAAGCATCAATTAACACTATAACAAGTCTAATAAACAGATTCAAGCAAGAACAAGCCACAAAATTCACAAGAACAACAGTTTCATACAAAAATCACCAAAAATCACTTTTTATGCAGATTTGGAGATTAAGTAAGCAAACCTCATGGATGTACATCCACACCCACGAATTTTGAGCTTATGTGCTAGCAAGAACAAGCACAAGCTTCCACAAAAGCCTGCTAAGATTCAACAAGGGTTAAGCACAATAACATGAAAAATCAGAAACTTGGAAAAATCTTGATTGATGCAAACTTGTTACCCCACACTTGATTATCCCCAAGTTATAAGCCTCACCACACCTTAACCAACTCAGTTAGGATGCTATGATCAGCCCTATAGCCCAAGAATTCCAAGATTGGAACAAGACTTAGCAAAATATCAAGAAAATGAGGAATATATGCAAACTTGTGCACACTCCTCTTTTTGAAAACAGGTTTGAACTTTAAGAACTACAAAGCATATAACAAATGAAAGCAGTAAACAAGAGTGGCCAATGACTTTTCTTCAAGATTTCAAACTCAATTTCATTAAACTTGAAAAAGGATTTACAGAAACTTGAACCAAGGAAAAATCAAAAGCAGGAACAAATGAAATGAACTAGACCCTTTATATAGAGGGTGTACAAGGTCCTAGCAAGCTGCAAAACGTGTAAACCCTAATGCTAAAGTCCCAAAAATGCCCTTGAGGTCTTTGTCTTCTTCTTGAATCATGTGACATGTTTTTGGCTTTTTGTTGATGCTGGCAAGTGTAAAGTTGATCCAAGGGTGTGTATGAAGCTTAAAAAGTAAGCACAAGTCTCAAACGTTGGATTGCTGGTTAGTTTTTGTTTGGACGTGAGAAGTGGGGCAGGGGAAGGTTGGTATACTCACATGCATGAGAGTGATGGGAGTTTAGGGGTTGGGTTGTGTTTATGATTAGCTTAATCATAAATCTGGAGCAGATTAGTGTCTAATTACAAGCCATTAATGAAAACCCAATTTGGATCAAGAACATGAATAGTGCATGTTTTAATCCGTTTGGTTTTTAAATTGGGTGTTTAGCGCCAGTTTAAACTAATCTGTTAGGATTAGTTTAATAAATAAATGTGAGTGGATGGTGAGGTGGAAGCAGGGAGCAATGTGATTGGTGGAGAGGTGGTAGTGGGGCACGTGTCACTAGCTGGTTGGTCTAGGTAAGTTTCCTGTCTGGCCCCTTTTGGTCCCTCACTTCCTTTCTTTTTGTCATTTGCAAACAAAACTCTATCAGCGCCCATTTAAGCCTTATCAACTTTGGACTTTTTGCACTTTTGGCCCAAAAACTTTTGTAACATGAATTCAGGGGTATTTCTTGCCATATTTGAATTTTTCAAGGACTGGTTTGGTATTTTCTTCAAAGGTAATGGTCTTGACTTGTATGATTGTCATCTTGGAGGACTGAAATTGCCAAGTCTTGATAAATGAGGGACCATTTTTGCCAATTGTTGAAAGTTGAGGGTCCTTTTTGTAATTTTGGATTTTTCAAAGGACCAAACTTGTCATTTCTTGTACTTTGAAGGACTTCATGATATATTTGACTTTGTGGATGATATTGGTTGACAATTTAGCTTTGTTGAGGGGCTAAACTTGCCAATTCTTCAAAGTTAAGGGCCCTTTTGGTAATTTTGACAAACTTTAGGGACCAAACTTGTAATTATGAGGATACAAGGGTATAAAGTGTCAATTCTTCATAATTGGAGGACCCTTCTTCATAATTCTTCAAATCTTCAAGGGTTGATCTTGGGAAAGTCTTCACTAGGGCTTGGTTCATTGTGCGGCTTCGTTTCCCGTGTTCGTTTTTGCATGATTCTTGTGATCTTTTGTCATTATCTCAATATCCGTACCTAAAATACACAAGCAACAAACACAAGCATATATTTGGGTATTTTGATGATATTTAATGCATTTTAAGCCCTATTTGGAAGATGAGACTATGTATAAAAGCAGTCTCATCATTTTACGTTGGAAGAATTCGATGTTCCACGTACTTGTGACGAAGACCTCGACAACTATGAGGACTTCTCGATTATCAAGGATTTTCTCAACGATTTCCCATTTCCTCCACCCGAGGAGGTTATGAGTATCGAGCCCAAATCTTCACTTGAGGAACCACCTATTCTCGAGTAGAAAGATTTACCTCCTCACCTCGAGTATGTCTATTTGGAGGAGGACGACAAGTTGCCGGTTATTATTGCGAAGGAACTTTCGGATGATGAAAAAACCGCACTTGTCGATGTTCTTAAGGACCACAAAGGGGCGATTGCGTGGAAGTTATCCGACATTAAGGGAATCGATCCCAAATTTTGTACACACAAAATATTAATGGAGGAGGATTTCAAGCCCACAATCCAATGTCAAAGAAGGGTAAACCCCAAAATTCACGATGTCATCAAAAAGGAGGTCCTTAAACTCCTTGACGCGGGAATGATTTACCCTATTTCCGATAGCCCTTGGGTGAGTCCTATTCATTGTGTCCCTAAAAAGGGAGGGATGACCGTTGTGCCAAACGATGCCAATGAGTTGATTCCCACTAGACTCGTGACCGGATGGAGAGTGTGCATTGACTATCGTAAGTTGAATGAAGCCACTCGAAAAGACCATTTTCCCTTGCCCTTCATGGACCAAATGTTGGAGCGTCTTGCGGGAAACGATTTCTATTGCTTTTTAGATGGTTTTTCCGGTTACTTCCAAATTCCCATCGATCCTCGTGATCAAGAAAAAACTACGTTTACGTGTCCATATGGAACGTTTGCCTATCGTAGAATGCCATTCAGACTTTGCAATGCACCGGGAACTTTTCAACGATGCATGATGGCTATTTTTCATGATATGATCGAGAAGACGATGGAAGTCTTCATGGATGACTTTTCCGTGTTTGGTGATTGCTTTACTTCGTGTTTGTCGAACCTTGAGAGAATGTTAAAACGTTGTGAGGAAACCAACCTTGTGCTCAATTGGGAAAAGTGTCATTTTATGGTTAAGAGTGGAATCGTCTTAGGGCACAAGGTCTCGAAAGCGGGGATTGAGGTAGATCAAGCTAAGGTAGACGTCATCGCCAAATTACCTCATCCCAAAACCGTCAAGGGAGTTAGGAGTTTCCTAGGCCACGCGGGTTTTTATCGACGATTCATCAAGGATTTCTCGAAGATTTCTCGACCCATTACACATCTTCTTGAAAAAGAAGCACGTTTTGTCTTTGACGAAGATTGTGTACGAGCCTTTGAGATCCTTAAAAGGAAACTTACTGAAGCTCCCATTCTTGTTGCTCCAAATTGGAACCTCCCCTTTGAGCTTATGTGTGATGCAAGTGATTACGCTATTGGGGCCGTTTTGGGGCAACGTCATGATAAGCACTTCTTGCCTATACACTATGCTAGAAAGACGATGACCGAGGCTCAACTTAAATACACTACAACGGAAAAGGAGTTCATTGCCGTGGTGTATGCATTTGAGAAATTCCGACCTTACCTCGTCTTGACAAAATGCATAGTGTATACGGACCATTCGGCTATCAAGTATCTCATGGCTAAACAAGATGCAAAGCCGAGATTACTTCGTTGGATTCTCCTCCTTCAAGAATTTGATCACAAAATCGTTGACAAAAAAGGAGCCGAGAATCTAGCGGCCGATCATCTCTCTCGTTTGGAAGATCCTCACCAAAGTGTTTACGAGCCTAAGGAAATCACCGAAACATTTCCGCTCGAGACACTTGGTGTAGTGAATTCCAAGCTTGACTCTTCTACCCCATGGTTTGCGGATTTTGCAAATTACCATGCGGGTAACTTCATCATTAAGGGTATGACAACTCAAGAAAAACGAAAATTCTTTCGTGATGTCAAGTTCTATTTTTGGAACGACCCTTATTTGTTTCGAACTTGTGCGGATCAAATCATCCGCCGTTGTGTATTTGGCACCGAAGCTTCTAACATCCTTAGAGCTTGCCATGAGGGACCCACGGGTGGTCACCACGATGCTAATCTCACGGCTAAAAAGGTGTTTGATGCCGGCTTCTTTTGGCCTACTATTTACCGAGATGCACAAGATCTTGTGAAGTCGTGTGATGCAAGCCAACGACAAGGAAAAGCCTCACAAAAAGATGAAATGCCACAAAATATCATTCAAGTATGTGAGATCTTTGACGTTTGGGGCATAGACTTTATGGGGCCGTTCCCATCATCTCGTGGTAATAAGTACATTCTCGTTGCGGTTGACTACCTTTCTAAGTGGGTGGAGGCTAAGGCCTTGCCCACTAATGATGCTCGTGTGGTAGTTAAGTTCTTGAAAAGTTTGTTTGCTAGGTTTGGAACCCCTCGTGCGATTATAAGCGATCGTGGAACCCATTTTTGTAATGACCAATTCGAAAGAGTTTTAAGGAAATATGGGGTTACACATCGTCTTTCTACGGCTTATCACCCACAAACGAGTGGGCAAGTCGAGGTTTCAAACCGAGCATTGAAGAGGATCTTGGAGAGATCCGTGGGGGAAAACCGACAATCTTGGTCGGATAAGTTAGACGATGCTTTATGGGCCTTTAGGACCGCTCATAAGACACCCATTGGGTGCACTCCCTATAAGCTTGTGTATGGAAAGAATTGTCATTTGCCTATCAAGTTAGAACACAAGGCTTATTGGGCCCTAAAGCATTGTAATGATGACATGGAGACCGCGGGAAAACACCGGAAAATGCAATTAAATGAATTGGATGAATTAAGGGATATTGCTTATGAAAATTCATTGATTTACAAAGAGAAAACTAAAAAGTTACATGATTCAAAAATTAAAAACCGGGTTTTTAACATTGGGGATCAAGTTTTACTTTTTAATTCAAGATTGAAAATATTTTCCGGTAAATTGAAATCCCGTTGGTCCGGTCCATTCACCGTGACTCAAGTGTTTCCTTATGGGACCATCGAGCTAGCTCAAGATGATGGTCCTAATTTCAAGGTGAATGGACATAGGTTGAAGCACTACTTTGGCGGGGAAGTTCCATCCTTGAACTACCTCGACCAAGTCACCTTCCCCAATGATAATTAGTATTGAGGGGATCGAGTCGAGCTCATGACTCGGTAATCAAAAACGAGGTGCCTCGTGGGGGAGTCCCATGCTTATCCTATGAACATATTATCGCTTTCTTAGTCTAATGTAGCTTACGTGTGGGGATTCGTGCCCTTCCAACCTTTGTTCCATGGTTGTTTGTGATATGTGGTTTTTAGATCATGATCTTCACGATTGGAGCCTCTCGTGTTCGTTCTATGGGAGCACTCGATCATTTGCTTTGGAGACATTTCTCAAAATCCATGATATATCCTTTATTGTTCTAACCTTAGGTTTTTAGCACACTTCATAAACGGCTATTAATTTAATGGTTACACCCTTTCCATGCTAGATTAGGCATTCGACTACGTCTCTAGTATGGGGGTGTTTGCACCCCTAGACTCGAAACATTGAGGACAATGTTTAACTTTAGTATGGGGGGGTGAATAGATACTTGCCTTGCCAAACCTTCACGCTTTCCAATGTTTATCGTTTTGTTATCGTTTTGTTGCAAAATAAGGCTAAAAATGGCAAAATTTTAAAATTTTTCTCATGTTTTATAAGTGTTTGAAGACACGAATGTAGATTTTCCGATGGCGAGAATAAGAGTAATTTTTGACTCGACCGTGGGTGTTGAGCACTTAGCTTTGATTCCTTAACTACACATTAGGCTAAGTCTCTTAAATGAGGACGAGAAATGATAGAGTTAATTATAAGTTACTATGCTAAACGTGAAGTACGCGTATTCTTTCAAAAACTCATGTGTTCTCGTTGTTTGCTTATTCTCCCTTCGCATGTAAATATTTTTTGCTTAATAAATATTGATTTAGCGGTTTAGTTAGGATTGTTGGGTTTCTAGTCTTTTCTAGTAGCTTCCGTGTAATTAAATTGGGAAGACATTAAGATATCGCCAGCGTCACGGTTTTGAAGTATTGGCAACCCGAATAATCGAAAGCTTCACCTAATAATAAGATTTCAAGTGCTCACCTAAATCAAGCAAACAATTTGAAGCCCCACAAGGCCTAAAATCTATGCAAAATTGAAAGTGAATCAAGCCTTAATCTTCGAAGCTTTAAAGATCCAAAATTCGCCTTAGCGTGAGGATATACGTCTTTGGCTAATAAAACCACCGATGAGGCGGATAATAAAAGGCACGGCAAGACCGAAGTCATAATAAAAGCTTCATGGCGAAGTTGAATAAAAGATGGAGGTAAACCAAAGATAATAAGGCCCTTCCGTTAGGGGGCGTATAAAAGTCTTGGTAATAAGTCTCATGTTCAAAACCGTTATAAAACCGTGTTTATCGATTCTTCTTGTCAACTTAATTTTTTAACATCGTTATCTATTAGGAGGGGTTATTGATTTGATAGTCTTAGTTACACCGTTAGGACTCTATTTTTAGATCTAAATCTCTATTATCGCATAAGTCAAACAATGTATCCTCGTGAAACATTCAAGACATCATAAAATATAAGAGATACAACTTAGGAATAATGGGAGAATAAGTACGTGATTAGGGCATATGAGTAGTGTTAGCATTACTAACTTATAATGACAATGATCTCGTTGCACGCTTAGCATGGAATTGAAGTGAAAATCGAGGACGATGAAATTATTTCTAACGAAGCATTCACGTGTTCTTATTCTATGAACCTAAACGTCCTATTTTGCGATGAAAATCATACATTATGTCTATAACACAAGTAGTATTAATAGTAGTAGTATTGCTAGTTTATCATTTCAAATAAGTGAATAAAATAAATTTTGGAGATGCTACGATACTTTATTCTAGCATTGCGTGAGGGCACGGCAATGGTTTAGTATGGGGGAGTGATGAGACGGCTTTTATACATGGTCTCATCGTTCTTTTTGGACTTAAAATGCATTAAATATCATCAAAATACCCAAATATATGCTTGTGTTTGTTGCTTGTGTATTTTAGGTACGGATATTGAGAAAATGACAAAAGATCACAAGAATCACGCAAAAACAAACACGGGAAACGAAGCCGCACGATGAACCAAGCCCTAGTGAGGAATTTTCCAAAGAAAACCCTAGAAGATTTGAAGAATATTGAATATTGGTCCTCCAAATTTGAAGAATTGACACTTTATACCCTTGTATCTTCATAATTACAAGTTTGGTCCCTAAAGTTTGTCAAAATTGCAAAAAGGACCCTTAACTTTTAAGAATTGGCAAATTTAGTCCCTCAACAAATCTAAATTGTCAAATATGGTCCTCCAAGAAGTCAACAAACAAGTCAAAGCCTTGAAGTTTGAAAACATGCCAAAATCAGCCCTTGAATATTGAAGGAAATTCATGTTTAGTCCTTGTTTCAAGTCTTTATAATATTTGTGCCAAAACTGACAACTCCCCAAAGATATTTACAAAGGAAAAATAATTTGGGCGATTTTAATACAAAGTGAAGAAAAGGAAAACATGAGGGGGCAATTTTGGGAGACAATCAAACCCCACCAGCCAACCCCCCACTGACACGTCATCAAACCCGACCCACCCGAACCATTTACCCGTTTACCCAATACCCAACCCGGTTGACCCTTAAGTAAATAACACATTTAATTTTAAACGTGTTCTTTATCCCTTAAACACATTTACCCTAAACCCAAAAAAATCAAAACGCATGTCTTTTCCATATAAACCCTAAATTTTTCCCCAAAATTAAAAATTGATGATGAAGACCTAATCTACTCCAGATTAGTGATTGATCATAGATTAAACCAAAACCCACTTTTAATCCCCCATCACTCTCACTCCCTGGTCCCCAAAACCCCACCCATTGGCAAAAAGACAAGGGCACCAGAGAATCAACGACTCTCAATGGTTTCGTGTCCTCCAAACGAAATCAAACGCTCAAGAACGATTGATCCAGCCTGTCTACCACAAACGTCCAAGGATTTGCACATGGTTTTCAAGAATCATTCAAAAGATGGATAATTTTCAGCATATTCGCATCTCAAACAAGGGTATTTCTGGAATTTAATTAGATTAGGGTTTCGTTTTATTTTTGATTCTAGAATGATCCGAGGGGTCTATAAATGAGGACCAACTTGTGGTATCCCATTTTTTTTCCTTGTCTCGGATTTAATGTAAAAAACCACTTTTTAATTAATGAAAGTTTGCAGTTTTTTTAATTCATCCGAGTTCCAATTTTATATTACGTTTTTATGATTTAAGTTGGTGATTTTAAATTCAAGTTTAAGTTTCTTGTTTAAGTTTTCAGTAAGTTTGTTGAAGTTAATCAAAGTCTTTAATATTAAAATTATTTGCAGGTTTCAAATATTTAGAATTAGAGTTTTAATTGAAAAGATTGTGAAAGAAAAGTGGAATTGTCTTGTTTATCTTGTGCACTAACTGAATCAAGACCTTAGGTCTTGATTCTTGGATTTATCTTCACTCTTAGCAGCTTCTTTTTCACTCAGGGTGCTTCGGTTCAGTTGTTGAACCCCAACGAACCACCCCACTCTCATTTTATTGTCCAAGAACCCCTGCCTCACCTAGTTGTTGGTAGAGGTCAGGGGAGCTTAGCCGGCCTTTGTAGGACGTAAACAAGGGCGGGTATTATACTCTCAACCTTTCCTCCTTTTTTTTTTTTACTTATTCTAATTTACTAATTGTGTGATTGTTCTTGTGAGTAATGCCTGTTTGTGTTAGTTTAGTTTTGTCATAAGTTCCCGATTTGAGTTTAAAACCTGCTTGTTTGGAATCGTTGGTTCGTAGTAAGAGTTTGTTGTAATTCAGGGGGTACTTGTTAATCTTGCTGTAGGAAAGGGATTGTTGAGATTATCTGTTGGTATGCTCGTATTTGATGTGTTTGTGGTGCAAGAATAAATCTGAGAACCTTACTTTGTAAAGACTAAAGCTAGAAGTCAGTTTTATACACTATGCTCATTCTCTTATATCAGCTTTGATATAGTTAAGTGTGTAGTGCATCGTTAAGTTGAGGATTAGTTTAGTCTAGCTTTTCTTTCCCTTGTTTCGCCTTATATGTGGTCCTTTTGACTTGCTGAAATCAAACTTTTACACCTTTATTGTGCTCTAAGTTTTCATAAGCTGTCATTCTCATTTGTATGCCTTTCTTTGAAAAATTAGTAAGCATTCGTTCCTTATAGCCTGAAGTAGGAAAGAGTTAAGCTGGTTGTGGTACACACTTGTGTAAACTGTCGGTTTGTACCCTGTATGATTGATCACTATTGGTTGGTGTAATTTGCTTAAAGCTTGAAACCTGCCTGCTTGTTTACCATCGCTTGTGAATCAGTTTTCGTTGATGCGTGTATTGCCTCGTTGTTTTCTGTTAGCTTAGAACATCCCCCACACGCCAACTGCGGGTGAGGGTTTGATTGTCCAAAAAAAAAAAGAACCAACCAAAGTACTAGATAACAAAAGGGGGGGGGGGCATTTGCCCACCATTTCAAAAAAAAAAAAAAGGAAAACAAGTAAGAACTCCAGGTCTGAGACTTTTAGCTTCGAGTTAGAGGGAGTTTTACCATTTATATTGGACGTGTGTTGGTGTTTTGGTGAGTGAGAATTGCTGTGTAACAGAGGTTTTAAAAAAGAAAAGAAAAAAAAATATTTTCAAAAATTTTAGCGTGGCCAGGAATCGAACCTGCGCCACCACTGCCAAAGTACACACACACTACCGCTCGCCCTTGGGACTTTTACTGCTAAAGTCTCAATGGGTTGACCTTATAACACCTTTCCTTTTCTAGTTTTTTTTAATAAGCCGTAGCTTATTTGATTACTTTTAGCTTATTTGTTAAGAATTTTCGGCTTATTTAATTTTTCCTAGGTTCAAATTAGTGATTCAGACTTTTCTGTTTAAAAATATTATTTTTCTCTTTATTTAATTATTTATTAGGATTATTTCTAGTTTTATTTTTAGAAAGTAATTTAAAAATAGTAAACAGTAGTTAAAAAATCCAAAAAATAGTTTTTAAGTTTTCATTTATATTGTTGAGGTTTACATTAGATTAACTTTCCAAAAACTTTAATTTTTAATTTTATATTATTTTAAGATTTTTTATAAACTTTAATAATTTTTATAAAATTAATTAAAGGGGTTTTAGGTGCTTTAGTTTACATTTTCTTCTTAGTTAGAATATTTAGGATTTTTGAGAATTTTTTAGAATTTATTTAAGAACTTTTTATTTTTTTGAATATTTTATTATTATTTTATTAGAAAAAAGTCAAAGTTTTATTTTTAATTTTTTTTCATTTTTCCTAGATTCTAGACATTAAAATAGGAACTTTGTCACTTTCCAATTAATTTTTAGGCTTTTCAATTAATTTCTAGATTTAATTTAAGATTTAATACGTTTTAATAGTTTTTAAGTGTTAAAAAATAGTTTAATTTGATTTTAAAATTTTTAAAAATAGTTTTTAGCTTAATTAGGATATTTTTGAGGTTTACAAATTATAAAATCTTGTTTAGGGCTTTTTAATAATTAAAAGTGATTTTTAGGGCTTTAATTAGCATTAAAAAGTCATTATTTAATTAATAAAAAGGTTTTAGCAAGTTTGGATTTTTTGTAAACTCTTAGAATATTATTTGGGATTTTTAGTAATTTTTAGGAATTTTTAGGTTAAAATTTTAATTTTTGTCGTTTTTACGGTTTTACGCTTACGCCTTTTTCGTCGTAGTTTAATACGTTTTCGTAACCGTCTCTTCTTTCATTTCTCATTTCTTTTCTTCTTGATCATAATCACAAACATCATATATCAACTCTTAACACAACGCACTTGCCTCCTTGGGAAACGAACTTGCTTGGTCATTGGTGCTCGGTTTTCCTAAACCGACACTTAACGCTTACCACTATTTGTACTTCCTTTTCCTAAAGGTCGTATTTTACTACAATCAGCCTTGCCTACCAATGATGCTCGTGTGGTAGTCAAGTTCTAGAAAATCTTGTTTTCTCGGTTTGCAACCCCTCGTGCGATCATAAGCGATCGTGGAACCCATTTTTGTAACGACCAATTCGAAAGGGTCCTAAGTAAATATGGGGTTACACATCGGCTTTCTACGGCTTATCACCCACAAACGAGTGGGCAAGTCGAGGTTTCAAACCGAGCGTTGAAGAGGATTTTGGAGCGATCCGTTGGGGAAAACCGACAATTATGGTCGGATAAGTTGGACGATGCTTTATGGGCCTTTAGGACCGCTCATAAGACGCCCATTGGGTGCACTCCCTATAAGCTTGTGTATGGAAAGAATTTTCATTTGCCTATCGAGTTAGAACACAAGGCTTATTGGGCCCTAAAGCATTGTAATGATGATATGGAGGCCGCGGGAAAACACCAGAAAATGCAATTGAATGAATTGGATGAATTGAGGGATATTGCTTATGAAAATTCATTGATTTACAAAGAAAAAACTAAAAAGTTGCATGATTCTAAAATTAAAAACCCGGTTTTTAACATTGGGGATCAAGTTTTGCTTTTTAATTCTCGCTTGAAAATCTTTTCTAGTAAGTTGAAATCCCGTTGGTCCGGTCCATTCAACGTGACTCAAGTGTTTCCGTATGGGACCATCGAGCTAACTCAAGATGATGGTCCTAACTTCAAAGTGAATGGACATAGGTTGGAGCACTACTTTGGCGGGGAAGTTCCATCCTTAAACTACCTCGACCAAGTCACTTTCCCCAATGATAATTAGTATTGAGGGGATCGAGTCGAGCTCATGACTCGGTAATCAAAAACGAGGTGCCTCGTGGGGGAGTCCCATGCTTATCCTATGAACATATTATTGCTTTCTAATGTAGTTAACGTGTGGGGATTTGTGCCCTTCCAACCTTTGTTCCGTGGTTGTTTGTGAATTGTGGACTTTAGATGATCATGATCTTCACGATTGGAGCCTCTCGTGCTCGTTTTATGGGAGCACTCGATCGTTTGCTTTGAAGACTTTCTCAATATCCAAATGATATATCCTTTGATGTTCTAACCTTACGTTTTTAGCACACTTCATAAACGGCTATTAATTTATTGGTTACACCCTTTCCATGCTAGATTAGGCATTCGACTACGTCTCTAGTATGGGGGTGTTTACACCCCTAGACTCGAAACATTAAGGACAATGTTTAACTTTAGTATGGGGGGTGAATAGATACTTGCCTTGCCAAACCTTCACCCTTTCCAAAGTTTATCTTTTTGTTATCGTTTTTGTTGCAAAATAAGGCTAAAAATGGCCAAATTTTAAAAATTTTCTCATGTTTTATAAGTGTTTGAAGACACGAATGTAGGTTTTCCGATGGCGAGAATAAGAGTAATTTTTGACTCGACCGTGCGTGTTGAGCACTTAGCTTCGATTCCTTAACTACATATTAGGCTAAGTCTCTTAAATAAGGACGGGAAATGATAGGGTTAATTATAAGTTACTATGCTAAACGTAGAGTACTCGTATTCTTTCAAAAACTCATGTGTTCTCGTTGTTTGCTTATTCTCCCTTCGCTTGTAAATATTTTTTGCTTAATAAATATTGACTTAGGGGTTTAGTTGGGATTGTTGGGTTTCTAGTGTTTTCTAGTAGCTTCCGTGTAATTAAATTGGGAAGACATTAAGGTATCGCCAGCGTCACGATTTTGAAGTATTGGCACCCGAATAATCAAAAGCTTCACCCAATAATAAGATTTCAAGTGCTCACCTAAATCAAGCAAACAATTTGAAAGCCCCACAAGGCCGAAAAATCTATGCAAAATTGAAAGTGAATCAAGCCTTAATCTTCGAAGCTATAAAGATCCAAAATTCGCCTTAGCGTGAGGATATACGTCTTTGGCTAATAAAACTACCGATGAGGTGGATAATAAAAGGCAAGGTAAGACCGAAGTCATAATAAAAGCTTCATGGCGAAGTTGAATAAAAGATGGAGGTAAACCAAAGATAATAAGGCCCTTCCGTTAGGGGGCGTATAAAAGTCTTGGTAATAAGTCTCATGTTCAAAACCGTTATAAAACCGTGTTTATTGATTCTTCTTGTCAACTTAATTTTTTGACATCGTTGTCTATTGAGAGGGGTTGTTGATTTGATGGTCTTGGTTACACCGTTAGGACTCTATTTTTAGACCTAAGTCTCTATTATCGCATAAGTCAAACAATGTATCCTCGTGAAACATTCAAGACAACATAAAATATAAGAGATACAACTTAGGAATAATGGGAGGATAAGTACGTGATTAGAGCATATGAGTAGTGTTAGCATTACTAACTTATAATGACAATGATCTCGTTGCACGCTTGGCATGGAATTGGGGTAAAAATCGAGGACGATGAAATTATTTCTAACGAAGCATTCACGTGTTCTTATTCTATGAACCTAAACGTCCCATTTTGTGATGAAAATCATACATTATGTCTAAAACGAAAGTAGTTGTAGCAATAGTAGTAGTGTAGCTAGTTTATCGTTCAATAAAGTGAATAAAATGAAATTTTGGAGATGCTACGATACTTTATTCTAGCATTGCGTGAGGGCACGGTAATGGTTTAGTATGGGGGAGTGATGAGACTGCTTTTATACATAGTCTCATCGTCCAAATAGGGCTTAAAATGCATTAAATATCATCAAAATACCCATATATATGCTTGTGTTTGTTGCTTGTGTATTTTAGGTACAGATATTGAGAAATTGACAAAAGATCATAAGAATCATACAAAAACGAACACGGGAAACGAAGCCGCACAATGAACCAAGCCCTAATGAAGACTTTCCCAAGATTAACCCTTGAAGATTTGAAGAATTATGAAGAAGGGTCCTCCAATATGGAAGAATTGACACTTTATACCCTTGTATCTTCATAATTACAAGATTGGTCCCTAAAGTTTGTCAAAATTACAAAAGGGACCCTCCACATTGAAGAATTGGCAAGTTTAGCCCCTCAACAAAGCTAAATTGTCAACCATTGTCCTCCACAAAGTAAAATCCATCATGAAGTCCTTCAAAGTACAAGAAATTACATGTTTGGTCCTTTGAAAATCCCAAAATTACAAAAAGGACCCTTAACTTTCAACATTTGACAAAAATAGTCCCTCATCAAACCAGACTTGGAAATTTCAGTCCTCCAAAATGCTCAACATACAATTCAAGACCATTATCCATCATCAAAATGCCAAATCAGTCCTTCAAGAATTCAAAAATGGCAAGAAATACCCCTGAAATCATTTTACAAAAGTTTTTGGGGCAAAAGTGCAAAGTTGCAAAAGTTGATAAAGCTAGTTTGGGCGTTGATAGCTATTTAAAGTGAAAAGACAAGAGGAGAAGAGAAGAAGGACCAAAGTTGGCCAGACATGATTCTTACCTTAACCAACCACATACTGCCACCTCACCCCACTCACCACTTCAACCAATCACACTCCACCATTTTGCCATGTCACCTTCCACTCACCAGATTAATCACTTAATTAATCTTGGCGCCTTAACACAACATTTAAATAAATCACACCTTAATCCGGATCAAACAAGGAACTATTCACCAAGAACACAATTGGGGTTTTCTTAATTACTTGGAATTAAACCTTAAAATGGTGCAGATTAGTGATTAATGATCATGTTAACACAACCCAACCTTAATATTGGTCATCACATCATTCACGTGTCCACATGGGACCTCCCCTGCTACACGTTTGAGGAAGAAGACAAGAAGAGCAAGTCATCCAACGTCTCAAAATTGTGCTTACTTTCTAAGCATCATACAAGCCCTTTGATCACATTTTCTTGCCAGCTATCACCACAAACAGCCAAGAATTCTTCACAAGACTCCAAGGTTTTCAAAATCTACAAGGGCAGTTTTGGAAGTTCAAGCATTAGGGTTAAGCATTTTTATCTGTTCTTAGCTCACTTGTAAGGCTATATATAAAGCCATAGGGTCTCACTTAGACGTTTGCTTTTGGTTTTTCCTTGTTCAAGCACTTGTAAATCCCTTTTTCAGTTTTATGAAATTTGAGTTAAGTGTGTTGAAGAAAGACCAAGTGCCATCTTATTATTGCTTGTTTATGTTCTTAGTTTACTGAATTTGAATCAAAAACCTGTTTTCCAAAGAGGAGTGTGCAAAAGTTTGCACATTTTCTTCATTTTCTTGATATTTTGCTAAGTTCTTGGTCTATCTTGGAATTCTTGGGTTATAGGGCTGATCATAGCATCCTAATTGTGTTGATTAAGGTGTGGTGAGGCTTATAACTTGGGGATAATCAATTGTGGAGGACAAGAGTTGTATCAATCAAGAATTTTTCAAGTTTCTGATTTTATACTTGTGCTTCTAACCCTGTTTGAAAGATTTGAGGTGTTGAATCTGGCTTAAGTGTCAAATACATCAGCAAAGTGTAAAACTGCATGTGTTAGTGTTCATCAGTAACATTCATTGGCTTGAATCTTGCTTAATTCTTTGAATCATTGCATGAAACCTGTTTAAACTTGCTTATTTGAGTTTAATATAGCTTGTTTATGCATTTGGTTGAATTTGGCTGGTTGATTTGTGCTAAAACTGCTTATAAGTGCTCAACTGCTTATTTGTTCATGTCTGTGCAATATCTGGGACTTTATTGATTAAACTGTATCAATTGGGTGTTTGTGATTGTGATATTTTGATTGTTCTTGACTCCTTTTGATCCAAAGATCATTTGGGTGCCTTTATGTAATCTGAATCTCCAAAAAAGTCACTAAAGACAAAAAGTCAAACAAGTCAAGCAGTGGGAAAAGTTTCCACTGCTCAACACTTAAAACTAGCCCCTGCTAGTGTAAAATTGAACTCAGCTTATCAATAAGCTATTTTAGCTTATCCAGACTTGCAACAACTTATTTTTTGTAATAGGTCTTCATTATTTGACCCATTTGAGTAGACTAGAGCTTATTGGACTTTGACTTTGACTTTTTACTAGAAAACCAACTTATTTGACTTTTACATAAGTTCTTATTTGCTTTTTCCAGCTTACTGAGTCAGCTTATTTGAAAACTCTTTGTTGATTTTGCTTAATTAAGTCATTTAAAAGCTTTAGGAACTTGAATCAGCACTTGGGGTGGCCTAGAACTCAAAAACGACTATTTTGTCGTTTTCTATAGATTGCTTATTGCATTTTCAGGCTTATTCCTTGGGCTTATTTCAAATTTCTTTTTGCAGAAGTCTTATTTAGGTCAAAAGAAGCTTGTGTGACAAATTTTAGCTTATGGCATTGGCATATAGCTTAATGGGCCAAAAAGCCCATTAAGAATAAGCTGTTTGGTATAAGCTAGCTTATTTCACACTTTCAGCTTTTGGGCCTTTGGAAAAAGTTGTTTAAAATCAAATTTTGAGTCAACCTGTGCTTTTTGGGCTTAGTTTGAACACTTTTTATTATTGGGCCCAAATTTGGCCCAATAAGGTACTGTTTTGGGTTTAGCCCATTTTCTAGGCCCATTAAGGGTATTTAGGTAATTTCACTTTCATTTCTGAGTTATTTAGGTTAAATTAAGCTAGTTTGCAAGTTTTTAGATTTTTTATGATTTTTCGATTTTTAATAATATTTTAATATTATTTTATTGTTAAAAATTAAAAGTCTGATTTTCTAAGATTTTATATTTTTCCTAGGTTCTAAACACTTAATTAGGAATTTTGCAACTTTCCAAATATTTTTAGTCTTTTAATTATTTTCTAGAATTAATTTAAATTTTAATTGGTTTTTGTAGTTTTTAATTGTTTAAAAATAGTTTGTAGTGGTTTTAAAATTTTGAAAAATACTTTTTAGCTTAATTAGGGTATTTTTGAGGTTTACAAACTTTAAAATCTTGTTTGGGACTTTCTAATAATTAATTTTGATTTTTAGGGCTTTAACTAGCATTAAAAAGTCATTATCTAATTAATTAAAAGGATTTGGCATGTTTGGATTTTTTATAAACTCTTAGAATATTATTGTGGATATTTGGTAATTTTTAGGAATTTTTAGGGTAAAATTTTAATTTTAGTGCTTTTTACGATTTTACGTGTACACCTTTTTCGACTTAGTTTAATCCGTCTTTGTAACCGTCATTCTCTACTAATCTCATCTCTATTTTTCTTTCTCAACAATATAATCACAAATCTATTCCAAGTCATTACACACATAACACACTAGCCTCCTTGAGAACGAACTCATTTTAGGGTCATTTACACACGGTTTTCCTAAATCGTCGTGCTTACCCTATTTGTTACTCTTTTCCTAAAGGGTATACAAAAACTCAACTATCACCCATCTCATGGGCTTGGTATATAAACCCTCTCCTTACTTGAAGAGCGTGTGGTTCATTCATTATTTCACAAAGTAAAAGTGTGACAATCTAACATTTCAGGTAGTAAATTACTTTCTCGTATATTATTTTGAACTTCGTTTTTTATGAGACATTTTTTATTAGATTCGTTTTGTGCCGTTGATTCATAATTTATAAAAACGTTTTTCGTAAAATGACCCGAGGGCACGTAAATCGAGGAAACTAGAATTAAGGAGTACCTGTAAATAATTGGGGATGAGACGAAACAAGTTTTGCCCCACCCCCAATATGGGACGGCTAAACAAGCTACACAAACACCCTTAGGTGTCAAGCTTACAAAGTAAGTAAGACACATGTCTTGCTTAACTTTGTAAACTAGCTACTAACATCAAACCCACCACCACAAACCATTTGTTCATTTCATCTCATGCAAAACCACCAAAAATCATCTCTTTCTCTTCCTCTTTGTCGTCCCAACTCAAACCAAAACACCCTCATTTGATCAATTTTAACCACAATATCTTGTGTTATTCACACATATGATGGAAACCTCTTGAAGACTTATTGATTGGTGGTGACTTTAACATCCAAGGAAGAGATTTGCTTGTGTCCTAGGGCTGATTTTTCCACAAGAGTTATTGGTGATAGGTGATCTTGAAGTTAGTTGTGGTGTACCTCAAAGTGTTGTCATCCAAAGTCAAGTTATAATCTTGGTTGGTAAACAAGATCATCCTTCCCATTTTCATTGTTATTTTTGTAAATGTAAAATGTATTTAATTTCCTAATGTATATGTATATGATGATATATGATGATAAAAATATTGTGTGGGGATCATGTGTTGATAAACTTGGATAAAAAGATTTAAAACTACATGTAAAAAGGTTAAAATCTTGCTTAAATAAGTAGGCTGTATAAAAACAGTAAAGAACCTTATGTTAAACTGATAAAATGGCATAGATGAATTAATATACAGTAAGTTATAAGACTTGTACACATGTGAGAGTTGGCCATACAATGGAATCTTTATAATGAGTGAGATATGATCAAAACTAAATTGAAGTGCAAATCTGAGTAGTCTGTTTTGGACGGACTGTTAGGGACATTTAGATTTATATTGAGCAGTAGCTAAAACTAAGTTAATTGTAGCACATATTATTAAGTTTATGTCACCTAAAAATGAGCTTCTATCTCCTTGTATAACTCAAGATATGGTAAAAATGGTTAAAGTGAAAATAATAATCAAATTTTTGAAATAAAAGTATATAGTATAATATTAGCACTCAAGTAAATATAATATAAAATGTAAACTTAAAACCCACTAACTTATATATTACATACAATTAAGCATGTACATTAATAAATAAATGAGACATTTTATAAAAATGGCAATTTTATAAGTTTTATAAGTTATAAGACTATAAACATAAGTTTTACGTCTTTTCGGCTAAAACCGTAAAATTAACGTATTCGTCAATTAAAAGTTAGACGGTCGGACCCGTCTGATGTTAACTTTTTATAACTCATATACTGATGTATAAATATATATTATAAGTAAAAACCGATAAAACCCGAGCTTTATAACATATGGACATTAACGGGCCAAATTAGCTTTATTAGACTATTAATCCAACTAATTTGGCTAAACACTTATGGAATTACTCATTGGGCTTAACCTACTTGCGCCCAACATGTAAGTAGAGGACTGATGTTAAAAGTGTAAAATAGACTAATATGAGGTAATGGGCTTATAATGGGCTTATTGGGCCTTGACAAGTAAAGAAGATAAACTAGTAAAACTAGTATAAAAAGTTACCAACACATAACACTATAATGAGTAAATGAAGATGTACAATCCCACTTGATCATCATCATATATATAAAATCATCATATGTATACATAGCTATTATTTTCATAAAGTCATTGGACAAAAGTATAAGACCGAGTATTATTTTTATAGGTTTCCGTGATCGAAGCACGCCCGTAGCCGATAATCCGCCTTTCATAATCAACGTGAGTTCATAGCCTCACACTCTTTTAAATGTTATATAAAATGATTTGTAAACCCGCGAGGGAGATAACATGCTAGTTTTTGCTAAAAATAGAACACAAGTAGTCCCGATGGTATGCTTAATGATATGGACCCAAATGATGCTATGACCCCTATCTTACCACATTGATTGGTAAGCGAATTTATGTATGAGAAGATTTACATAGCGTGATTTTTGTGACGACATGCTAACTTAGATGGGAAAATTGTTTGTCGGGTTCGCGGCCCGTTGTTTGTGATAGTAAGGTAACAATGTCATGCGGCTAATAATAATCCAATGTAATCTAAATATTCGATATGATACGATGCAAATAACGATAATAATGTTAACTATAATGGTAATACTGAGACTACGGTCTCATGGACGGTTTAAGATGTATGCTTTGATTTATATATTGCCTGACTAGCAATACGAGGACTTACTTCTGATATTATACTTGTGTTCTGATTTCAATGATTGTTTTATATAACGGTTTTATTAAACTCTATGAATTCACTCGGCATTCGCTGATATGATTTTTGCATGTTTTTATCTCAGGTGCTTGAAGGTAATTCGGATGGAGATCGACTCTGATGGCCCACATAATAATAAAACTGTTCATTCGATCTATGTTTTGTAAACTTAATCACCTGTATAATTTGGGACCTGTTGTACACTTGAAACTTTTATTTCAAATGAATGTATGTTAAACCTTGTACAACCATTTTTATGTGTTGTCTATGATTGGAGTTATTGTGCTATCCCGTAACACTCTAAAGACTCTTCTGTTGTACCAATATGAAATTTGAGAGTGTTACAGTTTGGTACCAGAGCTCTCGTTATAGAGAGCGAAAGATTTTAAAAATCAAGGTTTTGAACAAAACTTTTCAGAATCTTTTAACTATAAACATTTTGAGAATACATTTGAAAAACCTTTTGACTATAACGGTGCCAAAGATCCCCGACGTTACCAACACGCCTTATTGAGAAGATATATAATTTGATATATATAATTTAATTTATATATATGTATATATCGTGGTTTTAGTATATACCTGTTTAATAATTATTTTATGCTAATACGAGATATATATAAATGCATATTGTCATGGCTGACCCTAATATTCCTGTAGAGAACCATTCTTTTCCCGAACCTAATGTATATGATAACCCTTATTTAGACTTAGTGGATTATGATGTAAATGAGGATATGGATGATGATGAGGAGGAACCATTTGAGGATCTCGAGCCCGAGATAGGACTAGGAGATCAGATTGCCCCTCAGGTTGATGTTGTAGAGAATGAGAATGATAATGTTGGTATTGAGAATGATGATGAGATTAGGATAGATAATGTAGATAATGAGGATGACGACGAGTATATCGAGGAGGAGATAGGTATAGATGATGAGGTTGATGATGATGATGAGGATGAGCTTATTTTCCCTTATGATGTAGTGGAGGGTGATCCCTTACCCCCTCCAGTTTATTGGTCTGATTCTGAGATTGAGCTACCTAGAGATGAATTGTCTGAATCGCCTGAATCTGATTATGAATCAGAGGATGATGAGGATGATGATGCACCTGATGGTACTGATGGTATTGCTACTCGTAGACATGTGATAGGAGAGTCGTCTAGGGTTCGAGAGGCTACTCACATTGATGGTCTTGCACCTTGGGCCTTGAGACGTGATTTAGATGCTTCCCGTGCTTAGGGTAGTATGACAGAGGTTGGATTAGGTGTTGTTCAGACTCATGTTGCTTATTTGGAGTCGAAGACTAAGGTTGGTGAGAAAGAGCGGTAATTGCTTAATTTGGATTTGACTGATGTAGAGCGTGGTTTGAATGAGGCTTTTAGGAGGTTATCTGTGTTAGAAAGTGGTGAGTTTGCTGCAATGAAGAAAAAGGTGAATATTATGGAGATTCAGTTGAGTGTAGCTCGTGTGATACGTGAGAAAGCTGAGAAAGAGTTGAACATATCTGTTGGTTGGAACAGTAGGTTTTATACTGAGATAGTTGAAAGAGGAGTGATTTGTAAGCGCCCAGCTGAAGATGTGTCTTGTGATCGTCCAACGAAGATACAGAGGACGATGGATGATGGACCATCTGGCAGTTCTCAGTAGACTAGTCTATCTTTAGTAGTGACCGTTGTATCTTTTGTATCTTTTGTAACTTTGACTGAACCGACTTATTAGTTAGTAGATCTGGTAACAATTTTGGGTCTGTATAGTGCTAGAAACTTTGATATGGGATGTAAATTAAGACAATGCGTTTGTTTCTAATCCAATGAAATATGTATCTTGTCTTGAATTCCATATTGTGCCTTATTTTGTATCTTGATTATGAATTCAATTCATTTTATATGAATCCCTTGTTGGGTGAATGATTAATACTTTGAAATTATGAAATTATAGAAGCATGCCACCCAAGAAAGTTGTGACTGAGGATGATGTACGTAGGATTATTGCGGAGCAAGTTACCGCATCTATGACTAAATTTATGGCAAATGCTAGAAATGGAGTTGGCAGTAGTGGAGCTGGCGGTAGTGGAGCTGGCGGTAGTGGAGCTGGCGGTAGTGGAATTGGTGGTACTAATGTGAATGTGAATGCTAATAATGTGAATGCTAATGCTGGGGGAAATGTAGGAGGACTTGGAACTAATGCACCTGAAGTTGGTGGTTGTACTTATGTGACGTTCATGAAGTGTGAACCTCTGCCTTTTAATGGAACTGAAGGTGCCATTGGATTAAGCCAATGGATTGAGAAGATTGAGTCGGTATTTCGGATAAGTAAGTGTAAGGAGGAAGATAAGGTGAATTTTGATATGGCTACTCATAAAGGTCGTGCGTTGACTTGGTGGAACATGAGAATTGCTTTCATGGGTATTGATGTTGCTAATGCTACTCTTTGGGCTGAAATTAAGAAGTGGATGACTTTGGAGTTCTGTCCCCGTAGTGTGATCATTAGGTTAGAACAAGAGTTGATTCATATGAGAATGAAAGGTGTTGATATTGATAGCTACACAAACCGATTCCATGAGTTGGCCTTGTTGTGTCCTCGATTGGTGGAACCCGAAGAGATCCGAATTGAGTAATTTATTAAAGGGTTGACCAAGAACATCCAAGGGGACGTGACGTCATAAAAACCACTGACCATTTATGATGCTGTTCAAATGGCTTACCAACTCGTTGGGCAAATAATTCAGGATAAGGAAGATGAAGCACGTACTAGTGAGAAAAGAAAGGGTGATGGAGATCGTGTATATAGAGGAGATAATAGGAAGAATTTCAATCGATGTCAGAACCAGAGAAAGGGGAATGCAAATGCTCTTACCAACAACACACCACGCAATGATGAAAAGTGTCCTAAGTGTGGTAATAAGAGGCATGTTGGCGATTGCTGGAAGTGTCGAAATTGCGGAAAGCTTGGACACGAAGTTGAAAGGTGTAAGAAGGGAATCATTTGCTTCAACTGTGATGAAGAAGGTCATATGAAATCAGATTGCCCTAAGTTGAAAGAGATTGTACCTGGAAGAAACCCCCAGGGTGGTGCTTATCAACTTGGAACAATCAAGGTTAAGAAAGAGGATCCGAATGTCGTTACTGGTACGTTGTTACTCAAAAATCATTATGTTGTTGCTTTATTTGATTCGGGTGCTGATAGGAGATTTGTATCCACTAAATTTAGTGCCCTTATTGACATTGAACCTGTTGAGATAAATACCAGTTACGAGGTGGAATTGGCTGATGGTAAATTAGTGAAAACTAATAAGCTATTAGAAGGATGCTCTCTAAATCTCTTAAACTATTCCTTTCCGATTGATTTGATGTTGATAGAATTAGGTAGTTTTGATATTATTATTGGTATGGATTGGTTATCGTTGAATAATTCTACTATTTTATGTGGAGAAAAGAAGGTTAAGATTCCTCTTAGGAATAGGACGTTAGTAATTGATGGTAATCGAGGTGAATCCCGTTTGAAAATCGTTTCATGTATTAAAGTCCAGAAGTACATCAGGAACGGTTGCGAGTTATTCTTAGCTCAAGTGACCGGGAATGAGTCTATGGAGAAACGATTGGAAGATGTAGGTGTTATCAGTGAATTTCCAGAGGTATTTCCTAAGGATTTACCCGGACTTCCACCGATAAGGCAAGTTGATTATCGAATCGATTTAATTACTGGTGATGCACCGGTGGCACGTGCGCCTTACCGATTAGCACCTTCTGAATTAAAGGAATTATCTTAAAAACTTAAGGAGTTGTCTGATAAAGGTTTTATTCTACCGAGCTCGTCGCCTTGGGGAGCTCTAGTCTTGTTCGTCAAGAAGAAGGATGGATCTTTCCGTATGTGCATTGATTATAGGGAACTGAATAAGTTGACGATTAAAAATCGATATCCTTTACCAAGGATTGATGATTTGTTTGATCAACTACAAAGATCTAGTGTGTATTCTAAGATAGATTTGCGGTCTGGATATCACCAACTTCGCGTCCGTGAAGAAGATATTCCTATAACTGCATTTAGAACTCGTTATGGACACCATGAATTTCAAGTAATGCCATTTGGGTTAACTAACGCACCTGCGGTTTTCATGGATCTAATGAATCGAGTGTGCAAACCCTACTTGGACAAATTTGTGATCATGTTTATTGACGATATTCTAATCTATTCTAAGAATAAAGATGAACATGTAGAACATTTAAGGATTATCTTGAGTTTGTTAAAGGATGAAAAGTTGCATGCTAAGTTTTCGAAATGTGATTTTTGGTTAGATTATGTGCAATTTCTTGGTCACGTGATTAACAAAGATGGAATTCATGTTGATCTTGTAAAGGTTGAAGCCATTAAGAATTGGTCTGCACCGACAACGCCATTAAGGATTGGCTGGCTATTATAGGCGATTCATTAAAGAATTTTCTTCAATAGCTAAACCCTTGACTAAGCTTACCCAGAAGAATAAACCTTTCGTTTGGGGAAGTGAAGAAGATGGGGCATTTCAGATATTCAATAAAAAATTATGTAGTGCGCCAATTCTATAATTACCCGACGAAAGTGAAGATTTTGTAGTATATTGTGATGCATCTCTTAGAGGTTATGTGTGACAATCTAACATATTCAGGTAGTAAATTATTTTCTCGTATAATATTTTGAAACCTATTTTTGTGTTGGTTGATGAACTCACAATTTACGGATTTAAATTTGGGCTTACGTGCATAATTTAGCGTCCTTTACGACTAAACCGGAAACCTTAGGATTACGTATTTACGTTTTTGAACTCCGTTTTTGATGAGATAATTTTTATTAGATTCGTTTTGTGTCGTTGATTCATAATTTATAAAAACGTTTTTCGTAAAACGACCTGAGGGCACGCAAATCGAGGAAACTAGAATCGAGGAATACCCGTAAATTAGCGGGACGGGACAAAATAATTTATCCCACCCCACTAACTATGGGACGGCCAAACTTGGACACCACATCAAAGATGTGACATCCTTACACTCATTAAGTTTACACTTGTAAACTTAAGCTTCATTTTGAAGCTACTCTTCCCACAAAGCTAACAAAAACAACTAGCTAAACCATTCCACCCATTTATCTCATGCAAATAACTCTCAAAACTCTCTCATATCTCTACCATTGCCTTCCCACAACACTACCCTACACCACCATTTGATCTTTTCTAGCCACAAGATACATGTTATCTAGCTATATTATAGAGAAACCTTGAAGCCTTGATTGATTGGTGGTCATTTTAACAACAAAGGAGGTGATTTGCTTGTGTCCTAGGGCTAATTTCTCAACAAACTTTCTTGTTGATTGATGATCTTGGAGATATATTTGGTGTTCATTAAGTTGTTGTCTTCCAAAAACAAGATATAATCTTGGTTGGTAAAGAAGATCATCCTTTCCATTTCTCTTGTTATTTTTGTAAAGATCAAATGTATTTTCTTTCTTGTTGTATATGTATATGATGAATATATGATGATAAAATGTTGTGTGGGGATCAAGTGTTGATAAATATGCTTAAAAAGATGAATAACCATAAGAAACAAGGCTAAAATCATGCTTAAATTGTTGGCTGTATAAAAACAGTAAGTAACCAAGTCTTAAACTGATAAAATTGCATGTTGGAATCCATTTACAGTAAGTGTAAGATGTCATAAACATGTGAGAGTTGGCCATGCAATGGAATCATTAAAATGAGTGAGATATGATCAAAACAAGATGAGTGTGCTAATCTGGTTAATCTGTTTTGTAGGGACTGTTAAGGATAGTTAGACATGGAATGAGCAGTATCTATATCTAACTTAATTGTAGCACATAATATGAAGTTCATGCGATCCAAAAATGAGCTTCTAACTCATTTTAGAAGTCTAGATATAATAAAAATGGTGAAGATGAAACTAAAAATTAGATTTTGAAGAATTAATGTTTAATACTAAGCACTCAAATAATATAGTATAAAATATGAAATTAAAACCCACTAACTTATAAATTTCATTTATATAAATATGTATAAGGTTAAATAAATGGACACTTTATAAAAATGGTAATTGAATAAGATTTATAAGTTATAAAAAATATAAACATGATTTTTACGACTTTTTCGGCTATTACCGTAAAATTAACGTTTTACGCCAATTAAAACATAGACGATCAAACTCGTCTAACGTAAAGTTTTTAAAAGTCATATACTGATATATAAGTATCTAATACAAGTAAAAACCAATAAAACCCGAACTATAGGACATACGGACATTAACGAGCTAAGTTAGTATATTGGACTAATAATTTAACTGGATAAGTTAAACACTTATAAAAAGTACTTATTGGGCTTAACCCATTTGGACCCAACATGTAAAGTATAGATACTGATAATACAAATATAAAGTGGACTAATACAAGTTAAAGAACTTATAATAGGCTTATTAGACCTAAAACATGTAAATAGGTAAAACTAGTAAACTAGTAAAAAGTTACAAATACATGAACACTAAAATGAGTAAATAAGGATATGTAAACCCACTTGATCATCATCATATGTACAAAATCATCATATGTATATTGTTATTTTGATAAGGTCATTGGACAAAAGTCTAAGACCGATTATTATTTATATAGGTTTTCGTGACCGAAGCACGCCCGTAGCCGATAATCCGCCTTTCATTATCAACGTGAGTTCATAGCCTCGCACTCTTTTAAATATTTTATAAAATAATTTGTAAACCCGCGAGGGAGATAACATGCTAGTTTTTGATAAAAATAGAACACAAGTAGTCCCGATGGTATGCTTAATTATATGGACCCGAATGATGCTATGACCCTATAAACGAGATAAAAAGGATTATTAGTAGTTAGGTTATGTCACTCAGAGTCCCATTAGCATGAATTGTGAACTACCGGGATTTGGTAGACGCTTATGCATATGATAGTACTATTTTGGGACGATCACCCCAGTTCGCGCCTTGACGGTTGATCCCCGTCGTACCACATTGATTGGTAAGCGAATTTATGTATGAGAAGATTTACATAGCGTGATTTTTGTGACGACACACTAACTTGATGGGCAAATTGTTTGTCGGGTTCGCGGCCCGTTGTTTTGATAGTAAGGTAACAATGTCATGCGGCTAATAATAATCCATAATTTATTCCATTACGATTTAATATTGATGCTAATAACGATAATAATATTACCTATAATGGTAATATTGAGGCTACGGTCTCATGGACGGTTTAAGATGTATGCTTGATTTATATATTGCCTGACTAGCAATATGAGGACTTACTTCTGATATTATACTTGTGTTCTGATTTCAACGATTGTTTTATATTACGGTTTTATTAAACTCTATGAATTCACTCGGCATTCGCTGATATGATTTTTGCATGTTTTTATCTCAGGTGCTTGAAGGTAATCCGGATGGAGATCGACTCTGATGGCCCACATAATAATAAAATTGTTCATTCGATCTATGTTTAGTAAACTTATGACCTGTATAATTTGGGACCTGTTGTACACTTTAAAACTTTTTATCGAATGAATGTATGCTGAACCTTGTACAACCATTTTTATGTGTTGTCTATGATTGGAGTTATTGTGCTATCCCGTAACACTCTAAAAGACCCTTTCGCTGTACCGATACGAAATTTGAGAGTGTTACATTATGGAGCTGTTTTGATGCATCGAGAAAAAGTAATAGCTTATGCTTCTAGGAAATTAAGGAAGAATGAGGAGAATTATACTACTCATGATCGTGAGTTAGGAGCTTCAGTATTTGCTCTTAGGTTGTGGAGACATTATCTGTATGGCATCAAGTGTACGGTATTCACCGATCACAAAAGCCTACAGTATATTCTCGATCAAAAGGAATTGAACATGAGGTAACGAAGATGGATAGAACTGTTAAGTGATTATGATTGTGATATAAAATATCACCCAGGAAAAGCAAATGTTGTTTCCAATGCATTAAGCATAAAATATAGAGAGCCTATCAGGGTACATTCTCTAGTCTTGACCGTGTACATTAATTTGCCTGAGCAAATTAGAAATGCGTAAATAGAAGCCTGTAAGAAAGAAATTTTTATTAATGAAGGGTTTCGAGGAAAAGGAGATCCTTTAGAGGTTAGAGCTGATGGAGTGAAATGCTTAATAGGTCGTATGTGGATACCTAAGTTTGGAGGCTTAAGAGATTTGATTATGTTAGAATCCCATAAATCTAAGTATTCCATTCATCCTGGATATGGTAAAATGTATCATGATTTGAAGAAGTTGTACTTGTGGCCGAATATGAAAGCTGATATTGTTATGTATGTTCTTCAATGCTTGACTTGTGCTAGAGTCAAAGCTGAACATCAAAAGCCATCAGGACTACTTCAACAACCAAAGATTCCTGAATGGAAGTGGGAGAGAATTACGATGGACTTTATTACCAAGCTTCCTCGAACGTCATCTGGAAATAACTCGATTTGGGTCATTGTCGACAGACTGACCAAATCAGCACACTTCATTCTGGTTAAAGAGCAGTTCTCACTGAAGAAGCTGACTCGTATTTATCTTGAGAATGTTGTATGCAAGCATGGAGTGCCTGTATCGATCATTTCCGATCGGGATCCTAGATTCTCTTCGAATTTTTGGAAATCTCTCCAAAGATCTTTGTGAACGAATCTCGACATGATCACTACTTGTCACCCCAGACTGATGGGCAGAGTGAAAGAACGATACAAACACTGGAAGATATGTTGAGAGCTTGTGTGATAGATTTTGGTAAGAATTGGGATAAACATTTGCGTTTAGCAGAGTTTTCATATAACAATAGTTATCATGCTAGTATTAAGGTTGCACCGTTTGAAGTTTGTACGGTTGGAAGTGTAGATCTCCTGTATGTTGGAGTGAAGTTGGGGATACCCAGCTCACGTGACCGGAATTGATCCGGGAGACTACGGAGATGATAGTTCAGATTAAGATCAGGCTGTTGACTACCCGTAGTAGAAAGAAAAGTTACGCGGATGTGCGGCGGAAACTGATGGAGTTTAAAGTGGGTGACCGAGTAATGTTGAAAGTATCGCCATGGAAAGGCGTCATAAGATTTAAAATGTTCATTTGATCTATGTTTTGTAAACTTAATGACCTGTATAATTTGGGACCTGTTGTACACTTTAAAACTTTTATCGAATGAATGTATGTTGAACCTTGTACAACCATTTTTATGTGTTGTCTATGATTGGAGTTATTGTGCTATCCCGTAACACTCTAAAAGACCCTTCCGCTGTACCGATATGAAATTTGAGAGTGTTACAGTTTGGTACCAGAGCTCTCGTTATAGAGAACAAAAGATTTTAAAAACCAAGGTTTTGAACAAAACTTTTCAAAATCTTTTAACTATGAACATTTGAGAAAATATTTGAAAAATCATTTGACTATAACGGTGCCAAAGATCTCCGACGTTACCAACAAGCCCTCTTGAGAAGATATACATTTTGATATATATAATTTAATTTATATATATGTAAATATCGTGATTTCAGTATGTACTTGTTTAATAAGTATGTTATCCTAATACGAGATATATATATATAAATGCAGATTATCATGGCTGACCCTAATATTCCTGTAGAGAACCAAGCTATTCCCGAACCTAATGTAGATGATGATCCTTACTTAGACTTAGTAGATTATGATATGGATGATGAGGAGGAACCATTTGAGGATCCCGAGCCCGAGATAGGACTAGGAGATCAGATTGCCCCTCAGGTTGATATGGTAGAAAATGAGATTGATAATGTTGATATTGAGAATGATGATGAGATTGGGTTAGATAATTTAGATGATGAGATTGACGACGAGGATGTCGAGGAGGATATATGTATAGACGATGAGGTTGATGATGATGAGGAAGCCGAGCTTATTTACCCTTATGATGTTCCAGAGGGCGAGCCCTTACCCCCACCAGTTTATTTGTCTGTTTATGAGGTTGAGCTACCTAGGGATGAAATGTCTGAATCGTCTGAATCTGATTCTGAATCAGAGGAGGATGAGGATGATAACGCACCTGACAGTACTGATGGTATTGCTACTCGTAGACGTGTGTTAGGAGAGTCGTCTAGTGCTCGAGAGGCTACTCATATTGATGGTCTGGCACCATGGGCCTTGAGACGTGATCTAGATGCTTCCCGTGTTAAGAGTAGTATGACAGAGATTGGATTAGGTGTTGTTCAGACTCATGTTGCTTATTTGGAGTCGAAGACTAAAGTTGGTGAGAAAGAGCGGGAATTGCTTAGTTTGGATTTGACTGATGTAGAACGTGGTTTGAATGAGGCTTTTAGGAGGTTATCGATGTTAGAAAGTGGTGAGTTTGCTGCTATGAAGAAAAAGGTGAATTCTATGGAGATTCAATTGAATGTAGCTCGTGCGATGCGTGAGAAAGCTGAGAAGGAGTTGAATATATCTATGGGATGGAATAGTAGATTTTATGCTGATATGGTTGAAAGAGGAGTGATCCGTAAGCGCCCAACTGAAGATGTGTCTTGTGATCGTCTGACAAAGATACAGAAGACGATGGATGATGGACCATCTGGTGGTTCTTAGTAGACCAGTCTGTGTTTAGTAGTGACCTTTGTATCTTTTGTACTTTTGTAACTTTGACTGAACCGACTTGTTAGTAGTAGACTTGGCACAAATTTTGAGTATGTATAGTGCTAGAACATTGATATGGGATGTAACTAAGACAATGCTTTTGTTTCAAATCGAATGAAATATGTATTTTGTCTTGAATTCCATATTGTGCCTTATTTGTATCTTGATTATGAATTCAATCCATATTATATGAATCCCTTGTTGGGTGAATGCTTAATACTTTGAAATTGTGAAATTATAGAACTATGCCGCCCAAGAAAGCTGTGACTGAGGATGATGTACGTAGGATTATTACAGAGTAAGTTACCGCATCTATGACTGAATTTATGGCAAATGCTAGAAATGAAGCTGGCGGTAGTGGAGCTGGCGGTAGTGGAGCTGGCGGTAGTGGAATTGGTGGTACTAATGTGAAAGTGAATGCTAATAATGTGAATGCTAATGCTGGAAGAAATGTAGGAGGACTTGGAACTAATGCACCTGAAGTTGGTGGCTGTACTTATGTGACGTTTATGAAGTGTGAACCTCTACCTTTTAATAGAACTGAAGGTGCTGTAGGATTAAGCCAGTGGAGTGAGAAGATTGAGTCAGTGTTTCGGATTAGTAAGTGTAAGGAGGAAGATAAGGTGACTTTTGCTATGGCTACTCTTAAAGGTCGTGCGTTGACTTGGTGGAACGGGAGAATTGCTTTCATGGGTATTGATGTTTCTAATGCTACTCCTTGGGCTGAAATTATGAAGTGGATGACTTTGAAATTCTGTCCCCGTAGTGTGATCATTAGGTTAGAACAAGAGTTAATTCATTTGAGAATGAAAGGTGTGGACATTGATAGTTATACAAACCGATTCCATGAGTTGGCCTTGCTATGTCCTCGATTGGTGGAACCCGAAGAAATCCGAATTGAGCAATATATTAAAGGGTTGACCAAGAATATCCGGGGGGACGTGACATCATCTAAACCAATGATCATTGATTATGCTGTTCGAATGGCTTACCAACTCATTGGACAGATAATTCAGGATAGGGAAGATGAAGCCCGTGTTGGTGAGAAAAGAAAGGGTGATGGTGGTCGTGTAGATAGAGGTGATAATAGGAGGAATTTCAATCGTCGTCAGAACCAGAGAAAGGGGAATGCAAATGCTCTTACCAACAACACACCGTGCAACGATGATAGATGTCCTATGTGTGGCAACAAGAGGCATGCTGGCGACTGATGGAAGTGCCGAAATTGCGGAAATCTTGGACACAAGGTTGAAAGGTGTAAAAAGGGAACCATTTGCTTCAACTGTAATGAAGAAGGTCATAGGAAATCGGAATGCCCCAAGTTGAAAGCGATTGTACCTGGAAGAAACCACAGGGTGCTGTCTATCAACTTGGAACAATTTAGGTGAAGAAAGAGGATCCAAATGTCGTTACCGGTACGTTTTTACTCAACAATCATTATGTTGTTGCTTTATTTGATTCGGGTGCTGATAGGAGCTTTGTATCCACAAAATTTAGTGCCCTTATTGACATTGAACCTGTGGAGAAAAATACCAGTTACGAGGTGGAATTGGCTGATGGTAAATTAGTGAAAACTAATAAGCTATTAGAAGGATGCTCTCTAAATCTCTTGAACTATTCCTTTCCGATTGATTTGATGTTGATAGAATTAGGTATTTTTGATATTATTATTGGTATGGATTGGTTGTCGTTGAATAATGCTACTATTTTATGTGGAGAGAAGAAGGTTAAGATTCCTCTTAGGAATAGAACGTTAGTAATTGATGGTAATCGAGGTGAATCCCGTTTGAAAATCGTTTCATGTATTAAAGTCCAAAAGTACATCAGGAACGGATGTGAGTTATTCTTAGCTCAAGTGGCCGGGAATGAGTCTAGGGAGAAACGATTGGAAGATGTACCTATTATTTGTGAATTTCCTGAGGTATTCCTAAAGATTTACCCGGACTTCCACTGATAAGGCAAGTAGAGTTTCGAATCGATTTAATTCCTGGTGCTGCACCGGTGGCAAATGCGCCTTACCGATTAGCCCCTTCTGAATTAAAGGAGTTATCTGAGCAACTTAAGGAGTTGTCTGATAAAGGTTTTATTCGACCGAGCTCGTCACCTTGGGGAGCTCCAGTCTTGTTCGTCAAGAAGAAGGATGGATCTTTCCGTATGTGCATTGATTATAGGGAACTGAATCAGTTGACAATTAAAAATCGATATCTTTTACCTAGGATTGATGATTTGTTTGATCAACTACAAGGATCTATTGTGTATTCTAAGATAGATTTGCGGTCCGAATATCACCAACTTCGCGTCCGTGACGAAGATATTCCTATAACTGCATTTAGAACTCGTTATGGACACTATGAATTTCAAGTAATGCCATTTGGGTTAACTAACGCACCTGCGGTTTTCATGGATTTAATTAATCGAGTGTGCAAGCCCTACTTGGATAAATTTGTGATTGTGTTTATTGACGATATTCTAATCTATTCTAAGAATGAAGATGAACATAGAGAACATTTAAGGATTATTTTAAATTTGTTGAAGGATGAAAGGTTGTATGCTAAGTTTTCAAAATGTGATTTTTGGTTAGATTCTGTGCAATTTCTTGGTCATGTGATTAACAAAGATGGAATTCATGTTGATCTTGCAAAGGTTGAAGCCATTAAGAATTGGTCTGCACCGACAACGCCAACGGAAGTGCGACAATTCTTAGGATTGGTTGGCTATTATAGGCGATTCATGAAAGAATTTTCTTTGATAGCTAAACCCTTGACTAAGCTTACCCAGAAGAATAAACCTTTCGTTTGGGGAAGTGATGAAGATGGAGCATTTCAGACATTGAAGCAAATATTATGTAGTGCGCCAATTTTATCATTACCCGACGGGAGTGAAGATTTTGTAGTGTATTGTGATGCATCTTTTAGAGGCTATGGAGCTGTTTTGATGCAGCGAGAGAAAGTGATAACTTATGCTTCTAGGCAATTAAGGAAGAATGAGGAGAACTATACTACTCATGATCTTGAGTTAGGAGCTGTAGTCTTTGCTCTTAGGTTGTGGAGACATTATCTGTATGGCACCAAGTGTACGGTATTCACCGATCACAAAAGTCTACAGTATATTCTCGATCAGAAGGAATTGAACATGAGGCAACGAAGATGGATAAAGTTGTTAAGTGATTATGATTGTGATATAAAATACCACCTAGGAAAAGCCAATGTTGTTCCCGATGCATTAAGTAGTAAATATAGAGAGCCTATCAGGGTACGTTCTCTAGTCTTAACCGTGCAAAATAATTTGCCTGAGCAAATTAGAAATGCGCAAATAGAAGCCTGTAAGAAAGAAAATTTTATTAATGAAGGGTTCCGAGGAGAAGGAGATCCTTTAGAGGTTAGAGCTGATGGAGTGAAATGCATAAGAGGTCGTATGTAGATACCTAAGTTGGAGGCTTAAGAGACTTGATTATGTTAGAATCCCATAAATCTAAGTATTCCATTCATCCAGGATCTGATAAGATGTACCATGATTTGAAGAAGTTGTACTGTTGGCTGAATATGAAAGCTGATATTGCTATGTATGTTCTTCAATGATTGACTTGTTCTAGAGTTAAAGCTGAACATCAAAAGCCATCAGGACTACTTCAACAACCAAATATTTCTTAATGGAAGTAGGAGCGAATTACGATGGACTTTATCACCAAGCTTCCTAGAACATCATCTGGAAACAACTCGATTTGGATTATTGTCGACAGACTGACAAAATTAGCACACTTCATTCCGGTTAAAGAGCAGTTCTCACTGGAGAAGCTAACTCGTATTTCCCTTGAGAATGTTGTATGAAAGCATGGAGTGCCTGTATCGATCATTTCAGATTGAGATCCTAGATTCGCATCGAATTTTTAAAAATCTCTCCAAAGATCTTTGGGAACGAATCTCGACATGAGCACTGCTTGTCACCCTAGACTGATGGGCAGAGTGAAAGGACGATACAAACACTAGAAGATATGTTAAGAGCTTGTGTGTTAGATTTTGGTAAGAATTGGGATAAACATTTGCCTTTAGCAGAGTTTTCATATAACAATAGTTATCATGCTAGTATTAAGGCTGCACCATTTGAAGCTTTGTATGGTAGGAAGTGTAGATCTCCTGTATGTTGGAGTGAAGTTGGGGATACCTAGCTCACGGGACCGGAATTGATCTGGGAGATTACGGAGATTAAGAATAGGTTGTTGACTGCCCGTAGTAGACAGAAAAGTTAAGCGCTGATGGAGTTTAAAGTTGGTGACCGAGTAATGTTGAAAGTATCGCCATGGAAAGGCGTTATAAGATTTGGAAAGCGAGGAAAATTGAATCCCCGCTATATTGGACCCTTTAAGATTTTATCTAGAGTAGGTCCGGTGGCTTACAAAATAGAGTTACCCCCAGAACTTCATGGTGTTCACAACACATTCCATGTATCTAATCTGAAGAAATGTCTAGCAGTGAGTGATGAGAAAATTTCGTTGGATAAGTTTCGAATAGATGGGAAGTTGCATTTTATCGAAGAACCCGTAGAGATTATGGATCGTGAGGTAAAGCAACTGAAACAAAGACGGATACCTATTGTCAAGATCCGATGGAATTCAAAGCATGGACCGGAATATACTTGGGAACGAGAGGAAGAAACGTGGAAGAAATATCCGCACCTCTTCGATTTCAATAAGAAACGGACATCAAAATGAAATGGATCACGAGGACGTTGATCCCTTTTAGGAGGAAAAGTTGTGACAATCTAACACTTTTAGGTAGTAAATTATTTTCTCGTATAATATTTTGAAACCTATTTTTGTGTTGGGTGATGAACTCACAATTTACGGATTTAAATTTGGGCTTACGTGCATAATTTAGCGTCCTTTACGACTAAACCGGAAACCTTAGGATTACGTATTTACGTTTTTGAACTTCGTTTTTGATGAGACAATTTTTATTAGATTTGTTTTGTGCCGTTGACTCTTAATTTATAAAAACGTTTTTTGTAAAACGACCCGAGGGCACGCAAATCGAGGAATCTAGAATCGAGGAATACCCGTAAATTAGCGGGATGGGACAAAATAATTTATCCCACCCCACTAACTATGGGACGGCCAAACTTAGACACCACATCAAAGATGTGGCATCCTTACACTCATTAAGTTTACACTTGTAAACTTAAGCTTCATTTTGAAGCTACTCTTCCCTCTAAGCTAACAAAAACCACTATCTAAAACATTCCACCCATTTCTCTCATGCAAACAACTCTCAAAATTCTCTCATCTCTCTACCATTTCCGTCCCACAACACCACCCTACACCACCATTTGATCGTTTCTAGCCACAAGATACATGATATCTAGCTATATTATGGAGAAACCTTGAAGCCTTGATTGATTGGTGGCCATTTTAACAACAAAGGAGGTGATTTTCTTGTGTCCTAGGGCTAATTTCTCAACAAACTTTCTTGGTGATTGATGATCTTAGAGATATATTTGGTGTTCATCAAGTTGTTGTCTTCCAAAAACAAGATATAATCTTGGTTGGTAAAGAAGATCATCCTTTCTATTTCTCTTGTTATTTTTGTAAAGATCAAATGTATTTTCTTTCTTGTTGTATATGTATATGATGAATATATAATGATAAAAATGTTGTGTGGGGATCAAGTGTTGATAAATATACTTAAAAAGATAAATAACCATAAGAAACAAGGCTAAAATCATGCTTAAATTGTTGGCTGTATAAAAACAGTAAGTAACCAAGTTTTAAACTGATAAAATTGCATGGTGGAATCCTTTTAAAGTAAGTATAAGATGTCATACACATGTGAGAGTTGGCCATGCAATGGAATCATTAAAATGAGTGAGATATGATCAAAACAAGATGAGTGTGCTAATCTGAATAGTCTGTTTTGTAGGGACTATTAAGGATAGTTAGACATGGAATGAGCAGTAGCTATAACTCACTTAATTGTAGAACATAATATGAAGTTCATGCCATCCAAAAATGAGCTTCTAACTCATTGTAGAACTCTAGATATGATAAAACCCACTAACTTATAAATTTCATTTATATAAAAATGTATAAGGTTAAATAAATGGACACTTTATAAAAATGGTAATTGAATAAGTTTATAAGTTATAAAAACTATAAACATGATTTTTACGACTTTTTCGGCTATTACCGTAAAATTAACATTTTTTGCCAATTAAAATTTAGACGATCAAACCCGTCTAATGTAAAGTTTTTAAAAGTCATATACTGATATATAAGTATCTAATACAAGTAAAAACCGATAAAACCCAAACTATAGGACATACGGACATTAACGAGCTAAGTTAGTATATTGGACTAATAATTTAACTAGATAAGTTAAACACTTATAAAAAGTACTTATTGGTCTTAACCCATTTGGACACAACATGTAAAGTATAGATACAGATAATACAAATATAAAGTGGACTAATACAAGTTAAAGAACTTATAATAGGCTTATTAGACCTAAAACATGTAAATAGGTAAAACTAGTAAACTAGTAAAAAGTTACAAATACATGAACACTAAAATGAGAAAATAAGGATATGTAAACCCACTTGATCATCATCATATGTAGAAAATCATCATATGTATATTGTTATTTTGATAAATTCATTGGACAAAAGTCTAAGACCGATTATTATTTATATAGGTTTCCGTGACCGAAGCACGCCCGTAGCCGATAATCCGCCTTTCATTATCAACGTGAGTTCATAGCCTCGCACTCTTTTAAATGTTTTATAAAATGATTTGTAAACCCGCGAGGGAGATAACATGCTAGTTTTTGATAAAAATAGAACACAGGTAGTCCCGATGGTATGCTTAATGATATGGACCCGAATGATGCTATGACCCTATAAACAAGATAAAAAGGATTATTAGTAGTTAGGTTATGTCACTCAAAGTCCCATTAGCATGAATTGTGAACTACCGGGATTTGGTAGACGCTTATGCATATGATAGTACTATTTGGGGACGATCACCCCAGTTCGCGCCTTGACGGTTGATCCCCGTCGTACCATATTGATTGGTAAGCGAATTTATGTATGAGAAGATTTACTTAGCGTGATTTTTGTGACGACACGCTAACTTAGATGGGCAAATTGTTTGTCGGGTTCACGGCCCGTTGTTTTGATAGTAAGGTAACAATGTCATGCGGCTAATAATAATCCATAATGTATTCCAATACGATTTAATATTGATGCTAATAACGATAATAATATTACCTATAATGGTAATATTGAGGCTACGGTCTCATGGACGGTTTAAGATGTATGCTTGATTTATATATTGCCTGACTAGCAATATGAGGACTTACTTCTGATATTATACTTGTGTTCTGATTTCAACGATTGTTTTATATAACGGTTTTATTAAACTCTATGAATACACTCGACATTTGCTGATATGATTTTTGCATGTTTTTATCTCAGGTGCTTGAAGGTAATCCGGATGGAGATCGACTCTGATGGCCCACATAATAATAAAATTGTTCATCCGATCTATGTTTTGTAAAATTATGACCTGTATAATTTGGGACCTGTTGTACACTTTAAAACTTTTTATCGAATGAATGTATGCTGAACCTTGTACAACTGTTTTTATGTGTTGTCTATGATTGGAGTTATTGTGCTATCCCGTAACACTCTAAAAGACCCTTTCGCTGTACCGATACGAAATTTGAGAGTGTTACATTATGGAGCTGTTTTGATGCATCGAGAAAAAGAAATAGCTTATGCTTCTAGGAAATTAAGGAAGAATGAGGAGAATTATACTACTCATGATCGTGAGTTAGGAGCTGTAGTATTTTCTCTTAGGTTGTGGAGACATTATCTGTATGGCACCAAGTGTACGGTATTCACCGATCACAAAAGCCTACAGTATATTCTCGATCAAAAGGAATTGAACATGAGGCAACGAAGATGGATAGAACTTTTATGTGATTATGATTGTGATATAAAATATCACCCAGGAAAAGCAAATGTTGTTTCCAATTCATTAAGCATAAAATATAGAGAGCCTATCAGGGTACGTTCTCTAGTCTTGACCGTGTACAATAATTTTCCTGAGCAAATTAGAAATGCGTAAATAGAAGCTTGTAAGAAAGAAAATTTTGTTAATGAAGGGTTTCGAGGAAAAGGAGATCCTTTAGAGGTTAGAGCTGATGGAGTGAAATGCTTAAGAGGTCGTATGTGGATACCTAAGTTTGGAGGCTTAAGAGATTTTATTATGTTAGAATCCCATAAATCTAAGTATTCCATTCATCCTGGATCTGATAAAATGTATCATGATTTGAAGAAGTTGTATTGGTGGCCGAATATGAAAGCTGATATTGCTATGTATGTTCTTCAATGCTTGACTTGTGCTAGAGTCAATGCTGAACATCAAAAGCCATCAGGACTACTTCAACAACCAAAGATTCCTGAATGGAAGTGGGAGCGAATTACGATGGACTTTATTACCAAGCTTCCACGAACGTCATCTAGAAATATCTCGATTTGGGTCATTGTCGACAGACTGACCAAATCGGCACACTTCATTCTGGTTAAAGAGCAGTTCTCACTGAAGAAGCTGACTCGTATTTATCTTGAGAATGTTGTATGCAAGCATGGAGTGCCTGTATCGATCATTTCCGATCGGGATCCTAGATTCGAATCGAATTTTTGGAAATCTCTCCAAAGATCTTTGTGAACGAATCTCTACATGATCACTACTTATCACCCCCAGACTGATGGGCAGAGTTAAAGAACGATACAAACACTGGAAGATATGTTGAGAGCTTGTGTGATAGATTTTGGTAAGAATTGGGATAAACATTTGCCTTTAGCAGAGTTTTCATATAACAATAGTTATCATGCTAGTATTAAGGCTGCACCGTTTGATGCTTTGTATGGTAGGAAGTGTAGATCTCCTGTATGTTGGAGTGAAGTTGGGGATGCCCAGCTCACGTGACCGGAATTGATCCGGGAGACTACGGAGATGATAGTTCAGATTAAAAATAGGCTGTTGACTGCCCGTAGTAGAAAGAAAAGTTACGCGGATGTGCGGCGGAAACCGATGGAGTTTAAAGTGGGTGACCGAGTAATGTTGAAAGTATCGCCATGGAAAGGCGTCATAAGATTTGGAAAGCGAGGGAAATTGAATCCTCGCTATATTGACCCTTTAAATTTTTATTTAGAGTAGGTCCGGTGGCTTACAAACTAGAGTTACCCCAAGAACTTCATGGTGTTCACAACACATTCCATGTATCTAATCTGAAAAAATGTTTAGCAGTGAGTGATGAGAAAATTTCGTTGGATAAGGTCTGAATTGATGAGAAGTTGCACTTTATCGAAGAACCCGTAGAGGTTATGGATCGTGAGGTAAAGCAAATGAAACAAAGTCGGATACCTATCGTCAAGATCTGATGGAATTAAAAGCATGGACCGGAATTTACTTGGGAACGAGAGGATGAAATGTGGAAGAAATACCCACACCTCTTTGATTTCAATAAGAAACTAACATCAAAATGAAATGGATCACGAGGACTGTAGAATATTGATAATCTATGAATCAATGAAGTGGGTTGAAGATTTTAGAGAGAGAAACTAGTGAGAGAAAGTGAGAGAGAACTATGTGTTTTTCATTAACTTGATAAAATGGAAAATCAACAACCAACCCCTTTTCATGGTGGAAAGGGGTATTTATATCCAAGGCCACTATTGGGCTTGGGCCGACCCATGACAAGCCCATGGGTCGGTTTCTTACTTAACTAAATAAGTACTCATTAACTACGAGCTATTACAACATTAATAATATTGTGAAGTGACCGATACTTCTAATATACGTTAAAACGTATTTCTAACAATCTCCCCCTAAGGGAGGTCACTCCACGTTTACAAAGTTCTAAACCTAGCATACTATACTAAGTCTTCGTTCTTCAGCTCGTAGTCTTTTCTTCTTTCTTTTTGTTGTGAATATGTTGGTTTGATCTTTTAGGCTTTGGCTTGAGAGCATTGTTCTTTTGGCCTTTCACGTGCAGTCTTTATTTTTTCTTGTGAGGTTCGCCTCTTTGTGACTTCATGTCCCACACACTTATCCTTTGTTGAATTCTTGAAAGTTTCAGAGTCGATACAGCGGAAGACTTTTAGGTCATACTTTCTTGAATTTGCAGGAGTATTTGATGCTGAAGGAATAAGCATGTGAGGACGTCTTCAACAGGTACACCGCAACACCACCGTCTTCAACTGGTACACAGCAACGCCACCATCTTCAACAGGTACACATCAACACCACCGTCTTTAACAGGTACACAGCAACGACACGAATAAAATGGCTTTGACATTTTATTCTAATTCGGTAGCATTTTACCTCCGGTCGGTGAAGACCGTTGGACGATATTAGATATCGTACCCGTGACGGATAGTTTCAATTAAGTAACTTCCTGACAGGATTTCGCGGGTAAACCCGTTCTCTTTATTCGACCGTCCAAAGCTTACTGCGAACATAAAGAGTGAATCATTTGAATTAAAAATCCTTATGATTGAAGCCGTCAATTCATGAAACCTGGAACAAGTGAATTTCAATTAAGATATTCACCATCGTTGCTTTCCAGTTGTCACAAACTTGATTCAAATTGAATCTTACTTGTTACCTACCAAGTGCTGTTTGATGAGACTACTTTTATACATAGTCTCATCGTCCAAATTGGGCTTAAAATGCATTAAATATCATCAAAATACCCAAATATATGCTTGTGTTTGTTGCTTGTGTATTTTAGGTACGGATATTCAGAAAATGACAAAAGATCATAAAAATCAGTCAAAAACGAACACGGGAAACGAAGCCGCACGATGAACCAAGCCCTAATGAAGAATTTTCCAAAGAAAACCCTTGGAGATTTGAAGAATATTCAATAATGGTCCTCCAAGTTTGAATAATTGACACTTTATACCCTTGTATCTTCATAATTACAAGTTTGGTCCCTAAAGTTTGTCAAAATTACAAAAAGGACCCTTAACTTTGAAGAATTGGCAAATTTAGTCCCTCAACAAAACTAAATTGTCAATAATGGTCCTCCAAGAAATCAACAAACAAGTCAAGGCCTTGAAGTATGAAGACATGTCAAAAACAGCCCTTGAAGATTGCCAAATATTGCACTTGTAGTCCTTGTTTCAAGTTTATAAACAATATGTGCCAAAATTGCCAAATTACCAAAGATGTTTACAAGGGAAATGAAGTTTGTGCCAGTCAATACAAAGTGAAAGAAGTTTGAAAAGCCAGGGACTAAATTGGGCAAACATACAAACTAATACCCACCACTCCCCAGCCGACACCTCATCATCCACCCAATCATACTCCTCCACCTCACTCCCCCTCTCCACGTCACTTTTCCACACAAAAACATAATACTGATTTATTAATCAGTATTATTTTTCCCTCTTAAACACAAATTTAAAACCTTTTTGTCCCTAATTCGGATTAAACCTCACTGTTTACCCTCCTCTAACCCCATAAACCCTAACTAATTAACCCACTAAACCTAAGGGTTTTTGGCCAAATCTCTCTAGAACTATGATTAACCTCACTTTAATCATATCCCACCTTCCCAAAATGTCACCATCCCCTCCCATGTGCCTCTCCAACCCTCCCCTGACCCACTTTTGGACTCCAAGACAAAATTCGGCCAGAAAATCAACGACCAAGACTTGGCTTAAGGACCACGCACCGATTACACCCCTTGGATCGTTTTGCAAAACTGATTTCACCGCAAGCAAACAAGAAAGATCACATGGGATGAAAAATTCAAAATTGCAAAAGGGGTATTTCTGGAATTCTCAAGCATTAGGGTTTAGTATTGTTTTTCAGCTTTCTAGAAGAAGTGTAAGCCTCTATATAAAGGCATTGTAGGACTTAGCTTAGAGCTGTTCTTTTTTCTCCATTTTTTCACAAGCATTGTAAATCCGTTTTATTTTGTGAAATAAAATTGGTATTGTGTTGTTGATGAGAAGCAAAGAACCACCTTTTACATTCTTGCAATTTTAAATTTTCCAAGTTTAAATTTTCAGTTTAAGTTTCTGTTTGTGACTCAAGTTGTGAATTTTCCTTAAATTGGTCCAAGGGATTAAGCTTGAATCATAAGCCTGATAATCTTGTAGATTATCAAGCTTAAATGAGGGTTTAAACCTTTGTTGATTTAGTTTGTGGTAGCATTTCAAAAATATTCAAATCAGTTTTTTTATTTTATCCAATAAGCCATAAACAGCTTAACCAATAAGCTTGTTTATAGCTTATTGGTATTGTGAGCAGTTAACCCTGGAGCTTTACTTTTCTCTTAGCAGGGTTCAAAAATCCTAATCCCTTTGGAAAAGTCATGTGGTGTATGTGTCAACAGTGACCACCACCACCCTCACTTCTGTTGCTTACTTGTTCATTAGTCCAAGGTTCAGCATCAGGCCCCAGCCTGATTGGAGGTGGTTTATCAACCACTGAGGGACTTGGAAGTAAGTCCCTCAAGGTAGAAACCTTTTTACTCTTTTTTTTTTATTTTTCAAGTTTTGGTCACTTATGCGATTTGTATGAACTACATGCAAAGTGTGTTAATTTGGTTTGAGTTGAGTTAAGTAGATGTAATATTCATGCTAGAAGTACTTGGAATCAGGTTGGATAGGATTTGAGTTCATTTTGTTTGAAAAAAGTTGAGTTCAGTTTTTAAAGGAGTGTTTGGATCAAGGTTTAACAGGGTTTAGTTGAATTAGATCTTGCTTTAAAACGTGTTAGAATCACTTAATAGGGATGCATTAGGTTGTGTGAAGTTTGGTTATCAGTTTGGTAAAGTTTTAAATCAAGTTGTATGTTCAAAAGTGAAACAAGATAGCACAAAACTGCATTATCACTTTTCTGTTTGATTTGTGAATTTTTGAACCACCAATCTTGTAATATGTTAGGTCTTAGGTGTAAGAAGGATTTGCAATTGTTTGTTAGTAATTGGGGGTGACTGTATGCAAGATTTGGGAGCTTGAATTTCATTATTGTGCATGTAGAAAAAGCAAAACACCCACAGACCCATAGTCTTTACAACAACAACCTTCATTAGCCCTGTTTGTGTGATTTGTGTTTGTTGCTTGCTTGTTTTCTGCTTACTCTTGACTCCCTATACTCCAAAGAGTATAGGGGTGCCTTTGTCCAATCAAAAGCATCACCAAAACATCAAAAAAAACCAAGTCCTCTTGGTCAATTGCACTTGTGAAGATTTCAAACTGCATGTGTTCTTGATAAGTGCAAACCTGAGCACGTTTTGATCTTAACTAGCCTTAATCTTGTTTAATATTTAATTGTGTTTAAGTTTTTGTGTTTAAATTAGTTACTGGGTTGTGTTTTAAAAGTTAAAAAAAAAAAGAAAAATTTTGCAAAAAGCACACCCTGCCTGGACTCGAACACGCGACCTTGCGTTCCAAGGAGTAACGTGTTTACCAGTGATCTAGATGGCTTTTTACGTTTTCCTTTCCTTTCATTACTTATTTAAGGTGTCTTGTTTTTGAGCTTATTTAAGTTAACAGCTTTTAATTAAGCTGTTTCCAGCTTATTTCTCTTAGCTTTTTCTTGTTTAAGATTTATCCTAGGATTGTATTAAGGTTGTTGATTTTTCTGAGCAAAAATTAGATTTTTCCCATTATTATTTTATTTATTAGGATTATTTTAAGTGTAATTTTTAGAAAGTCATTTAAAAATAGTAAAAAGTAATTTAAAAATCTGGAAAAATAATTTTTAGGTTTCTAATCATATTTTTGAGGTTTATAGCTTATTAGGTTTTCAACTTAGCTTATTTTTAATTTTATAGGATTTTAGGGTTTTTAAGCAACTTTAAAATTTAATATAAAATTATTAAATAGGTTTCAGAAAATTTGGTTTGCATCTTTGTTTTAGTTACATTATTTAGGATTTTTGGTAATTTTTTAGAATTTATTTACAAACTTTTTATTTTTTTGAATATTTTAATATTATTTTATTAATAAAAATTGAAGTTTTTTTTTTAGTTTTTATATTTTTCCTAGGTTAAGGACACTTAATTAGGAGTTTTGTCACTTTCCAAATATTTTTTGACTTTTCAATTAATTTCTAGAATTAATTTAAGATATAATAGATTTTAATAGTTTTTAAGAGTTTAAAAATAGTTTATTTTGGTTTTAAAATTTTTAAAAATAGTTTTTAGCTTAATTAGGATATTTTTGAGGTTTACAAACTATTAGAACTTGTTTAAGGCTTTTTAATAATTAAAAGTGATTTTTAGGGCTTTAATTAGCATTAAAAAGACATTATCTCATTAATTAAAAGGTTTTAGCAAGTTTGGATTTTTTTGTAAACTCTTAGAATATTATTGGGGATTTTTAGTAATTTTTAGAAATTTTTAGGTTAAAATTTTAATTTTTGTAGTTTTACGGTTTTACGTTTACGCCTTTTTCGTCTTAGTTTTAATTCATCTTCGTAACCGTCTTTCTCTTCTAATCCCATTTCTTTTCTCAATCAATATAATCACAAACATTAATCAACTCTTAACACAACCCACTTGCCTCCTCGAGAACGAACTCACTTAGGGTCATTCACACACGGTTTTCCTAAATCGTCGTGCTCGCTTGCCCTATTATTACGCTCTTTTTCCTAAAAGACGTAATTTTACAACTATCATTTTGGCGCCGCTGCCGGGGAGGCGTGTTGTGTTTTGATTGAACCATTGTTGTTTTTATATATAGCCATAAAAGTAATTGTATTAGTAGCACTCTACTAATACGTATTATCGTTTTTCGTTTTTTGTGAATATTATTACTATATTATATACGTAGAACAATAAATTTACAAGTACTCCAAATACGTGAGAAATCACAACCTTGACTTGGGAGGTCATTACCCAATCATTGTATTCGAATCTCAAACCAAAGAAAAAGGCAAAAATAGATAAATACTTTCGAGAAGCTCGATTTTGAGAAATACAAACTATAAGGTGGGTATAAGGCGGTTGTATTTCATGACCTAAAGGAAAAAGGCTCTTAAGTGCTTCGCGCCGCCTCGTTTCCTCCGCTTGCTTGTGCGTATTTTGATTTTGAAAGCTAATCGAGGGTTTTTCCGCCCAAAGTATTATTAAGTATCATATATATTTTCTTGGTTTCTATTGATTAAACCCTCTTGAACGATTTGGTGTTCCACCATCGTTCTAAAGTCATCGAAGGCGTTCACTTCACGTGATCGTTTTCATTCCTTGAGGCTTCTTTAATCGAGAGATTTGATTAAGGAGGAGATTTGTAGATTTTGGTCTACTTAATACATTCCAGAAATCCAAAAAAAAAGTAAAAACAATCAAAAACCACAAAAAAATTGAAAAAGTAAAAACACCAAAAAGAATCTTCTTTGCTCGCCTTCTCGTTGTACGTGACGTTTAGGCAAACTCGCTCTAAAGCAAGACGTGCTCGTAAACGAAGAAACAAATCAATCACTCCTTCCAGCGAGGAGTCTCCTATTGACGAACCCATTGTAGTGAAAGAAGCACCCATGGCTAATCGAACTATGATGGAGTTGCTTCAAGCACCCACCGAGGGTTATGGAGAAGCGATTGTGATTTCCGCTATCCTTGCGGAGAATTTTGAGGTTAAGACGGGTTTGTTGTCCATGATTCAAAACAACAAGTTTCGAGGGGACGAAAAGGACAACCCTCATAACCACATTCGCCAATTTAATCGTCTCACCGCTACATGCAAGTTTAAGGATGTTTCAAACGACTCGATTAAGATGATGCTTTTTCTGTATTCCTTAGCGGGGCCCGCAAAAATTTGGTTAGAGAAAGAGCCACCCAATTCTATATTGACGTGGAAGGATCTCGTTTCAAAATTCGTGAACCAATTTTTTCCGCCCTCTAAGACTACGCACTTGAAAAACGAGATTTCAAAGTTTTCACAAGAGTATAATGAGAGTTTTTCAACGGCTTGGAATAGGTTTAAGGAAATGTTGCACGAATGTCCTCATCATGGTTTTTCCGACTTGCACCAAATTGACACGTTTTACAATGGCTTGAACGATCATGAGCGTGATTATCTTAATGCCGCCGTGGGTGGTAATTTTTTGTGTTAGACGGTCGAGGAAGCATTGTTAATCATTGAAAATAGGTCTAAGGTGTATAGTCCTCGTAGCACGTCGAGTGTTCGTAAGACTTCGTCTTCGTCTTCGCCTTCATTGTCACACACCGTTGATGCTTGCCAAATCGAGGCTAATTTGGAGAACAAAATTTTTGATATAGTGAAAGGATTGTTAGTTGAGTTTAAAGTTGGTGAACAAACCGCTCCCCCTACGATTAAAGCGGTTGAGGTTTCTTGTATGTATTGTGGTGGAGCTCACGATTATTCCGAGTGCATTACCAACGATGGTAACACTTCGAGTGCCTTCGCGGCCGCGGGAACTTATAACCAAAACGGTCAAGTTCCTCGCACTAATCAATTGACTCCACCGGGTTTTCCACCAAATCAAAATGCTAACAATTATCGAAACAATCAAGTTGGTTACCAAAGCAATCAAAGGAACAATTACAAGGGTAATAACAACTATGGGAATCCAGGGAGTAGTAGTAGCCAATTGCAAAATCAAAATAAAAACCGTAATTTTCAAAACACGAGTCAAGGTCTTCAAAATGTTTACACTAAAGAACTTCCAATGGACTTTGTGAATTACGCCACGGCAAATGATAAGATTTTGGAAAACATTCAAGAGCAATTGGCTAATCAAGCTAGGGACACGGCTAAGAACACTAAGGAGTTGGCTAACTTTGTTAAAGAAAATCTTAGCATGAGGAATGAATTGAAAATGATTTTGCTAACCAAAATCGAGGTCAAAACAACAAGATAGAGCAAAGTCATGCTAGGCTTGAACAAAGAATTGACCAAAAAGCCGCTAGTCAAGATTTGAAGTTTAATAGTTTTGATGCTAAGCTTAATGCCATTTTAGAAGCCGTCATGGGGAACAAAGCCTCTAGTTCGAGTACTTTGCCTAGTAACACCATTTCAAACCCGAAGGGAGAGATGAAAGTGATTACCACACGTAGTGGTAAGGTACTTAAGGAACCGACTCCTCAACCAATTACTCCAACGGTGGAGGAAATTGAGGAAGAACCCGAGGTGGTGGTCGAAAAGGAGCATATTTCAATCCCACAAAGTACCGCTCATGCCACACCTACGGTCGACCCTTTACCAACATTGGAACCCGAGATTCCAAAGGCTATGACTATGCCCCAACCCACACCACCCTTGCCTTACCCATCGAGACTTAGGAAGGAGAAACGACATGAGCGCGATAATTATCAATTTGAGCTTTTTATGAAAATGTTTCGTGATTTGCACTTTAATGTGAGTTTCGCCGATGCTTTGGTCATGATGCCTCGATTTGCCGCTAACTTTAAGAGTATGTTGAACAACAAGGAGAAATTACACCAAATGTCTAGTTGTTCTTCGGTTTATCTTAATCGCATACCTCAAAAAGTCGGTTATCCCGGTAAATTTTTGATCCCTTGTGCAATTCAAGATATGGAAGAATGCTATGCCTTGGCCGATCTTGGTGCTAGCATTAACTTGATGCCACTTGAAATCTTCAAGTCGCTCAATCTTCCTAATCTTATTCCTTCACGAATGTCTATTGAGTTGGCCGACCATTCCACGATTCTTGCATGTGGTTTGGCGGAAGACGTTTTTGTGAAAGTGGGGAAGTTCTACTATCCCGTAGACTTTATCGTTGTTGATATCCCCACGGATCCTCAAGTTCCTCTTATTTTAGGTCGTTCGTTTTTAGATACGTCTATGGCTTTAATTGATGTGCATGCTAGAAAGATCACCTTACGTTTCAACGACGAGGAACTTGTTATAAACGCAACTCAAAATTCTCAACTTTCTCATGTTTATTCTGTTGCTACCATAAACCTCGTTGATATGATCGACGTGGTTTGCGAGGAATTTTCACAAGAAGTTCTAGGTTTTGGTGATGAAGAAACTAGTGGCAATCCCACTATGTTGGATCCAATTCTTGATAATTCGACACCAACCTTCACTCCATTTGAAGGTGGTGGTTTTACGTTGGAAGAATTCGATGTTCCACGTACTTGTGACGAAGACCTCGACAACGATGAGGACTTCTACATTATCAAGGATTTTCTCAACGATTTCCCATTTCCTCCACCCGAGGAGGTTATGAGTATCGAGCCCAAATATTCACTTGAGGAACCACCTATCCTTGAGTTGAAAGATTTACCTCCTCACCTCGAGTATGTCTATTTGGAGGAGGACGACAAGTTGCCGGTTATTATTGCAAAGGATCTTTCGAATGATGAAAAAACCGCACTTGTCGATGTTCTCAAGGATCACAAAGGGGCGATTGCGTGGAAGTTATCCGACATTAAGGGAATCGATCCCAAATTTTGTACCCACAAAATCTTAATGGAGGAGGATTTCAAGCCAACAATCCAAAGTCAAAGGAGGGTGAACCCCAAAATTCACGACGTCATCAAAAAGGAGGTCCTTAAACTCCTTGACGCGGGAATGATTTACCCTATTTCCGATAGCCCTTGGGTGAGTCCTATTCATTGTGTCCCTAAAAAGGGAGGGATGACCGTTGTGCCAAACGATGCCAACGAGTTGATTCCCACTAGACTCGTGACCGGATGGAGAGTGTGCATTGACTATCGAAAGTTAAATGAAGCCACTCGAAAAGACCATTTTCCCTTGCCCTTCATGGACCAAATGTTGGAGCGTCTTGTGGGAAACGATTTCTATTGCTTTTTAGATGGTTTTTCCGGTTACTTCCAAATTCCCATCGATCCTCGTGATCAAGAAAAAACTACGTTTACGTGTCCATATGGAACGTTTGCCTATCGTAGAATGCCATTCGGACTTTGCAATGCACCGGGAACTTTTCAACGATGCATGATGGCTATTTTTCATGATATGATCGAGAAGACGATGGAAGTCTTCATGGATGACTTTTCCGTGTTTGGTGATTCTTTCACTTCGTGTTTGTCGAATCTAGAGAGAATGTTAAAACGTTGTGAGGAAACCAACCTTGTGCTCAATTGGGAAAAGTGTCATTTTATGGTTAAGAGTGGAATCGTCTTAGGGCACAAGGTCTCGAAAGCGGGGATTGAGGTAGATCAAGCTAAGGTAGACGTCATCGCCAAATTACCTCATCCCAAAACCGTCAAGGGAGTTAGGAGTTTCCTAGGCCACGCGGGCTTTTATCGTCGATTCATCAAGGACTTTTCAAAGATTTCTCGACCTATTACACATCTTCTTGAAAAAGAGGCACGTTTTGTCTTTGACGAAGATTGTGTACGAGCCTTTGAGATCCTTAAGAGGAAACTTACCGAAGCTCCCATTCTTGTTGCTCCCAATTGGAACCTCCCCTTTGAGCTTATGTGTGATGCTAGTGATTACGCTATTGGGGCCGTTTTAGGGCAACGTCATGATAAGCACTTCTTGCCTATTCACTATGCTAGCAAGACGATGACCGAGGCTCAACTTAAATACACTACAACGGAAAAGGAGTTCCTTGCCGTGGTGTATGCATTTGAGAAATTCCGACCTTATCTCGTCTTGACGAAATGCATAGTGTATACGGACCATTCGGCTATTAAGTATCTCATGGCAAAGCAAGATGCTAAGCCGAGATTACTTCGTTGGATTCTCCTCCTTCAAGAATTTGATCACACCATCGTTGACAAAAAAGGAGCCGAGAATCTAGCGGCCGATCATCTCTCTCGTTTGGAAGATCCTCACCAAAGTGTTTACGAGCCCAAGGAAATCACCGAAACATTTCCGCTCGAGACACTTGGTGTAGTGAATTCTAAGCTTGATTCTTCCACCCCATGGTTTGCGGATTTTGCAAATTACCATGCGGGTAACTTCATCATTAAGGGTATGACGACTCAACAAAAACGAAAATTCTTTCGTGACATCAAGTTATACTTTTGGAACGACCCTTACTTGTTTCGAACTTGTGCGGATCAAATCATCCGACGTTGTGTATTTGGCACCGAAGCTTCTAACATCCTTAGAGCTTGCCACGAGGGGCCCACGGGTGGTCACCACGGTGCTAATCTCACGGCTAAGAAGGTGTTTGATGCCGGCTTCTTTTGGCCTACTATTTACCGAGATGCACAAGATCTTGTGAAGTCGTGTGATGCATGCCAACGACAAGGAAAAGCCTCACAAAAAGATGAAATGCCACAAAATATCATTCAAGTATGTGAGATCTTTGACATTTGGGGCATAGACTTTATGGGGCCGTTCCCATCATCTCGTGGTAATAAGTACATTCTCGTTGTGATTGACTACCTTTCTAAGTGGGTGGAGGCAAAGGCCCTGCCCACCAATGATGCTCGTGTGGTAGTCAAGTTTTTGAAGCAATTGTTTTCTCGGTTTGGAACCCCTCGTGCTATCATAAGCGATCGTGGAACCCATTTTTGTAATGACCAATTTGAAAGGGTTCTAAGGAAATATGGGGTTACACATTGGCTTTCTACGGCTTACCACCCACAAACTAGTGGGTAAGTCGAGGTTTCAAACCGAGCTTTGAAGAGGATCTTGGAGAGATCCGTGGGGGAAAACTGACAATCTTGGTCGGATAAGTTGGACGATGCTTTATGGGCCTTTAGGACCGCTCATAAGACGCCCATTGGGTGCACTCCCTATAAGCTTGTGTATGGAAAGAATTGTCATTTGCCTATCGAGTTAGAACACAAGGCTTATTGGGCCCTAAAGCATTGTAATGATGATATGGAGACCGCGGGAAAACACCAGAAAATGCAATTGAATGAATTAGATGAATTGAGGGATATTGCTTATGAAAATTCATTGATTTATAAAGAGAAAACTAAAAAGTTGCATGATTCTAAAATTAAAAACCGGGTTTTTAACATTGGGGATCAAGTTTTGCTTTTTAATTCAAGATTGAAAATTTTTTCCTGTAAATTGAAATCCCGTTGGTCCGGTCCATTCACCGTGACTCAAGTATTTCCGTATGGGACCATCGAGCTAGCTCAAGATGATGGTCCTAACTTCAAAGTGAATGGACATAGGTTGAAGCACTACTTTGGCGGGGAAGTTCCATCCTTGAACTACCTCGACCAAGTCACCTTCCCCAATGATAATTAGTATTGAGGGGATCGAGTCGAACTCATGACTCGGTAATCAAAAACGAGGTGCCTCGTGGGGGAGTCCCATGCTTATCCTATGTACATATTATCGCTTTCTAATGTAGCTTACGTGTGGGGATTCGTGCCCTTCCAACCTTTGTTCCGTGGTTGTTTGTGAATTGTTGTTTTTAGATCAAGATCTTCACGATTGGAGCCTCTCGTGTTCGTTTTATGGGAGCACTCGATCGTTTGCTTTGGAGACATTTCTCAATATCCATGATATATCCTTGATTGTTCTAACCTTAGGTTTTTAGCACACTTCATAAACGGCTATTACTTATTGTTTACACCCTTTCCATGCTAGATTAGGCATTCGACTTCGTCTCTAGTATGGGGGTGTTTGCACCCCTAGACTCGAAACATTGAGGACAATGTTTAACTTTAGTATGGGGGGGTGAATAGATACTTGCCTTGCCAAACCTTCACGCTTTCCAAAGTTTATCTTTTTGTTATCGTTTTGTTGCAAAATAAGGCTAAAAATGGCCAAATTTTAAATTTTTCTCATGTTTTATAAGTGTTTGAAGAGACGAATTTAGGTTTTCCGATGGCGAGAATAAGAGTAATTTTTGACTCGACCGTGCGTGTTGAGCACTTAGCTTTAATTCCTTAACTACACATTAGGCTAAGTCTCTTATATGAGGACGAGCAATGATAGAGTTAATTATAAGTTACTATGCTAAACGTAGAGTACTCGTATTCTTTCAAAAACTCATGTGTTCTCGTTGTTTGCTTATTCTCCCTTCGCATGTAAATATTTTTTTTGCTTAATAAATATTGACTTAGCGGTTTAGTTAGGATTGTTGGGTTTCTAGCCTTTTCTAGTAGCTTCCGTGTAATTAAATTGGGAAGACATTAAGATATCGCCAGCGTCACGGTTTTGAAGTATTGGCACCCGAATAATCGAAAGCTTCACCCAATAATAAGATTTCAAGTGCTCACCTAAATCAAGCAACAGTTTGAAGCCCCACAAGGCCGAAAAATCTATGCAAAATTGAAAGTGAATCAAGCCTTAATCTTCGAAGCTTTAAAGATCCAAAATTCGCTTTAGCGTGAGGATATACGTCTTTGGCTAATAAAACCACCGATGAGGCGGATAATAAAAGGCAAGGCAAGACCGAAGTCATAATAAAAGCTTCATGGCGAAGTTGAATAAAAGATGGAGGTAAACCAAAGATAATAAGGCCCTTCCGTTAGGGGGCGTATAAAAGTCTTGGTAATAAGTCTCATGTTCAAAACCGTTATAAAACCGTGTTTATCGATTCTTCTTGTTAACTTAATTTTTTTACATCGTTGTCTATTAGGAGGGGTTATTGATTTGATGGTCTTAGTTACACCGTTAGGACTCTATTTTTAGACCTAAATCTCTATTATCACATAAGTCAATGATGTATCCTCGTGAAACATTCAAGACAAAATAAAATATAAGAGATACAACTTAGGAATAATGGGAGGATAAGTACGTGATTAGGGCATATGAGTAGTGTTAGCATTACTAACTTATAATGACAATGATCTCGTTACACGCTTAGCATGGAATTGGAGTGAAAATCGAGGATGATGAAATTATTTCTAACGAAGCATTCACGTGTTCTTATTCTATGAACCTAAACGTCCCATTTTGCGATGAAAATCATACATTATGTCTATAACACAAGTAGTAGTAGTAATAGTAGTAGTATAGCTAGTTTATCTTTCAATAAAGTGAATAAAATTAAATTTTGGAGGTGCTATGATACTTTATTCTAGCATTGCGTGAGGGCACGACAATAGTTTAGTATGGGGGAGTGATGAGACTGTTTTTATACATAGTCTCATCGTCCAAATTGGGCTTAAAATGCATTAAATATCATCAAAATACCCAAATATATGCTTGTGTTTGTTGCTTGTGTATTTTAGGTACGGATATTGAGAAAATGACAAAAGATCACAAAAATCAGTCAAAAACAAACACGGGAAACGAAGCCGCACGATGAACCAAGCCCTAATGAAGAATTTTCCACAGAAAACCCTTGGAGATTTGAAGAATATTCAATAATGGTCCTCCAAGTTTGAAGAATTGACACTTTATATCATTGTATCTTCATAATTACAAGTTTGGTCCCTAAAGTTTGTCAAAATTACAAAAAGGACCCTTAATTTTGAAGAATTGGCAAATTTAGTCCCTCAACAAAACTAAATTGTCAATAATGGTCCTCCAAGAAGTCAAAAAACAAGTCAAGGCCTTTAAGTATGAAGACATGTCAAAAACAACCCTTGAAGATTGCCAAAAATTGCACTTGTAGTCCTTGTTTCAAGTTTATAAACAATATGTGCCAAAATTGCCAAATTACCAAAGATGTTTACAAGGGAAATGAAGTTTGTGCCAGTCAATACAAAGTGAAAGAAGTTTGAAAATCCAGGGACTAAATTGGGCAAACATACAAACTAATACCCACCACTCCCCAGTCGACACCTCATCATCCACCCAATCATACTCCTCCACCTCACTCCCCCTCTCCACGTCACTTTTCCACCCAAAAACATAATACTGATTTATTAATCAGTATTACTTTTCCCTCTTAAACACAAATTTAAAACCTTTTTGTCCCTAATTCGGATTAAACCTCACTGTTTACCCTCCCCTAACCCCATAAACCCTAACTAATTAACCCACTAAACCTAAGGGTTTTTGGCCAAATCTCTCCAGAACTATGATTAACCTCACTCTAATCATATCCCACATTCCCAAAATGTCACCATCCCCTCCCATGTGCCTCTCCAACCCTCCCCTGACCCACTTTTGGACTCCAAGACAAAATTCGGCCAGAAAATCAACGACCAAGACTTGGCTTAAGGACCACGCACCAATTACACCCCTTGGATCGTTTTGCAAAACTGATTTCACCACAAGCAAACAAGAAAGATCACATGGGATGAAAAATTCAAAATTGCAAAAGGGGTATTTCTGGAATTCTCAAGCATTAGGGTTTAGTATTGTTTTTCAGCTTTCTAGAAGAAGTGTAAGCCTCTATATAAAGGCATTGTAGGACTTAGCTTAGAGCTGTTCTTTTTTCTCCATTTTGTCACAAGCATTGTAAATCCGTTTTATTTTGTGAAATAAAATTGGTATTGTGTTGTTGATGAGAAGCAAAGAACCACCTTTTACATTCTTGCAATTTTAAATTTTCCAAGTTTAAATTTTCAGTTTAAGTTTCTGTTTGTGACTCAAGTTGTGAATTTTCCTGAAATTGGTCCAAGGGATTAAGCTTGCATCATAAGCCTGATAATCTTGTAGATTATCAAGCTTAAATGAGGGTTTAAACCTTTGTTGATTTAGTTTGTGGTTGCATTTCAAAAATATTCAAATCAGTTTTTTTATTTTATCCAATAAGCCATAAACAACTTAACCAATAAGCTTGTTTATAGCTTATTGGTATTGTGAGCAGTTAACCCTGGAGCTTTACTTTTCTCTTAGTAGGGTTCAAAAATCCTAATCCCATTGGAAAAGTCATGTGGTGTGTGTGTCAACAGTGACCACCACCACCCTCACTTCTGTTGCTTACTTGTTCATTAGTCCAAGGTTCAGCATCAGGCCCCAGCCTGATTGGAGGTGGTTTATCAACCACTGAGGGACTTGGAAGTAAGTCCCTCAAGGTAGAAACCTTTTTACTCTTTTTTTTATTTTTCAAGTTTTGGTCACTTATGCTATTTGTATGAACTGTATGCAAAGTGTGTTAATTTGGTTTGAGTTGAGTTAAGTAGATGTAATATGCATGCTAGAAGTACTTGGAATCAGGTAAGATAGGATTTGAGTTCATTTTGTTTGAAAAAAGTTGAGTTACGTTTTTAAAGGAGTGTTTGGATCAAGGTTTAACAGGGTTTAGTTGAATTAGATCTTGCTTTAAAACGTGTTAGAATCACTTAATAGGGATGCATTAGGTTGTGTGAAGTTTGGTTATCAGTTTGGTAAAGTTTTAAATCAAGTTGTATGTTCAAAAGTGAAACAAGATAGCATAAAACTGCATTATCACTTTTCTGTTTGATTTGTGAATTTTTGAACCACCAATCTTGTAATATGTTAGGTCTTAGGTGTAAGAAGGATTTACAATTGTTTGTTAGTAATTGGGGGTGACTGTATGCAAGATTTGGGAGCTTGAATTTCATTATTGTGCATGTAGAAAAAGCAAAACACCCACAGACCCATAGTCTTTACAACAACAACCTTCATTAGCCATGTTTGTGTGATTTGTGTTTGTTGCTTGCTTGTTTTCTGCTTACTCTTGACTCCCTATACTCCAAAGAGTATAGGGGTGCCTTTGTCCAATCAAAAGCATCACCAAAACATCAAAAAAAACCAACTCCTCTTGGTCAATTGCACCTGTGAAGATTTCAAACTGCATGTGTTCTTGATAAGTGCAAACCTGAGCACGTTTTGATCTTAACTAGCCTTAATCTTGTTTAATATTGAATTGTGTTTAAGTTTTTGTGTTTAAATTAGTTACTGGGTTGTATTTTAAAAGTTAAAAAAAAAAGAAAAATTTTGCAAAAAGCACACCCTGCCTGGACTCGAACACGCGACCTTGCGTTCTAAGGAGTAACGTGTTTACCAGTGATCTAGATGGCTTTTTACGTTTTCCTTTCCTTTCATTACTTATTTAAGGTGTTTTGTTTTTGAGCTTATTTAAGTTAAAAGCTTTTAAATAAGCTGTTTCCAGCTTATTTCTCTTAGCTTTTTCTTGTTTAAGATTTTTCCTAGGATTGTATTAAGGTTGTTGATTTTTCTGAGCAAAAATTAGATTTTTCCCATTATTATTTTATTTATTAGGATTATTTTAAGTTTAATTTTTAGAAAGTCATTTAAAAATAGTAAAAAGTAATTTAAAAATCTGGAAAAATAATTTTTAGGTTTCTAATCATATTTTTGAGGTTTACAGCTTATTAGGTTTTCAACTTAGCTTATTTTTAATTTTATAGGAATTTAGGGTTTTTAAGCAACTTTAAAATTTAATATAAAATTATTAAATATGTTTCAGAAAATTTGGTTTGCATCTTTGTTTTAGTTACATTATTTAGGACTTTTGGTAATTTTTTAGAATTTATTTACAAACTTTTTATTTTTTTGAATATTTTAATATTATTTTATTAATAAAAATTGAAGTTTTATTTTTTTTAGTTTTTATATTTTTCCTAGGTTAAGGACACTTAATTAGGAGTTTTATCACTTTCCAAATATTTTTTTGACTTTTCAATTAATTTCTAGAATTAATTTAAGATTTAATAGATTTTAATAGTTTTTAAGAGTTTAAAAATAGTTTATTTTGGTTTTAAAATTTTTAAAAATAGTTTTTAGCTTAGTTAGGATATTTTGAGGTTTACAAACTATTAGATCTTGTTTAAGGCTTTTTAATAATTAAAAGTGATTTTTAGGGCTTTAATTAGCATTAAAAAGTCATTATCTAATTAATTAAAAGGTTTTAGCAAGTTTGGATTTTTTTGTAAACTCTTAGAATATTATTGGGGATTTTTAGTAATTTTTAGAAATTTTTAGGTTAAAATTTTAATTTTTGTAGTTTTACGGTTTTACGTTTACGCCTTTTTCGTCTTAGTTTTAATTCATCTTCGTAACCGTCTTTCTCTTCTAATCCCATTTCTTTTCTCAATCAATATAATCACAAACATTAATCAACTCTTAACACAACGCACTTGCCTCCTCGAGAACGAACTCACTTAGGGTCATTCACACACGGTTTTCCTAAATCGTCGTGCTCGCTTGCCCTATTATTACGCTCTTTTTCCTAAAAGACGTAATTTTACAACTATCATTAACACTAGAAGGATTTCCACTCGTCACTGTGAACACTAAAGAGTGTCACTCTGAGTGTTCTGGCAAGATCATATGATAATGCGTAGAGGGGAACGAGTTTAAGTTCAATTAAGAATTAAACTACTGTTTCTTTCCAGTTTTTCACAAGATTGGTTCTTAAAGAACCGCACGTGTAACCTACCATGAGCTTGTTTGATGTTGGCTCAAGCAGGATTTCCATCTTCATTGTAATATTTGCGTATTACTCGGATGTTCTGGCAATATTACAAGAATACTGCGTAGGACTCATAAAAATCTCTTACTTTTCACAGTGTGTGAGAAAGCAAGGAATAAATGGAAAGTGTCCTAATGAGACTTTTGATGATCTCGTGGCTCTAGACTCGATAGTGCGTTTTGATTTAGTGAGCGATGGCTGGAGAGGAGTGCCACCTTTTCAATATCAGTCTATTCGGAGTGAATAAACCAATAGATAACGTGTTGATCTCCGTGTGATTAAAACAAATACCTTTTGAGAGATATTTGAGTTAGCTGGGAAGGGTTGTGCATTGCATCACTGGGTCCATGATGTCTTTCTTCAATATCGAGAATCATTAATCAATGATCTCAATAGCATATGTATTGACCCGGTTTCTGCCTAAAGTTTTAAGGATGGCTTCTTTCTTTACACCCTTTATCTTTACAATTCTTTTTCATTCTTCAACCCCTTCAATGCTTACCAATACGTCATAACTAGCACCTTGTTGTGATTGTTCCAGTGCCAGCTTAAGTACTTGGTCGGCATTCAGCTACGTTCACAATCTTTCTCCAACTTTCCTAGGACTTCTAATTCTATCTAGGGAATTGTCCTTGGGAAGATTCCATCGGCTCTGATGAATCATTGGACTAAACCTATTCCTACCACCCTTTTGTCACCACATTCGTCGTGAATTAAGCGTGTTTTGGGAAAGTATAGCCACCATGAAAAATCCTTGAAAAATCACCTAAGGTACTTGTGATATTGAAATCAAAAGTTTTGTACCTTAGGTGTTTTGTTCATCAAAAAAACGCTCCCCCTTAACACGTGATGTACACATATTAAGTTGGATTATCGTTAAGTCTTTTTCATCTTTTAGCCAAGTATCATTTAAGTCTCCTTAATCCCATTTTTCTCCCCTTATCCAAAATGTTAACCATTAATATTTGGGATATTGAATGGATTAACTGGTCTTTGGGTAAAAATGAAATCGATGTTTGGCCATAGAACATGTTAATGCTCCCCCTTAAATTAATAAGGGATAGTTGTAGTGCTTTAGTATGATATATTTTGAAAGATTTAGAATCTCGTGAGAAATTCTTGAAAAGTTATCATACCTTAACACTACATCAAGCCGTAAAAGCACAATATTCACAAATTTACATATTCACAATTAAAAACCAATATAGAGTAAACCTGAAATGTACGAACCATTAGATGGATCATTGTAGTAACTTGTGGTGCACTCCATATGGTCTACCACCAACGAATCTTTCTAAGCTCCTCATCAATCTACGTTCACGGAGCTTTTGATCAATCTTCTTGATCACATACTTCGCCATTTGCCGATAACCCGGATGCCAGTCCTCAGTCATCTCTGGTAAAGACCCACCAGAATTAAGATGCTCCAATTTTCCTCTGACGTAAATAAGAGTCCCATCACTGTACTTATAAAGCTCACCTACCCTCATAAACTTCATTATCCCACGACTGTTCAAGTAGAAAATCCCGTAACTCGGAACAGAAATGCCGGTATATGGACATCTTGTGACATGTTGAGGTAGAACTTGGTTCATTGGACGGGTGAGGTTAAGCTTCCTTTGGTAGCTTTCGACTCCCAATTGAAGATCTTCAACTCGTTTCTTGATAACAACGCTTCGTGTGAATATACGAAGTGCTGTATTCAAAGCAATGATTTCTTCACGAGTAAGATGGGTGAGTTGATCACGGGTCATCATAAGCAACATATCTTCGATATCCTCAAGGCGAATGATAGAAAAATCTCCCTGCTGTATTGTGTATTCTCTGTCATCCTCCCTTTTTAGGCGAATCCCCGTCACATGATGATAGCCATTCTTGGCTTCAGTTTTTAGCCCCAAAATACTTGAGATGTGAATATCGGATTTGACACGACTTCCTGAATTGGCTAAGCAGCAACCTCTGTACGCCCTTCGGACTCGCTCGTCCCAATGTGATGCACCTATAACAGCATACATATCATAATTACAATTTACCTTTGGGACCCAGAGTCGGTTTACCTTTTCCTCGATCCAGGGTATTGTCCCCCAATTAGCTGCTTTCAACAAGGTCAGGGAGGTTGCGTACTTGGATGACCCCTTCAGAAGATACTCAAGATCATAGGTGACAAAGAAGTCAAGAGCAATTTGATTATCTTGAGAGGGATCAAGTGGAGGTGGAGCTCTTTCTGATTCATGAAGACCTGGCCTTTGAACCGTATTAAGGGCTTTCAGGACCTCGTCAGCATAATATTCATACTCCATGCGACTTAACCTGGTTTTGGCGTGAATTCTCTTATCCTTTAACGCTCTCTTCACCAAAGACGGAGTGACCGAAGATTTATACTCATGAGCCAGAAATGCACACAAGTCTATCGGACTACGGATACGGAGATATAGAACATCTCTGTCAGCGTCTGTGATTGGATTATTTAGCAACTGCCGTGATCCAAGCTTGTGGCGGTGCAGTCTCGTCAATCTCCAATGTGTCTGCCCAGTCCTATGTGCTTGACTCGGGAACAGTAGATTGTGGTTCTTGTTGCAGAGGAGTAGAAACGTGAACATCTGCTAGTTCTGATTCAGGCATCTCGACGGTGTCATGAACAGGTGAGTGTTGTGCAAACTCAGGTTCAGTAACTGATTCTGCAATCATAGGAGCAACAACAGAACTGACAGGATTAGTGGTAACAGGTATAGAAACAGCAATAGATGTACCGGGAATCGATGACGCCGTAGTAGCATTCACATCATGGCGCAACTTGGATCGTCTTGATTCCGTTGAGGTGGATTTTTCCTTTTGCGCAACATCTTTCTGTGACTTGGTACCAGACTTAGATGGTTTCTTTATGCTGGCAACCTTGTCCCCCGTTTCAGGCTGTTTACCATCATCATCCTCATAGTCATCCTCGTTGCTTCCCTTAGCACTCTTCTCATTTTGGTCACCACCATCACCACCACCATCATCATCATCATCATCATACTCATCATCATCACCATCATCGTCACCATCATCATCATCTTCTTCTTATTCTTCTTCTTCTTCTTCACCGTCACCCTCTTCTTGTTCACTATCATCCTTTTCCTCCTCAGGAAGAATGTGGTAAGGTACCACACTTCCAAACATTTTAAATAACCGATCATCCTCTATGATAGCATCATTTAGTGACTTGTAGAGTGTTCGCTGAACTTTGAACTTATCAAAAGATCCAACTTCCCTCATACGAGCTTTGAGGATCTTCTTTAATTCAAAATCCGTTAAGTCATATGCAATTTTGTAGGCGGATTCAGAAGGATTGGATGACTTAATCATCAAGTTATCAGCCGCGAGTGTCTTCAACTCATCACGCAATTTTGGCATAAGGGACTCAACGGATTCTTTCACTCTCTCTTCAATAGAAGCTTCAAGTGTTTCTTTCTGCTCCTTGTAGTTATCCTTAATAGCTCGAAGTCTCGTAAGTCGTGCTTCATACCTATCAGCTTCAGCCTGTTTGACCTGAGCAAGTTCTTCTGCATGAGCTTTACGTGTCAACTCCATCTCTGCAGCGAACTTAGCTAGCATCTCTTCTTGGGCTTTCTTGGAAGCCTCTTCACTTTGAACTCGTCTAAGTAGTTCTTCTCGAAGTTTATTCATCTCTTGTCTTTGACTGTCCGTATGTTTATCCAACATTTCTGCCATTACAAATGCAGCCATTGAAGATGATGCAGAGCTACTCTGGGTTGGTTGAAGAGGCTCGGTTGTGACTACAGTACTGAGGATGGAAGTTATTGGAGGTGGAAGGAATGGTGTTGGCACCGGTCGGGTTGGTAAGGGCTGGATTGGTGGAGGTTGAGTTACGAGAGGCTGGGTAGGTACCATGAATGTAGGAGCACCGGACTCCTTTTCAACACTTGCTGAAACAGCAATGAATGTCTCCTTCGAAGTAGAATACCGTTCGGGTGATCCAAACTCATCAATATCATCTGGCTCCTCGTACTCTTCTTCAATACCCTTCTGTGCACCCGAACCACTACCGCCCGTGTCTCTCCTACTCTTTTCGATAGCCATCTTCATTAACTTTTTCTCAGTCTTTCGAGTTTGCTCAGGAGTAAGATCATCATCAATATCTTCTTCATCGCGAAGAACAAACTTGTCAGCCGTGCTCTTACCCTTCTTAGCTATGGTCTTTGTCTTTTTGGCTTTGGGTTCAGGTAAAGCTGTTTGCTTGCGTTTCCCTTTACTCTTAACCGTGGTAGATGAGTCTTCACCTGCTTGAATGCTTGCTCGTTGATTCTCAATTTCTTGTAGCAAGTTCTTGTAATCAGCAGATGCGATAATCTCATCTTTCAAGAGATGACTGTGAATGGGACCAGGGATAATGATATTGGAATGAGTTTCTTGCCTTAAGTCCACCAAATCATCAGCATCCACTGTGTGGTGACGACTACATGCACGCTTATCAATAGATGCATCGTTTTCCATAAAGTAATGTATGATCAGCTTAATGAACCTAGGGTACTGGTAACCTTTAACCTTACCCTTCGTGTTTGTGAAGAGTTGAAAAGTAAACTCTTCCCACAGCAATGATGCATAATCAATACCCATACCTTTGAACATACCATAAAACATCTTGATGATTGGCGGACGAACAGCATCATACCCAGTTGTTTTGGGTGTGAGACATCTGCTAAGAATACCAAAAATTGCTCTCCAAGGTTGACCCACTTTGGCTGTGGTAAACTCGGACACTATTCGTATGTCTGCACATCCAATGTCAGTGAACATCTCCATGAGCTGATTCTTGGTAGGGTTCGCTGAGTATGATAATCCTTTGGGTGCCTCCCGAAAACCAAAGATCTTGCGAAAGTCTGACACGGTGAGAGTTTGTTGCTTGTTGTCTAGGAAGAATGTGATCTTATTTGACGTCTTCTCCTTGGTTGCCCAAAATTCGTACATGTAGTCGAAGGGTACCGAAGCACTTTTCCTTAGCGCATTCTTGAGGCGAGAATTGTCAAGAATGGCTGAACCTACCTTGAATCCATTGTGAGTAGAACGAGAGACCTCCTTCAACCGGTAGTTGTTTGGAATGAACTTAAGGGTTTTAGCCTCGGCAATGGCTGCTGCTCTAGAGTCTTGTATTTGTTGCACGGTTGGGTTAGTCATTGTTTCTGCTTAAGAATAAAACACAAAAGTTGATACATATAGATATGAATATCATTATGAGTTTATACCTAAGCATTATACAAATGACATAATCCCTTAGACTTTTAAGACACTCAAACATCCTTCATTAGAATAAACATTTAATTCGGAATAAACCTCAATCCGGAATAAACAACATGCCTACCCGGAATAATTATCCTATGCGGAATAACATGCCTACCCGGAATAATCATTCTATGCGGAATAATCATTCTTACCCGGAATAATCATCCTATGCGGAATAACATGCCTACCCGGAATAATTATCCAATGCGGAATAATCACTCTTACCCGGAATAATCATCCTATGTGGAATAAACATGCCTACCCGGAATAATTATCCTATGCAGAATAATCACTCTTACCTGGAATAATCATCCTATGCGGAATAAACAGCCTATGCGGAATAAACATGCCTACCCGGAATAATCATTCTATGCGGAATATTCAGCCTACCCGGAATAATTATCCTATGCGGAATAACATGCCTACCTGGAATAATCATTCTATGCGGAATATTCAGCCTATGCGGAATAAACATGCCTACCCGGAATAATCATTCTATACGGAATATTCAGCCTACCCGGAATAATTATCCTATGCGGAATAACATGCCTAACCGGAATAATCATTCTATGCGGAATATTCAGCCTATGCGGAATAAACGTCTACTCGGAATAATTATTCTATGCGGAATAATCAGTCTATGCGGAATAAAACATCTACCCGGAATAATCATGCTATGCGGAATAAATGGTCTTATTCGGAATGTTTTTGGCTGTTTATTCGGAATGACTTAAAAACACCTTATGATCTTTTAATTAAGCTCGAAGGTTTGTTTTAAGCGTTCAAAAGGCCATTAGTCTTAGTTTTGTTCTATTCCGAGTGAAACCCAGGCAAAACCCCTAAATCAAATAACCCTAATTAAGCAGAAACCCTAGTTTGATTTATCTTAATTAAAATGAGTTAATTGATTTGATTTAAAGGGAAAATTACACGAATTAACTGACGATTATACCTTAGGAGTGAATGAGAAGGATTATCTTGAGTAAAAATAGAGATGTTTGAGAGCTTAAAGTGTGTGTTTGTGTGTTTGTTAATGGCGGGGAAGAAAACAGAAGATAGAAAGAAAGAAGTGAAACGGGGGGGGGGGGGGGGGGGGGTGTTATTTGACTTGGGTCAAACTTTAATAAATTTGACTCATTGTCATTTTTTACCCATCATCTTTTCCTTTTTCTTTAATCATAATTCTTTGCTTTTCTTTTTGTTTCAAGTCGTTAAATTCCCGAATCTTAGTTACTTTAACCTATTTAACAATCACAAAGCTTAACTATTCATGAAAGCTTACAAACAACTACAAGACGAAGCCAAAGCAGTCCAACCATTAACCATTGAGCTAATAAATTTTCCTCGAAAACTTTTGAAGACCTTTTTGATGACGAAGACGATATAACATTTTCTCCCCCTTAAACGATGACCCGTTTTCTATTTAAAGAGCTGTAGTCATTGTTTAACGAGGCACATGATGAAAACATTTCCAATTAATGTCTTGAAAAGATTGATTCGTGGTGGCAATAAGATTTCTCTTATTTTGACAAATTAATGCACTGAGACGTACACTAACTCGTGTTAGACCAAGTTATAAAGTAAACTTGATCTCTTTGCATGATTTGGCTTGTAAATCATGCCCGAGAAAATTAATTCCCGTTGTGAGCCAACGTTTTCCAAGGAAATACGTGACTTTAATACAAAAAGCGGGTTGTAGTCAGAAATAACTACAAGCCATTATGGGCATGTTTTAAAAATGTACAACTTTTATACGGACTCTATTTATGGCGCCGTGTCAATATTGATCGACATTTTTAAAGCCGTAAATATTACCGTACTAAAAGACATGCCCTATTTGAAAAACGAAAATATATTTTTGGATTTTCTTGATTTTATAATTTTTATGGTTTTTCTAGGTTTTATATTTTTTATGGTTTTTCTTGGTTTTATATTTTTGTATTTTTCTTTTTGTGGTTTATATATATATATATACGATAATATACATGATCACGAACAAAGGATACGCCTGAATAGTTTACCACCACTATTCAGCTGATTCTTCTGCCAATTCTTTGAGAGTCGCTGGAGTGAATGATTTCATGCCAAGCTTGTCGATCAAAAACTCGATTCGTCCTCGATCTAAGGCTTTGGTGAACATATCTGCCAGCTGATACTCAGTGATGACAAAATACAGCTCGATCACTCCGTTCTCCACCTGCTCTTTAATGAAATGGTAGCGAATGTCTATGTGCTTGGCCCGGGAGTGTTGAACGTAGTTGCAGCAAAGGGCAATGGCGCTCTTGTTGTAACAATACATCGGGATTTTGTTGAATCCCAAGCCGTAGTCAGTTAGTTGTGATCTCATCCAAAGGACTTGAGCACAAACACCGGACATGGCGATGTATTCAGCCTCCGTGCTAGAAATTGCAGCCCTTTTCTGCCTTTTTAAAGACCAACTAATCAATCTGTCTCCAAGGAGTTGCACAGATCTAGAAGTGCTACGCCTCGTGTCTTGACACCCAGCATGATCGGCATCTGCGTATGATATTAAAGAAATGGAGGAATCTTTCGGATACCATAGACCACGATGAAGTGTTCCTTTGAGATACCGAAAGATCCGTTTAACAACATGTAGGTGCTTTTCGGTAGGCCGAGCCTGATACCGGGCACACATGCATACGACAAATTGCAAATCAGGCCTGCTAGCAGTCAGATAGAGAAGGGTGCCGATCATCCCACGGTAAAGTTTTGGATCGACAATAATCCCATTCCTATCTTCATCTAATTTGGATTTCTCCACCATTGGAGTGTCCACGGGGTCACAATTTTCAAAGTTATATTTCTTTAAAGATTCTAGAGCATATTTGGATTGATTAACAAGGATGCCTCTGGGATTTTGAGAAATTTGTAATCCTAAGAAAAATGAATTTTTTCCCATCATTGACATCTGAAAGCGTGTGGACATTATCTTCTCAAAGCGTTTTGACAATTCTATGTTAGAGGCAGCAAATATTATATCATCAACATAAATTTGTACCAGTGTCATGTCGTTGTCCTCCTTGAGAGTGAATAGAGTAGGGTCCACTTTGCCTTTGGAGAAGCCTTCCGAGATGAGATATGTTGAAAGGAGATCATACCACGCGCGTGGAGCTTGTTTCAACCCATAGAGAGCCTTCTTAAGCTTGTACACATGATTAGGAAACTCCGTGCTAACGAACCTATCCGGCTGACTAACATAGACTTCTTCCCTTAGTTCACCATTTAAAAATGCCATCTTCACATCCATTTGATAGACGATCATGTTCATATGAGCAGCATACGCAAGAAATAGTCTAATAGCCTCCAATCTTGAAACAGGAGCAAAAGATTCTTCAAAGTCGATACCCAAGGCTTGTTTGTATCCTCTAGCAACCAATCTAGCCTTATTCTTCAAGACTGCACCCATCTCATCGAGTTTAACCTTATAAACCCACAACAAAGTAAGGATGTTAACCTTGTCAGGGAGAGGAACTAATTCCCATACTTCAAGTCTTTGGAATTCATTTAGTTCCTCCTTCATGGCTTCAATCCAAGATGATTGAGTCATAGCCTGTTGCCAATTTTTAGGTTCAACTTCGGAGAGAAATGCATCAAAATAGCAATAGAGTGCATTTTCTTGTAATTGATGGCGTGTAGAGACTGGTCGATCGAGACTTCCAATGACATTCCTAATTGGGTGATCTTTTGTCCATTTGGTGCTATGTTTTTCAATCCGTGGTGGTCTGGAATGAACAATTGAAGGAGCTTCTTCTGAGGTAGACGCGGCTGAAGGGTTTTCAGGTATCGGTACACCAAAGAAAGGAAGCTCTTGCAGGTGAGCATATTCCAAATCGTGATCAATAGAATCCTCTTCAACATCATTAGGCACTAGTAAGGGTGACGATTCAGGTGTAGTTTGAGAATCACTTGGTAGAGGTGCATCCGGTTCAATGTTAATTGAAGATGCATTTGATAAAGCCTCATTAGCTTGAGCAACAACTTCAGGGATTGGAGCTATCACTACAGGTGCTGGAACTTCAACATTTGGGGGATCAAAGAATTCATCAAACAACGGTTGAAACAGTTTATCCCACTCGGGCCTTGTCGGTGGTAAAAATGATGTAGAAGTAGGATTATTGGGAACTAATCCAGAACTAATAGCACCGGTTCCCATCTCGTGAAGCGCGGGTTCAGAGCTGCGTTGCTCAGAAGCCATCGTTGTCAGCTCATCAAAATCTGCGTCCGTAGTTTCTACTATCTTACCAAGAAGACGGTTGTAAATTCGGTATGCTTTCTTGGAGGGTGAGTAACCAATGAAAATACCTATATCGGTTTTCGGTTGAAGTTTGCCCAAGTTCTCACTATTAATGTTTGGATAACAGAGAGCACCAAACACATGAAAGAATGAAACATCGAGTTTACGATCATGTAGAAGCTCGTAAGGTGTTTTTCCATGGCGTTTCCGAATGATAGAGCGGTTTTGGGTGAAACATACAGTAGATATAGCTTCTGCCCACAAGAACAATGGAGCGTTCGCATAAATCAGCATAGTCCTAGCAGCTTCCATAAGCGTACGATTCCGTCTTTCAACGACACCGTTTTGTTGTGGAGTACGTGCAGCAGATGTTTCATGTGAGATACCAACTTCTTCATAGTAATCACGAAGAGTATGGTTGACGAACTCTGTTCCATTATCTGTACGAATGCGGCGGACATTAGTATTTAAACGTACCTGAATGAATTTCAGAAAAGTGATGATAGCCTTCGGTGCTTCATCCTTTGTACGTAAAAATCTTACCCATGTAAACCTGGAGAAATCATCCACAATAACAAGAATGAATTTCTTACTGCTCACACTTTCAGTTCTCATTGGCCCACAAAGATCCATATGCAAAAGATGAAGTTTTTCTTGATTGGTGTCTTCAGCTTTGGGCTTGTATGATTTCTTGGTACTTTTCCCCCTTGAACACGCGGAACATAAATGGTCCTTGTGAAATTTGAGCTTTGGAAGACCACGAACTAATTCGTTTTTAGCCAGATGATTAATAGCATCAAAGTTGAGATGAGATAATCTGCGATGCCATATCCATGACTTGGTCTTAGATGCTTTAGAGAGAAGACATACTGGAGAGGCGGCCATCATGTATTGTAAGGACAAAGTATAAAGATTTGCACCACGAGACCCCTTCAACAAATCTTTTCCTTCCAAGTTGCGGATGAAACAAGTATGTTGTCGAAAAGCAACCTCTAGGTTGGAATCACAAAACTGTCCTACTGAAAATAAATTATGACCAAGACCTTCTACATAGTATACCCTTGAAATCGTAACGTTTCCAATCTGATATTCACCATACCCCATTATCTTTGCAATATGATCATTACCGAATTTAACCGTTCCAAGAAACTTGCTGACGAAATTTCGGAGCATCGAGCTATCTCCGGTCATATGCTTTGAAAAACCGGAGTCCAAATACCAGAGGATGATTTGGACCACCTGAAAGTATCACCAGAGAGGACAATGTATAGGTTTCGGAATCTGAATGTTCCTTGTTATTAGCAGGTACAGATTTAATAATCTTAGATTTCCTAACTTTAGGTTTCTTAGATTTCCTAGCCTTCTTCCTAGTTGGTGGTGTAGATTCGAGTTGGCTTAAATCCTGAGGTATTTCTTCACTGATAGGCAATATAGTGGGGGCTGACCTAATTAAAGGGCGCGGTTTCCATACTTTAGTGCTAGTGTGCCTAACTAAAGGATGCTGAGACCTAACCTCAATGGATGCATTCCTAGTTAAAGGGCACATTTTTCCATCTAATGTAAAGGTCCTACCAGTGGGAAGCCATTGCCATCCAACTTGGGCACGAGTTCTACCAGTTGGCTTCCATTCAAGATCATTCCTAATGGCATTCATTTCATTCACATGATCAATAAGACACAAATCATGACGTTGGGAAAACATACATTCATTACAATTCCAACATTTCAAATTAGAATTCACAAATGGTTTAGGCTTCTGCACAGGCGCAGAGCTTTTAGTCTTAACATGATTCTTTTTATTTAAATCTGAACTGATATTCCTAGTGTGAGCTTCTACTTTCTTCTTGATGGTACTACTAGTGGAGGGCTTGATCTTATCTTTCTTGAGTGGCGATCCTTTAGCCTTAGTAGACTCTTTTACTCTTGTAGAAGGCAAAGTGGGAACATTAGCAACATATTTTAAAGGTGCCTTACTTGATGGTGCCAATGACGGTTTTGCTCCTGGGGTCTTATTGAATGGAGTTACAGCAATCGGTCGATTAGTGAGTAGTGCAGAACCTGGTTTACCTATGTATTGCAAATATGCTAAGCAATATTGAAATCGCTTAATATATTCATGAGCTGAATAATAGTAGCTACTTGAGGGATCTAAGGCATAAAGATCGTCTAAAATATCCCTAACAAGATCTACATGCTTAATTGCATTCCTCATATAATCATCGTAGGTAACCGGGTTTTTCTTATGGAGTGGGTTCTTATAAAGCACTACTGACTTGGTTGTTAGAGCACTAGAGGACGGTGCAGAGTTGGTAGCTAAGTTATTAACAGCTTCTTGTCGGGTGAGAAGAAGTGTCTCCTTTAACTCGGCCAAAACCATGTTTTTGTCAATGAGCTGGATATTTAAGTCAGAGATTTCCTCACATTTTTGGTTCAATTGTTCAACATAAGATTGTTGCTGTGCCGCATTAAAAGCGAAACGTTCTTCTAGTGAACCATAAAGTTTGGACATTCCCTGTCTTGCACGATCCATCTCCCCTAGAATAGACGAAAGTCTAATTTCTAAGTCCTGGTTTTTAGACTCTGTAGCCTCTAGTTCCAATTTTAGTGTTTCATTTGATGACACATCTCTCTTTAATCTCATAATCTATTCCTCTAATGCCTTAACTATTGCAATCATCTTGTCACTCGTCTCAACACTATTTTCACAACCATTTGTTATCAAAAGATCCTCATTTTGAGTTTGTTGTTTTAATTCTAAAGATATACAATGTTGTTCAAGTTGATTAAAGCGTTTTGAAAGTAAATTGTAAGAATCTTGAAGCTTTAAAAATTCAGCGTTAGATTCGTGACAACAATGATTATCTACCTCATTTATAGTATCAGCAACATTTATAGAGAGATCACACACATCATCACATATATTCACAGCATCACATTTAATCATAGCGGATGTAAGCTCATTCTAATAATTAACATTCACAGTAGTAAGCACATCACACGAAATTACTTGGGACAAGAATCAGTCATATTCGGATAAAATCTTTTCCTTTTCAATTAATTGTAGTTCGTAAGCGGTGTCCAATTCATAAAACACTTTTTGAACTTCTGCAATTTCAAACTCAAGATTTTCCGAAAGAGATGCAAAACTTCCTTTTAGACTTTCGACAAACGGATTGATCTCATTCTTAAACACCTCGTTCATGTGTTCGAAAGCCCATTCTCCGGCGTTTAGGCCATTTGAAGTCGTACATTCCAAAATGACCTTGTCAAAACTAGCAAAGTATTGATTAATCTCTTGCAAGTTTAACCATACAGTGCTAACAGGTGGAAGATCCTTTGGAATTTCCTTAGGTCCTTCCATTTTGACAAGTGTAGGAAGTGTACTAGGGCTTTCTTCATGTAACATGTAGATTGGTGCTGTGATGAGATCTTTATCCATATGGAAGCGAATTCTAAAATCCGTTTTTGCAAGCTCCTGATTCATTTTAAAATAATCACACTCAGGATATTTTGCAAAGTTGTATGACCGATTCTCATCAACTAGATCCTTATTTGTACGATCATCGAAAATAACAATCGGGTCTAAGACCAATCCTAATTGGGTTGCATTATAAAGTCTTGGACTATGGATAAAAGCTTGTTTTGCATACCGTGGGTTAGGGGGAAGGCCTTTTTGACGTGATAAGTTAAATTCTCTAAACGAAGCATCAAATAAGTGCACTAGTTGAGAGGCAGCGTATTGTCTTAAAAGCAAATAATCTAAACTTCTAATCTTATTAGCCGTATTATATTCCATTTCATTCTTCTTAGACTCGAGTAGCTCAAAATCCGTTTGAAGTTTGTGAAAATTAGTGACCACTAACTCTTTTTCTTTAAGTTCGTTAGAAAGATCTGCTCTTAAGGTTTCAATTTCTTGCAAATGACTCATTTGTTTATTTCGAAAATGATCATATTCAGGATTTGTTAGAATAGTGGACGAAGGAACTAATTCCAAAGTTTGAACTTTTTCGTTGCACAAAGCAATCTCAGCAGACAAATTCTTATTCTTAGCTAGGGTTTCTAAGAGTGCAGTATTCATTTGGCTAAGTAATGTAGCAGGAACCATGACCAAATCTTGTTGAGCAGGAATATGCGTATGCGAAATGGCTTCTGGTTGTGATTCACTCAAAGTCTGGGGACTCACATTGATATTACTATCATTGATTGTCTCCTCATTTGAAAGACTCACCACCGAAGACTCATTCGGATTAGAACCCTCTTGCCCAACTTGATGTGGTTGAATACTAGTATCAGTGGTATTATCAGTGGTATTAGTAAGTACCTCAGATATTTTTTCTGGCCCTAAGCTAGAGATAGTTGCCATAAGAGCTGCCTGTGCAGATTGAAGTTCATCACAGTCTGAATCATAAGCATCAAGATCATCTGCTTGGTATGCTGCATTCATGTGTGGTGACAACGTCTTGTTCAGCAATCCCTGGATCAGCAAGAAATGCAAGCTCCTCTTCATCAAGTTCCCTTCCTTGTGCCTGAGCGTTCACCAGATAAATCTTCTCTGCAAACCATTGACCATCCCTTCTCCTCTTGGGTTTTTTGCAATCCCTGGACATGTGACCTTCTTCCTTACAGTTGTAGCATGTAATCATTCTCAACTTGCCTGTGGAATTATCCCATGGAGGAGTGTTGACCATTGGAGCAACACTCATGAATATATTAAGCGAGTTCAATATTGCTTAGCCTGTGGAATTAGCCCGTAATCATTCTCAACTTGGTAGTTGATGTAGTAGGTCTCCCCTGATAAGGTTGAATAGGTTGAACCATTACCCTGCCATTCTCAATAGTAGCTTGTTGGCGAGAATTGGATGAATTCCTCAGCTGATTGTTAGTAGGAGTTAGTCCTCTAAATCCTCGTTTGCTTAAAGTCCTTGTGAGATAAGCAGACATAGTGGCTAACACTTCAACTGGGTCAGTTCCTTGTTTGAATTCAGGAATGGGGACTTCATCATTATCATAATACAGTGCTTGGTCTTGTTGAGCTGCATAAGCACTAGAAGGAATACTCATGTGGTCAGAGTAGCTTGATGGATATGCTGCATTCTCTTGATAAGAAGAATATGAAGACTGAGCATAAGGTGCAATGCTTGCTGGGTGAGGTTGTGAAGCATATTGTGATGAAGGTGCATTAAACCGATATTGTTGCTGATATGAGGTGGGTGGTTGGGGTAGAATCGAATATTGGGGGAAGCTTGGAGTCAGGTACGGTGATGGATGATAGGCTTGGTGTCCCATGATATAAGGAGTGTTGTTGTATGACAAGCTTGGTTGATTCGCCATCAAAGCTAAAGAATCAGGGTACATACCTCGAGGCGAACGGTGCATGATCACATGTTTCTCATGCTGCTGAAGAAAAGCATAGAGTTGATCCAAATTGCACTTATGCAAATCCCTGGTTAACTTAACATCGGTAATATACTCACCCCATTCAGCTTGAGGTAAAGTATTCAAAAACTTGGTGTTAACCTGGAATGGAGCAATCACGAGATTGTATACATTCAGATCATTCATGAGAGTAGTGAATCTGAAGTAGTAGTCGTGAAGCGTTTCTCCTGGGCTGTACGTGAATCTATCAAACAGATCATATAACTGACATTCCCTTTCCTCTTTGGTGAGAGACGTACCTTGTAGCAACACCTTTAGACCTTCCCATAAATCCTTTGCAACCGTATATTGACTGACCATTCGATAGATGTCATGTGGAAGAGCTTGGAGAATGGTTTGAAGAGCCTTTTCGTCTGCATCGGCAACAAGTTGTTGGGCTGGTATAAGTTCTTCAAACTCCCGTGGTCGAGTCACATTGTTAACCACAATGGTACCATAATCAAGTGGACCATTTAGAATTGACTTGACCATAAGCCTCCCATATGTCGGTTTTCCCTTAATGTATGACATCATACGGCCTTGCCATGCTTCAAAGACTTCTTTAATGAGCATTGGAGGGCGATTATCCGTTCCCGTAATGACGGAAATGTCCATAAGTGATGTCATTTGAGGCATTAATGAATTCGGATTCATTTTGATCACTTTAAAGAAACAAAGATTATCGGTTGATCGAGCAGTGAAGTAAGGTTATGAATTGTGTTGTGTTGTTGAAGTAAAGAGTGTAAGAAGCCAAGATTAAATCCACTAAAAAACATCGAAAAAACCCTATTCGGAATAATACCCTATCCGGAATAATAAACTATTCGGAATCCAACCCTATTCGGAATACTACCCCTATTCGGAATATAACCCTATTCGGAATATAGCCCTATACGGAATACTACCCTATTCGGAATAATACCCTACTCGGAATAATACCCTACTCGGAATAATACCCTACTCGGAATAATACCCTACTCGGAATAAACCCCTATTCGGAATAATACACTATCCTTAATAATCCCTTACTCGGAATAAACCTTATGCGGAATGATCTCCTCTCCGGAATGAGAGGCTATTCGGAATGTATGGCTACACGGAATATTTTGGCTATTCGGAATGTTTGGTAATTCTGAATGTTTGACTATACTGAATATTTTGGCAATTCGGAATAATCCTGGAAAAAACACTTCGAGACCAATAAAGCAAGCTTTGAACGATTTTAAACCCGATTTTTGATCAAAAACCACAAAAAGTTTTGTGATTTCTACCAAAATAAGCTAAGCCCAACACTTATCTACTAATCCCAACAACAAAAACACCAAAAATTTCAAGATTCAAGGTTGATTTTTCTAAAAAATCACTAATACCCTTAAGAACTAAAAAAACAACACTAATCTTTACCTTAAATCACCCCATGGCTCTTGATACCAAATGTAGAATATTGATAATCTATGAATCAATGAAGTGGGTTGAAGATTTCTAGAGAGAGAAACTAGTGAGAGAAAGTGAGAGAGAACTATGTGGTTTTCATTAACTTGATAAAATGGAAAATCAACAACCAACCCCTTTCCATGGTGGAAAGGGGTATTTATATCCAAGGCCACTATTGGGCTTGGGCCGACCCATGACAAGCCCATGGGTCGGTTTCTTACTTAACTAAATAAGTACTCATTAACTATGAGCTATTACAACATTAGTAATATTGTGAAGTGACCGATACTTCTAATATATGTTAAAACGTATTTCTAATAAGGACGTTGATCCCTTTTAGGAGGAAAAGCTGTGACAATCTAACATTTTCAGGTAGTAAATTATTTTCTCGTATATTATTTTGAAACTTATTTTTGTGTTGGTTGATGAACTCACAATTTACGGATTTAAATTTGGGCTTACGTGCATAATTTAACGTCCTTTACGACTAAACCGGAAACCCTAGGATTACGTATTTACGTTTTTGAACTCCGTTTTTATGACACAATTTTTATTAGATTCGTTTTGTGTCGTTGATTCATAATTTATAAAAACGTTTTTCGTAAAACGACCCGAGGGCACGCAAATTGAGGAAACTAGAATCGAGGAGTACCCGTAAATAATTGGGGATGAGACAAACCAAGTTTTGCCCAACCTTAATATGTGACGGCTAAACAAGCTACACAAACACCCTTAGGTGTCAAGCTTACAAACTAAGCAAGACACATGTCTTGCTTAACTTGGTAAACTAGCTATTAACATCAAAATCACCACCACAAACCATTTGTTCATTTCATCTCATGCAATACCACCAAAAATCCTCTCTTTCTTTTCCTCTTTGCCCTCCCAACTCAAATCAAAACACCCTCATTTGATCAATTTTAACCACAATATCTTGTGTTATTCACACATATGATGGAAACCTCTTGAATACTTATTGATTGGTGGTGATTTTAACATCCAAGGAGGAGATTTGATTGTGTCCTAGGGCTGATTTTTCCACAAGAGTTCTTGGTGATAGGTGATCTTGAAGTTAGTTGTGGTGTACCTCAAAGTGTTGTCATCCAAAGTCAAGTTATAATCTTGGTTGGTAAACAAGATCATCCTTCCCATTTTCATTGTTATTTTTGTAAATGTATATGTATATGATGATAAAAATATCGTGTGGGGATCATGTGTTGATAAACTTTGATAAAAAGATTGAAAACTACATGTAAAAAGGTTAAAATCTTGCTTAAATAAGTAGGCTGTATAAAAACAGTAAAGAACCTTATGTTAAACTGATAAAATGGCAAAGATGAATTAATATAGAGTAAGTTATAAGACTTGTACATATGTGAGAGTTGGCCATACAATGGAATCTTTATAATGAGTGAGATATGATCAAAACAAAATTGAAGTACAATTCTAAGTAGTCTGTTTTGGACGGACTGTTAGGGACATTTAGAATTAGATTGAGCTGTAGCTAAAACTAAGTTAATTGTATCACATAATATGAAGTTTATGTCACCCAAAAATGAGTTTCTATCTCCTTGTAGAACTCAAGATATGGTAAAAATGGTGAAAGTGAAAATAATAATCAGATTTGTGAAATAAAAGTATATAGTATAATATTAGCACTAAGTAAATATAATATAAAATGAAAACTTAAAACTCACTAACTTATATATTACATATAATTAAGTATTTACATTAATAAATAGATGAGACATTTTATAAAAATGGCAATTTAATAAGATTTATAAGTTATAAGACTATAAACATACGTTTTACGTCTTTTCGGCTAAAACCATAAAATTAACGTTTTCGTCAATTAAAAGTTAGACGGTCGGACCCGTCTAATGTAAACTTTTTATAACTCATATACTGATGTATTTATATATTACAAGTAAAAACCGATAAAACCTGAGCTTTATAACATATGGACATTAACGGGCCAAATTAGCCTTATTGGACTATTAATCCAACTAATTTGGCTAAACACTTATGGACTTACTCATTCGTCTTAACCCACTTGTGCCCAACATGTAAGTATAGTATTGATGTTAAAAGTGTAAAATGGACTAATATGAGGTAATGGGCTTATAATGGGCTTATTGGGTCTTGACAAGTAAAGAAGATAAACTAGTAAAACTAGTATAAAAAGTTACCAACACATAACACTATAATGAGTAAATGAAGATGTATTATCCCACTTGATCATCATCATATATATAAAATCATCATATGTATACATAGTTATTGTTTTCATAAAGTCATTGGACAAAAGTCTAAGACCGAGTATTATTTATATACGTTTCCGTGATCGAAGCACACCCGTAGCCGATAATCCGCCTTTCATAATCAACGTGAGTTCATAGCCTCACACTCTTTTAAATGTTTTATAAAAAGATTTGTAAACCCGCGAGGGAGATAACATGCTAGTTTTTGATAAAAATAGAACACAAGTAGTCCCGATGGTATGCTTAATGATATGGACCCGAATGATGCTATGACCCGATAAATGAGATGAAATGGATTATTAGTAGTTAGGTTATGTCACTTAAAGTCTCATTAGCATGAATTGTGAAATACCGGGATTTGGTAGACACTTATGCATATGATTGTACTATTTCGGGAAGATCACCCCAGTTCGCGCCTTGACGGTTGATCCTCGTCGTACCACATTGATTGGTAAGCGAATTTATGTATGAGAAGATTTACATAGCGTGATTTTTGTGACGACACGCTAACTTAGATGGGCAAATTGTTTGTCGGGTTCACGGCCCGTTGTTTGTGATAGTAAGGTAACAATGTCATGCAGCTAATAATAATCCAATGTAATCTAAATATTCGATATGATACGATTCAATTAATGATAATAATGTTACCTATAATGGTAATATTGAGACTATGGTCTCATGACGGTTTAAGATGTATGCTTTGATTTATATATTGCCTGACTAGCAATACGAGGACTTACTTATGATATTATACTTGTGTTCCTATTTCAATGATTATGTAACGATTTTATTAAACTCTATGAATTCACTCGGCATTTACTAATATGATTTTTTCATGTTTTTATCTCAGGTGCTTGAAGGTAATTCGGATGGAGATCGACTCTGATGGCCCACATAATAATAAAACTGTTCATTCGATCTATGCTTTGTAAACTTAATGACCTGTATAATTTAGAACCTGTTGTACACATGAAACTTTTATTACGAATGAATGTATGTTAAACCTTGTACAACCATTTTTATGTGTTGTATATGATTGGAGTTATTGTGCTATCCCGTAACACTCTAAAGACTCTTCCGCTATACCAATATGAAATTTGAGAGTGTTACAAAAAGTGTGTATTTTCATACTTTCTCTCTCAAGTGTGTGTGATACCATCATCTCTTTCAATCTCTTTCTCTCTCTAGATTAAGCAATATTTACAATATCCTACAAATGGTATCATGAGCCATGGGATGATTGTATTATTTTTGTGTTTGTGTTCTTGATTTTCGTGTCTCTTTTGATTCAAAATCATTTGATCCAAAAAAATTTATGTGTTTTTTATGGTTTAATCTTGATACAAATCATCTACATAGTCGTGGTAGAGACTTGGTATATTTACTTTGGCTAAAACGCAAAATTTTTAGGTGTTTGGATCAGTTTTGGGCTTGAAATCATGAATTTGGTGTGTTAGATCCGAGAAAATAGGAAGTCTGTTGAAGAAAAAATTTCATTTTTGGAATAAATTTATTTTTATTATTATTACGAAGTTATTCCTAGGGTTTATATTATTGCGAAGAGTGGTTTTTTTCATATTGCGAAGTAACTAATCTTAATATTGCGAGGATACCGTTTTCTGAATATTGCAAAGAGTGCATATACAATATTGCGAAGTGTTGAATTATTAGTTATTGCGATGTTTGAAAAGTTTGACATATTGCGAAGCTTGCTTTTGCACATTGCGAAGAGTAGACTCTTCTGTTATTACGATGATTGAATCTCAAATATTGCAAAGACTGGATTTTCAACATTGCGAAGATTGGTAATATCTGGTTATTCCGAAGATTGAAGTTGTATTATTGCGAAGTCTTCAAGCAATTATTCTGAAGTTTGGTTTGTGATATTGCGAAGAGTGTGCTTTTCAACATTGCGAAGTTTGTAATACTTGAATATTGCGAAGATCATATTTTTTGATATTCTGAAGTTCAAAAATCCAATATTCCGAAGATCACTTGTAGAATTATTCTGAAAATAATTAGAAAAAATTATTCCGTAACGTAAGCTTTTGTTTGCCTTGGAATTTTTGGCTTATCGAGAACATAGTTTAGGGGATTTCAACATTTTTTCTTGACTTATACACACGACAACAAACACATTTATTTTATCTCATTTTTGATCAACGTTTGTAAATCTTTAACTTATCGAAATGGAGTTTACTTCACTTACGGATAAGTCCAGTCTCTCGGGTACGGATAATCGTCCACCAATGTTGGTGAAGACTATGTATGAAGATCGGGCTTCTCGAATGGAACTTTATATGTTGATTAAAGAGAACGGACATCTCATTTGGGAATTGGTGCTCAATGGACCATTGGTATATGGTATTGTGACGGAAGGTGCAGTTACTCGTCCTCGCACAACGGGTGAATTAACTGGAGATGCTAAGATTCAAGATAAGTGTGATAAACAAGCTACAAACATCATTCTCCAAGCCCTTACTCCAGATGTCTACAAACTCGTCAGTAAACATAAAGTTGTCAAAGAGTTATGGGATAGAATTCGTGTTCTAATGCAAGGCACCTCATTAACTAAACAAGAACGAGAGTGTAAGCTATATGATATGTTTGATAAGTTTGCCTATGTCCCCGGGGAGACTCTCAATGATTACTATTTGAGATTCACTCTATTGATGAATGAGCTCAACATCTATGGCCTGGAAATTCCTACGTTTCAATTCAACACCAAGTATTTTAATACTCTCTCTTCCGAATGGAGCAAGTACGTGACGACTGTTAAATTGGTTAAGGATTTGCATCAAACCAACGTGGATCAACTTCAAGCTTTTCTTCAACAACACGAATGCCACGTAATCGAGGATCGGTTGTTAACACCTCAAGTTCATGATCCACTTTCCATGTATGCTTCTCAACAAATGACTCTCCAACAAAACTTGGCTTACACTTATCAACAACCATCATACTTGCAGCATCCACCACAACAAACCTATCAGCAACCACAACAACCATCTTATCAACCACTAATGATGCCACAACAAGCATTTCAACAAAGTGTTCTTCAACAAACTTATCCACAACAACCATCACATCAGGCATTACCATCACAAGCTATCACTTCTCCAATGGGCTATACTCCTCAGCAAGGATATTTTCCAATTGCAGCATCACAAGCACAAGCCTTTTACTCCAATAAACTCCTACCAATTCAAGCACCGGTCTTTACTCCAAATGATACACCTACTGATGTTTTAAACCACCTCACTGCCTACTTGTCAAAACTTGTGGAAAATAGAGGATTTCCAGCAACGAACAATCAGCTCCGCACTTCTTCAAATCCTCGACAACAAGCCACTATTCAAGATGGTCAAGTGACGGTGCAATCCATTCAGGAAAGGCAAAATTCATATGGACCCACTACAAGGACCGTGAACGCTCAAGCTGTGAATTCTCAAGCTAGTGGAAATGGAAGCCCTATTCGTCCTTAAAAGGTTGTGACTTGCTAAAATTGTCGAGGACAAGGTCATATGGCTAGGCAATGCACTCAGCCGAAAAGGAGAAGGAATGCAACATGGTTTCGGGAGAAGATGTATTTGGTCGATGCTCAATCTAAGGGAAAGATTTTGGATTCAGAGGAATTAGCATTTCTTGTAGACCTAGGGGCAGCTGATAATGAAGGCATTGCAGTCGTCTCTACTTCAAATGCAGCATATCAAGCAGATGATCTTGATGCATATGATTCGGATTGTGATGACATTCACTCATCCCAAGCTGCTCTCGTTGCTAATCTCTCTCACTACGGTTATGATGTTGTCAGTGAGGTACCAACCACAACTAATATTGTTCATGATAATCAACATCAAGTTGAGCATGAAAATGACAACCTCGAACAGCATTCGGGAACTAGTAACTCAAATGATGTGGTATCCAATCAAACACATTTGAGTGAACCTCAACAAAATGCTATGACGGGTATGGAATCTTATGATCAACATGATTTGGTAATGGTGCCTAAACATATTACTGATAACATGAATGTGGCCATCCTACAAACCGTAGATTTGAATGCCAGTCTAACCGCTGAGCTTGCGCTGTATAAGGAAAAGGTCAAAACTTTTGAAATGGTCCCTCAAGCAGAGAAAATAACTTATTCTGAATTTGACCAATTTTGTTTTGAAAGGATAGAACACTTAAACAAAATAGAATCATTAAGAGCTAATCTTTCCAATGAATTAAAAGAAAAAGAGTCGGTTGTAAAAGATTTTTAAAAACTTTAAACAGATTTCGAAACTCTCGAGTCTAAAAGTTTGAATCGGAAATTAATGCTACCAAACTTCTTAAATTCAAGCAACAACAACTTTTAAAACAATATGCTTCCACAGAAAAGGTTCATCTTTTAACTAAATCATTTAAAGAAGTATAACTTAAGCGTCTTCAAGATTTACCACTGAATCCGTTTTATGCTAAACAAGCTCATGAATATATTTCTTGTCTTTATGATGTGACCCTAACTGGCAAATCGAAAGAAGCACCTTATGTTCGTGATGATGAGGAGACAATGTAACTTGCGGAAGAAACTCGATCTAAAATGCTTTCAACATTCCACAATTTTGATTATTTTAAGCATAATAAAGATCAATTTGATAAAAAGACCCGCTTTAGACTACAAAAGGAATTAGCTCAATTACCAGCTTGTGTGCCCCAAAGTTTTTCAAATGAATACCTTTCTAGTACGTCTCCTACACTTGTCAAAAAGGATTTAACGAAGTTAATTCCACCGGTATGTATGGTGTCTAATAGCTTAAATGCGTTGCACCAACAATTTGCCGATTTCGACAAGGTCATTAAGGAACGTATGATGGCTTCGGCTATAACGGACGGTGAATGGAATTTTGAGCACACTAGAGCTGCGTTTCGAGACAAAATTGTTCCCTTTGTAAACAATATTAAAGCATGTTTTAGCAATATTGATGAAGATTTGATTTTGGAATTAGATGAAGTTAAACGTGTTTTCAATGAAATGGATCATGCTTATGAAAACGGTTTAGTTGAAATAGAACGAATTTCACGCCAAAATGATCAGCTTCTGAAGCAAGTGATATCGCATGATATTGTTTCCGTCTGTGTGAATAATAATGTTGATAATGATTCTATTGTGCATAATGTTGAATCTGTGGATAATGTGGTAGATAGTACTTTTCACAAATCTGAAGCTGAATTTTTAAAGCTTCAAGAATCTTATACTTCGCTTTCCAAACGTATTGATGAGATTAAAAAACATTGTATTTTCCTTGAATGTAATTAAAAATTTATTCAAGAGATCTTTGAAACGTCATTCGAAGGTGTTAATATAGATGATCAAAATTTTCAAAAGGATTTTCGATTGAATTTACAAACAAAACAACATCATCCAAATGACAAGGTAGCCAAATTATTGCCAATAGAAATAGAGAAATCTAAGGAGATTAACTGTGTGAACGTACTTGAGGCCGCTAAGAATCTTAAACTTGATCTAGATAATCGAGTGTCCAAGATTTTGTCCAAAGTTGATAACTTAAAATAGAAAAATACACAACTCTTCGATTCAGTAAAGCCCGCATGTGTTAATACCACTGCACATAATCAATCATTGATTGAACGATTGAATCGAAAGTCGGTGGAAATATATTTTTTGAGGGAACAAATTTGTGATAAAAATTTGGCTTTGGCTGAGTTAAAGGAAACACTTCGTGCCCTAAAAGGTAAGAATGTTGTCGATAACGCAGCCACCGTCTCAGCATCATCCTCTAGTGCAATCAAAAGGAACCTCATCTCCGTCACACCACTTAACAAGGGCCCCAGGACTAAACCATCTCAAGCATTGGTCACTAAAGATAAGGCCAAATCATAACCAGCTTCTAATATTCTCGTGTTGCCTTCTACAGGAGTAAACACCACTACTAAGGCTCACCGATCTAAGCTTAAAATAAACACGAAGAATGATAGGATCTTGCCCCCATCTAGTAGTCAATTGAAGAAGAAAGTAGAAGCCCAGCCTAGGAATGTTATTTATGTTTTGAATAAAAAGAATCATGTATCTAAACAAAAAGGCTCTGTGCTTGTGTAACGTTCTAAGCCTACTGTGAATTCTAATTTGAAATGTTGGAATTGCAATGAATGTATGTTTTCTAGTCTTCATGATTCTTGCCTTATTGACCATGTGAATGAGATGAATGCCCGGAAAAATGGTTTTGAATAAAAACCGACTGGTAAAGTGTTAACCTAAGTTGGTTGGTGATAGGTGTGAAAACACCCATCTTTTCTACCACTTAATTACATTAAAACGGGACCTAACGTATATTTTATGTCGTAAATGGCGGAATTATGCGTGGTTTGTGTTTTTATTGTGTTTCAGAGTCGAGAAGGTGAAAAGTGGAGAAAACACGGCTTTCGCGGGCTTTTATTGAAGAAAAAGACAAAAGACGAAGTCGAAAGATCAAAAGTGGAAAAAGAACGGAAGTCCAAGACCAATTCTGAAGATTTATCGAAGAAAAAGTCCAAAGACGAAAGTTTAATAAATTCGAAGAACTCAGGTCTAATTTATAAAGAAAATTACACGGCGAGTTCAAAGAAATCCCGAGACAAAGTCTGAAAAGTCGAAGAATTTAAGAAGACTGAAAGAATGGAAGACTGAGGACCAAGAAAGAAGGAAAGAAAGAGGGAGCCACCAACCACTCCCCTCTCCTATAAATACCACCCTCACAACATGTGAGAGGAAGGGGTTAGTTTTAGGATTAGATTAGGAGTAGGTAGTTTCTCTCTCTAAACTTATGCTTTCTCTCTCTAGATTAATTTGTGTTTAAGTTTTTGTTATTGAATCTTTACTTTTTAATCAAGCTTTTAATTCATCATCTTCATTCTTACTAGATTAATTTGTTCTTATTCATCATTGTTCATGTTCTTGAGTTTGTATGATTTTGATCAAGTGGGTTTTGATTGATTTGGTTATGTTTGTTAGTTTTGATGATTTGTTTTGATTGATTATTGTTTGTTGATGCTTATTGGTTGTTTTGGTTTAATCTTTCGTTTGATTTTAATTAAATTAAGGATAAATCGTTGTTACTGTTTATACCCTGTTCTTCGTTTGGTGGTTACTGTATTCCATCATTCCCAGGTAAGCTTCATCCGGAACTTGAAAAGTTCCGAATGAAGCAAGCTTCATTCGGAAGATTGTTCTTCATTCGGAAGTTGGAAGTTTCATCCGGAAGTTTGTTCTTCATCCGGAAGTTGTTCTTCATCCGGAAGTTTGTTCTTCATCCGGAAGTTGGGCTTCATCCGGAAGTTTGTTCTTCATCCGGAAGTTTGGCTTCATCCGGAAGTTTGTTCTTCATCCGGAAGTTTGTTCTTCATCCGGAAGTTGTTCTTCATCCGGAAGTTTGGGCTTCATCCGGAAGTTTTTAAACTTCCGAATCAAGGTTCTTTCTGTTTTTATTTTTAAGTTTTCTTCTTTTAATTTCAAGTTTGATTCTTCCCGCCTTTTTATTTATTTGAATTTTTATTCACTTTTCTTTTAGTTTAAGTTTTTATTTGCACCATTTACTTTATGTTAAGTTTTAATTTTACGTCCTTTCATTTTTCGTCATTTACTTTTAAAGTTTTAAATATCGCACCGTTTACATTTTAACTTGTTTTAATTTCTCGTCATTTATTATTAAGTCTTGCTCATTTATTTTCCAAAACCAAAAATATTTGTTTCACCAAGAACAACTAATCTCACACAATTAACTGGAAATCAATTCGAAAAGACACCAAGAACGAACTTCCAACGAGTAAAATCTTAGTTATCAAATGGCGCCGCTGCCGGCTCTTTTCGTGAAGATAGAAGGTTTTTTGTGAGAGACGCGTTGGCTTTTGGGACCCGTTCACTTGTGAACGTTATTTTTCGTATCAAAAATTTTCAAAAATCCAAAAACATTTGAAAAATCATATAAAGCATTTCTTTTTCAAAGTTTTGCACCAAAAATATTCTTCTTGCTTATCTATCTTTCTTTATGGATTTTTATGTCCATTGCGTCCGGTGTGGGAAACAATTATCTGGGAACAACTCTTGTCAATGGTGTACATGTGAGCGGTGCGGAAACGATATCGACTATACACAATTCGGATTTTGTCCCTTGTGCAACTCGACCAATTCCCTCTTTTTGAACCCACCTCTTGTTCCCCCGTGCATCTATTGTGGAAGCAATTGTCATTGGCATGTTTCGTGCCCGGTTCAATACCCGTATGGTCACGGGAAAGAACCGGGGTACAATTATGACAACGATAATAGCTATCCACAAGACGCAATTGATTTTTCTCCATACCCGGTTTGCAACAACTGTGGGGGTCCTCACGATACCTATTATTGTCAACCGATGAACAACTATGAGCCACAACCGTGCTATAATTCTGGTTTTCACAATCTTGAGCCCCCACCACACTCACTCGATCATCAACCTCGTCACGGGATGAGTTACCAAGAACCAATTGACGATCTTGCTACAGCTTTTCAAGAGCAAACGAAAGAGCTTTTACACACGCTGCGAACTTGTATGGAGTCCTTTTTACAGCCGCAAGATCAGATGAGTACTCATATCCCTGAGCATATTATTGGCCCTATAGATAATGAGGAGAGTAATGACGATATTGAGGTTATTTTCGACGAGGAGGAATTTCTAAAGCAAAATACTTCACTCCTTAGTGATGATGGTTTTCACATTCCTGAGATCGATGAGTTTCTTAATATTGATACACCCGTGGTATTCATATCCGGGTATTCTGATGTGGAGGGAGATATACTTTTTCTAGAGGATTTATTACATGATGACACTATACCTTCTATCCCAGAGGTGGAACGACGTGAATCTACTGAAAAAGGGACGCCAGTGGAAGGTAATTGTTCTCATACTTCTCATATTATATTGCCACCTCTTCCTCCCACGTACACACCCAAGCGGGTGATGTACCACTTTTACTCTACTCGTTTTATACTGGGAAATGAGGATGAGTGCTTTGACCCGGGAGGTGACAATGATAATTCTATAATTGATACCATCACGGCTTTGCCGTTTGCTCAGCATCCATTGTCTTTGGGGGATGACAATATGCTTACTATACCCAACCCACCTCCCGTGGATCCTGGATTCACATACTATACGTATGTTGAAAGGACCTTTCTCCCTGTCAAGACTTATCCCCCCGCCTCTCCTTTGTTGATGTCAACCGGGAACGAGGACAAGGTCTTTGATCCCGGTATCACATTCGAGGCCTCCCCATGGACCATTTAATTCGGGGACGAGTCAGGCTCGTGACTCGGTTAACAAAAACAAGCGCTTTTTGGGAGGCAACCCAATTATCTATCTATTTTCACCATAAGTGTAGGGGGGAGCCCCGTTGGTGTTTCTTGTTCTCTTTCTTATCATGTGCAGGGATTAGAGCATCAAAGACACACTCTTGATGACTTTTGACGAACCGTGATTCCGTGTTCCCTTCTTCCCGGTTCTATCCTAAACTCTTTTCGATTCACTATTTTATATTTCTCAATATTAAAATAGGAATCTCTTTAGTTGTCTTTTCCTTAACGAGATTTAAACAACGTGCACAATGTCCTAAGTGTAGGGGAGTTTACTCCCACATGCTTAAACATTGAGGACAATGTTTATCTTAAGTGTAGGGGGGACTTCTATCGAAGTTAAGTGGACTTTTCCTTGTATTTGCCCTCATTTTAACCGAAAAATCAATTTTTCGACATTTTTCAAAATTTTAATCTATCTTGGCCTAGTTGTAGTCTCCTTTATTTTTGTTACTTTCTAGCATTTTAATAAAATGGTTTTAGCAAGTTTAGATATCTTAGATATATTAGGCCCGTTGTGAATATTTTGACTCAACCCGAGTTTACTTATCCAAGTTCACTCTAGCTAGTATCCTTAACCATGTAGACCTTAATTGGTTTATTAGGCTAAGCATCCACGACTCTCATTCCTTTAGATTTTAAATTTTGGAGAACGAGAAATGATAGAGTTGGTTACAAGTTTGGTATTCTCTCATTAACTTATGTGAGTTAATTATGATCTTTTTCTCCCATCACTTGCTAATAAATTATCTGCAATAAGTAAGGTCGTACGATTTGAAAAGTTACTTAGCTTCTAGCCCAAGATCGTTTAAAAGTTGCTCGGTAATGATAAGAGTTCATAGCCAAGGCATAACTTATGAAGCGGGGCGCGAAGATTGGCGAGTCCGAAAAGGCCCTAACAAGGCATGAGGATTCCATTTTATTGCTGAAGATCCAAGGTGATGTGAAAAGCATTATTCCCAAAATCGATATGAAGGATCAAGACTCACGACGAAAAGCAATCAACTCCCATAAAGATCATGGAGAAGTCTATCCGAAAAGACCCTAACAAGGTATGAGGATAAATAGATCCAAGACCGAAAAGGAGGCGGATCGTTGTATCTCAAAATCCCAATTAGAGATTGAAGAAATAATCATGAAGTCGTGGTCAACAAAATTGGAGTACCCCTCAAAAGTCTCCAAGTGAAGAAACTCTATTAACGATGAGAAGACCATTATCTCAAGCACGTCTCTCAAGATATGAAGTATGAATTACATGCCAAATATCGGCCCGAGAAAGGTCTCAAATCGTAAACCAAGTTATGCCAAGATATGAACTTTTTGATATCCCGAGAAGCAGTTTTAAGAGATTTTGTCCTTTAGCTAACTATTGATCAAATCGTCCTACTTTGCTTTCAGCCTTAATAAATTATCGAAATAAGTCAACAATACATCCTCGTGATCATTCAAGACATCAATAAAACATAAGAGATACCCATAGGAATAAGGGAGTTTAAGTGATTAATTGAACCGCATGAGTAAATGTTTGTTATGCTAATTTGTACTAACAATGATCTTGTTTTTAAGCTTGGCATGGGGAACGTGAAACTTGAGGGTGATAAACATTCATGACACACAAGCCCTAATGTAAGTCTTAGATTTCTTTACATGTTTCTTCCTTGTTGCATCTTGTTATTTTGTATCTTTTCTTTAGTTGTTTAATAAAGGCCAAGGTAGGTTGATTATGATGGAAAGTGTAAACCTTGCTTTATCACTAAGCATTGCATGAGGGCATTGCAATGGTTAAGTGTAGGGGATTTGATAGGTGTGAAAACACCCATCTTTTCTACCACTTAATTACATTAAAACGGGACCTAAACGTATATTTTATGTCGTAAATGGCGGAATTATGCGTGGTTTGTGTTTTTATTGTGTTTCAGGGTCGAGAAGGTGAAAAGTGGAGAAACACGGCTTTCGCGGGCTTTTATTGAAGAAAAAGACAAAAGACAAAGTCGAAAGATCAAAAGTGGAAAAAGAACGGAAGTCCAAGACCAATTCTGAAGATTTATCGAAGAAAAAGTCCAAAGACGAAAGTTTAATAAAGTCGAAGAACTCAGGTCTATTTTATAAAGAAAATTACAAGGCGAGTTCAAAGAAATCCCGAGACAAAGTCTGAAAAGTCGAAGAATTTAAGAAGACTGAAAGACTGGAAGACTGAGGACCAAGAAAGAAGGAAAGAAAGAGGGAGCCACCAACCACTCCCCTCTCCTATAAATACCACCCTCACAACATGTGAGAGGAAGGGGTTAGTTTTAGGATTAGATTAGGAGTAGGTAGTTTCTCTCTCTAAACTTATGCTTTCTCTCGCTAGATTAATTTGTGTTTAAGTTTTTGTTATTGAATCTTTACTTTTTAATCAAGCTTTTAATTCATCATCTTCATTCTTTCTAGTTTAATTTGTTCTTATTCATCATTGTTCATGTTCTTGAGTTTGTATGATTTTGATCAAGTGGGTTTTGATTGATTTGGTTATGTTTGTTAGTTTTGATGATTTGTTTTGATTAATTATTGTTTGTTGATGCTTATTGGTTGTTTTGGTTTAATCTTTCGTTTGATTTTAATTAATTTAAGGATAAATCGTTGTTACTGTTTATACTCTGTTCTTCGTTTGGTGGTTACTGTATTCCATCATTCCCAGGTAAGCTTCATCCGGAACTTGAAAAGTTCCGAATGAAGCAAGCTTCATTCGGAAGATTGTTCTTCATTCGGAAGTTGGAAGTTTCATCCGGAAGTTTGTTCTTCATCCGGAAGTTGTTCTTCATCCGGAAGTTTGTTCTTCATCCGGAAGTTGGGCTTCATCCGGAAGTTTGTTCTTCATCCGGAAGTTTGGCTTCATCCGGAAGTTTGTTCTTCATCCGGAAGTTTGTTCTTCATCCGGAAGTTGTTTTTCATCCGGAAGTTTGGGCTTCATCCGGAAGTTTTTAAACTTCCGAATCAAGGTTCTTTCTGTTTTTATTTTTAAGTTTTCTTCTTTTAATTTCAAGTTTGATTCTTCCCGCCTTTTTATTTATTTGAATTTTTATTCACTTTTCTTTTAGTTTAAGTTTTTATTTGCACCATTTACTTTATGTTAAGTTTTAATTTTACGTCCTTTCATTTTTCGTCATTTACTTTTAAAGTTTTAAATATCGCACCGTTTACATTTTAACTTGTTTTAATTTCTCGTCATTTATTATTAAGTCTTGCTCATTTATTTTCCAAAACCAAAAATATTTGTTTCACCAAGAACAACTAATCTCACACAATTAACTGGAAATCAATTCGAAAAGACACCGAGAACGAACTTTCAACGAGTAAAATCTTAGTTATCAGTAGGATGTGGCGCCCCAATGGTAGAACTTTCACTATAGTAGGAAATGCGTCCCCTTTAACTAGGATCACTCCCACTACAGCGAAGAAAGCGTACCCTTTAATTAGGAGTACTAAGGCTACCAAAACATAAGTGTGTCCTTTAACTAGGAACACCAACACTATTGTATGAACCAAGTGCCCTTTAAATAGGTCTACTCCCACTGTAGTGCCCGCTAATAATCTAAAACCTCAGAAAGTGGGAACAATAAAATCTGTTATTCGTAAAACTCACATTAGAAAACGCCGAAAATCTAAGGATAACACAAATGTTAGCAATTCTGATAATATTATATCTGTATCTGCTAACACTCCAGAACCAATAGTTTCCAATGCATTGTCTACCGTTGTTGCTAAAAACAGGTTGTCCAAATTGTTCTCTTGTATTTGGACTCTGGTTGCTCCAAGCATATGACCAGAGATCGCTCTTAGCTCAGAAATTTTGTCAGCAAGTTTCTTGGTACGGTTCGATTTGGAAATGATCATATTGCAAAGATAATGGGTTACGGTGAATATCATATTGGGAATGTTATAATTTCAAGAGTGTATTATGTAGAAGGTCTCGGTCATAATTTATTTTATGTGGGACAATTTTATGATGGAAATCTAGAAGTTGTTTTTCGAGAGCATACCTTCTTCATTCGTAATTGGAAGGGGTTGATTTATTGAAAGGTACTCGAGGGAATAATTTGTACACTCTGTCTCTACAAGATATGATGGCCGCTTCTCCCGTATGTCTTCTCTCCAAAGCATCAAAGACTAAGTCATGGTTATGGCATCGAGGGTTATCTCATCTTAACTTTGACGCTATTAATCATTTGGAGAAAAACGAACTTGTTCGTGGTCTTCCTAAACTTTCATTTCACAAGGATCATTTGTGTTCCGCGTGTACAATGGGGAAAAGCACTAAGAAATCATACAAACCCAAGACGGAAGACACCAACCAAGAGAAACTTTCTTTGTTGCATATGGATCTTTGTGGGCCAATTCGTGTTGAAAGTCTTAGTGGCAAAAAGTACATCCTCGTAATTGTCGATGATTACTCTCGGTTTACATGGGTGAAATTTCTTACAACAAAAAATGAGGCACCTAAATTCATCATCGGATTTCTCAAGATGATTCAAGTGCGTCTCAACACTACTATCCGCCGCATTCGTACAGATAATGGAACCGAATTTGTGAATCAAATCATGCGTGATTATTATGAAGAAGTTGGCATATCTCATGAAACATCCGTTGCAAGCAATCCACAACAAAACGATGTCGTTGAAAGGCGAAATCGCACACTTATGGAAGCTGCCCGAACGATGTTAATTTACGCAAAGGCTCCATTGTTTTTATGGGCAGAAGCAGTATCTACAGCAGTGTACACCCAAAACCGGTCACTAATTCGTAAACGCCATGGTAAAACACCTTATGAGCTTCTCCATGGAAAAGTACCAGATTGATCATATCTTCATTTATTTGGTTTTCTTTGCTATCCAAATAATGATGGTGACAATTTGGGTAAACTTCAACCAAAGGCTGATATTGGTATTTTCATTGGTTACGCACCCGCAAAAAAGGCATACCGAATCTACAATCGTAAGTCTCGTTAGATCCTCGAAACTATGAATGTTGATTTTGATGAGCTGACAGCAATGGCTTCTGAGCAAAGCAGCTCTGAACCCGTACTTCATGAAATGGGACCCAGTAACATTAGTTATGGTCTTGTCCCAAACAACCCTACTTCATCATCATTTACACCACCGTCTAGAACTGAATAGGATACGTTGTTTCAACCGTTCTTTGATGAATTCTTTACTCCTCCAAGTATTGTTGCTCTAGAACCTGAGGTAATAGCTCTTGTAACCGAAGTTTTCGCTCCAGCAAACGAAGCACAATCAGATACGGCTATACCTACAATTGGTCAAGATATACCATCAACTAGTAATTCTCAACCAACACCCGAATCAACTACTCATGTCATGCCTATTGATGATGAAGAGGATGATGATGATCACGATTTGGAATTCGCTCAAATGCGCGAACTTCCATTCTTTGGTGTACCTATTCCCGACCCTAATCAAGCCGGGTCGTCCACCTCAGAGGAAGCTCCTACTATATATTTAGTGAACTTCCATTCTTTAGTGTACCAATTCCCATATATTTAGATGATATAACACGAATTTAAGAGAGAAAAATAGATGAAGAAGATGAGTTCTAGAGAGAGAAAGTAGTGAGAGAAAGTAGAGAGAAAAGATGATTAACTTGGTGAATATTAGATTAGAATAATGAGAGTACTAATGACCATCCACCATTCCTAACATGCTAGGAAGGGCCTTATATAGCCGGGCTTACATGTAACCATAATGGGCTATATTGTTTGGACCGGGCTTGTCTTTTGGGCTTTAAGTAGCTTAAATCCAAGCCTGTGAACCACGAATATTTAATGTGAAGGACAAAGTTGCTGATAGGATAGGTGTGGATGGTTGGTCTTGGCCTAGGGTGTGGAATAGAAAGGATAAGAGTTCCCTTGATTTTTCGTCTCCTACTCTAAGTGAAGAAGCTGATAAGGCTATTTGGTTTGATAAGAATAACAAAAAGGTGGACTTCTGTGCGAAAGAGGTGTCGAAATGTTTAAGAGACAATTGTCCTGAGGTTATGTGGAGCAATCATGTCTGGTTTGGCGAATGTATTCCACGACATTCCTTTATCTTGTGGCTTGCTCTTAGGGGTAGACTGTCAACTCAGGATAGGCTTTCTAGGTGGTTTCATGTGGATGTCGTCACATGCCCTCTGTGTAATGCTGAGTTAGAATCCATCTCACATTTGTTCTTTGATTGTACATTTTCTAGTGATATATGGAACAGGTTGAAACCTTTGTCGAGACTTGGTAATATTTCTAATGTTTGGGCAGAAGTTGTGTCTGCTGTTTGTTCCAGGAAAGCTAGTAAGTCTATATGGAGTATCATCCAAAGGTTGGTGTTCGGAGCTTCGGTTTATTTCTTGTGGCAGGAAAGAAACTCAAGGCTGTTTGCTAAGGTGTTTAGGCCTGTGGATTGTCTGTTCTATCATATTTTTAACACTGTCAGGCTCAAACTCCTTGGTCTGCCCATTACCTGGTCTACGGATGTAGGCATTGCTGCAAGGCTTTGGGATCTTCCTGACCTGCTGTCGAAGAAAGGGGTTGATGTGTCGGTTTTCATGGATATTGATGATAGGTAAATCTTTTGCTGTTATTTGGGCTTGTGAGCTTAGGCTGAGCTTGCAAGGTATATGGTTTGTGCTTGGTTTGTCCTGTTTTGCCCAGGTTTGCTGCTTTCTGTGGTGGAACGAAGGTTTTCTAGACGATGGTTATAGTTATTTGAGCAGCCTGGTTACTTCATAGCTTGCTGCTGTTTTCATCAGGTGGTAAAGGAAGGTATGAGCTATTGTCGTACTCTTTTTCCCCTTTCTTGGTTTCCCACTGGGTTTTACTTGAGAGGGCTTTTTAAGGAGGCAAAATGGTTCATACGGCTACTCTGGCTCTTCCTTTGATGGTATTTGTACTCCAGTTTAGTTTATGCAGGTTTTCTATTGCCTGCTTCCATATATTGCTTAGCTTTTGAGTGTGTTCTATGGGGGATGGATTGGGCTATTTTGGATGCTTCCTTATGGGTTGATTCAAGTAGTCCATGTATTCTGAAGTAGACCTCTCATATGGCTAAGCAATTGGAATTGGTTGTCTAATGGAGTGCAATTGGTAGTATTAGTTTGTAATCTAGGGTTCAGGTTTTGTTTATACTTGTTTTCCTTGGATTGTATCTAATATTTGTATTATGAGCTTGGGTATTGTCCAATGCCATATGTTTTTTGATTTGCCAAAGTTTGTCAACAAGGGATGTGTCCTTGTTTGATTTACTCTTTGTGCTTTTGTATCAAACCTTGGCTACGTGCCTTTCTCTCTTTATAAAATTTACCGTTTAGAGTGAATATTTAACTATCTATTACGAAGTTCTAATAAATATTACAATAGAAACCTATGATCGAACATTCTTGTTTGACTCAATATTTTGAGGCTAACAATCTCCCCCAATGTGAGGTCATTCCTCTTCGATATTTGGATTCCAATGGAGATTTATGAATTTTGTCATAAATGAGTCTTGAACGTGTAACAGTAGTTTTGAAAAAATTGTGTTCAACGCTTTTTTAAAAAATCCTATTTCTTTTTGGCGAAGAGGTTTTTCTAAAGCATAAACTTGAGTTCATAGACTTTGAATGTCTTGACGAATCCTCTCAAGTGTAAGAAGATTTAACTTCTTTTGCTAAGGGTAAGGGCACGAAATCGTACACTCCCCCGTGAATATAGTTTCGGGTTGCAATCTGAAAGTGATTACAAGCCATTGTGTTGAGCTTAAAACGTGGAATGTTTTGTGACAAGCTCAACCAAGATAGATTGCTCTACCCGTTGTTGGAAATATTGTCCAAAATAGACAATTTCCTTTAAAAAAGATAGAAATGACATGTTTTGAAAAATATTTACAACTTTCATTCGAGATTTATGTACACACCCGAGTCGTTATTGAGCGACATTTCTAGGTACGTCCATATTATTGATACTAAAAGACATGTCGAGAAGAATAATTTTGGATTATAAAAGATTTTTTAATTTTGTATTTTTCTTTTTCATGAATATTTACAAATATATATGATTGATAGATGAGTCAAGCAGGCTTCTTTGCCAGAATCTCCAGTTATGTTGGAGTTAAACATCTCATACCAATTTGCCTAACAAGATACGCAAACCTCTCTTTCGAAAGAGCTTTTGTAAACAAGTCAGCTAATTGGTAATCAGTTCCGACAAAGTATAATTCAACAATACCCTTTTCAACTTGTTCCTTAATGAAGTGATATCTGACATCAATGTGCTTCATGCGGGAATGCTGTACCAGATTGCAGGAGATGGCTATGGTCGACTTTGAGTCATAGTACATAGGTACTTTATCAAAGTGGAAGCCATAATCCGTGAGTTGTGTTCTCATCCAAAGAACTTGTGCACAACACGCAGATAGAGACACATACTCCACTTCGGCTGATGACAATGATGTGTAATCCTGCATCTTGGAAGACCATCCCACAAGCTTATCTTGACCTATAAATTGTGCACCACCAGAAGTACTTTTACGTGTATCAAGACACCTTGTATGATCAGAATCTGAATAGGCCGTTAGAAAAAAATCGGTTTCCCACGGATACCAGAGTCCCATGTGAATGGTTTTCTTAAGGTACCGAAAGATCCGTTTAACCTCCTTGAGGTGCTTTTCAGTGGGTCGTGCTTGATATCATGCACAATAACAGGTAATATGATGAATATCAGGTCTGATTGCTGTCAAGTACATGAGGGACCCGATCATAGAACGATATCTCGTTTGATCTATGGGTAAACCCTCTAAGTCAGCATCTAGCGATGTGGTTGATAAAGGTGTCCCAACGGGGTCACATGATGTCATACCAAGCTTTTTGATTATCTCTTAACAATACTTAGCTTGGTTAATGAAGATAGCACTTGGGGATTGGTGAACTTGAATTCCTAGAAAGAATTTTAGTTCGCCCATCATAGACATTTCAAATCTGTTGTGCATGACTTTTTCAAACCATTTTGAAATTTTTGGGGTTGTAGACCCGAAAATAATGTCATCAACATAAATCTTCACAAGAAAAATGTCATCCCTATATTTATAAGTGAACAAAGTTAAATCAATGGAACCTTTTGAGAAACCTTTGGAGACCAGAAATTTCAAGAGCTCATCGTACCACGCCCTTGGAGCTTGCTTGAGTCCATATAGTGCTTTGTGGAGATGATACACCTTGTCAGGGTAATGAGGATTGACGAATCCTTCTGGCTGCGTGACATAGACTTCTTCCTTCAAAGGACCGTTAAGAAACGCTGTCTTTACGTCCATTTGGTAGACAGTGAATCCCTTATGTGCAGTATAAGCAAGAAAAATCCTGACCGCTTCCATTCGAGCTACTGGTGCAAATGATTCTTCAAAATCAATACCCTCTTTCTGTCCATACCCTTTAGCCACTAGCCTATATTTATTCTTGATGATCGTGTTCTCTTCATCCATCTTGTTTTTCCAGATCCATCGAAGATTTAATGGAATTACATCGTATGGTCTGTCAACAAGTTCCCAGACTTTAAGTCTTTCAAATTATTGAAGTTCATCCGTCATCGATTCAATCCAAGCATGATCAGTCATGGCTTCTTTGATGTTTTTCATTTCAGCTGAACTCTCGGCGAGTGCGAACATACAAACATCGCCATTGGTGTTAAGCTGTCGTCTTGTGCGAACGGGCTGTGAAGGGTTTCCAGTTACATGAACCAAAGGATGATCCCGGGTCCAATGATGTGTTGAAGGATGTCGTTGATAGAATGTATGCATATTTTACGAATCAACATGGCGAGTAGAAGACTCTCCAGTTTCGTGTACCGGTGTATCGAATGGGTTGATAAATTCGTCTTCGTCAGATAATGCATCGTCTGCTTGATTTATGTTCTCTGGAGCAATGACAGTAGTTGTGGATGTTTTAGGATCGATTGTTGAAGTGATATTTTGAGGAGGTAAATCTGCAGCAACCGGTGTTGAAGTAGATGAAGTTGTATCCTTTTGTAGACGATGATCGGTATCATCATTCTCATCATGAGTGACAACGGAAGACTTCAATACAACTTGTTTCTCCCCCGCGAAATATTCATCATACATTGGTCCATATAACATTTCCAACTCTTCAATTGTCGTGTCGACTGTCATATCAGCTCTAGGAACATTTTCTGGAACCAGCGTTGAACTTGACGGTTTATTACTGTGGTCTTGAGTTCCGAGTTTCGTGTGGTTGTGAACGAAAGTCGTTTGTCGTTGTGGATCGGGACTTAAATTGTTTTGTTCAAGTGCAATTTCTTGTAATTCATCAAATCGAATGTGAATGGTCTCGACAATCAATTTTTTTCTCTTGTTGTATACTCTATATCCCTTAGACTGAGTTGCATATCCCACAAGAATACATGCATCACCTGTCTCTTTCAGCTTATCCAAGTTTTCACCATCTCGAATAATGTAACAAGTACATCTAAAAACATGAAGGTGTTTGAGTGAAGGTTTTCGATCATGAATTATGTGATATGGTGTCTTTTCGTGTCTTGGGATAATTAAGGAACGGTTTTGTGTGTAGCATGCGGTTGACACGGCTTCGGCCCAAAGTTATAGTGGAAGCTTTGAAGCGGATAATAATGTTCGAGCAGCCTCAACTAAAGTACGGTTTCGTATTTCAACAACGCCGTTTTGTTCGGGTGTTCGAGCAATAGATGTTTCATGTTCAATTCCTTCGGCTTCAAAATAGTTTCTCAGTTTTGAATTCAAAAATTATGTACCTCTGTCAGTACGAACCACTTTGACTTGAGCTTGAAGACCACGTTGTATCAGTTTAAGAAAGCTGATGAGAACTTCGGGTGTTTCATCCTTGGACCTGAAGAAGTGAGTCCATGTGAACCTTGAGTAATCATCGACAATTACCAGAATATATTTCTTTCCATTGATACTATGACCACGCATGGGACCACAAAAATCCATATGAAGAATATCTAACCGTCCTTTAGAGCTTGGTGTAGTCTTTGTTTTGAAGCTACTTAGTTTAGATTTACAAAGCTCACAAGAAGAACAAAGATGATCTTTGATGAATTTCAAACTTGGAAGGCCTCTAACAATATCTTTCTTATAAAGCAAGTTGATGGTATCAAAATTAAGATGAGAAAAACGTTGATGCCATAACCATGCCTGAGTCGTTGAAGCTTTAGCCATGAAGCAAATTGGAGTTGATGAAGTTGTGTCTTGAAGTAAAATTGTGTAAAGATCAGTATCCCGTGTACCGATAAGTAAGTATTCCCATCATAATCACGAACAAAACATGTCTTCTTTCTGAAAGCAACCTCTAAATCCGCATAACAGAATTGACCAACTGAGAAAAGATTGTGATTGAGCCCTTCGACGTAGTATACCCTTTTTATTGTAATATTCCCCTGAACCAAATCTCCATATCCTAGGATCGGTGCAAATTGATCATTTCTGAATCGGACCGTACCCAGGAACTTCTACACGAAGTTAATTAGAAGCTTGAGATTCCCCGTCATGTGCTTCGTGCATCTAGAGTCCAGTATGAAGAGAATTATTTGTATCACCTGTAGAAGAGTTAGAACACGATGGAGCATTTGCTAAATTGGATACCACAGTAGTTTTGATAGTAGAATCATTAGTGTCCTTATCAACATTTAAAGGCAAACTAACACTCGTTTTCACATTTTCTGTCCTAGCTTTCGGCATCCATTTATATCCTAGAGGACATTGATTAGCAAACCACCATTTCCAAGACTTGCTAGCAGACTTATATAATTCCTTAGTTTTGCTTCTAGGGTTTTTAGTGGTGGAGTCTGATGCATTACTTTCTTAGTGGGGGTTGCACCAGAATGGTTCACTTTGCGTTTGTGTTTACTAGCTCTAATAGGCATTGCAACTTGCTTCTTAGTTCTAGTATCTACGCCTTTGATTACTGATAGGTGTGAAAACACCCATTCTTTTACCACTTAATTCTGGCTAAAAGAAGACCAAAACACGTATTTAATATCATTTGTTTGGAATTATGCGTGGTTTTTGTGTTTATTGTGTTTTCAGAGCTAACCGGATGAATATTAAAGAAAACATGGGATTGCACGGGTTTTATCAAGGAAAAAGACTCAAGACGAAGTCTATTGTCCAAGAAATGCAAAAGATTTGAAGTCATTGTGCCTATTTGAAGATTTATCGAAGAATAGAGCCAAGGCTGGAAGATTCATATATGTCGAAGAACTCGAGTTTATTAAATAAAAGATTATAAGACGAGTTGGAATTATTCACCGACACTTCTCAAATCCAAGCCGGAAACATTTATTTAAAGAAGCGTGAAGACTAAAGAAGAAAGAAGAAAAAGAAGCCCAAACCAAAGCCCAATCACAAGCCCACAACCACATCACACGCCTATATATATTGTTCTACTTCACAAAAATGAGGCACTTAGTTTTTCACTTAGTCTTTAGATAGTTTTTAGTTTTAGAGAGAGAAAGTTCTAAACTTTCTCTCACTAGATTCCATCTTTTTCTCCTTCAAATTCAAACTTTTGTATTATCTTTCATTAATCAAGTTCAAGTTTTTATCTTTTAATCTTTAATCTCATCCTTCCTTTCTTTTATTTTGATTGATTTTGGTACAAATCTCATATGATCCGTGTTGTTCATCAATGATTTGTGCCTAAAAAGTTGATTTCTTTTTATGTTTCCTTAAGTTTATACATGAGTAAGCTTTGAGATCCTTGTTCTTATTGGCTTATTTGTTGATTTAGCTTATTTACTTTTTAAAGTTTTTATGAAAAGTTCATCTTTTTTATCATTTGATTTATGCTTTTGCTTATTTCGAGTTAGATAAGTTGATGAAAGTGCTTATTTGATTTGGATTAGTATTGATTCGTACTAGTTTTCGGGATAAGCTTATCACAATAGCTTATTTCTTAACTTTTTTACGAATTCCACCATTTTTGGAAAAGGTTATAACCCTTTTCCGATCCAGTTATTCCGACCAGCAACTCCCCACCCTTTCCGATTGAGTCCAATCGGGAAAGGGTTTTGTTTTCCGATTTGATCTTTTTCTGTGTATTCCGACTGTAGTCGTTTGCCCCATATTCCGATTGAAGCTATCCTTGGTATTCCGATTGGGCAATTTTGGGTGTATTCCGATTAGATCATTTCATGCTTTCCGATTGTAGGACCTTGTGTAGTATTCCGATTGGCCCTTTTTGTTACATATTCCGATCGCAGGTCTAACCAAATTTTCCGATCAACCGATCGGAATACATTCCGATCGGGACACTCGTTGGCCTATTCCGATTGTTGCATTTGTTTGATATTCCGACCTTACTTTCTTTTAGTACTTTTTAACTAAGTTCTTATTTTTAGAGTGTTTTCCAAGAGTTAGTTTTATTTAGTGTGTTAATGTATTTCCATTATTGCCTTTAAGTTTCCAAGCATTTATGGTTACTCGTCATTTTAATATTAACCTTTTAACTTCCATTTTATTCAACGACACTTTAATTACTTGCTAATAGTTTAAAATAGATAAACAAACCAATCATTTTTCATTAACCAAGAACAAATCATTACACTTAAGGCCGAGATCAATTCGAGAGGATTGAGAGACATTAATCTGAACCCCAATGAAAATCAGTGTATCAAATGGCACCGCTGCCGGCTCTTCTCGTTAAGATCAAAATTTTTTTGTGAGAACTTGGATTTTGGGATCCGTTCCCCGTGAACGTTACTTTTTCATAAAATTTTCAAAAAATCCTAAAAAATATAAAATTTTCAAAAATACAAAAAACAATTAAAAAACATAAAAAAAAACCAAAACTATTTTCGCTTTGTTTTTCTTTGTTCGTTCTTTTGCAGGTGTATGCGCACTCGATCCACGTCTTATCAAGAGCCCGAGCCTCTCGATCACTTAGACATGGCCGGTGTACAAAACAACAACAACATACCACCTCCAAACAATAATAATAACAACAACAACCCGCCTTTCAACAACATGAACAATAATAACAACAATGAGCACTTTCCGGATAATCGCCCGATGATTGAACTGCTGTAAGCTCATGTAGATGGCAACACTGATCCAATTGTTATACCACCAATTGCAGCCAACAACTTTGAGCTAAAATCAGGCTTTATCCAGATGGTCTCTGCTCAACCATTCTTGGGACGTACCATTGATGACCCACATGACCATATCAAGAGATTCTTGCAACTAACCAACACGGTCAAATTCAATGGTGTTCCACAAGAGGTTATCAGGTTACAACTTTTTCCCTTTTCTTTAGAGGGACAAGCCCGGCATTGGCTTGCTAAGGAACCGCCACAGAGTATTCTCTCGTGGACGGATTTGGAAATCAAGTTTATCAATTACTTTTTCCCACCCTCTCGTACTACCGCTTTGCGGAATGAAATCATAAATTTTGAACAAAAGTACGATGAGTCGTTCAGTGAAACTTGGGATCGTTTTAAAGATCTTTTAAGAAAATGCACACAACATGGTTTTACCAAAGTACATCAAATTAATACTTTTTACAATGGTTTAAGCATGTGTGACCAAGATTCACTAAACAGTGCCTCGGGGGGTAATCTTTTGGCTAAGACTTCCAATGCTGCTTGGGATATCATTGAGAATAAATCTCGTGTGTAAACCAAGAGTGTTCGGACCAATGTCGCTAGTGCTAGCACTAGTGACAGCGACAAGCGACTAGATAAAATCACTACGCTTCTTGAATCGCTTGTTACCCACACCGTCAGCAACAACAACAGCAACAACGCTAAAAACATTCAGGTTAACGCTGTCAGTCAACCTTGTGAGATATGCGGTGGTCCTCACTCTTACACCTCTTGTAGCGCCACCCAAGACTACCCTACTGAGAATGTGAATGCAGCATATGGCACCTATCCTCAACCTGCTTATCAAGCATGACCTCAAGGTGACCGTAATTTGCTTAGCTACCTCTCCAACAACTACCTCTCACCACCCGGTTTTCCTACAAGCAACCCAAACCAACAACAAAACCTAAACCGCCCTCCTCAACAACAACAACAACCTCGTACACCATACATCCCTCCTCACAAACAGCAACAACCACCTCAACGAAACAACCAAGTTTACCAGCAACCTGCTTATCAACCATCCGCATACACTGCTCCTTCCAACCAAACCCCCGCATCACATCAAGACATTGGAACCTACATGAGGACTAACGATGTGATCGTGGATAATCTCCAACAGGAAGTGCGCAACTTGAAAGCAGACCTGATGAAACAAGGGAATGATCTGAGAGCTGATATAAAGAACACTATGGATAGTCAAACGAATGACTTAAGAAACATGATGGATAGTTTCTTCCACGGTAATCAACCCTCTTCTTCGGGTACTCTTCCGAGTAACACCGTTGAAAATCCAAGAGGGGAGATGAAAGCAATCACCACTCGCAGTGGTAAAGGTACCAAGGAACCCGAGCTTCCTATACCTCCACCGGTGGTTGTGACTAAGGAGAACGAGTCACCTGCTCCTATTCCTCATCCTTCTCCTTCCCCAATTTCTCCACCTCTTCCTTCTACCCCTCCTCCACCCAAGGATGTGAGTGATCCTATTCTTCCAAAGCCTTCCTCTTCTTCCAATATACCTTATCCATCTAGGTTGAGGAAAGAGAAGCTCAAAAGCAAGGACGATATTCAGGTTTCGAACTTTCTTAAAATGTTTAAACAACTGAATTTCAATATCTCCTTCGTTGAGGCTCTCGCTCACATGCCTAAATATGCGAAAATGTTTAAAGATCTTCTGAGCGACAAGGAAAAGCTCCTCGATATTGCCAACACCCAACTTAATGAGAATTGCTCTGCAGTGCTCTTATGGAAATTGCCAACCAAGCTTGGTGATCCGGGTCGTTTCTTAATTCCTTGCAATTTCCCGGGAGTAGAGAATTGCATGGCCCTAGCCGATCTAGGTGCCAGTATTAATCTAATGCCTCTAAACGTTTGGAAGCAATTATCTCTCCACGAGCTTGTCCCCACCAAAATGACTCTGGAATTAGCTAACCGAATGGTTGCTTATCCAGTGGGGATAGCCGAAGACGTCATTGTAGGAGTCGACAAATTCACCTTCCCTGCTGATTTTGTTGTCGTCGACTACGAGATGGACCCCCGTGTGCCACTAATTGTTGGTCGTCCATTCTTGAGGACCGGTCGCACTCTCATCGATGTTGAAGCCGGTGAGCTTATCATGAGAGTGGGTGACGATAAAGTAGTCTTAAACATGGGAAAGTTGTCTAAACAGCCTTATTCATATGAGAGTGTTAATTGTATTGACGTTCTTGATGAGGCTTGTGAAGAACACTTAAAAGATGTTTGTAAAAGTATTCCTACCTCTCTTCCCAATGTTGAGACCGTTTCCTCTATTGATTCATCATTGTCTCTATTTGGAGATAGTGATTTATTTTGGAACAATCTTGAAGACACCATGGGAGATGTGCATTTAACTACTAATGATTCTCCCACCTATGGGGATGAAGACATGAATTTCTTTGAAAATCTTCTCAACGAAGACAATCCTTCGCCTCCATCTCCCACGGTTATTGCTATCGATGCTCCAACTTTGAAAACGCCTCCCATCGAAAATCCTCCGGATTTAGAACTTAAGGAGTTGCCGCCCCATCTCGAGTATGCGTTCCTTGAAGAAGAGAAGAAGTCACCCGTCATCATCGCTAAGGACTTGCAAGAAGAAGAGAAAACTCGTCTCATCGCTGTGCTTAAAGCTCATAAGAAGGCAATTGCTTGGAAAATTTCCGATATCCGCGGAATTGATCCGAACTTTTGTACTCACAAGATTCTCATGGAAGATGACTTCAAACCCACAATCCAGAGCCAACAAAGGGTTAATCCTAAAATTCATGACGTCATCAAACAAGAGGTTATCAAACTTCTAGATGCCGGCTTGATCTACCCTATTTTGGATTCGCCGTGGGTAAGTCCCGTCCATTGTGTGCCCAAGAAGGGCGGAATAACCGTTGTTCCCAATGAACACAACGAGTTGATTCCCACTCGTCTCGTTACTGGGTGGAGAGTTTGTATAGACTACCGCAAACTCAATGATGCCACGAGAAAGGATCATTTCCCTCTACCTTTTATGGACCAAATGCTTGAACGTTTAGCGGGTAATGAATATTACTGCTTTCTTGATGGTTTCTCGGGTTATTTCCAAATACCCATCGATCCCCAAGATTAAGAGAAGACAACATTCACTTGTCCCTATGGCACATTTGCTTACAAAAGGATGCCTTTTGGCTTATGCAATGCCCCCGGGACATTCCAAAGGTGCATGTTAGCTATCTTCCATGACATGGTTGAACAAACCATGGAAGTCTTCATCGATGATTTCTCGGTCTTCGGGGATTCCTTCTCTTCTTGCCTTGCCAATTTGGAACGTATGCTAAAGAGGTGCGAAGACACTCGCCTTGTTCTGAATTGGGAAAAATGCCATTTCATGGTAAAAGAAGGCATCGTGCTGGGACACAAGATTTCCAAAGCCGGTCTTGAAGTAGACCGTGCTAAAGTCGATGTTATCGCCAAGTTGCCTCCACCTTCAACCGTGAAGGGTGTGAGAAGTTTTCTGGGTCATGCGGGCTTCTACCGTCGATTCATCAAATATTTTTCTCAAATCGCTCGCCCGATGACCCACCTCTTGGAAAAAGATACTCCTTTTATCTTTTCCAAAGAGTGTCTTGAAGCCTTCTGTTGTCCCATGTATTTGTGATGATTAAGCAATGAAGAGAGAAAGAAAATAGATGAAGAAGAGATGAATTCCTAGAGAGAGAAAGTAGTGAGAGAAAGTAGAGAGGAGATGATTAACTTGGTGAGATTAGATTAAGAAAAGAAGTTGTTACAAATGACCATCCACCCTCCTAACATGCTAGGAGGGTAGTATATATAGTCCACCCACATGCGGGCTTTAATGGACTATATATTGGGCCGGGCTTGTCTTTTGGACTTTAATTAGTTTAAATCCAAGCCCGTGAACCACGACTAAATAACTACTTATTACAACGTTCTACTAAATATTACAATAGAAACCTATGACCGAACATTCTTGTTTAACTCAATATTTTGAGGCTAACAATCTCCCCCAATGTGAGGTCATTCCTCTTTGATATTTGGATTCCAATGGAGATTTATGAATTTCGTCATAAATGAGTCTTGAACGTGTAACAGTATTTTTTTTCCTTCATGCTGTGATCTTTGAGCCTTTGTCGTTGTCTTTCGACTTTGTCTTTTAGTCTTGAGATCTTCAAATCATCCTTGACTTGTCATTGCCATCTTGCGATCTTGTGTCTTTATCCACATGCTCACACTATCAATTGTTGGATAAGTCTTTGGGCATGAATATGTGGTTGTGAATCTTTGACTTTGCTGAGTACACCGTGACGCCACCTTCTCGATACAAAACATAGACACGGACTGAATGGCTTTGACATTCATCCTAAATCGGTAGCGTTTTACCTCCGGTCGGTGAAGACCGTTATACGATATTAAATATCGTACCTGTGATCAGGTAGATTCAATTAAGAATCTCCTTGACAGGGTTTCGCGGCAGTACTAGCCGTTCTCTTTACTCGACCGTCTCAAAGCAAGACTGTGAACATAAAGAGTGAATCAATTGGATAAATATCCGCTTGATTAAAGTCGTCAATTCAAATTCCTGGAACAAGTTTGACTCATTAAGAATCTTACCATTGTTGCTTTCCAGTTGACACAAGTTTGATTCATAAGAATCTCACAAGTCACCTACCGTAGCGCTGTTTGATGTTGACGCTAGAAGGATTTCCATTCGTTACTGTGAATATTAATAAATATCACTCTGAATGTTCTGGCAAGACCATAAAGATATTGCGTAGAAACCTGAAACGAGTTTGAATCAATTCAGAATCAAACCACTGTTGCTTTTCAGTTTTACATATGTTCAATTCATAAAGAATCTTGCATATGACCTACCGCAGTGCTGTTTGATGTTAACACTGGAAGGATTTCCACTCATCATTGTGAATACTAAGTAGTATCACTCTGAGTGTTCTAGCAATATCGCAAGGATATAGCGTAGGACTCTCTTGATCTTCATCCGTGTGTCCTAACGAGATTTGATTGATCTCTTGGCTCTAGACTCGATTTGTGCACTTTTAGTGGTCGGAGGCTGGAGCAGATGCCACCTATTCAATATCAACTATCTCGGGGTGAGAAAGTCAATAGAAGTCGTGTTGATCTCCGTGACAATAAAACAAACTTCTTTTGAGAGAAGTATGAGTAGCTAGGAAAGGGTTGTGCTTCACATCACTGGGTCCATGATGAGTTTGTCTTCATGATGAGTTGACCCGGTTTCTGCCTAAGTTGTATGGAGGGCTTCTTTCTTTAGACCCTTTATCCTTACATTTCTTTTTCATTCTTCAACCCCTTCAATGCTTAACAAGACATCATTAATAGCACCTTGTTGTGATTGTTCCAGTGCTATCATCAGTACTTAGTCGGCATTCAGCTACGTTCACATTCTACTCGATCTTTCCTAAGGACTTCTAATAATCTATTGGATTGTCCCTGGGAAGATCCCTCCGGTTCTGGTTGGATCATAGGACTTAAACCTAACCACCCTTTTGACACCAATAACGTCGTGAATTAAAGATGTTGTGGGTATTTGATCGTAACCATGAAAACCACTTTAAATTCTAACAAAGTGTTTGAAAAACATTTAACACCTTGCTAGTTTTGTCGTTTCAGAAATGCTCCCCCTTCACATGTGCATCGATAATCGAAAGTGTTTCGCACATGTGGGTAAGAGTTAAAGTGCTTGAGTCTTATAGATCACATTTTAATCACATTTTCTCCCCCTATCTCTAATATATAAAATCTTTTGATATTAGAGATACCAAATTTGATTAAAATATATTTTGAAAAATAGTCTTGAAAATCTTCGGGAGAAAGATGTGTTAATCTTTTGCATGAAGTTGAATTGCTCCCCCTCAAAAATTGATCCAATGGAATTGTCATTACGAGGATTTGATCCACATTAAACTTTTGAGGATAGGAGTTGTTGAACACACAATTTTTGAAAGATTTTGAATATCATTGAGAAATTCTTGAAAAAATTGTGTTCAACGCTTTTTGAAAAATCTATTCTTTTTGACGAAAAGGTTTTTCTAAAGCATAAACTTGAGTTCATAGACTTTGAATGTCTTGACGAATCCACTCAAGTGTAAGAAGATTTAACTTCTTTTGCTAAGGGTAAGAGTACAAAAGCGTACACTCCCCCGTGAATTTGTTTCCGGGTTGCAATCTGAAAGTGATTACAAGCCATTGTGTTGAGCTCAAAACGTTGAATGTTTTGTGACAAGCTCAACCCAAGATAGATTGCTCTACCCGTTGTTGGAAGTGTTGTCCAAAATAGACACTTTCCTTTTGAAAAGATAGAAATGACATGTTTTGAAAAATATTTACAACTTTCATTCGAGCTTTATGTACGCACCCGTGTCTTTATTGAGCGACATTTCTAGGTACGTCCATATTATCGATACTGAAAGACATGTCGAGAAGAATATTTTTGGATTATCAAAGATTTTTTAATTTTGTATTTTGCTTTTTGATTAACATTTACAGGTAGATGTTTGATAGATGAATCAAGCAGGCTTCTTTGCCAGAACCTCCAGTTCAGCTGGAGTCAAACATCTCATACCAATTTGCCTAACTAGATACGTAAACCTCTCTTTCGAAAGAGCTTTTGTAAACAAGTCAGCTAATTGGTAATCAGTTCCAACAAAGTATAATTCAACAATACCTCTTTCAACTTGTTCCTTAATGAAGTGATATCGGACATCAATGTGCTTCGTGCGGGAATGCTGTACCGGATTGCAGGAGATGGCTATGGCAGACTTTGAGTCACAGTACATAGGTACTTTATCAAAGTGGAAGCCATAATCCGTGAGTTGTGTTCTCATCCAAAGAACTTGAGCACAACACGCAGATAGAGACACATACTCCGCTTCGGCTGATGAAAGTGACGTGCAATCCTGCTTCTTGGAAGACCATCCCACAAGCTTGTCTTGACCTAGAAATTGTGCACCACCAGAAGTACTTTTACGTGTATCAAGACACCCTGCATGATCAGAATCTGAATAGGCCGTTAGAAAGAAACCGGTTTCCCTCGGATACCAGAGTCCCATGTGAATGGTATTCTTAAGGTACCGAAAGATCCGTTTAACCTCCTTGAGGTGCTTTTCAGTGGGTCGTGCTTGATATCGTGCACAATAACATGTAGCATGATGAATATCAGGTCTGCTTGCTGTCAAGTACATGAGGGACCCGATCATGGAACGATATCTCGTTTGATCTATGGGTAATCCCTCTAAATCAGCATCTAGGGATGTGGTTGATAATGGTGTCCCAACGGGGTCACATGATGTCATACCATGCTTTGTGATTATCTCTTGACAATACTTAGCTTGGTTAATGAAGATACCACTTGGGGATTGGTGAACTTGAATTCCTAGAAAGAATTTTAGTTCGCCCATCATAGACATTTCAAATCTGCTGTGCATTACTTTTTCAAACCATTTTGAAAGTTTTGGGTTAGTAGACCCGAAAATAATGTCATCAACATAAATATTCACAAGCAGAATGTCATCCCCATATTTATAAGTGAACAAGTTAAATCAATGGAACCTTTTGAGAAACCTTTGGAGACCAGAAATTTCGAGAGCTCGTCGTACCACGCCCTTGGAGCTTGCTTGAGTCCATATAGTGCTTTGTGGAGACGATACACCTTGTCAGGATAATGAGGATTGACGAATCCTTCCGGCTGCGTGACATAGACTTCTTCCTTCAAAGGACCGTTAAGAAACGCCGTCTTTACGTCCATTTGATAGACAATGAATCCCTTATGTTCCGCATAAGCAAGAAAAATCCTGACCGCTTCCATACGAGCTACTGGTGCAAATGATTCTTCAAAGTCTATACCCTCTTTCTGTCCATACCCTTTAGCCACTAGCCTAGATTTATTCTTGATGATCGTGTTCTCTTCATCCATCTTGTTTTTCCAGATCCATCGAAGATTTAATGGTGTTACATCGTATGGTCTGTCAACAAGTTCCCAGACTTTAAGTTTTCAAATTGTTGAAGTTCATCCGTCATCGATTCAATCCAAGCATGATCAGCTAATGCTTCTTTGATGTTTTTCGGTTCGGCTGAACTCACGGCGAGTGCGAACATACAAACATCGCCATCGGTGTGAAGCTGTCATCTTGTGCGAACGGGCTGTGAAGGGTTTCCAATGACATGAACCAAAGGATGATCTCGGGTCCAATGATGTGTTGAAGGATGTCGTTGGTAGAACGTATGCATATTTGACGGATCAACATGGCGAGTAGAAGACTCTCCAGTTTCGTGTACCGGTGTACCGAATGGGTTGATAAATTCGTCTTCGTCAGATAATGCATTGTCTGCTTGATTTGTGTTCTCTGGAGCAATGACAGTAGTTTTGGATGTTGTAGGATCGATTGTTGAAGTGATATTCTGAGGAGGTAAATCTGCAGCAACCCGTGTTGAAGTAGATGAAGTTGTATCCGGTTGTTGACGATGATCGGTATCATCATTCTTATCATGAGTGACAGCGGAAGACTTCGATACAACTTGTTTCTCCCCCGTGAAATATTCATCATACATTGGTCCATATAACATTTCCAACTCTTCAATTGTCGTGTCGACTGTCATATCAGCTCTAGGAACATTTTCTGGAACCAGCGTTGAACTTGACGGTTCATTGCTGTGGTCTTGAGTTCCGAGTTCTGTGCGGTTGTGAACGGAAGTCGTTTGTCGTTGTGGATCGGGACTTAAACTGTTTTGTTCAAGTGCCATCTCTTGAGATTCATCAAATCGGATGTGAATTGTCTCGACAATCACTTTTGTTCTTTTGTTGAACACTCTATATCCCTTAGACTGAGTTGCATATCCCACAAGAATACATGCATCACCTTTTTCTTTCATCTTATCCAAATTTTCACCATCTCGTATAATGTAACAAGTACATCCAAAAACATGAAGGTGTTTGAGTGAAGGTTTTCGATCATGAATTATGTGATATGGTGTCTTTTCGTGTCTTGGGATAATTAAGGAGCGGTTTTGTGTGTAGCATGCGGTTGACACGGCTTCGGCCCAAAAGTATAGTGGAAGTTTTGAAGCGGATAATAATGTTCGAGCAGCTTCAACCAAAGTACGGTTTCGTCTTTCAACAACGCCGTTTTGTTCGGGTGTTCGAGCAATAGATGTTTCATGTTCAATCCCTTCGGCTTCAAAATACTTTCTCAGATTAGAATTCAAAAATTCTGTACCTCTGTCAGTACGAACCACTTTAACTTGAGCTTGAAGACCACGTTGTATCAATTTTAGGAAGCTGATGAGAACGTCGGGTGTTTCATCCTTGGACCTCAAGAAGTGAGTCCATGTGTACCTTGAGTAATCATCGACAAATACCAGAATATATTTCTTTCCATTGATACTCTGAACACGCATTGGACCACACAGATCCATGTGAAGAAGATCTAACCGTCCTTTAGAGCTTGGTGTTGTCTTTGTTTTGAAGCTACTTCGTTTAGCTTTACAAAGTTCACAAGAAGAACAAAGATGATCTTTGATGAATTTCAAGCTTGGAAGGCCTCTCACAATATCTTTCTTGGAAAGCAAGTTAATGGTATCAATGTTGAGATGAGAAAGACGTTGATGCCATAACCATGCCTGAGTCGTTGAAGCTTTAGCCATGAAGCAAATTGGAGTTGATGAAGTTGTGTCTTGAAGTGAAATTGTGTAAAGATCAGTACCTCGTGTACCGGTAAGTAAGTCATTCCCATCATAATCACGAACAAAACATGTCTTCTTTCTGAAAGCAACTTCCAAATCCGCATCACAGAATTGACCAACCGAGAAAAGATTGTGATTGAGCCCTTCGACGTAGTATACCCTTTTAATCGTGATATTCCCCTGAACCAAATCTCCATATCCTAGGATCGGTGCAAATTGATCATTTCCGAATCGGACCGTACCTAGGAACTTCTCCACGAAGTTAATTAGAAGCTTGAGATTCCCCGTCATGTGCTTCGTGCATCCGGAGTCCATTATGAAGAGAATTATTTGTATCACCTGCAGAAGAGTTAGAACACGATGGAGCATTTGCTAAACTGGATACCACAGTAGTTGTGATAGTAGAATCATTAGTGTCCTTATCAACATTTAAAGGCAAACTAACACTCGTTTTCACATTTTCTGTCCTAACTTTAGGCATCCATTTATATCCGGGAGGACATTGATTAGCAAACCACCATTTCCAAGACTTACTGGCAGACTCATATAATTCCTTAATTTTGCTTCTAGGATTCTTAGTGGTGGAGTCTGATGCATTACTTTTCTTAGTGGGGGTTGCACCAGAATGGTTCACTTTGCGTTTGGGTTTACTAGCTCTAATAGGCATTGCAACTTGCTTCTTAGTTCTAGTATCTACGCCTTTGACTTTATTTATAGCACACATAGAATGATTAGCATTAGCACACTTGCCACATTTGACACAAACAAATTTCACATTCATAGCATTTAAATCATTCACAGCATTCAGATCGCCATTACATGCGATAACAGACTTTTTATTCTTAAAAACATTCAAATTCCTAGGGTGTTCTTCTACTTGCTTCATCTTCCCTTGATTCTTGTGTTTCCAGACCTTATCATTCTCTTGAGTGCTCTTAAGCTGAGGCCGGCTAACACTAGTAGTGGAGACTATTCCTGTAGTAGAAGACACACGAATATTAGTGTTTCTAAAAGTCTGAGGCGAGTGAGTATCTTTGTTTGTAGGCTTAGTGGGCATTCTATACATCCCTGGTTTAATCACATTATTGTGCTTAACGCTTGGTGCTACAGGATTCCTTATGGGTTGAGCTTGTGGTAACCTTTCCTTTCCATCCATCTTGGGGACAAACACAGGTTTTGCAAACGAGGAATTAGATAAAGCAGATGGTTTTCCCAAGATAGAGGATCTATTCTCTTTAGAGGCATTGGGTTGTCTAACAACATTTTTCTTAATGCTAGGTTCCACAATTTTTCCACCCATTTTAGCAGTGAGTTTCTGCAACTCTGCTATCGCTCTGTCCCTGTCTTGTAATTGAGCTTTCAACTCTTTAATTTCCAAATTCTGTTCATTCATTTCTCGAAATGTTTGGGAAAGTTTTTCTTGCAATTTATTATCATGTGGAAAACGACCAACGTCTTTTTGCAAAGCAAGTTCAAGTGAATGACAATGTTTTTGAAGGAAATCAGTTTTGTGTTGAAGTAACTCAAAACCCTTTTTGTCGACATTTTCTTTCCGTTTCGAAAGCTCAATTTCAAGACGTTCACATTCTTTGATCTTATCAAGATATTGGCATGCAACTTCAGAATATTCATCAATATCAGCACAAGATGTAAAATTAGCACACATAATATCTTTAGAAACGCATTCTTGCAAGAGTAAATCATATTCATCAGAGAAAACGGACTTGTCCATTTGAAGATCATCAATTGCTTTCTCAAGAGACTCAACATATTGTAAATCATCAAATATTTCAGACCGAATTAAGCTTTCGAATTTAAGAACATTTTCTTTTAGTGTTGCCACGTTCGGTATTAGGATTTGTTTGACAAGCACAGTTATGTCTTGAGGAATTGGTTTCTTCCACTCGTCATTTTGTCGTTGTTTCCAATCACTATCAACAATGGACTTAATATTATCTATGTAATGAGTAAGAAACCTAAATATCTGCCTACTCTTGCTTTTAGAAGCATCTAGGGGCAAGTAGTTGATGAACATAGAAACGTTTGTTTTCTTAGTGGCAAATGCTTTCTTCCATTGAATTCTCTTTTTCCTGCATTCTAAAAATACTTCCTCACGAGATTGCTGAGTTTGTTTGTGGAACAGACCATAAAGACTATTTTCATAAGCATAATTATATGGTTTCACAAACTCCTTATTAACTGATGGTTGACTATCAGCATCCCAAAGGGCAGTCTCTTCACTATTGGCACTTAGAGGCATGCAATCAAGATCTGTCCTTTCAGTCTCATCAAGATAAAGATGCGGGTTCGCAGCTTGAGCTTTGGCAAGGTACTCAAGACTTGCAAAGCTAGCTTGACCCTTAAACATCGATGAAGGTGCTAGCATTCTTACGGATTGAATAGAATCATGCGTTTTATAAACAACGTTCTTCAAAAAGTCGACTTGTGCTTCTAGTTTCGTAACTTTTTCGGTTTCTTTATCATATCTACTTTTGAAGTCTTGTTTTAACGCATCTACCTCTTGTTTCTTATCCTCTAGAATTTTAGCAGAATCAGTAGTGGTCATAGAGAGCTTTTGTTCAAGTTCATTAACTTTGGTATTGGCAAGGTACGTTTTTTGACGTTCATCCATTAAGAAAACATTATATTGACGCTTCTCTTTAGCTAATAACTCAAGAATGGTATTATATTTGTTTTCAAAATCGTCCTTTTGACTTTTTAACGCACTTCCCTTGTACCCCTCAAGCTCTTTGGTTTTCTGAAGAAGCTCAGCCGTATTACTTTCAAGGGTCTCATTAGATTTAATTAGAGCGGCTTTGCATTCTTCAAAGTTTTGAGTGAGCGTAGCGTTTGCCTTCTTTAATTGCTTTTGACTCTTTTTATTTTCAGTGACATCTTTTTGTAAAGTAGCAATTAAATTAGCAAGCGCAATACGTTCCTCTTCATCATATTCATTTGCATGTTGATCATCCTCAGACTCATTATTGCACATGTCTGATGAATCGGGTGTGGTATTACTATCAACCGTTTCCTTATCGATTGGCTCAGTGTCAAAGATAGGACCATTGTCATCTTCAGTGACTTTGAGAACTTCTTCAACATGTGCCATGTACGAGTAATGTGCTTCTAATTCCTGGTCGGAGGCTTCATCATCAGTGTCATCAAGCATAGCTCCTTCCTCAGCTGAAAGTTTGACCCCTGCTTCCATCTTTTTGCATAGCAACATCTTTTCCTTGTGATAGCTGGAGTCTCTAACCCTTTTCGGCTTCCTGCATTCCTTTGCCATATGCCCAAAACCTTGGCAATTAAAACATTGAATCCCGCTTTGCTGAACCACTTGACTTCCAACCGTTTCCCTATTCCCAGTAGCAGCAGCAATCCTCTGAGTATCATACTTTGCAGTTTGTCGATCATATCTTGCAGAACCCTCAACATGCGTTGGATTATGTCGATCATACCTAGAAGGACTTTCACCACGTCGACGTGTGTCATACCTTAGAGGACTCGCAACATATCGGTTCTTTGTGTTAGATGATGTTCGAAGATTGTTGTTGGTGGGTTTGTAGATCTTCTGGTAAGTCTTCATAATGAAAGCAATTTGTTGTTTCATCTCACGATTCTTCTGAGCTTGATCTTCATCACTATCTTCTTCAGATGATGACTCAGATGGTGGTGAAGTTGCTCTTGGTGCTTTGCCGCGTGATCTTGTGGATGATGAAGACTTGGATGATGTGGAATATCGTGGTGAGGATGATGGGCTAGAGTATGGCTTAGGAGCACGAGATCGATGATCTTGGACATTTTGAGTGGTAGTTAATAAAGCAAGTGGATTAGCCGTTTTTGCAACTCGTTCAGCTCGAATCTCATTTGCTTCATGCTGAAATTGTTTCAAGATATCAAAGAGAGTGTGATAGTTTACCTTGTCTAACTGCTTCTGTTGTTTCACCAAAGTGACAAAACGTGTCCACTCTGGTTGGAGTTGTTGTAGAAATTGCACATTGACTTGCATGGTGGAGACTTCCAAGTTGTTTCTTGTCATATCATTCATCATCTTGTAAAATCTTGAATAATAGGACTCAATTGATTCTCCATCCAATGCAGTAAACTTACCAATGTTCCAAAACAAGTTTGTTTTGACATCTTGCTTGTTGAGAGACTCTCCTTGTTGCAAGCGTTCAATGGCCGTCCACATTTCTTGTGCTGTAGGACATGCATCGACTGTGGAATAAATATCATCTCCAATTCCACTTAGGATCATATAGATCGCTTCTTTTTCTGCATCATGCCAAGCACGTTTCTCGGGTGTAAGGTCAGATAAAGTTTCCTTTTTCTTTGTTGCAGGTACTTCTGGACATGTGTCTGTGGCTGGTGTATAAGGAACATCAATTTCAGAAAATACATATGGGCCATGGTTAATACATTGTATCAAGGCATCACCATTAGGTCTTGTATCAAGATAGCGAAGAAAGCGTGATTGCCATTGAGCATATCGACCAGCCACAAGCATTGGTGGTCTCTCTTTATTACCCGCGACCATGATGTTGTTGTTCGTCACACGATATTCTGCAGTAGAATCCATCCCAAAATTCTCTGTAATGATGAAGTGAGTATGGATCTTAAGTAGATTTGTTGTGATTGTTGTTGTGGTTTAAATTCCGAAAATTGCAATTTTTCTCCAGGCCGACAATAAATTCTCCAGTCCGACAAAAACGGTAGTCCAAAAATTTTGTAATCGCCAAAATTTGAAATCGAGCTAGAAATGTCCTAAAACTAGTATGGAAAAAATTTGAATTTACTTGACGAAAAAATTTTAACTCTTTTTTTTTTTTTTTTCTTTTTTTTTTTTTGATCTTTGTGGAAACGATATTCTGAAACTAGTCTAGATAGTGGCTAAGTCTAAAAAATACTCAAACAAAATTTAGCAAAACACATCATCGGAATGTCCCCTAATCGGAATAACCAATCGGAATGTTATCGGAATGCACCAATCGGAATGTTATCGGAATGCACCAATCGGAATGTATGATCGGAAAACACCAATCGGAATGTATGATCGGAAAACACCAATCGGAATGTATGATCGGAAAACACCAATCGGAATGTGCTATCGGAAAACACCAATCGGAATGTGCTATCGGAAAACACCAATCGGAATGCAAATCGGAATGCCAATCGGAATATTGTTGTCCAGTCGGAATGATGGTCGGAATGTTGAAACCCTTTTCCGATTGCATAGATCTGAATACTGATCGGAATATATCCCCCTTTTCTCGGACAAAACTCAACCAATAGGTGATTTTAAGCCAAAAAATGATCAAAAAACCCAAACATTTTGTGTTTTTAGCCAAAGTAAATATACCAAATCACTACTACAACTATGTAGAAGATGTAGATGAAGAAGTAGAGCACGAAGAACACAAAAAGATTTAAATCCGAGATGATTTATGGATTAAATCATTCGAATCAAATATAATAACAACAATGAATCACAAATCTACCCCATGGCGATTGATACCAAATGTTGTCCCATGTATTTGTGATGATTAAGCAATGAAGAGAGAAAGAAAATAGATGAAGAAGAGATGAATTCCTAGAGAGAGAAAGTAGTGAGAGAAAGTAGAGAGGAGATGATTAACTTGGTGAGATTAGATTAAGAAAAGAAGTTGTTACAAATGACCATCCACCCTCCTAACATGCTAGGAGGGTAGTATATATAGTCCACCCACATGCGGGCTTTAATGGACTATATATTGGGCCGGGCTTGTCTTTTGGACTTTAATTAGTTTAAATCCAAGCCCGTGAACCACGACTAAATAACTACTTATTACAACGTTCTACTAAATATTACAATAGAAACCTATGACCGAACATTCTTGTTTGACTCAATATTTTGAGGCTAACACCTTCAACTCGCTTAAGGATAAGCTAACTAAGGCACCCGTCTTGGTTACCCCTAATTGGGAGCTGCCTTTCGAGTTGATGTGCGATGCTAGTGACTATGCTATTGGAGCGGTTCTGGGACAAAGAGTGAACAAACACTTCCAACAAATCCATTACGCTAGCAAGACAATGACGGGGGCTCAATTGCATTACACGACAACCGAAAAAGAGCTTTTAGCTGTTGTCTATGCCTTTGAAAAATTCCGCCCCTATCTTGTCCTTTCCACCACAATCGTGTATACCGATCATTCCGCGTTGAAGTACTTGTTGACAAAGCAAGATTCCAAACCACGACTTCTTCGTTGGGTTTTGCTGCTCCAGGAATTTAAAATCGAAATTCGCGATAAAAAAGGAGCAGAAAACCTAGCCGCGGATCATCTCAGCAGACTTGAGGATCCTTACCAAGGGGATCATCCGAACAAAGAAATCAATGATTCTTTTCCCTTGGAGACCTTAATGTCTATCAACTCGACTGCTGATGAAATCCCGTGGTTTGCGGACATTGCAAACTACTTGGCGGGTGGAATTCTCGTTGACGGGTTAACATCCCAGCAAAAGAAAAAGTTCTTCAAAGACATCAAGACTTACTTTTGGGATGACCCGTATCTTTTCAAACAATGTGCCGACTTGATTATTCGCCGATGTGTTGATGGACCGGCAGCTTTAGAAATCCTTGATGCTTGCCACAAAGGACCCACTGGTGGTCACTTTGGTCCCAACTACACCGCCAAAAAAGTGTTTGACTCGGGATTTTATTGGCCCACCATCTATCGTGATGCTCACGAGATGGTTAAACAATGTGATGCTTGCCAAAAACAAGGCACGATCACACATAAAGACGAGATGCCTCAGAATTTCATACAAGAATGTGAAATCTTTGATGTTTGGGGTATCGACTTTATGGGGCCATTCCCTTCATCTAAAGGAAACAAATACATCCTTGTAGCCGTTGACTATGTTTCTAAGTGGGTTGAAGCCAAAGCTTTCCCTACTAATGATGCAAGGGTGGTTTGTAATTTCTTAAAACAACTATTTGCTCGATTCGGTGTTCCTCGTGCTATTATCAGTGACCGCGGGACTCATTTTTGCAACGATCAATTTGCAAGAGTCATGGCGAAGTATGGTGTCAATCACCGTCTTTCCACCGCCTATCATCCCCAAACCAATGGGCAAGCCGAGATATCCAACCGTGGATTGAAGCGAATTTTGGAGCGTACTGTGGGAGAGCATCGTGCCGCGTGGGCCAATAAGTTAGATGATGCTCTGTGGGCTTTCCGTACTGCTTACAAGACCCCGATTGGTTGTACACCTTATCGTCTTGTGTACGGGAAAGCATGCCACCTTCCCATCGAGCTGGAACATAAGGCGCACTGGGCCTTGAAGTGGGCTAACTTCGACATCAACAAAGCCGGTGATCATCGCAAGATTCAACTCAACGAGCTCAACGAACTGAGGAATGAAGCTTTTGAGAACTCGCTGATCTACAAAGAGAAGACGAAGATCCTTCGTGACGCAAAAATCAAGAACCGAGAGTTCCACGTTGGTGATCACGTCTTACTTTTTAACTCTCGGTTGAAGATCTTCTCTGGCAAGTTGAAGAGCCGCTGGTCTGGTCCATTCACCGTCGCCAAAGTCTTTCCATATGGGACGATTGAGCTTTCTCAGCCAAATGGGCCCAATTTCAAGGTGAATGGCCAGCGTCTGAAGTTGTACTTTGGTGAGGACATCTCTCAGGATATGATTCCATCCCTCACCACGTTCCCCATGAACTAATTTTGGGCCGAGTCAGGCTCGTGACTCGGTTATCAAAAACAAGCGCTCCTCGGGAGGCAGCCCGAGTATCTATCTTTTTATGATTTAACCTCCTAAGTGTAGGGGGACCTGTATAGGTGTGTTTGTATTTGTGTGGTGATGTGATTACAGGGATAAGTGCACTCTTGGAATCTCTGAAGAACCGTGCTCCCGTGTTATCCGAAATCCGGTTCTATCTCTCAACTATCGTGATTCAATTTTCTTCATACTCACATTTGAAATTGATCACTTTAGTCGTCTCTTCCTTAACTTGAGTTAACCAACGTGCACAATGTCATAAGTGTAGGGGAGATTTTTCCCACATGCTTAAACATTGAGGACAATGTTTATCTTAAGTGTAGGGGGGACTTCTATCGAAGTTTTAAGTGGACTTTTCCATGAAAATGCCTTCATTTAACCGGAAAATCATCTTTTTCAACATTTTTCAAATTTTTAATTAACTTTGGCCATATAGTCGTAAATTTTTCTCGTTGCCTTCATATGTATATATTCCGCAATAAAGTCAAAAATATTAATAAAGTGGTGTAGCTAGTTTAGAAGTCTTTGACATATTAGGCCCGTTGCGATTATTTTGACTCAACCCGAATAGACTTAATTGAGTTTATTCTAGCTAATATCCTTAACCATGTAGACCTTAATTGGTTTATTAGGATAAGTATCCACGAGTCTCATTACTTGAGATTTTAAATTGTGGAGAACGAGAAATGATAGAGTCAATTATAAGTCGGTATTCTTGCACAAGCTCACTTGGTGTAATTATTTGCCTATTCTCCCATCACTTGCTAATAAATTATCTGCAATAAGTAAGGTCGTACGATTTGAAAAGTTACTTATCTTCTAGCCCAAGATCGTTTAAAAGTTGCTCGGTAATGATAAAAGTTCATAGCCAAGGCATAACTTATGAAGCGGGGCGCGAAGATTGGCGAGTCTGAAAAGGCCCTAACAAGGCATGAGGATTCCATTTTATTGCTAAAGATCCAAGGTGATGTGAAAAGCATTATTCCCAAAGTCAATATGAAGGATCAAGACTCACGACGAAAAGCAATCAACTCCCATAAAGATGATGGAGAAGTCTATCCGAAAAGACCCTAACAAGGTATGAGGATAAATAGATCCAAGTCCGAAAAGGAGGCGGATCGTTGTATCTCAAAATCCCAAATAGAGATTGAAGAAATAATCACGAAGTCGTGGTCAACAAAGTTGGAGTACCTCTCAAAAGTCTCCAAGTGAAGAAACTCTATAAACGGTGAGAAGACCATTATCTCAAGCACGTCTCTCAAGATATGAAGTATGAAGTACATGCCAAATATCGGCCTGAGAAAGGTCTCAAATCGCGAACCAAGTTATGCCAAGATATGAACCTTTTGATATCCCGAGAAGCAGTTCTAAGAGATTTTGTCCTTTAGCTAACTATTGATCAAATCATCCTACTTTGCTTTCAGCCTAAATAACTATCGAAATAAGTCCAAAAATGCATCTTCATGATCATTCTAAGACAAAAATAAAATATAAGAGATACACCTAGGAATAAGGGAGTTTAAGCATTTAATTAAGCCATGTGTGTAAGTGTTTGAATTGCTAACTTATAATAACAATGATCTCGTTTTTAAGCTTAGTTTGGGGAACGTGAAACTTAAGGGTGATAAATCTTCGCAGCACCAAAGCCCTAATGTAAGTCCTTGATCTCTTTGCAAGTTATTTCTATCCTTTTGTTTACTTTAAAGTTTTAATTTCTCTTAGTACTTTCATTTTTGTTTAGTAGTATATTAATAAGGCCAAGGTTGATTAACTATGAGAAAAGTGTAAATGTGCTTTGTCACTAAGCATTGCATGAGGGCATGGCAATGGTTAAGTGTAGGGGATTTGATAGGTGTGAAAACACCCATCCTTTTACCACTTAATTCTGGCTAAAACAAGACCAAAACACGTATTTAATATCATTTGTTTGGAATTATGCGTGGTTTTTGTGTTTATTGTGTTTTCAGAGCTAACCGGATGAATATTAAAGAAAACATGGGATTGCACGGTTTTTATCAAGGAAAAAGACTCAAGACGAAGTCTATTGTCCAAGAAATGCAAAAGATTTGAAGTCATTGTGCCTATTTGAAGATTTATCGAAGAATAGAGCCAAGGCTGGAAGATTCATATATGTCGAAGAACTCGAGTCTATTAAATAAAAGATTATAAGACAAGTTGGAATTATTCACCGACACTTCTCAAATCCAAGTCGGAAACGTTTATTTAAAGAAGCGTGAAGACTAAAGAAGAAAGAAGAAAAAGAAGCCCAAACCAAAGCCCAATCACAAGCCCACAACCACATCACACGCCTATATATATGGTTCTACTTCACAAAAATGAGGCACTTAGTTTTTCACTTAGTCTTTAGATAGTTTTTAGTTTTAGAGAGAGAAAGTTCTAAACTTTCTCTCACTAGATTCCATCTTTTTCTCCTTCAAATTTAAACTTTTGTATTATCTTTCATTAATCAAGTTCAAGTTTTTATCTTTTAATCTTTAATCTCATCCTTCCTTTCTTTTATTTTGATTGATTTTGGTATAAATCTCATATGATCCGTGTTGTTCATCAATGATTTGTGCTTAAAAAGTTGATTTCTTTTTATGTTTCCTTAAGTTTATACATGTGTAAGCTTTGAGATCCTTGTTCTTATTGGCTTATTTGTTGATTTAGCTTATTTACTTTTAAAGTTTTTATGAAAAGTTCATCTTTTTTATCATTTGATTTATGCTTTTGCTTATTAAGTTAGATAAGTTGATGAAAGTGCTTATTTGATTTGGATTAGTATTGATTCGTACTAGTTTTCGGGATAAGCTTATCACAATAGCTTATTTCTTAACTTTTTTACGAATTCCACCATTTTTGGAAAAGGTTATAACCCTTTTCCGATCCAGTTATTCCGACCAGCAACTCCCCACCCTTTCTGATTGAATCCAATCGGAAAAGGGTTTTGTTTTCCGATTTGATCTTTTTCTGTGTATTCCGACTGTAGTCGTTTGCCCCATATTCCGATTGAAGCTATCCTTGGTATTCCGATTGGGCAATTTTGGGTGTATTCCGATTAGATCATTTCATGCTTTCCGATTGTAGGACCTTGTGTAGTATTCCGATTAGCCCTTTTTGTTACATATTCCGATCGCAGGTCTAACCAAATTTTCCGATCAACCGATCGGAATACATTCCGATCGGGACACTCGTTGGCCTATTCCGATTGTTGCATTTGTTTGATATTCCGACCTTACTTTCTTTTAGTACTTTTTAACTAAGTTCTTATTTTTAGAGTGTTTTCCAAGAGTTAGTTTTATTTAGTGTTTTAATGTATTTCCATTATTGCCTTTAAGTTTCCAAGCATTTATGGTTACTCGTCATTTTAATATTAAGCTTTTAACTTCCATTTTATTCAACGACACTTTAATTACTTGCTAATAGTTTAAAATAGATAAACAAACCAATCATTTTTCATTAACCAAGAACAAATCATTCCACTTAAGGCCGAGATCAATTCAAGAGGACTGAGAGACATTAATCTGAACCCCAATGAAAATCAGTGTATCAATTGCATTCATAGCACACATAGAATGATTAGCATTAGCACACTTTCCACATTTGACACAAACAAACTTAACATTTAAGGTATTCATAGTCGAATCATTCAAATCGTCATTACATGCGATTACAGACGTTTTATTCTTAGAAACATTGAAAATCCTAGGGTGGTCTTCTACAACTTCATCTTCCCTTGACTTTTGTTTTTCCAGACCTTATCATTCACTTGAGTGCGCTTAAGCTGAGGCCGGCTAACACTAGTAGTGGAAACTATTCCTGTAGTAGAAGACACACGAATATTAGTGTTTCTAGAAGTCTGAGGCGATTGAGTAGCTTTGTTTGTGGGCTTAGTGGGCATTCTATACATCCATGGTTTAATCACATTATTGTGCTTAACGCTTGGTTCTATAGTATTCCTTATGGGTTGATTCTGTGGTAACCATTCCTTTCCATCCATCTTGGGGGAAAACACATGTTTTGCAAACGAGGAATTTGATAAAGCAGATGCTTTTCCCAAGATAGAGGATCTATTCACTTAAGAGACATTGGGTTGTCTAACAACAGGTTGCTTAATGCTAGGTTCCACGACTTTCCCACCATTTTAGCAAAGAGTTTCTACAACTCTGTTATCGCTCTGTCCCTGTCTTGTAACTGAGCTTTCAACCCTTTAATTTCCAAATTCTGTTCATTCATTTCTCGAAATGTTTGGGAAATTTTTTCTTGCAATTTATTATCATGTGGAAAACTACCAACGTCTTTTTGCAAAGCAAGTTCAAGAGAATAACAATGCTTTTGAAGGAAATCAGTTTTGTTTTGAAGTAACTCAAAAGCCTTTTTATCAACATTTTCTTTACATTTTGAAAGCTCAATTTCAAGACGTTCACATTCTTTGATCTTATCAAGATGTTTGCATGAAACATCAGAATATTCATCAATATCAGCACAAGATGTAAAATAAGCACACATAACATCTTTAAAAACGCATTCTTGCAAGAGTAAATCGTATTCATCTAAAAAATCAGACTTCTCCATTTGAAGATCATCAATGTGTTTCTCAAGAGATTCAACATATTTTAAATCATCATACATTTCAGTCCGAATGAACTCCTCAAGTTGAAGAACTGTTTCTTTAATCAACGCCGTGTTTGGAATTAAGGTTTCTTTCACAAGCAAGGTAATATCTTGAGGAATCGGGCGTTGCCACTCAACATTTTCACGTTTTGCCCAATCTCTTTCAATAATAGATTTAACATTATCTATGTGGTGTTTAAGAATACCTAATGTTTTCCTACTCTTGCTTTTAGATTCATCTAGAGTGAGGTAGTTTATGTATTTGTAAACATTCGATTTCTGTGACAACCATGGTTTTGGGGTTCTTGACTTAGACTATAGTTTAGGGTGTTTTGTGCAAATATGTGCTTTTATGTGCTTATGTGTTTATTTTGTGTGTTGGAGTGAGGTTTGGATATCGTTTATGGGTATATAAGTAAACCGAGGAACGGTTATTTCATGTTCATGAGCTCACAGGGTAGTGACTATGAAATGAGATGGTGTTATTTCGTGGTTTTACGTATACGTATATGTATTATAGAAAATCGTATTTTTACGATTTAAGTTTAGCATTTAGAGGTCTCGGATGAGGTAATTAGTCACGAGAATAATTTTCTGAATGGTTTTAAGTCATTTATGACTTGCTTAATTAGTTTATTTCATATTTCAAGAGTTTTTATAAAACTGTATATTTTGTGTCTTTTACGGTATACACGTAAATTTGACTAGTTTTACGGTTTTGAGGTTAGGGAGGCTTTAGGAGCTGAAATAAATTAAGGGAATTCAAGGTAATAATAATTAATAGTTAATTTACAGTAATATAGTTAAAAAAATCGGCCATAGGGTGTTGGCTTGGTTTTGGGCCAAATTTTGCTTAAGGAAAGGAAGGGGAGCCCAGTTTGAGTACTATTAGGCTTCATGGTTAGTTTTAATTACCCATATTACCCCCTTTAGGCCCCAAAACAATTTTTCTTTCTCCCAAACCTAATATGAGCTTTGATTAACAATGGTGGATGAAGAAAACCCAATTATTTAATTATGGTTTAAGGTATGCGCTAAAACTATGCTTAATTAATGTTTAATTTACGTATGTAACCTAATATGATGGATTAGGGTTTGACATTCATAATTTTTAATTATATTTTGTTAATAATATGTAATTAATGATGTAGTTAATAGGTTTTTATCATTGGAAATTGTTTTTAGGTTTTAATTAGGGTTTATATATGATTAATTAGGTTAATCATATTAAATTCGTCATTAAAACTGGGCAGAATTTTTTGATCATTGTTTTAATCATATCTAGAGTTTTACAAACTTTTAAATTGCGATCTTGGTACCCCTGGAAAGGTAATTGAGTTGGCTTTCAAAGTAAAGAAACGAGAAAAAAATTGGAGCTATCAAACTGGGACAAAAACAGGTTACAACAGTCGAAGGTCAAGACAGTTTTGAAATAAGTCGGATTTAAATTAATGTTTTAAGATGGTTAGGGTACTTAGGAGTATAATTGGACCTTCAAACGAACATGAGACTTAGATTATATATTAAATAAAAGATCTGGATGAGGGCCCAACAAATGGGTTAGCTTAAGACCCTCTGATCATAACAAACTTTTCATATGTTCAAAATCAGTAAATTCTGGATAGGTAAAAGTAAATATATATATATATATATATATATATATATATATATATATATATATATATATATATATATATATATATATATATATATATATATATATATATATATATATATATATATATATATATATATATATATATATATATATATATATATATATATATATATATGGAGGCCTTAACAGTAGCTTTAATGTTGAGGCCAAATGTGAGAGTTAGCTAACATATGTAAGGGCATAGGGTTTCTTTTATAGGGCATGTTAGTTTGGCTAAGGGGGTGTTCTACCCATAGTTTAAGGTATGAAAAACGGGACTGTTTTAGGTTAAATGTTAAAGGAACGAGTTATGAACTAAACTAAGTTTAGGGCTTTATATAGGGGTGTAATGAGATTCATATGGCGTATAAATGGGGTTAAGTTGTAGGAGAAGGTTAGATATCCATCATAGATTGATGAGCCATTTTGGTATGTGGTTCATGTCTTGATTGTATACGTTTGTGTGTTTAGATTTTTGCTAGAGCACAGATATTTGAAGAAGCTTGTTCAGGTGAGTTTCATAGTCCCATGTTTCTATAATTTATAAATGCTTTGATTTCCAGATGGGATGGAAGAGACACTGTGTGGTTTTATAAATAATGCTATGAATGTTTTTATGGTTTGTGATGGACTTGTGTGTACACTTATGTGATTAACTGCTATGTGATTCCTGATTGTGTTTATTATTTAGATCGGGGGACACGTACCATCTAAGTTATTGTGGTTTGACTTTGTACCAAGGGGATGTTGACAAGGCGAGGCCTTGAGATTGGTTCATAGGTGTATGGCCGCCTATGGGACCATGGTTATTGGTAAAGCTGGGATCCTTGGAATTTGTGGTTATTGGTAAGGCTTGAAGCCTTGGAATTCTGATTGATTGGTTAATCTTGAATGCTAGTTGTTAATACATAACTGTAGCGCATTGTCCATATGTTCTTTTGTTAATGGTTGTTATTCACAGCTTATAATTAATTTGGAGTTAGATTCTAAACCTATGACTCTCACCAACTTTATGTTAACGTGTTTTATTGTCTCTTTCAGGTGAGAATGTAGTTAAGCGTGATAATAGGAGTGGCTAGTTGGGAGGCTTAGGATTACATTTGGAGGAACCCCCTTTCCTCTTAGTCTTTACTTATGTTTGAATAAGTGATACTTTGTAGACACTTATATGTTTATTATTTGTTACTTGTATGTCTTTGGTAAGAGGTAGACTTGTTACCTACTCACCTAGACGCCTGCATTGTTTGTGATATCTTCATGACATTGTGTCACCATTTATGATATTTCCATTTCATTTAATTATCTTTATAGACACGCTATTGTTGTGATGATATCTATACGTCGCACCCCATATTACGCCATGGTGGGGTGTGACAGAATGGTATCAGAGACAATGGTTATAGAGAATTAGGTTGCCTAGTCTAGTAGCCTAGTCTATAGCTTAAGGGTCAATGCATGTAGGTTTCATAGGGGTATGTGTGCATTATAGTATATGGAGTGCTTAAGTGTTAATTTCGTTTTGGATATTTATTTACTTTCATACTTAGTTATTGAAATATAGTATATGTAAGAACATTCATTTATTTTCTATTGATGCGGCGTATGAACCGGAAGTGTAGGAACCTTTTTAATGTTACCCATGTCGCGTAGAAGAAGAGGTGCACTAGGTAATAATAGGATAGTACCGATGTTGAGTCTGCGACTAGTAGTAGATTCGAATTTCCAACTGAATGGCTATGGTCATTTTTTTAATTTTGGATATTTTGTTGTTATTGATTTGTTTTGGTGATTGAGCCTCGAGTTATGAATGAAGTTAGGGTTGATGTATGAGATGTTCTTATTTTACCTATACTATATATATAGAGAGTGTATTTTATGTGGTATATATGTGGTAGACTTATGTGTGCTGTGTAGTACTAATTTCTTATAAGTGTCGTCATAAGAGGGAATACATGGGTGAAAGGGACATCTATAATTATGGAGGCCTACGTAATTATATATGTGCCACAACACCGATGGACTTCCAAATATGGTTGCATGAAGAAGGGGTTAGTACATTCTTGTATATGATGATCATCTGTATTTTGGGTATTTGTAAACAATATGGGTTTATGTAATGGTTGCCTATGATATGGCTATGTTTTTTTGTGTTATATGTTTTGGGTTATAGTCGTGTTGTGTGATTATGGGGTCACACGATATGGTTTGGTTTTGGTGATGGGTTTTATGCCTTGTTGTGGCATGGTGAGATGGTGAGATGGTGATTACTCGTATGGAAAAACGAGTGTATGACGCGATCGATTGACTTGAAATGTATGATAACGAGTATGTTTTGACAGATTTAATAGGTATATATATATATGGATGTATATATACTAGTAGATGTTATGTTATGATATTCGGTCGTTCAATAGTTATTATAACTAGATCGTACCTAGTGTTCTCTCGTGTTTAAACAGTTTATTAGTGTTGGAGTTTGATGGAGTTCCAACGACGTTTTGAATCTTTTGAAGTGTGTCTACATTTGGGTATGTATTTTAATTGATGACAACTATCAAATTTTCTTGCAAAGGAGTCTAGCTAATCAAAGGAAAATGTTTTTGAAAATACTTTGTAAGTGAACGGTATGATATCCTGACTTACATATCTTTTCTTTAAGTTTATTGGTAATAAGTAAAAAAAAATCTCAATGGATTAGTTTTCTAGGTAACATGTGATAGTACATATAAAGGGTAAAGAAATTTTACGATAATTTTCTTAAAAGTGGAGTTAAAATTTTAGAAGTATTCAAATAGACGGAAAGAGTAAAAAGGAATATTTTATTATAATAATGATAATAATAACACCACACCTTGTAAACGTGTAATCGTTAGTTATAACAAGCCTAAATGGATTATATAAAATAATTATAATATAGAATAAAATGAATAAAAACACCATATTTTATAAACACGTATTGGTTTCATAATAACAAGTGAAATGAGTTTAATATGAGTAAACAAGATAATGGTTAGAGTAACGTTATACTATATTAACTAGTGGATACCTTTGATAAAATAATGAAGATAAAATATGAGTTTATTGTTAAAGGAGATGATAGATAAAGTGAGTTTTAGTACACTAACTGAGTTGTGCTCTTTGATAGTAATGAAGATGGTAAGATATGACTTTGATTTCATTTATTGGTGTTAAAATATGGTACTATTGTGAAGTAACTAATTGAGATGAAAATTTAAAATTTTCTAAGATATTGAAATTTGGTAATACAAATCGTGATGAGTCTATCTTTTGTTGTTGGAACACTCCATTGATCTTTCAGATTACATTGTTTTGTTTTCAGTTGTTTTGGCTAGGTTTCATTTTACCCTATATGTTATTTTGGGACACGATTGTTTGGAATTCTTTTGGTACACGACATGGTTGATTTAGTTATGCGGTTGTGGGAACGTTAGGATGAGAGGATAGAGTTGGGTAGTATTACTTGTGGTTACATATTAGAATGGAGAGATGTATTTTGGTTACGGGAATAAGGGAGTAAGTAAAGTTAGTTAACTGGTCATGGGAACGAGATGTCATGCTATGAGAAGTTGGTTGAAGTACCATTTGGAGATTGATAAAAGTACTAGTGAATGTGAGGGTAGAGTAGAAAGTTTCTACTAATGCAAAGATTGGGCAAATAACACGCAAGGGAATTGGTGTACTTATGGTGGCAAGGTAGTAGTAGACACGCGAAGGAAAACATGGATGTGAAAGAATGCTTGGTTGGAAGTTGATTAATGGTGAAGTACGACAAGTAAGGATAAGTGAGCCATTGAGGGGTTGAAGTACCTTTAGAAATATTGTGGTAGAGGAGTTGAAGTTACAGCCTACTGCGTAGTGTGAAGTTCTTAGGTAACATCATGGAGACGAGAAGGAGTGCGTGAAGAGCTACATCGTGAAGCAAGAAGCCGAAAGGACTATGTGTCGACTGCTAGAAGGAAGAAAGAGATTTCAAAGGAGTCACAGAAGTTGCAAGGACTGGAAAGGTGACAAGCACTATGATGGGAATCTCCGTATGGTTCGTGATGAAGAAGGATAAATCAAGTACCGGAGTTGAGCTACAAAGAGCTGAACCAATGGATCATGATGGAGTGACTACATAACATAGGAGATTAAGAACTCGTGGAAGTAACAAGGGGAGTTGAGTGACTACACAAAGATAGAAATTCGTGGCTATCAATATCGAGGGATGAGTAGTGAAGCTAGAGCTGAATAAGTTCGTGCAGAAGTGATTAGAGGGTCGGTTTAGTGAAGGTGTTTATGAAGGATCTTTGGAAGAGACAGTTATGCATTATCCAATGCAATAACGATTTCCATAGAGTTGATGAATTGAGTGAGAAATTTTGGTTGGACATGATAGTGAAGGAATTATGGAGAACATGCGAAGGATAGAACCAAGTATCCCTAGGACTTGATGACTGAAGTACCACGTGGTAGGTGCAATGTCAAAAAGAGAGTTATGAGACCTATGTAAGAATTTTTAATATGGATTGGTTTAGAAAAATGAAAACTGATATGGGTTTTAGATGAGAGTGTGATCCGAGTGGAATCACGAGAAATTCTAATCTATCCCTATTAGGAGGGAGTAGGAGAATTGGTCGTAAGTAAAACAAGTGAAGTTAGTTAGGTAATTTCGACGTGTAGATGACTTGATAGACGGGAAGCATCACATCGTGATGTATGTCATGAGTTGAGGAAGAAGAAGGAAGTGTGGATAGATGAGAATCATGAATGAAATAGGTCGAGATAGGAACCAAAGGTAAAACTTTGGTAGAGCCTAATGAGTAGACTAAAGCACAAGGCAGGCTAATACTGTTGTAGTGTGGAAAAGGGAATGACACTGACCTATACTGTGTGATTGGAAGGCTTAGTATCGATAATAGAAGGGATGAGGAGTTATAGATGTGATGTGTCATGAGAGACGAAGGGCTTGGTCTAATTAAGACGCGGCGAGGAGCACTATGACCTTGAAGGTAAGACGTTGTGTACGTATAAAGGAAGACATGTAGCTAATTGTCTTAGAAAGAGTTAAATATGTTCAAGGGTAAGTTGAGTATAGAGGATCATTAAAAATCTTTCATTAAGGAAAGTGAGAAAAGAAGTGTATGGGTGCTACTAATGAGCTATCAAAATTTAATGGAAGTAGTTGTAGCATGGGTTTGGATGGTAGTTGACAGGACTAACTAATGAATATGTGAAATACCGTCAGAGGTAAGTTTTGTAAGGAAATTAGAATTTTTAAGTGGTTTGGGTTAAGGACTAAAGGGATTGGATGAACATGATTGGATATGAGTATATCAGGCTAATTGGAGATGGATGGACGAAGTGAGCAATTTCTACAAGTATAGGAGTCATGTTAAGAGCTTGGGTAACTAATTTAGAGGGAGGTGGAAAACTTGTTAGCAATGTCTGAGTTTTCATATAATGATAGTTGTCATACTAGAAGTCGATGAATGCCAATTGAGGCACTATATGCAAGGATGGGGTGAGTTTCCCCTATTGTGGACTAGAATTGGTGAAAGAGGCTGCTAATATAATAAAGGTGTTTGTGGAAAGGACAAGAGAAACAAGACATGACATGTTAAAAAGGAGGAAACCACTATAGTTTAGTGACAAAGTTATGTAGGAAGTTTCACCCATAGTAACGGGCGCCATGTTTAGGAAAAAAAGAAAACTTGATGTCGAGTTTTGTAGGTCCATTTATGATCTTTTGAAAGATTGGACCAGTAGTTTATGGGTATAGAATTACCTGGAGAATTGAGTGGTGTACATGATAATATGTCATGTATTGAGATTTGGGAAATGTGGTTTGAGAATGCATATTTTCATGTGCGGTTATTAAGGATTTTTGTTAAAAAGAGTCATTTGTGAGATTTATGGGCTATGAGGTCAATAGTTGGGAATGAGTTTATATAATGTTGGTTAATGTATGTGGTAATTTGGGACTTGAACTAAAATACACATGGAAATGAGAGGAGTTCATTTAGAACAACTATCCTCATGTGATTTGTTGTTTATGTGTTTGATCCTAAGGAGTAAATCTCGGGACGAGATTTCTATTAGGAGGGAGTGATGTGACAACCATGGTTTTGGGGTTCTTGACTTAGACTATAGTTTAGGGTGTTTTGTCCAAATATGTGCTTTGATGTGCTTATGTGTTTATTTTTTGTGTTTGGAGTGAGGTTTGGATATCGTTTATGGGTATATGGTACTCATAAGTAAACCGAGGAACCGTTATTTCATGTTCATGAGCTCACAGGGTAGTGACTATGAAATGAGATGGTGTTATTTCGTGGTTTTACGTATACGTATATGTATTATAGAAAATCGTATTTTTACGATTTAAGTTAAGCATTTAGAGGTCTCGGATGAGGTAATTAGTCAGGGGATTATTTTTTGGGATGGTTTTAAGTCATTTCTGACTTAGTTAATTAGTTTATTTCATATTTCAAGAGTTTTCATAAAACTGTATATTTTACGTCTTTTACGGTATACGCGTAAATTTGACTAGTTTTACGGTTTTGAGGTTCGGGATGCTTTAGGAGCTGAAATAAATTAAGGGAATTCAATGTAATCATAATTAATAGTTAATTTACATTAATATAGTTAAAAAAATCGGCCATAGGGTGTTGGGCTTGGTTTTGGGCCAAATTTTGCTTAAGGAAAGGAAGGGGAGCCCAGTTTGAGTACTATTAGGCTTCATGGTTAGTTTTAATTACCCATATTACTCCCTTTAGCCCCCAAAACGATTTTTCTTTCTCCAAAACCTAATATGAGCCGTGATTAACAATGGTGGATGAAGAAAACTCAATTATTCAATTAAGGTTTAAGGTATGCGCTAAAACTATGCTTAATTAACGTTTAATTTACGTATGTAACTAATATGATGGATTAGGGTTTGACATTCATAATTTTCAATTAGATTTTGTTAATAATCTGTAATTAATGAGGTAATTAATAGGTTTTCACCATTGGAAATTGTTTTTAGGTTTTAATTAGGGTTTATGTATGATTAATTAGGTTAATCATATTAAATTCGTCATTAAAAACTGGGCAGAATTTTTGGATCATTATTTTAATCATACCTAGAGTTTTACAAACTTTTAAATTGCAATCTTGGTACTCCTGGAAAGGTAATTGAGTTGGTTTTGTAATGCATGAAACGAGAACAAAATTGGAGGTAAGAAAGTGGGTCAAAAACAGGTTACAACAGACGGAGGTCAAGGCAGTTTTGAAATCAGTCGGGTTTAAATTAATGTTTTAAGATGGTTAGGGTACTTAGAAGTATAATTGGACCTTCAAACGAACATGAGACTTAGATTATATATTAAATAAAAGATCTGGAGTAGGACTAAACAAACGGGTTAGGTTAAGACCCTCTGATCATAACAAACTTTTCATATGTTCAAAATCAGTAAATTCTGGATAGGTAAAAGTATATATATATATATATATATATATATATATATATATATATATATATATATATATATATATATATATATATATATATATATATATATATATATATATATATATATATATATATATATATATATATATATATATATATATATATATATATATATATATATATATATATATATATATATATATATATATATATATATATATATATATATATATATATATATATATATATATATATATATATATATATATATATATATATATATATATATATATATATGGAGGCCTTAACAGTCGCTTTAATGTTGAGGCCAAATGTGAGAGTTAGCTAACATATGTAAGGGCATAGGGTTTCTTTTACAGGGTATGTTAGTTTGGCTAAGGGGGTGTTCGACCCATAGTTTAAGGTATGAAAAACGGGACTGTTTTGGGTTAAATGTTAAAGGAACAAGTTATGAACTAAACTAAGTTAAGGGCTTTATATAGAGGTGCAATGAGATTCATATGGCGTATAAATGGGGTTAAGTTGTAGGAGAAGGTTAGATATCCATCATAGATTGATGAGCCATTTTGGTATGTGGTTCATGCCTTGATTGTATACGTTTGTGTGTTTAGATTTTTGCTAGAGCGCGGATATTTGAAGAAGTTTGTTCAGGTGAGTTTCATAGTCCCATGTTTCATGATTTATAAATGCTTTGACTTCCAGATGGGATTGATGAGACACTGTGTGGTTTTGTAAATAATGATGTGAATGTTTTTATGGTTTGTGATGGACTTGTGTGTACACTTATGTGATTAACTGCTATGTGATTCCTGATTGTGTTTATGATTTGGATCGGGGGACACGTACCGTCTCAGTTATTGTGGTTTGACTTGGTACCAAGGGGATGTTGACAAGGCGGGGCCTTGGTATTTGTTCATAGGTGTATGGGCGCCTATGGGACCATGGTTATTAGTAAGGCTGGGAGCCTTAGAAATTGTGGTTATTGGTAAGGCATGAAGCCTTGGAATTGTGATTGATTGGTTAATCTTGAATGCTAGTTGTTAATACATAATTATAGCACATTGTCCATATGTTCTTCAATTAATGGTTGTTTTTTTTTTTTTTTTTTTTTTTTTTTTTTTTGAACGGCAGATATTATTAAACTAGCAAAAGCTAGACAAAATTACAGAGAGTTAATAGATACAATCGGATTTTGAAGCCAACCTAACCAAGACAACCTACTTTTCGGATTTCTAGATGAAATCCACAAAAAAGATTGGTAAACAATGTTATCCCACAAAACCGATTTCTTAGGATGCGAGGACGAGAAAATAAGAGCATTCCTGAAGTTCCAGATGGTCCACATAAGCGTACCCCCAACACCATCGAGAATGATCCTAGCTTTGGAAGAAATACGAGCACTCGCAAGCCAGATCCTCCAATCCGCGAGGTTGCAACAAACAGGAAAATCCAAATCCCACCACCTAGCGAGAAGCGACCAAAGATCTTTAGCTAAACAGCAGTTAAAGAACGAATGGTTGGCGGTTTCAATGTCTTCAATTAATGGTTGTTATTCACAGCTTATAATTGATTTGGAGTTGGAGCCTAAACCTATTACTCTCACCAACTTTATGTTGACGTGTTTTAGTGTCTCTTTCATGTGAGAATGTAGTTAAGCATGAGAATAGGAGTGGCTAGCTGGGAGGCTTAGGATTGCATTTGGAGGAACCCCATTTCCTCTTAGTCTTTACTTATGTTTGAATAAGTGATACTTTGTAGACACCTATATATTTGTTATTTGTTAATTGTATGTCTTTGGTAAGAGGTAGACTTGTTACCTACTTACCTAGACGCCTGCATTGTTTATGATATCTTCATGACATTGTGTCACCATTTATGATATTTCCATTTCATTTAGTTATCTCTATATACACGCTATTGTTGTGATGATATCCATACGTCGCGCCCCATATTCCGCCATGGTGGGGTGTGACAATTTCTTAGGGGAAAATGCTTTCTTCCATTGAATTCGCTTTTGTTTGCATTTTAGAAACACTTCCTCACGAGTTTTCTGAGTTTGTTTGTTGAAAAGACCATAAGGACTATTCTCATAAGCATAATTATATGGTTTTAAAAACTCCTTATTGACAAGATGTCGACTATCATCATCCCAAAGGGCAGTCTCTTTACTATTGGCACTAACAGGCATGCAATCAAGATCAGCCCTTTCAGTCTCATCAAGATAAAGACACGGGTTCGCAGCTTGAGCTTTGGCAAGGTACTCATGACTTGCCAAGCTAGCTTGACCCTTAAACATCGACGGAGGTGCTAGCATTCTTACGGATTGAATAGAATCATGCGTTTTATAAACAACTTTCTTCAAAAATTCGACTTGTTCTTCTAGTTTCGTTACTTTTACGGTTTCTTTGTCATATCTACTTTTGAAGTCTTGTTTTAACGCATCTACCTCTTGTTTCTTATCCTCGAGAATTTTAGCAGAATCGGTAGTGGTCATAGAGAGCTTTTGTTCAAGTTCATTAACTTTGGTATTGGCAAGGTACGTTTTTTGACGTTCATCCATTAAGAAAACATTATATTGACGCTTCTCTTTGGCTAATAACTCAAGAGTTGTATTATATTTGTTTTCAAAATCGTCCTTTTGACTTTTTAACGCACTACCCTTGTACCCCTCAAGCTCTTTGGTTTTTTGAAGGAGCTCATCTCTATAGCTTTCAGTCATATCAGCAGATTTGATAAGAGTAGCTTTGCATTCTTCAAAATTTTGAGTGAGCGTAGTGTTTGCCTTCTTTAATTGCTTTTGACTCTTTTTATTTTCAGTGACATCTTTTTGTAAAGTGGCAATTAAATTAGCAAGCGCAATACATTCCTCTTCATCCTACTCATTTGCATGTTGATCGTCCTCATACTCATTATTGCACATGTCTGATGAATCGGGTGTGGTATTGCTATCAACCGTTTCCATCATACATGTGTCATTAATGGCATTGGGTAGATCACTATGCTCGTGAATATCACCAAACACATTATATTCATCAGTAGTGTGTACCTTATCGATTGGCTCAGTGTCAAAGAAAGGATCGTTGTCATCTTTAGTGACTTTGAGAACTTCTTCAACCTTTGCCATGTACGAGTAATGTGCATCAAGTTCTTGATCGGAATCTTCATCATCAGTGTCATCAAGCATTGCTCCTTCCTCAGCTGACAATTTAACCCCTACTTCCATCTTCTTGCATAGCAGCATCTTTTCCATGTGATAGCTAGAGTCTCTAACCCTTTTCGGCTTCCTGCATTCCTTTGCCATATGCCCATAACCTTGGCAATTAAAACAATGAATCCCACTCTGCTTAACCACTTGACTTCCAACAGTTTCCCTATTCCCAGTAGCAGAAGCAATCCTCTGAGTATCATACTTGGCAGTTTGTCGTTCATACCTTGCAGAACCCTCAACATGCGTTGGATTATGTCGATCATACCTAGAAGGACTTATAACCAAAACGGCCAAGGTTCCCGCCCAAATCAAGCTCCACCAAATCAAAATGCTAATAACTATCGAAACAACAACCAAGGTGGTAATTATCAAGGAAATTCACGTAACTACAACAAAGGAATTATCAAAGTGGGAATGAACAAGTTACTAATCAAAACCAAAACCGTGATTTTCAAAACACTACACAAGGTTTTCAAAATGCTCACACTAAAAATCTTCAAGGAGAATTTTTAGATTATGCTCAAGCAAATGATGCTAAGTTTGATAACATGCAACGTGAGATGATTAGCTTAAGATCCAAGTTGAAAAACAAACTTAAAAATGAACTTGCTAATGAACTTAAAACTCATGCAAATAAAATGGAAGGAAATGTTCAACGTCTTCAACAAAATCAACAAAAAATGGAACAAGGACAACATGAGATTAAGCAAGAATTGTTCAAAGCGGATTTAAGGCAATCAAAATTTGAAGACCGAATGGCAAAAATGTTTGAAGCAATCATGTGTAAACCCTCTTCCTCGGGTGGTCTTCCTAGTGATACCATTGCAAACCCGAAGGGAGAAATGAAGGTTATTACTACACGAAGTGGTAAAACTTTCAAGGAACCAATCTCTCGTCCAAGTACTTCTACGGAGAAGGAAATCGAGAAAGAGCCCGAGGTGATTATCGAAAAGGAGCATATTACAATCCCACGAAGTACCTCTCATACCACACCTACGGTTGAACCAATACCAATTGTGTAACCCGAGATTCCAAGGCCGTTGCCTAATGTCCAACCCACACCACCCTTACCTTACTCTTCAAGACGAAACAAAGAGAAAATGCAAGAACGTAACAAACAACAAATCGAGCTTTTTATAAAAATGTTTCAACAAGTGCATTTTCATGTGAGTTTAGCCGACGCGTTGTTATATATGCCTCGTTTCGCTTCCACTTTTAAAAGTATGATGAGCGATAAGGAAAAGCTTTCAATGCTTGCTAATTGTTCTTCGGTTTATCTTAACCACATACCGGAAAAAGTTGGTGACCCCGGAAAGTTTCTCATTCCTTGTGACATACAAGATATGAAAGAATACCTCGCCTTGGCCAATCTTGGTGCGAGCATTAATTTGATGCCATTTTTCATTTGGAAATCGCTTTCGCTTCCGGCTCTTACTCCTTCGAACATGTCCATCGAGATGGCCGATCATTCTACGATTTTAGCATGTGGAGTAGCCGAAGATGTTTTCGTGAAAGTGGGGGAAGTTCTACTATCACGTTGATTTTATAGTAGTTGACATCCCCGCGGATCCTCAAGTTCCTCTAATTTTAGGTCGTCCATTTTTAGACACCTCGAGATCGCTTATCGACGTTCATGCAAAGAACTATCACTTTGAGATTCAACGAAGAGGAACTTGTTATAAACGCTACTTAAACTCAAAACCTTCTCATGTTTATGCAATCGCTACCATCAATCACATTGACTTAGTTGATGTGGTTTGCGATGAGTTTTCACAAGAAGTGTTAGGTTTTTCTGATAGCTCGTCAAGCGGCAATCCCACTATTTAGGATCCGACTCTTGCTAATTCTACACCAAATCTCACTCCATTCCAAGGAGGCGATTTTACTTCAAATGAAAGCGACAATGAAGATGAGGTGTTTATTAGTAATGATACTTCTATTCCACCATTTCTTCCGCCGATGGAAGTTATGAGTGTTGAACCAAAATCTTCAATCGAGGAACCACCTATTCTTGAATTGAAAGATCTTCCATCTCACCTTGAATACGCATTCTTGGAAGGTCATGACAAGTTGCCGGTTATTATTGCAAGAGGTCTTACTAATGATGAAAAAACCGAGCTCTTGAAAGTTCTTAAAACGCATAAAGGGGCAATTGCGTGGAAAATTTCCGACATTAAGGGTATTGACCCAAAGTTTTGTACTCACAAGATTTTAATGGAGGAGGACTACAAACCCGCAATTCAAAGTCGAAGAAGGGTAAACCCCAAAATTCACGATGTCATTAAAAAGGAAGTTCTAAAACTCCTTTACGCGGGAATGATTTATCCTATCTCTGATAGCCCATGGGTGAGCCCAATCCATTGTGTCCCTAAAAAGGGAGGAATGACCGTTGTGCCTAATGAAAACAACGAGTTAATTCCCGCTCGTGTTGTGACCGGTTGGATGGTGTGTACTGACTAACGAAAGTTAAATGACGCCACTCGTAAAGACCACTTTCCTTTGCCCTTCATGGATCAAATGTTGGAGCGACTAGCGGGAAATGAATCCTATTGCTTTTTAGATGGTTTTTCCGGTTACTTTCAAATCCCTATCGACCCTCGTGATCAAGAGAAGGCTACGTTTACGTGTCCTTATGGAACATTTGCTTATCGTAGGATGCCTTTCGGACTTTGTAATGCACCGGGTACGTTTCAACGGTGTATGATGGCCATTTTTCACGATATGATCGAGAAGTCGATGGAAGTATTTATGGATGACTTTTCGGTGTTTGGCAATTCGTTCACGTCGTGTTTATCTAATCTCGAGCAAATGTTAAAACGGTGTGAAGAAACCAATCTTGTGCTTAATTGGGAAAAATGTCATTTTATGTGTAAACAAGGAATCGTCTTAGGACATAAGGTCTCGAAAGCGGGGATTGAGGTCGATAAAGCTAAGGTAGACGTCATCGCCAAGTTACCTCATCCCAAAACCATTAAGGGAGTTAGGAGTTTTCTAGGCCACGCGGGCTTTTGTCGTTGTTTCATCAAAGACTTTCCGAAAATCTCTCGACCTATGACACACCTTCTCGAGAAGGATGCTCCTTTTAATTTCAATGAGGATTGTGTTACAGCTTTCGAAACTCTTAAAAGGAAACTTACCGAAGCTCCCATTCTTGTTGCTCCTAATTGGGAATTACCCTTTGAAATCATGTGCGATGCAAGTGATTATGCTAAATGAGTCGTCTTAGGGCAACGTTATGAAAAGGATTTCCGTCCTATCCATTATGCTAGTAAAACGATGACCGAGGCTCAATTAAAGTACACCACAACGGAAAAGGAATTCCTTGCCGTGGTCTATGCTTTTGAGAAAATCCGACGTTATCTCGTCTTAACTAAAAGCATCGTGTATACCGACCATTTGGCTATCAAGTATCTCTTAGCTAAGCAAGATGCTAAGCCGAGATTGCTTCGTTGGATGCTCCTCCTCCAAGAATTTGATGTCACCGTGCTTCACAAAAAAGGAGCCGAGAATCTAGCGGCCGATCATCTCCCTCGTCTAGAAGATCCTCACAAAGATGTTTTCGAGAACAAGGAAATCACCGAAACATTTCATCTCGAGACTCTCGGTGTTGTGAATTCTAAAGACACCACCCCATGGTTTGCCGACATTGCAAATTACCATGCGGGCAATTTCATAATCAAGGGTATGACGACACAACAAAAGCGAAAATTCTTTCGTGACGTCAAGTTCTATTTTTGGGACGACCCTTATCTCTTTCGGGTTTGTGCGGATCAACTCGTTCGATGTTGTGTTTTTGGTGCCGAAGCTTCTAATATCCTTAGAGCTTGTCACGAGGGACCCACGGGTGGTCACCACGGTGCTAATTTCACGGCTAAGAAAGTGTTCGATTCCGGCTTCTTTTGGCCTTCTATCTATCGTGATGCACACGCACTTGTGAAGTCGTGTGATTCGTGCCAACGTCAAGGAAAATCGTCTCAACGTGATGAAATTCCGCAAAACATAATTCAAGTATGTGAGATTTTCAACATTTGGGGCATAGACTTTATGGGGCCGTTCCCATCGTCTCATGGTAACAAGTATATCCTCGTCGCGGTGGACTACCTTTCTAAGTGGGTGGAAGCTAAGGCTTTACCTACTAATGATGCTCGTGTGGTAGTGAAGTTTTTGAAGAAACTATTCTCTCGGTTCGGAACCCCTCGTGCTATTATAAGCGTTGTGGAACCCATTTTTGTAATGACCAATTCGAGAAGGTCTTAAAGAAATATGGAGTTACTCATCGTCTTTCTACGGCTTATCACCCGCAAACGAGTGGGCAAGTCGAGGTTTCGAACCGAGCTTTGGAGAGGATTTTAGAGAGGTCGATTGGAGAAAACCATGCTTCATGGTCCGACAAACTCGATGACGCTTTATGGGCCTTTAGGACCGCTTATAAGACACCTATCGGTTGTACTCCTTATAAGTTAGTCTATGGGAAAAATTGTCATTTGCCCATTGAATTGGAGCACAAGGTATATTGGGCCCTTAAGCATGCAAACTTTGACTTAAAGACCGCGGGAGATCACCAGAAAATACAATTGAATGAATTGGATGAATTTAGAGATAATGCTTATGAACATTCATTGATTTTCAAAGAAAAACTAAATAGTTTCATGATGCAAAGATTAAAAACCGGGTTTTTAACGTTGGTGATCAAGTGTTACTTTTTAACTCTAGACTTAAGATATTTTCTGGGAAATTGAAATCTCGTTGGTCGGGTCCTTTCACCGTTACACAAGTGTTTCCTTATGGGACCATCGAGCTAGCTCAAGATAATGGTCCTAACTTCAAGGTGAATGGACATAGGCTTAAGCACTACTTTGGTGGGGAAATTCCTTCGATGGTTGACCTCGACCAAGTCACCTTCCCCAATGATAATTAGCATTGAGGGGATCGAGTCGAGCTCATGACTCGGTAATCAAAAACGAGGTGCCTCGTGGGGGAGATCCCATGCTTATCCTTTTATGCTTACTAATAACTAATGAGAGGGGATTTGTGCCCTTCCAACTCGTTGTCTCGTGGTTGTTTGTGATTGTGTTATCTAGATCGTCATCATCATCTACGATTGAAGACTCTCGTGTTCGTTTACGTGAGGCTCTATCGTTTGCTTGAAGAAGTTTTTCACGAATCCATTGACATATCCTTTATTGTTCTAACAATTATCTTTTAGCATAATTAATAAACGGCTTTAGATATATTGTTGATCACCCTTTCCATGCTAGATCCTAAGCATTTGATTCTTCGTCTCTAGTATGGGGGTGCTCCACCTTTAGACTCGAAACATTGAGGACAATGTTTACTTTTAGTATGGGGGGTGAATAGGTACTTGCTTTGCTACGCCCTCACGTTTTCCAACTTTCAATGTTTTGTTTTTGTTGCTAATAAGGCAAAAAATGGCCAATTTTAAAATTTTTCTTAGTTTTCATAAGTGTTTTTAAGACACGAATGTATATTTTCTGATGGGTAGAATAAGAGCTAATTTTTGACTTGATGGGCATTTTGAGCCACTTAAATTCCTTAACCCGCTCAATTCAAGTTTTGCTAGCCTTTTATATAGAGAACTTTAAAACGCGAAAGTCTTAGCTCATACGGGTAAAGAACAAGAACTTTTCGCAAGTTCCTATAATTGATCCTAGAAAGTTACTTATCAAGGGAACTATAAAATGCATTCTCTAAACTGAAAAAGTCCAAGAAAGTGCAAGATCCTATAGGTGGCTTGAAAACCCAAAACTTTGATTTGATATAGTCTTAATGAAAGCTAATCCAAATTTTGGCTTAATTTTGACTTGCATGGCTAAGTATTCACGAGTCTCTTTAATTAGAGGTCTTTATATAGTGAAGAACGAGAAGTGATAGAGTTAGACAAGTGATCATGCTAAACGTAGAACATGAAAATGTTCTTTCAAAAACTCATATGTTTTTAATTGTGGCTTTTTCTTCCCATAAGATCAATGCATTATGAATAAAAATAATTGCAATAAGTAAGGTCGTACGATTTGAAAGGTTACTTAGCCTCTAGCGCAAGATCGTTTAAAAGTTGCTCGGGGTTGAATAGAGTTCATAGCCAAGGCATAACTTATTGAAGCGGGACGCGAAGATTGGTGAAGTTCCAAAAAGGCCCTAACAAGGCATGAGGAGCTATATTTTGTTGCTAAAGATCCAAGATGATGTGAAGTATCATTATTCCAAAATCAATATGAAGGATCCAGACACACGACGAAAAGCAATTACTCCCCTAAAGATCATGGAGAAAGTCTATCCAAAAAGACCCTTACAAGGTATGAGGATAAATATATCCAAGTCCGAAAAGGAGGCGGATAGTTGTATATCAAAGTCCAAAATAAAGATTGAATAAAAATGATGAAGTCGTGGTCCAAATATGAAGAATCTCTCAAAAACGTCAAGTGAAGAAAGTCCAAATATATGAAGAGAAGACCATAATTTCAAGAACGTCTTCCCAAGATTTGAAGTATGAAGTACATGCCAAATATCGGTCCGAGAAAGGTCTCAAATCGTGAAACGAGTTATGCCAAGATATGAACTTAAGGAGATACTCGTGAAGCCATTTTAAAAGATTTTGTCCTTCGGCTAACTATCGATTAAATCGTGCTACTTTGCTTTCGGACTAATAAATACTCAAATAAGTCAATATGAATCACTTGTGATCGATGACAAATAATTAAAAAATGCTAGTAACCCATTTCCTTTTATTAACCTTTATTTAATTTTGGTGATGCTTAGATACTTTATTCTAGCATTGCGTGAGGGCAAGACAATGGCTTAGTATGGGGGAGTGATGAGATGGCATTTATACATGATCTCATCGTTCTTTTCGGACTTTAAATGCATTTAAATGTCATAAAAAACCATATATATGCTTGTATTTGTTTACTTGTGTGTTTTAGGTATGGATATCGTGAAAAAGACAAAAGATCACAAGAAACAAGGAAAAATGGACACGAGAAACGAAGCCATACAAACAACCGGGCTCTAGTTCATGATTTATCCAAGATTAACCCTTGAAGACTTAAAGAAATACAAGATTGATCCTCAATGAATGAAGAATTGACACTTAAAACCCTTGTATATTCATAATTACAAGTTTGGTCCCTTAAGTTTGTCAAAATTACAAAATGGTCCTTTAACTTTGAAGAAATAGCAAGTTTAGTCCCTCACCAATTCTAAATTGTCAAATATGGTCCCTCATGGAGTCAAAGATACTATGAAGACCTTTGATGATCAAGAAAGTCCAAAATCAATCCCTCAAATATTCAAACATGGCAAAAATTACCCTTGAAACACTTTTGCCAAAGTTTTAGGGCAAAAGTGTGAAAATCAGAACTCGAATAACAAAGGAATGCAAGTTTTGTTGGCTGAAAACGTTTAATACCCATTTCACCAAAACACAAGGGCCAAAGGTGTTCATTTGAAACATTCAAACTCAAAAAATGCGCCAAACACTTTGCCACTCCACAAAAAACGGATCAAAAAGGTTACTATTCACCTTTCACCCCCAGTTACCATCCCACTTAAACCAAGGGGTAAATCCCAATTACCCACACCCACGTGTGATTCACACATGCAGAATCCCATCCCACACACAAAACCCTCATCTCCACTCACCAAAGGGTCCCACCCATTCACACGTCAACCAATCAACATCCAACTTAGCCTCCAAGGAATGCCAAGTGTCAAAATCAACAGCCCACACTCTTTGCTTGGTTACAAAGCTAAAATGGACGATTTGGATGAATTTGGACAGCTCAAACAACAAATGAATCTAGAAGATTCAAGGGCATTTTAGGGACTTCATACCTAGGGTTTTCTCATTGTAATCTCAGCCTTTGTGGCCTATATAAGAACTCCTCAACTTGTGAGAGAGCCTTGTTCCAGTTTTACCTTTTAAACATTGTAATTCCTTTTTAAAATTTATAAAAGTTGGTATTTTGAGAAAATTGTAATTCCTTTTTATGTTTTTGAAAGTTGGTGTTGTTTAGTCGGCCAATGAGTCGGAAATCACGGTTACCAAAAAAAAAAAAAATTGTAATTCCTTTTTATGTTTTTGAAAGTTGGTGTTGATTAGTCGGCCAATGAGTCGGAAATCACGGTTACCAAAAAAAAAAAGTTGGTGTTGTTTAAGGGTAATTCTGAGTTCCATTTGTTGTTATAAGTGTGCTTGAATCATTTGGTTCAAGGACGTTTATGTTTGGTAAGGTTTTCATGTTTGAAAAAGCTTGAAAAGAGGTTTCTGAATTTGCTTATTTTGTTGTACTAATCCTTAACCAAAAGCTATATGCTCTTACAAGCTTGTTGACACCAACCTTGTGAAGGGATTAGGGCCTTTGGTTGGGCTGTTTGTTCATTGTGTTGAAGAAATCAAGCCCTTGAGTTTCTGCTTTGAAACATCAACCAAGGCAGTCATCAATTTTTCTTTTTGAAGTACCTTGGTCTTGTTCTAGTTGTTGAACAAGGTCCAAGGAGCATAGCTGGTCCTCCTAGGATGTTGTGGAGGACAGGTGTAACCTCTTGTTAAGTTTTCCTCTAAAAAATCATATGATCATGTCTGTTTTGTATTTTGGTATGTGATTTGGTGATTTTGTGTTTGTGCTTTGTGTTTTATGGTTGTAATTTGTTAGTTGTCACCTAGTGTAGCTATTTGATCTATAAAATCAGTAGGTTGTGTTTAAAAATCACAAGTTTGTTTGGAAAGTGCTTATTAAAGGACTATTTGGGATGACTGGTTCATAAGGCCTTGTGGCCTTGTGCCATTGGTTCTTAGGGTTTGAGAAGTTTAAACAAGTCATTTTGAACAAGTTTTAGTCATTGATTAAGTTTCTGAAAGTTTGGAAATAGGATTTAAAGTTTTGCAAAATCTGATAAAAAGTGTTTTTGGAATTGGTCAAACACATCAGATCCAATAACTTCTTTGTTAGTTGGATCTATGGTCTGAAATCAGGTTTGGGAATAGTTTGGGTGATAAGCTATCTATTGGTTATCTGGTTGTTGAATTTGGTGGCTTATTGAGTGTGCTATAGCTTATCAACGTTGGCTGAAGTGGTCATTTGCATCAGCAAAGTGACCACCTCATTTCGTGCTTGCAATTGTACTTCTATTGTAAGGATTGTTATTTTGTTGCTTGGATCCTGTTTTTGTGCTGCTTGTGAGGATATTTGGCTATTTGGATTATTTTGTTGATAGCTTATAAGCTTACTGGCTTATTGGCTTATTTGTGCCAAAACACATCAAGTCTACCCAACTGGTAGACCTTGATTTACAAGGTTTGTACTCAAGCCTTGACCAGCAGGGTGAAAACAAGGTTTTAACACTTCATTAAGTCTGTCAACGTCCAATTTGTGCTTGTCAGCGTTTGATAGAACTCATTTTTCTCAGCTTAATAACAAGTCTGGAAAGTTACAAGTCTTTTGGTTAAGCTTTTGCTAGAAAACTAGCTTATTTGGCTTTTTCAAACAGCTTATTGGTTCTTACAGCTTATTCTACTTGGCTTTTTGGGATTTTCATGATTGATTATTCTTAGTTAAGCTATTTGTGAGGTTTTGCAACAAACTAGAGCTTCTGAAACAGCCTAGAACTCTATCCCGACTATTTTGTCGTTTTGTGGAATTGTTCTTGGCTTATTTCTGGCTTATTTAGTGTGCTTTTTCAAAATTTCTTTTTACAGATCTCTTTAGTATCCCAAAAGAAGGTTGTGTGTCAAATTAGAGCTTATGGCATTAGCTTATTGCTTAATGGGTTTATTGGCCCAATAAGGACAAGCTGTTTGTTCATTAAGCTGTGATAAGCTCACTTTCAGCTTTTGGGCCTTCAGAGTTTTGTGTTTAGAATTAAATTTTGAGTCAGATAGGGCTTTTCCAAGTCATTTGGGCTTATTTTGACTTTTTGGGCTAAAAAGCCCATTAAGCTTGACTGATTTTGCTTTTGGCCCATTTGAGGGCCCAATAGGGGTAATTTGGTAATTTCACTTTCATTTTCTGATTATTTAGGTTAAAATAAACTAGTTTGCAAGTTTTTAGAATTTTTTATAATTTTTGGATTTTTTATTATTTTAATATTTATTTTTCAAATTTCACGTTTTTGCACTTTTTATATTTTTCTTAGCTTAAATACATTAAAATAGGATTTTTGCAACTTTTAGATTAATTTTATCATCTTTAGATTAATTTTTATAATTATTTTAAGTTTTAATAATTTTTAAATCATTTTAAATAGTTTTTCTTAGTATACGAATTTCTAAAAATAGTTTTTAATCTTTTTAGGTCATTTTAGAGGTTTACCAATTGAAAAATCTTTATTTGGGCTTTTTGATAATTAATTTGATTTTTAAGGCTTTAATTAGCATTTAAAAAAATTAATATTTAATTAATTAAAAGGTTTGAAAAAATTCTGATCATTGATAAACTCTTAGTTCATTTATTTTGATTTTTGTTGAATTTTTGGTAATTTTTAGAATTAGTTTTTATTTTTGCTCATTTTACTGTTTTACTTTTAGTCGTAGTAGTAATTAATTTCACGTCTTCGTCATTCTCTTTTCTCATCCCCTTCTAACCAATATTAATCTCAAATCTTGCTACATTTTAGTCACACACATATACCTCCTTGGGAAACGAACTTGGAACTTTCACCTTTGGGTCATTTGTACACGGTTTTCCTAAACCGTCGTACTTAATACTTTCCCTATTTTACCCCTCTTGTTTTTCCTAAAGCAAAGGTGTGTGAAAACTCTGCAATCAAAAATCCTTGATGAATCGACGATAAAAGCCCGTGTGGCCTAGGAAACTCCTAACTCCCTTAACGGTTTTAGGATGAGTTAATTTGGCGATGACGTCTACCTTAGCTTTATCTACCTCAATCCCCGCTTTCGAAACCTTGTGCCCTAAGACGATTCCTTCCTTAACCATAAAATGACATTTTTCCCAATTAAGCACAAGGTTAATTTCCTCACAACGCTTCAACATTCTCTCAAGATTCGACAAACACGAAGTGAACGAACAACCACACACGGGAAAATCATCCATAAAGACTTCCATCTTCTTCTCGATCATGTCATGAAAAATAGCCATCATGCACCTTTGAAAGGTTCCCGGTGCATTGCAAAGTCTGAATGGAATTCTACGATAGGCAAACGTTCCATATGGACATGTAAACGTAGTTTTTTCTTGATCAGGAGGAACGCTCGGGATTTGGAAGTAACCGGAAAAACCATCTAAAAAGCAATAGTAATCGTTTCCCGCAAGACGCTCCAACATTTGGTCCATGAAGGGCAAGGGAAAATGGTCTTTACGAGTTGCGTCATTCAACTTACGTTAGTCGATACACACCCTCCAACCGGTCACGAGTCGAGTTGGAATTAACTCGTTGGCATCGTTTGGCACAACGGTCATTCCTCCCTTCTTAGGGACACAATGAATAGGACTCAGCCAAGGGCTATAGGAAATAGGATAAATCATTCCCGCGTCAAGGAGTTTAAGGACTTCCCTTTTGATGACGTCATGAATTTTGGGGTTCACCCTCCTTTGACATTGGATTACGGGTTTGTAGTCCTCCTCCATTATGATTTTTTGGGTACAAAATTTGGGATCATTCCCTTTAATGTCGGATAATTTCCACGCAATTTCCCCTTTGTGATCCTTTAGAACATCGACAAGTGCGGTTTTTTCATCATTCGAAAGATCTTTCGCAATAATAACCAGCAACTTGTCGCCCTCCTCCAAAAATACATATTCAAGGTGAGGAGGTAAATCTTTCAACTAGAGGATTGGTGGTTCCTCAATTGATGATTTGGGCTCGATACTCATAACCTCCTCGGGTGGAGGAAATGGGTAATCGTTAAGAAAATCCTTGATAATCGAGAAGTCCTCATCGTTGACGAGGTCTTCGTCACAAGTACGTGGAACATCAAATTCTTCCAACTTAAAACCACCACCTTCAAATGGAGTGAAGGATGGAGTCGAGTTATCAAGAATGGGATCAACCATAGTGGGATGGCCACTATTTTCATTGTCACCAAAACCTAAAACTTCTTGTGAAAATTCCTCGCAAACAACGTCGATCATATCAACGAGGTTTATGGTCACGACAGAATAAACATGAGAAATTGGAGAATTTTGAGTTGCGTTTATAACAAGTTCCTTGTCGTTGAAACGTAAGGTGATCTTTCTAGCATGCACATCCATCAAAGCCTTTGACGTATCTAAAAATGAACGACCTAAAATAAGAGGAACTTGAGGATCCGTGGGAATATCGACAACGATAAAGTCTACCGGATAATAGAACTTTCCCACTTTCACAAAAAGGTCTTCGGCCAATCCACATGCGGGAATAGTGGAATGATCGGCCATTTTGATAGAAATTAGTGAAGGAGTAAGATTAGGAAGATTGAGCAACTTGAAGATTGCAAGTGGCATCAAATTAATACTAGCACCAAGATCGGCCAAGGCATATCATTCTTCCATATCTTGGATTGCACATGGAATCAAGAATTTACCGGGATCACCGACTTTTTGAGGTATGCGGTTAAGATAAACCGAGGAACAACTAGACAATTGTTGCAATTTCTCCTTGTTGTTTAACATACTCTTAAAGTAAGCGGCAAATCAAGGCATCATGACCAAAGCATCGGTAAAACTCACATTAAAATGAACGTCACGAAATTTTTTCATAAAAAGCTCAAATTGGTAATTGTCGCGCTCTTGACGTTTCTCCTTTCTAAGTCTCGATGGATAGGGCAAAGGTGGTGTTGGTTGAGGCATAGGCATAGCCTTTGGAATCTCGGGTTCCAATTGTGGTAATGGGTCAACCGTAGGTGTGGCATGAGTGGTACTTCGTGGGATTGGGACATGCTCCTTTTCGATCACCACCTCGGCCTCTTCCTCAATTTCCTCCACAGTTGGAGTAATTGGTTGAGGACTCGGTTCCTTAAGTGTCTTACCACTTCATGTGGTAATCGCTTTCATCTCTCCCTTAGGGTTCGATATGGTGTTACTAGGAAGACTACTCGAAGACGGTTTACACATTATATCCTCAAACATGGATGAAATTTTATCCTCAAACATATATTTCCTCTTATCGGCCTTAAGCATCTCTTGTTTTATTTCATGTTGCCCTTGTTCCATTTTTTGTTGGTTTTGTTGTAACATAGTTACATTTCCCTCCATTTTGTTGGTGTGGATCTTAAGCTCATTTGCTAACTCATTTTTCAACTCCTATTTCAAGTCATTCGTAAACTTGGATCTTAGGCTAATGATCTCTCTTTGAATATTATCAAACCTAGCATCGTTTCCATTAGCGTATTCAACAAATTCATGTGGAAGATCTTTCAATGTTTGCAAGCTCTTGTTGTTGTTTTGAAAATCATTGTTTTAATTTTTGTTTAAAACTTGATTGTTATTAGCCCCTTGATTCCCATAGTTGTTTCCTTTATAATTGTTTTTGAAACCAACTTGATTGTTTCGATAGTTGTTGTTAGCATTTTGATTGGGAGCAAAACCTGGGTGGAGTCATTTGATTAGAGCGGGTAACTTGACCGTTTTGGTTGTAAGTTCCCGTGGCCGCTGTCACACCCCACCATGGCGGAACATGGGGCGCGACGTATGGATATCATCACAACATGGCGTGTCTATAGAGACAACTATATGAAATAAGAAATGTCATAAAAATGGTGACACGAAGGTCATGACAATATCTCAACAAATGCAAGGGGTCTAGGTAAGTAAGTAACAGTCCTACTTCTTACCCAAGACAACAAATAACATACCAACAAACAAATGTGTGCCACAGTATCACTTATTAAAAGAACAATCAAATAAAACTAAGAAGGAAACGGGGATTCTCCTTCTACATGCAATCCTATGCTTCTCCCATCCTAGCCACTTATTTTCTCATGCTTAACCATAGTATCACCTGAAAGAGACACTAAAACACGTCAACATAAAGTTGGTGAGAGTCATAGGTTTAGACTCTAACGCTAAATCAGTTACAAGCTGTGAATAACAATCATCAACAAAAGAACATATGGACAATGTGTTACAATTATGTATTAACAACTATCAATCAAGACCAATCATACCAAACCAATCCAAGGCTCCTACCTTGCCAAACAACATCATGGTACCTTAGATGATCACACTATGTACCTATCCCAAGGCCACTACCTTGGCAAACCACAAGGCCACTACCTTGTCAAACCACAGGGCCACTACCTTGTCAAACCACAATAATTGTGACGGCACGTTTCCCCCAATCCAAATCACACACAATCAAAAATCACATAGCAGTTAATCACATAATGTACACATAAGTCCATCTCAAATCACAAACACATTCACAACATCAATTTAGAAAATAACTCAACACAGTGTCTCTTCCATCCCATATGGATGTCAAAATCAATAGGAAACATGGGACTATGAAACTCACCTGATAGCTCCTTCACACGTCCTTGCACTAGCAACAAGCTAACAAACCAAAAACACGAAATCAATAAACGAACCAATCACTAAGATGACTCATTAACCTATGATGGACTTCTAGCATATTCTCACATATATACCTCATTAATAAGCTCTAATTACCCCAATACCCTTCCTTAACAAGTCCTTAACTTGGTTAAGTTTAATAACTAACCCGTTCGTATTTTACCCAAAACAGTCCCAGTTTTTAAGTCTCAAAACTTTAGGTCAAACGCCCACTTAAACCTACCCATGGTTTCTGTAAAAGGAATATTCACACCCTTACATATGTTGGCTAAAACCTCCCACTTTCCCTAACCTTAAAGCTACTGCTAAGGCCCCGATATATATATATATATATATATATATATATATATATATATATATCTACTTTCGTCATTCCAGATTTCCTGATTTTAAACGTACTAAAAGTTTGTTACCATTAAGGGGTCTTACCCTAAACCACCACCTTAGCCCAAGTGCAGATATTAACTACAATATATAAACCATCTCTCACATTCGTGAGAAGATCCCAATGCAACCCTAAGTGCCCCAAACAACCCAAAATTTAAAAAGAAAACAGGCTGAATTCAAAACTGTTTTGACCTCCGACTGTTGTAACCTGTTTTTGACCCACTTCCCGACCTCCAATTTAGTTCTCGTTTCTTGAATTGTAAAGCCACTTCAAGTAGATTTCCAGGGGTACTTGGATCGTAAAACAAGAGTTTATAGAACTCCCGATATGATCAAAACAATTGACTCAAAAATCTGCCCAGTTTTTAAAAACGGGTTTAACAAAATCAACCTCATTAATTAACCTTAATCCCTCTAATTACAAGCCCTAATTTATGTAATCATCATATTATGATTAATACAACATTAATTTACTGTTTTTATATTAAACCCTAACCTAAATCCATCATAAGATTATTAAAGAAAATATAAAAACAATTTAATTAAAAAGGGATTTGAAGATTTACCTTGGATTTATGAAAACCCCCAAATTTTTTGAAGAACCCTAATTTTTTATAAGACTCACAAATTTCCTTCATCTCCAGGAGAAAAATAATGAATTTGGTTTAGTATATACATTATATATGGTATGGGTGAATCCTAGTCCAACCCAAAGCCCACTTTCCTTTTTTTTCCTTTTCTTCCTTTTTTTTCTCTTCTAAACCGACCCAAACACCCCTAATTTCGTTTTTTTTCTTTTTTTTTCTTTTTATTGTTAATTAATATCTTATTAATATTAACTTAATTTACCTTAATTTATTTCAGCTCCTAAAACTTCCAAAACCTCAAAACCGTAAAACTAGTCAAATTTACGCGTTTTACCGTAAAAGACGTAAAATATACACTTCTATAATAAATCTCAAATTTTGAAATAAACTTTATATTTAAGTCCTAAATGACTTAAAACCATCCCGAAAAATATTCATATGGATAATTACCTCACCCGAGACCTCTAAATGCTAAACCGTAAATCCTAAAAAAAAATACTATTACTATAATATTTATATGTATACGTAAACACCACAATATCACCATTTTCATTTCATAGTCACCACTTGTGATCTCATGAACATGAATTAACCGTTCCTCGATTTACTTATGAGTACTCTATACTCATAAACGATAATCACACCAACCTCGTTCACACAAAATAAACACGTAAGCACAAAAATCAAGTAGTCACACATAAAATAACCTAATAGTAAGACCAAGTGACGAACCTCAAAACCACGGTTGTCACATCACTCCCTCCTAATAGAAATCTCGTCCCGCGATTTACTCCTTAGGATCAACACACAGACAACAAATCACACGAGGATACTTGTTCTAAATGAACTCCTCTCATTTCCACGTGAACTTTGGTTCAAGTTTCAAGATACCACATGTACAAACCATAAATAATTAAACCCATTGCCAAACTCTTGACCTCACAGTCAATAAATCTCGCAAATGACTCTTAGATAAAACAAAGACTCTTATTAGCACAAAACCCGAATAACCGGACATGCAAATATGCATCCTCAAACAACATTTACCAACCCCAATACATGAAATGTATCATGTATACAACTCATTTCCCCCAGGTAATTCTATACCCATAATCTACTGGTCCGATCTTTCCAAAGATCATAAATGGACCTACAAAACTCTACATCAACTCTTCCATTTTACCAAATCATACCACCCGTTACTATGGGTGAAACTTCATACATAACTCTGTCACTAACTCTAGTGGTTTCCTCCTTTTCTACATAGCATCCCTTGTTGCTCTCATTCTGTCCACAAACACCATTACCACATTAGTAGCCTCTTTTACCAATTCTAGTCCACAATGAGGACAACTCACCCTATCCTTTCATATCGTGCCTCAAATAGCATTTATCGACTTCTAGTACGATAACTATCATTATATGAAAACTTAGCCATCGCTAACGAGTTTCCGAACTACCTCTAAATCAATCACCCATGTCCAATTACGTTCATCAACTCCCTTCAGTCCGTATCCCAAACTACTTTAAATTCCAATTTCCTTACAAAGTGACCTATGATGGTCTTTCACATATCCATTAATTCTTCCAACTTCCCAACTACGTGACTTCTCATTCCTCTTGAAATAGGTGATGAATTAGTCAGTCTATCGACTATCACCCAACTCTCATAGTACTTAATCCCCCACCGCATTATGTATCCCTTCCACCAACTTCGTCCTTACATCGCCCTTTCTAAACTACTCCTATCCATGTAGGAAGAATAGTCTACGTCCCTTTCCTCCTTACGATTGTCCAAGCCACGCAACATAAATGTTGACGCGTTCACTGCTTTAGACAACTCAACTCGTGCAACCCACATCCTTCATCCAAACCACTCTAATACATCATCCCTATAGTTCAAGTTCGTCTCAGCTTCACCTAATCCTTCTTATTCCATGTCTCATCGACCATGCTTGCCTTTCCCAGATGGTACTTGGCCTTGCAATTTTCTTTCATCAATTAACTCCACCCATCACCTTTGCCAAATGTTCAATCAAGATGATTGAATATGTGTTGGATACGTTCATGATCCGTATAGATCATTCTCCACGTCTCGTACACCAAATACCTCTAGCATTCTAGGCAGATATAACAGTCCAGCTCCACTAACTAAGTCTATCCAGTTCTTCCAAATCTTCAGTTCGTGCAACGTATAAGCGATCACCTTTCTTTGCCGTCCTCGTACGCGTCCAAATCCCTGCTCCACGTATCGTCATGCTTCGCGAATTCATCCAGTCCTTCCGATAATGCCAAGATCTGCTCATCATCCAATCCACCTCTTCAGCCTCCAAAATGCTTCCTCGTCCTTCTTCACTTCGCCCCTTGCTGGTTCCACGATATGCCATCATCTCTGACTACTAGTCCTGGCCAACTAAATCCTAAAACTCACACTTGAAAATCTCACGTTTCATTCCCTTTAATAACAACTCCAAAACCAACACATAATTCGCCTCATCCTCCTTCTAAGATTTGAGTAGATCAAGATGTCGTCGATGCTCCCGATGACAACTCGTTTATAGACGTTCATGCACACTCGGTTCATTGACTCCATGAAAACCGCTAGTGCTTTGGCGAAGCCAAATGCATAACCGTAAACCCAAAGCGTTCATACAACATCCTTAGCAATTTCAACTATGTCCTCCTCACACCCTCTCTTAGCGGCAATACGAATAAATTCCTTGCAATTTCTAACAGCTCTTGTTCTTAATTCACTCCATCAACGATTTGCCTTGGATGACACTAACTACAACTCCTCTCACTTCTCCTACATGCTCTATTCATGGTTCTACCTCAAAGCTCCTAAACCATACAAAACCAAAACTACATCCTGAATACACCAGATACGATCGACGAATTAAACCCACGGATAACTAACGACATTTCACGTGCACCAGTTAAAACAAGTCAAAACCACGAGACTCAAAAGAAAACTCAAAGTACGTGTATCAATTCAAAATGACCCATGACAACGAAAAATAATCCAAGAAACACCCAATGGCAACCATACATATTACGCCCCGTGACATATTATTTAAACCGTGCAAAAGATCGACTTTTCCAAAAGAATATATATCTTTTTTTTTATTTACTATTACCTCCCACATCCATGTGACTCAAACAATCTACAAACAACCCTCTTGACGAACTCAAAACTCAACTCAAAAACAAGGTATCCCGTGCATCCCATATCAAAAAAAAACTACTATTCAAACTCAACCTCTAACCCGACACTTGCACAATAATTTCGGCCAAGATACTAACCTCCCATGACTATACATTCTGAATATTTGAAAAGTACGTTCCGAGTACATAATTTTAGGCTTTTGAATCACCCAAAAATCTTTAAAAACGAATAAGTTATGACCAAAACAATTTTATGCTAGTTGTTTTAAAAACTAAAGAATAGACTTAGTGATCAATGCAATCCTTTTCAATGAAAGATATAATTGTATGTGAAATATTCATAAACTCCTTTTAACCTTGTATCAATAACTATAAATGGCATGAATCAGTTAAATCCGATTATATAAACTATGTAAGTAGAAAGAAATTTTACTTCGCTTTATTTTAATGAAAGTCTTTTAGAATTTGGAATAAATAAGTGTTGACAAAAAAAAAACTTATGTTACATCTTGTTTCAAACGTGACTCCAACACCTTACCCTTATTTTACCGAATACAACCAACTATCTAACTCTATAGTAGATTTCCAAGTCCCCCCTTTTTCCATATACCAACCAAAAGAAATGTAAGACTCAACCCAAAAGATTTCATTATCCCAAAACAAATCTCCATTTATTTCAACGGACTTAAAACCCAGAACAACATTTTAAAACGTACACGTGAAATATGAACTCAAAGAATACGCTACAAGACACAGTTCAAAAATTCGACACATTGTTGAAACTCCATCAACTCCAGCACCATAAAACACGAACAAACACAAGGTACGTTCAAGTTATAATAACTAGTGAACGACCATATACCATAACTTAACACATAGTAGTATATATACATCCGCATATATATACCTATTAAATCACCCAAAACATACTCGTTACCATACATGTCGGATCAACCAATCACGTCATACACTCGTTTTTTCCACACGACTAATCACCATCTCACCGTGCCACAACAAGGCATAATGCCCACCTCCAAAACCAAACCATATCGTGTGACCCCATAATCACACACCACAACTATAACCCAAAACATAAAACACAAAAAGAACAATAGCCATATCATAGGCAGCCATTACATAAATCTATATATAATACGTATACCCAAATTCTACATCTCACCATATACAAGCATGTACTAACCCTCTTTCATGCAATCATACTTGAGAACCCATTGAAGTTGTGGTACTTGTATAACTATGTTGGCCACCATACTTATACAATTACCCTTTCCCCAATGCACTCCCTCTTATGATGACACTTATAAGAATCAATACAACATATAACACATAAATCCATCTACTCACATAAGCTCATAACCACATAAACAATAAGGTCAAAAACTCCATCTATTAAAATAACATAGTAATACTCTTGGAATACAAAAATCCATAGTCTAGCTAAAACAGCATAGACTAAATCCAAAACGAAAACATAATCAGTTATAAGTCATGTCGCCCGTAAGAGTGGAAACAGCTTAAAATCCTTCCTACCCGTGTACTCCTAGTAGCTCGAACCACCACACGATTCTTAGGGAACATGACTTAAACATCAAAAGAAAAGTAACATACCTCAGGTATGTAAAATAACTCGATAAAAGATAGAAACTACCTTGTACTAAATTATGTACTATAATGTACAATTGAAGCAAAATACAACAGTGACTAGCGTGGACGATTATGGTTCAACCCGCACTAGTCATAAACCCGAAAAGAAAATAACATGTGACTAAGTATGAACATACTACGGTTCAATTCATACTAGTCAAAACATCGCAATAAATAACATCCAAACACATCAATTATAATAAATGCACACATACTCCTATGACGCCTATATGCAGGGACCCTTAAGCTATAGACTAGGCTACGCGACTAGGCAACCTAATTCTCTATAACCATTGGCTCTGATACCATTCTGTCACACCCCACCATGGCGGAACATGGGGCGCGACGTATGGATATCATCACAACATGGCGTGTCTATAGAGATAACTATATGAAATAAGAAATGTCATAAAAATGGTGACACGAAGGTCATGACAATATCTCAACAAATGCAAGGGGTCTAGGTAAGTAAGTAACAGTCCTACTTCTTACCCAAGACAACAAATAACATACCAACAAACAAATGTGTGCCACAGTATCACTTATTAAAAGAACAATCAAATAAAACTAAGAAGGAAACGGGGATTCTCCTTCTACATGCAATCCTATGCTTCTCCCATCCTAGCCACTTATTTTCTCATGCTTAACCATAGTATTACCTGAAAGAGACACTAAAACAAGTCAACATAAAGTTGGTGAGAGTCATAGGTTTAGACTCCAACGCTAAATCAGTTACAAGCTGTGAATAACAATCATCAACAAAAGAACATATGGACAATGTGTTACAATTATGTATTAACAACTATCAATCAAGACCAATCATACCAAACCAATCCAAGGCTCCTGCCTTGCCAAACAACATCATGATACCTTAGATGATCACACTATGTACCTATCCCAAGGCCACTACCTTGGCAAACCACAAGGCCACTACCTTGTCAAACCACAAGGCCACTACCTTGTCAAACCACAATAACTGAGACGACACGTGTCCCCCAATCCAAATCACACACAATCAAAAATCACATAGCAGTTAATCACATAATGTACACACAAGTCCATCTCAAATCACAAACACATTCACAACATCAATTTAGAAAATAACTCAACACAGTGTCTCTTCCAACCCATCTGGAAGTCAAAATCAATAGGAAACATGGGACTATGAAACTCACCTGATAGCTCCTTCACACGTCCTTGCACTAGCAACAAGCTAACAGACCAAAAACACGAAATCAATAAACGAACCAATCACTAAGATGGCTCATTAACCTATGATGGACTTCTAGCATATTCTCACATATATACCTCATTAATAAGCTCTAATTACCCCAATACCCTTCCTTAACAAGTCCTTAACTTGGTTAAGTTTAATAACTAACCCGTTCGTATTTTACCCAAAATAGTCCCAGTTTTTAGGTCTCAAAACTTTAGGTCAAACGCCCACTTAAACCTACCCATGGTTTCTGTAAAAGGAATATTCACACCCTTACATATGTTGGCTAACACCTCGCACTTGCCCTAACCTTAAAGCTACTATTAAGGCCCCGATATATATATATCTACTTTCATCATTCCAGATTTCCTGATTTTAAATGTACTAAAAGTTTGTTACCATTAAGGGGTCTTACCCTAAACCACCACCTTAGCCCAAGTGCAGATATTAACTACAATATATAAACCATCTCTCACGTTCGTGAGAAGATCCCAATGCAACCCTAAGTGCCCCAAACAACCCAAAACTTAAAAAGAAAACTGACTGAATTCAAAACTGTTTTGACCTCCGACTGTTGTAACCTGTTTTTGACCCACTTTCCGACCTCCAATTCAGTTCTCGTTTCTTGCATTGGAAAGCCACTTCAAATAGATTTCTAGGGGTACTTGGAACGTAAAACAAGAGTTTATAGAACTCCCGATATGATCAAAACAATTGACTCAAAAATCTGCCCAGTTTTTAAAAACGGGTTTAACAAAATCAACCTCATTAATTAACCCTAATCCCTCTAATTACAAGCCCTAATTTATGTAATCATCATATTATGATTAATACAACATTAATTTACTGTTTTTATATTAAACCCTAACCTAAATCCATCATAAGATTATTGAAGAAAACATAAAAATAATTTAATTAAAAAGGGATTTGAAGATTTACCTTGGATTTATGAAAACCCCCAAATTTTATGAAGAACCCTAATTTTTTATAAGACTCACGAATTTCCTTGATCTCCAGGAGAAAAATAATGAATTTGTTTTAGTATATACATTATATAGGGTATGGGTGAATCCTAGTCCAACCCAAAGCCCACTTTTTTTTTTTTCCTTTTCTTCCTTTTTTTTCTCTTCTAAACCGACCCAAACACCCCTAATTTCGTTTTTTTTCTTTATTTTTTTTCTTTTTATTGTTAATTAATATCTTATTAATATTACCTTAATTTACCTTAATTTATTTCAGCTCCTAAAACTTCCAAAACCTCAAAACCATAAAACTAGTCAAATTTACGCGTTTTACCGTAAAAGACGTAAAATATACACTTTTATAATAAATCTCAAATTTTGAAATTAACTTTATATTTAAGTCCTAAATGACTTAAAACCATCCCGAAAAATATTCATATGGATAATTACCTCACCCGAGACCTCTAAATGCTAAACCGTAAATCCTAAAAAAAAAACTATTAGTATAATACTTATACGTATACGTAAACACCACAATATCACCATTTTCATTTCATAGTCACCACTTGTGATCTCATGAACATGAATTAACCGTCCTCGATTTACTTATGATTACTCTATACTCATAAACGATAATCACACCAACCTCGTTCACACAAAATAAACACGTAAGCACAAAAATCAAGTAGTCACACATAAAATAACCTAAAAGTAAGACCAAGTGACGAACCTCAAAACCACGGTTGTCACAGCCGCGTAGGCACTCGAAGTGTTACCACCATTGGTAATGCACTCGGAGAAATCATGACCTCCACCACAATACATACATGAAACCTCAACCGCTTTAGCCGTAGAGGGAGCACTTTGTTCACCAAATTTGAATTCAATTAAAAGACCTTTAAGCTTATCAAAGATTTTGTTTTCCATGTTCGCCTCAATTTGGCAAGCATCGATGGTATTGGACAATGAAGGTGAAGCCGAAGACGAATCCTTACGAACACTCGATGTGTTACGAGGACTATACACCTTAGATCTATTCTCAATAATCAACAAAGCTTCCTGAACCGTTTTACACAAAAATTTACCTCCCGCGGCGGAATTAAGATAATCTCTCTCATGATCATTCAATCCATTGTAAAACGTGTCAATTTGATGCAAGTAGGAAAAACCGTGATAAGGACACTCATGTAATATTTCCTTAAACCGATTCCAAGCCGTAGAAAAACTCTCATTAAATTCTTGTGAAAATTTTGAAATCTCGTTTTTCAAATGCGTAGTCTTAGAGGGCGGGAAAAATTGGTTCACAAACTTTGAAACGAGATCCTTCCACGTCAATATAGAATTGGGTGGCTCTTTCTCTAACAAAATTTTAGCGAGCCCCGCTAAGGAATACGGAAAAAGCATCATCTTTATCGAATCACTAGCAACATCCTTAAATTTGCAAGTGGCTGTAAGACGATTGAATTGGCGGATATGGTTTTGCGGGTTGTCCTTCTCATCACCACGGAATTTGCTGTTTTGGATCATCGACAACTGTAAAACACGCATGCTTTTACCATGAATAGTACCCTTAAGATCGTACGTACTAGATTAAAACTTTCCTATTATAGCATGATTACGATTACGTGTTAGGATTTTACGTATTACGTACGTGTTAGAACACGATATGTATTTACTACGCATGAGCACGCAATAATTATTTGACAATAATTAATCACGAGCATGCGATCATGAAATCATGAACGTAATTAAATCACGAACTATTATTAATTACGAATATATATTTATTACGAGCGTAAATAAATATATTAGGTCACGATAATTATTTAACGAGAACACATTAAACGCGAACACAAATAAACATAAACGAACAATTAAACATCGAGACACGGAAAACGGTATGGGTACCCCATGTGGGGCCCCTAGCCGTGGCAACAAGAAAGAGATGGGCCAAGCCCATCTCAAAATTCACTAAAGAGGGGTTAAGGGAAAATATCACTAGTCATTTTTTTCACTTATAGAAGATTAAAACAAAACCTAAAAAGTTTCTCCTTCTCCTTCTTTTTTTTTGGCCGCCACACATAAACACACCAAGGAGGGTGTTTATTTGATTTTGATCTTGGTTTTGGTGCAAGTGTTCGTGTTTGTTCATCCTTGTTTAGATTCACGCATTCGGTATATTCTTTTTACCCTTTTTCTTTTTGATTTGATCTAATAATTAATTAAGAACAAGATGTTTTTAAAACTAAATTAAAAACATAGATTAAACATGTAAATGGTTTATGGAGAAATCAAAAAGGGTGTTTTTAGGGGTGTTTGTTTTGGCCGACGCCTAAACCGAACCTCAAGGGGGTCTCGGTTTGGCTACTCGACCACCACCGGGACCATATGGTCCCGGTTGGGTGGTGTGGGTCCCACGGCAGCAGCAAGACAAGGGGAACCCCGAAGTGGTTCGGGGTATGGTGTCGATTTCATGTCCGGTTCAAGGGTTCTAGTCAAGATCCGGTTCACGGTGTATGTTAAGATCATTTTTTTATATAATCATATGTTAAAATTAAATTAATAAATATGACATGATTAATTTAATAACATGACTTAGGTTATATTAATTATTAAAATCATGAAATTATTAACCTAAGTATTTTATATTTTTAGACTTATAGTTAATTAATTATTTAAAAACCATGGTTATAATTAATTAATTAACATGACTTAGGTTATATTATTAATAAATAATAACACATGTTTTAACCTAAGTATTTAAATTTATTTAATTAAAAACATGATATACTTTAATTAAATATTTTAACCTATAGTTTATTTTAATTACATGAAATAATTAATAAACTATACATTATATCATTATGACTTAGAAAATAATCATGAAAACACTTAGGCTTATATACTTAGCTTATTTAACTAGCTTATATCTAATTATGGAAACTTTCTATTTTTAGAAACTTATTTAAATAAGGCAGCTAATCTATTTATGGAAACTTTTTATTTTTAGAAACTTATTTATTTCAGGCAGCTAATCTATTTATGGAAACTTATTTAATTAAGGTAGCTGATCTATTTATGGAAACTTTCTATTTTTAGAAACTTATCTATTTTAAGCAGTAATTCTATTTTTGGAAACTTTCTATTTTTGGAAATTTTCTATTTTTGGAAACTTTCTATTTTTGGAAACTTTCTATTTTTGGAAACTTTCTATTTTAGGAAACTTTCTATTTTTGGAAACTTTCTATTTTTGGTAACTTTCTATTTTTAGAAACCTGCTATTTTTGGAAAGTTACTTATTATTACACAGTAAGTATAATAATACATGAAATACCAGAAAACTTAATCAGAGTAAACAGAATATAAGATAAACACAGTTTAAGGCTTAAAACAGTAAAACATGATAAGAACATATAAAATAACCTAAGACATGACATAAAACCAGTTACGTATTTAGTAAGAAGATACTTATTCATGTATGTATTCATGTAGCATTAGTGATACCGAAGTAGGATTCTCCTCAGTTCATCATCTTCTTCGTTCACTGGACATAAGGTACGGATTCCCGTCCTTTCAGTATGGACATTCATTCCTTATTAGGATTCCCCGTATGCAGCCAAATATTTTCCCGTATTCAAAGTTTATATGTTTGATTTGCTTATGTTTAATTTAGAATACCTATAGCCATATACATGCATGACCAGTTTCACCTAGTTATGGAGGTACCATAACCATAACATTAAAGGCGCTGATGTTATGACTTCACCACGGCGGAGTGATTACTCGTGGTGTCCCTTCAGCTTTTGGCCATTTATTTATATTTATCATGTGGGGCGTATGGGTGCATCCTAGTTACATGTTTCAGTCGGGATTTCATGGTGAATGTGGTGTGTGCCTTGCATCCTTCACAAGGAGCTGATCCCTCCTACCCAAACCAGAATATTAAATTAGAGGCAGCCCCTCTAATTTGCATGACGAGGTCACCCCTCCAAGTATTCATGCACGTTGGATTTTCATGACCTATATTGGCTAATGGTAAAATATGATAAACAGTTTTTACAAGATAAACATAAGGCTTTTCAAACTATAAAACAAGTTTTATCAAGACTTAACCAGGTTACTCGGGACTTAGTTTCTTCCGCTGTTATATGTTATATGCTTATCCTATTCATGCTTTATTGTACATCCGTGCACTGAGCGTATTGCTCAGCCATTTTCCTTTTCTATGTTCCCAAAACGGCAGGTACTCAGGGACGCTCGTAGACTTTAAGCGTACCTGCATATGGACTGGAAGCTTTCTAGCCTTTCTTACTTTATGCATTATCTTTCATTTGATACATTTGCTATGGACATTGTTTAGTCCTTTCCATTACTATACTTATGTTTGTGTGTGATGAGCTTTACTTTTGGACTACCGATGTTTGATTCCTGTATTTTCCTTTTATGGTCATGTAATGTTTATACATTTTTCCTTGTATGCTTTGATGACATGCCATAATTACGTATGACATTTCCATTATCAAAATGGGGTGTTACAATTATGGTATCAGAGCAAAGGCTTCGACCTGTAGGCTCTCAAATATGACCTGTGATTAGTGGGTAGTCACTATGGTCTTCCTAGAACTAACAGTTGTTTTCATGCATTCATCATTTTTATGCATACATATATATGTCATTGTCGCAGATTTATGACTAAGTAATGGTTGGTACAGGACTGGCCCTATTTAGTCGTATGTGTTTTATCGAAACTTTTAAATTTGGGACCGACCCATAGGCGTCCCCTCGCCATGTCTTTTGTTTTGGGTGAACTGGCCATAGGCGTTCACTCTCGAGCATACAAAAGTTTTCATAAAACTGTATCATGCATTCATACACAAAATTTTCTTGCATAAAATTTTTCTCTTGAAATTTTGGTATAATTTTTTTTCATGTATATATATTTTATGTTTGATCTGTTTAATCATATGTTTTATGTTATACTGTCAGATGGTTCTCACACGCGAACAGGAACAGTTCAATGCTGCAATTCAAGCTGATATGCAAGCTTTGCTTCCTCATTTGAGGAACAACATCAGGGCTGAAGTTCAAGCTGCCAACAATCAGCAGCATAATCAGGCACCTCCTCCTCCTCCTCCAGTGACATTAGCAGTATGTCTGGAGAGATTCAACAAGCTCCGTCCTCGAGCTTTTGAGAAGACAGATAGCCCAGTGATGTTGAAAGCTTATTGGCTCACATCAAGAAGATTTTCAATGCTATGGGTTGTGACCCCGCATACAAGGCGAGGTTGGCATGCTATCGGTTCGAAGGCGATGTGCTAAATTGGTGGTTAGCGTTGATGCAGTCTGAGTGTGGTGACGAGTGGGTTCCTGGTTTGACTTGGGCTCAGTTCAAGAACAGGGTGATGGATCAGTTCTTTCCCAAGGCTGAGAAGGACAAGCTCAAGAGAGAGTATCATGGGATCCGACAGAGAGCTGGGGAGAATAGCAACGAGTTTATGCAGCGCTTTCTTCGCTTAGCTGGTTTCCTTGGTGCGGCAGCAGGTACTCCTGAAGAGCAGGCACACCACTTCAGGTGGGCTCTTCGCACATCGGTCGCAAACAATCTGGTGTGTGCTACGTTCAACACTGTAGCACAAGTGGCCGATGCAGCACGTAAGTTGGAGATGCTGCAGGAGAGAGATGATTTCGGGGAAGCTGAGAGACCCGACAAGAGGTAAACATTCGTATTCAAGAGGTGATCTATCCGTATTCTTTCCATATATGTCAATTATTCATCTCTTTAAATGTATCTTCCAGGAAGAAAACTGGGGACCGGTCTCAGCCGACTACTCAGCAGCAGCCTCGTCAGCCCAAGGGAAACGGTCAGACTAACGATCGTTCTGCTACGGACAGGCGTGGCGGTAATGATAATCACCGTCACAATTCTTGACACTCCAATGGCATCAGGTCCTAACACTTACGAATTTTCTAATGATTTCATGTTATAACTCATATTCTGACACTTTAGCAAAACTTCTACCAGGAACCATGGAAACGGTAGGGACCAGAACCAGAGAGGTTCACATCCTATCCGTCCAGCTATCACTGGTATTCGATCTTACGTTTATCCGCATTGTCCTTTGTACCCTATTATCATGACTTATGTAAAATGTTTTATCAGGTTCCCAACCAGCCAGAGCACCTACTGGAGGATTTACTCATCCTCTTTGCTCTACTTGCCACCGTAGGCATCCAGGGCCATGTCGCCGTAACACTGATGCATGTTTCAAGTGTGGTCTTCCTGGCCATATCATGAAGGATTGTCATAAGGGCGAAATGGAGGGTACATCGGGACATGCTGATTCCAAGCCGCCTCCTACCACCAGGCGTGTCTACACGACATCTCGAGACCAGGCCAACAAGTCTACAGGTACCATCACTAGAATCTTGTATATGTATGGTCAAGCTGCATGTGTTCTTTTCGATACGGGTGCTACTCACTCAGTTATTTCTACTGCCTATGCTAAGAACATTAGGATGCTCCCTATGCTACTAGAGAATAGGCTTACTATTTCCACACCTTTGAGGGACTCTGTATTAATCACCCATGTATACAAGAGTCTTCCCCTAGAATTTGACGATAAGGTTCGACCTGTTGACGCACTTCCGCTGGACATGAATGACTTCGACATGATTTTGGGCATGGATTGGCTATCCAAGCATCATGCTACCATATACTGCCATTCATATCGAGTTATCTTCGGTGATGTTAATGCACCAGAGTACATTCATAACGGGTTCATACCCGGACGGTCTGTACAAATCATTTCTACCCTGCAAGCGCGTGCACTACTATCACATGGCTGCGAGGGTTATCTAGCTACGGTTCACGACATGGATGCTGAATCTCTATCAATTCAGGATCAACCAATAGTGTCGGAATTCGAAGATGTTTTTCCAGCAGAACTTCCCGGCATACCACCTGCACGAGAAGTAGAATTCAGTATCGATCTTATTCCAGGAGCTGAACCAATCTCCAAGGCTCCTTATCGCATGGCTCCCATAGAGCTGAAGGAGCTGAAGGATCAACTGCAAGAACTTCTTGAACGAGGTTTCATTCGACCGAGCGCATCTCCATGGGGCGCACCGGTCTTTGTTTTTAAGAAGAAGGACGACAGTATGCGTATTTGCATAGACTATCGCGAGCTCAACAAGATTACTATCCGGAATAGATATCCACAGCCACGTATAGACGATCTGTTTGACCAACTCCAAGGGGCCAAACACTTCTCCAAGATTGATCTTAGGTCAGGCTATCATCATCTACGGGTCAAGGTGCAGGACATCGCTAAGACTGCCTTTCGTACCCGCTATGGCCACTACGAGTTTGTAGTTATGCCATTTGGCCTGACAAATGCTCCAGCAGTGTTCATGGATTTGATGAACAGAATCTTCCATGAATTTCTGGACAAGTTCGTCATTGTCTTCATCGATGACATCCTGATTTTCTCAAAGTCCAAGGAGGAACACGAAGACCATCTTCGTACAGTACTACAGATTCTTCGCCAGAAGCAGTTGTATGCTAAATTCTCCAAGTGTGAGTTCTGGTTAGACAAGGTGGCATTCTTAGGTCACATTGTATCAGCAGAAGGAATCAATATGGATCCAGCGAAGGTTGAGGCCATTACTAAGTGGCCAAGGCCGACATCAGCGACGGAAGTCCGTAGTTTCTTAGGCTTAGCTGGCTATTACCGCAGGTTCGTGGAGAACTTTTCCCTCTTAGCACTACCATTGACCAAACTGATGCGGAAATGGGAGAAATTCGTCTTGACTGAAGAACGAGAGAAGAGCTTTGAAGACCTGAAGCAGAAGCTAGTATCTGCACCTATTCTTACTCTCCCATCTGGTATGGGTGGATTTCAAAACTACAGCGATGCATCGGGGAAGGGACTTGGTTGTGTTCTCATGTAGCATGGGAAAGTGATCGCGTACGCTTCACGGCAGCTTAAGCCTTATAAAGAAAATTACCCCACGCATGACTTGGAACTTGCTGCAGTCGTGTTTGCATTGAAGATATGGAGGGTCTACTTATATGGAGAATCATGTGACATTTTCACGGACCACAAGAGCTTGAAGTATATCTTCACTCAACGTAAATTGAACATGAGGCAGAGGAGATGGTTAGATCTGTTGAAGGATTATGACATTAATCTATAGTATCATCCCGGAAAGGCAAATGTAGTAGCAGATGCTCTTAGCAGGAAGTCCGGAATGATCAATGGCATTAAAATTGAAGAGGAAATCATAAGAGACTTGGAGCGACTTGACATCGAGATCATGCTACGTGGACAGCACGGTTACTGGGCTAATCTTAGAGTAGAACCCGAGTTACTCTCTAAGATCAAGGAAGCTCAAAAAGATGATGGAGAAATCTGGGCGATAGTACAGAATTTGGAGAAACAGACAGAATTCAGAGTAGATGCAGATGGTATCATATGGCAGGGCACGAGACTTTGTGTTCCTGATGACCAAGAACTCCGGGAAGCCTTGTTAGCTGAAGCTCATAGCTCCCCATTCTCTATACATCCTGGTTCGACTAAGATGTACCATGACATCAAGCATTACTTTTGGTAGAGTGGTATGAAACAGGATGTAGCTACTTACGTCTCCAAATGTATTACCTGCCAGCAGGTTAAGATCGAGCATCAACGATCTGGCGGTCTCCTTCAACCGTTAGATATTCCAGAGTGGAAGTGGGACAAAATCACCATGGATTTTGTTACTGGCCTTCCGCCTACCAAGAGGAAGCACGATGCAATTTGGGTTATCGTTGATCGACTTACCAAATCAGCTCATTTCTTACCGATCCGCAAGGAAGATCCGGTAAGTAAACTCGCCGATACGTACAGAAGAGAGATCATGAGACTCCACGGTGCACCATCCAGCATCGTCTCAGACAGAGATCCTCGTTTCACTTCGCGATTTTGGAAGAGTCTGCAGAAAGCTTGGGGTACACAACTTAAGCTTAGCACGGCTTTTCATCCTAAAACGGACGGACAGTCAGAACGAACGATTCAGATATTGGAAGACATGTTGAGGTCATGTGCGTTGGAATGGACGGGTGATTGGGACGATTACATCTGTTTGGTGGAGTTTGCATACAACACCAGTTGGCACGCAAGTATCAAGTGTGCTCCTTTCGAGATGTTGTATGGCAGGAAGTGTCGCGCCCCAATCTGCTAGGATCAGGTTGGCGAGCGAACACTTGAGGGACCGAAAATCATAGAGATGACCAATGAAAAGATCGTAGTAGCTTACAGAAACTTCAGGAAGCACGGTCACGTCAGAAGAGTTACGCCGATAAGCATCGTAGGGACATACACTTTAACGTAGGAGATCACGTCTTCCTTAAGGTTTCGCCGGCACGTGTTGTTAGACGCTTCGGGATTAAAGGGAAGCTCAGTCCTCGTTTCATCGGACCGTTTGATATCATTGAACGAGTCGGTGAAGTATCTTACCGGTTGGCGTTACCTCTGCAGCTTTCGCATGTGCACAATGTGTTTCATGTGTCCTTACTCAGAGGGTACCAGTATCATCCCCTTCACATGGTTCAGTATCCACTGGAACAGATACGTGAAGATCTCACTTTCTTAGAAGAACCCGAACGAGTTCTTGACAGACAAGAACGAGTCATGAGAAGGAAGATGATTCCATTCGTCAAAATCCTATGGAGGGATCATACCGAGCGGGAAGCCACTTGGGAAACACGATAAGTATTTACTATCCGGGCTTCTTACCCTCATTTCATATTTTGAATTCGTGTATGTCCTTCTTTTCAGTTTACTTTATCTATAATTCGGGGACGAATTATTCTTTTTAGGGGGGAAGAGTTGTAAAACCCGCATGCTTTTACCATGAATAGTACCTTTAAGATCGTACGTACTAGATTAAAACTTTCCTATTATAGCATGATTACGATTACGTGATAGGATTTTACGTATTACGTACGTGTTAGAACACGATAAGTATTTACTACGCATGAGCACGCAATAATTATTTGACAATAATTAATCACGAGCATGCGATCATGAAATCATGAACGTAATTAAATCACGAACTATTATTAATTACGTATATATATTTATTACGAGCGTAAATAAATATATTAGGTCACGATAACTATTTAACGAGAACACATTAAACGCGAACACAAATAAACATGAACGAACAATTAATCATCGAGACACGGAAAATGGTATGGGTACCCCATGTGGGGCCCCTACCCGCGACAACAAGGAAGAGATGGGCCAAGCCCATCTCAAAATTCACTAACGAGGGGTTAAGGGAAAATATCACTAGTCATTTTTTTCACTTACAGAAGATTAAAACAAAACCTAAAAAGTTTCTCCTTCTCCTTCTTTTCTTTTTTTTGGCTGCCACACATAAACACACCAAGGAGGGTGTTTATTTGATTTTGATCTTGGTTTTGGTGCAAGTGTTCGTGTTTGTTCATCCTTGTTTAGATTCACGCATTCGGTATATTCTTTTTACCCTTTTTCTTTTTAATTTGATCTAATAATTAATTAAGAACAAGATGTTTTTAAAACTAAATAAAAAACATAGATTAAACATGTAAATGGTTTTTGGAGAAATCAAAAAGGGTTTTTTAGGGGTGTTTGTTTTGGCCAGCGCCTAAACCGAACCCCAAGGGGGTCTCGGTTTGGCTACTCGACCACCACCGAGACCATATGGTCCCGGTTGGGTGGTGTGGGTCCCACGGCAGCAGCAAGACAAGGGGAACCCCGAAGTGGTTCGGGGTATGGTGTCGATTTCATGTCCGGTTCAAGGGTTCTAGTCAAGATCCGGTTCATGGTGTATGTTAAGATCATTTTTTTATATAATCATATGTTAAAATTAAATTAATAAATATGACATGATTAATTTAATAACATGACTTAGGTTATATTAATTATTAAAATCATGAAATTATTAACCTAAGTATTTTATATTTTTAGACTTATAGTTAATTAATTACTTAAAAACCATGGTTATAATTAATTAATTAACATGACTTAGGTTATATTATTAATAAATAATAATATATGTTTTAACCTAAGTATTTAACTTTATTTAATTAAAAATATGATATACTTTAATTAAAGATTTTTAACCTATAGTTTATTTTAATTACATGAAATAATTAATAAACTATACATTATATCATTATGACTTTGAAAATAATCATGAAAACACTTAGGCTTATATACTTAGCTTATTTAACCAGCTTATATATAATTATGGAAACTTTCTATTTTTAGAAACTTATTTAAATAAGGAAACTAATCTATTTTTGGAAACTTTCTATTTTTAGCAACTTATTTATTTCAGACAGCTAATCTATTTATGGAAACTTATTTAATTAAGGCAGCTGATCTATTTATGGAAACTTTCTATTTTTAGAAACTTATCTATTTTAAGCAGTAATTCTATTTTTGGAAACTTTCTATTTTTGAAAACTTTCTATTTTTGGAAACTTTCTATTTTTGGAAACTTTCTATTTTTGGAAACTTTCTATTTTTGGAAACTTTCTGTTTTTGGAAACTTTCTAATTTTGGAAACTTTCTATTTTTGGAAAATTTTTATTTTTGGTAACTTTCTATTTTAGGAAACCTGCTATTTTTGGAAAGTTACTTATTATTACACAGTATGTATAATAATACTTGAAATACCAGAAATACTAATCAGATTAAACAGAATATAAGATAAACACAGTTTAAGGCTTAAAACAGTAAAACATGATAAGAACATATAAAATAAGCTAAGACATGACATAAAACCAGTTACGTATTTAGTAAGCAGATACTTATTCATGTATGTATTCATGTAGCATTAGTGATACCGAAGTAGGATTCTCCTCAGTTCATCTTCTTCGTTCACTGGACATAAGGTACGGATTCCCGTCCTTTCAGTATGGACATTCTTTCCTTATTAGGATTCCCCGTATGCAGCCAAATTTTTTCCCGTAGTATAAGTTTATATGTTTGATTTTCTTATGTTTAATTTAGAATACCTATAGCCATATACATGCATGACCAGTTTCACCTAGTTATGGAGGTACCATAACCATAACATTAGAGGCACTGATGTTATGACTTCACCACGGCGGAGTGATTGCTCGTGGCGTCCCTTCAGCTTTTGGCCATTTATTTATATTTATCATGTGGGGCGTATGGGTGCATCCTAGTTACATGTTTCAGTCAGGATTTCATGGTGAATGTGGTGTGTGCCTTGCATCCTTCACAAGGAGCTGATCCCTCCTACCCAAACCAGAATATTAAATTAGAGGCAGCCCCTCTAATTTGCATGACGAGGTCACCCCTCCAAGTATTCATGCACTTTGGATTTTCATGACCTATATTGGCTAATGGTAAAATATGATAAACAGTTTTTACAAGATAAACATAAGGCTTTTCAAACTATAAAACCAGTTTTATCAAGACTTAACCAGGTTACTCGGGACTTAGTTTCTTCCGCTGTTATATGTTATATGCTTATCCTATTCATGCTTTATTGTACATCCGTGCACTGAGCGTATTGCTCAGCCGTTTTCCTTTTCTATGTTCCCAAAACGGCAGGTACTCAGGGACGCTCGTAGACTTTAAGCGTACGTGCATATGGACTGGAAGCTTTCTAGCCTTTCTTACTTTATGCATTATCTTTCCTTTGATACATTTGCTATGGACATTGTTTAGTCCTTTCCATTACTATAATTATGTGTGTGTGCGATGAGCTTTACTTTTGGACTACCGATGTTTGATTCCGGTATTTTCCTTTTATGGTCATGTAACTTTTAGACATTTTTCCTTGTATACTTTGATGACATGCCATAATTACGTGTGGCATTTCCATTATCAAAATGGGGTGTTACAACAACAAACCCGTTTTCACTTCAAAATTCTCCGCATGGATGGCGGGAATCACAATAGCCTATTCATAACCCTCGGTGGGTGCTTGAAGTAACTCCATCATAGTTCGATTCGCCATGGTTGGTTCTTCTTCTACAATAGGTTCGTCAATAGGAGACTCCTCACTAGAAAGGTTAGGTGTGGTCTCCTTTCAGTTTTTTCACTTACGTGCACGTCTTGCTTGACTACGAGTAAGCATAAACGTCACGTACAACGTGGGGATGAGCAAAGAAGATTCTTTTTGGTGTTTTTAATTTTTCCAATTTTTTGTGGTTTTTGATTGTTTTTACTTTTTTTTTATTTTGGTGATTGTATTAAGTAGACAAAAATCTACAAATCTCTCCCTTAATCAACTCTCTTGATTAAAGAAGCCTCATAGAATGAAAACGATCACGTAAAGTGAACGCCTTCGATGACTTTAGAACGTTGGTGGAACACCAAAACGTTCAAGAGGGTTTAATCAAATGAAACCAAGAAAATATATATGATACTTAGATAATACATTGGTTGGAAAACCCCATTAGCTCTTTTTATCTAAACACGCACAAGCAAGCGGGGAAACGAGGCGACGCGAAGCACTCAAGAGCCTTTTTCCTTAGGGTATATTCTATAATACCCGCCTTATACCCACCTTATAGTTTGTGTTTGTCAAAATTAAGCTTCACGAAAGTAATTATCTATTTTGCCTTTTTTCTTGTTTGAGATTCGAATACAATGATCGAGTGATGAAATCCCAAATCAAGGTTGTGTTTTCACACTTTTGGAGTACTTGTGATTTTATTGTTCTACGTATACAATATAGTAATATTCACACAAAAAACGAAAACCGATAATACGTATTAGTAGAGTGCTACTAATACAAATAGATATTATGGCTAATATAAAAACAACAATTGTTCAAATCAAAACACAACACGCCTCCCCGGCAGCGGCGCCTAAATGATAGTTGTAATAATACGTCTTTTAGTAAAAAGAACGTAATTAGGATAAGTACGACGGTTTAGGAAAACCGTGCACAAATGACCCAAAAATGAGTTCGTTCTCAAGGATGCTTGTGTATTGTGTTAAGAGATGATTAAGTGCTTGAGATTATATTTATGAAGCAAAGAAATGAGAAAAGAAAGTAGAAAGGAATGACGGCTACGATTATGAGTTACACCAAGACGAAGTCGTGTACCTGAAACCGTAAAAAGTGACGAAATTTAAAAATTAACCTAAATATTCCCTAGAAAATTGAAATAAATCCTATAAAATGTAATTAGAGTTTACAAAAAATCAAAAATCACTCAAACTTTTTTTAATTAAATATTAACTTTTTAATGCTACTTAAAGCCCAAAAAATCAATTTAATTAAAAAAAAGCGCAAAATGAGATTTTTTAACTTGTAAACCTCTAAATTGACTTAACTAAATTGAAAAATATTTTTGAAAATTTTAAAAATAATTAAAACTATTTAAAAACAATTAAAAACTCTAAAAACTTAAAATAATTCTAAAAATTAATCTAATGACACTAAAATTAATCTAAAAATTTTAAAATTCCTAACTTAATGTATTTAAACAAGGAAAAATGAAAACTTGCAAAAATCTATATTTTAATTTTTAATAATAAAATAATAATAAAATATTAATAAAAATCCAAAATTTATAAAAAATTCTAAAAAGTTGCAACTAGTTTAGTTTAACCTAAATAACACATAAATGAACTTGAAAGTACCTAAATACCCGTATTGGGCCTTAAAATGGGCCAAAAACCTAAACAGTCCACTTAATGGGCTTAATTTAGGCCCAATAAGCAAAAGTGATCCAATCAAGCCCAAAACTTCCTATCTGACTTAAAATTTGATTTTAAGAACAAAACACTGAAGGCCCAAAAGCTGAAAATATGCTTATCACAACTTAATAAGTCAACAACTTATTCTTAATGGGCTTTTGGGCCCATTAAGCCATAAGCTAATGCCATAAGCTCTAATTTGACACATAAGCTTCTTTTGAGTTACCAAAGAGATTTGTGAAAAGAAATTCTGAAAAAGCACAAGAAATAAGCCTGAAATAAGCCAAAGCTCTCTTCACAAAACGACAAAATAATTGTTTTTGAGTTATAGGCTACCTCAAGTGTTGATTCAAGTTGCAAAAGGTTTTAGTTGACTTAATTAAGCAAAATAATCAAAAAGTTTTCCAATAAGCACAAAGAATAAGCTAGAATAAGCAATAAGCACTCATGTTAAAAGTCAATCTGTTTGGTTTTCTAGTCAAACTTAAAAGTCAAACCCTAATAAGCTCCAGTTCAAATCAATGGGTCAAATAAGTAAGATCTATCACAAAAAATAAGTTGTTGCAAGTCTGGACAAGCCAAAATGGCTTATGAATAAGCTATTGATCAAATAACACTAGTAGTGGCTAGCAACAGGGGAAAGGAGTTTCCACTGCTTGACTTTCTTGACCTTTTGTCTTATATGACTTTTTGTTGGATTCAAGTTAAGCAAAGGCACCCAAGTAATCAGTGGATCACAAGGAGTCAATAACAACAATAATATCACAAATACAACAAGCCAATTAGCACAGATTAATCAAAAGATCACCAAATATGCACCAGATATGAACAATAAGCAGTATTCAACTAATAAGTAATTTAAGAAAGAATAAGCCAGCCAAACTTCACCAAATGCCTAGACAAGCTATAAATAATTCAAATGAACATAAATAAACAGGTTTCATGCAATGATTCAAAGTTTAGATCAAGATTCAAGCACTTAAATGTTATTGATGAACAAGAACAAGCAGTTTACACACTTTGCTGATATACTTGACCAAGAGACCAGATTCAAACCCTCAAATCTTCTTAATAGGTTATAATAACTATGTTTAATCACTTTTTATCCCTAAGCATGTATACAAACTAAGTGTTACTAAAGTCTTAGGTTAAAACAAGCAGATTTCAACTTTTTATAGCACAACTAAGATTTTGATGTTTAAAAGCCAAGAACTTGTAGCAAATACCATACAACCAAGTGTTTATCAGATACCAACACAAATAACCAACAAACAATAACTCAAATCCAATTTGTAAACTTAAACAGGTTAACCCAAACACCCCTTAACTTTTTCAATCCAAGATTTAACAAAGTAAAAGTGTGATTCAAAGTTACCCAAGCCCAATCTAACACAATAACAACAATATTATGTAGTATCAAGCAGTTTTAAGCAACAAAAACAACAAGAACAACAAAAGAACACAAAATCACAAAAATCAAGTATTTTTGATAGATTTTGGGTAAAAGGGCTCAAACCTCATGAATGTACATCCACACTCATGAAATTTTGAGCTGATGTGCCTAGCAAAACAAGGCACAAGTTTCCGCAAAGCTGCTAAGAGTAACAAGATTAGAACAAGTGATATTCAAAATAGAAAAATTGAAAAAATGAACAAAAGGCTTGATTAATGAAAACTTGTTCCCACTTCCTTGAATATCCCCAAAACTATAAGCTTACCTGATATGTGTGTATTTACTCATATCATTTGTAGCTTAAAACAATGAAATTATGCACAAAATGCATCAAATATGCCTTGGATATGCTTGTTTCTTGTTTTCATGTGTGTAGGTACCAAGTTCACGAAAACCGGCAATAATCGACACGAGAATGAAGAAAAAGATCAAAGAAGCCAAAATCGAGCTCGATTTGAGTGGATTTAATCATTTGTCAAGCTAATGGGCCAAGTGGGTCCCACAATGGGGTAAATGGGCTCAAAAGCCCATTTAATATTCAAGTTAGTAATAATAGGTTAATTGATAGTCCATTTAAGGCCCATTGTGATAGATTATCATACGAATTAAAAGTGATTTGGGCTTCAAAGCCCAAAACAGGAAGTGAAGAAACAATCATGGGCCTAGGGTCTTTACCTCATTTTATACGTTTTAATAAAACATATCTCTTTTTTATCCACTCACGTTAAATAAATTAAAAACGTCCCATTCACACGTTTGTTTTTATAACCTCACACCCACTCATTCATTTTCCCACACACAGTTAAAATAACCTGTCGATGATATCTATGTATCATCTTCCCCGTCACCCATAACCAGTTACTGTTTCACAAAAAAAACCGTAGCAAAGTAAAAAGTCCATTTTATTTAGGGCTTTTTATTTAATCATTTAATTCACATCAAAGGGAATAAAACCCCCAAACTTATAGGAAGAGAAAAGAGGTAACGAGAGAGCTACGTGTAAGATTTTAATTGGCCTCAATAGCTCACCCATCAAATCCCACCAATCAGATGCTTTAAAAGAAACACTGTTGTCCCAAATATGTGATGATATAATAGCACGAATTCAAGAAAGAAAAGTATAAATGAGATGAATTTTAGAGAGAGAAAGTAGTGAGAGAAAGTAGAGAGAAAATGGTTAGAACTAGGTGAATCTTAGATTGAGAAGTGGGAATACAAATGAACCAACACCCTTCCTAACATGCTAGGAAGGGTATATATAGTCCACCCACATGCGGGCTTCTTTATGGACTATATGGTTTGGGCCGGGCTTTCCTTATGGGCTTTAGTTACGTATTAATGAACCTTAGCTTAAAGTTAAGCCCGTAATAACACGACTAATATACTACCTATTACAACGTTCTAAAATACGATACATAATAAACATATGACCGAGCATTCTTGTTTGGCTCAATATTTTGAGGCTAACAATCTCCCCCAATGAGAGGTCATAAACCTTAGTCATTTAGGAAATTTGTAGAGATTACTAATCTTGCCATAAATGAGTCTTGAACGTGTAATCGTAGTCTTGTTCCTTCATGCTGTGATCTTTGAGCCTTTGTCGTTGTCTTTCGACTTTGTCTTTAAGCTTGAGATCTTCAAATCATCCTTGACTTGTCTTTGCCATCTTGCGATCTTGTGTCTTCATCCACATGCTCACACTATTAATTGTTGAATATGTCTTTAGGCATGAGTATGTGGTTTCTGAATCATTGACTTTGCTGAGTACACCGTGACGCCACCTTCTCGAGACAAAACATAGACACGGACTGAATGGCTTTGACATTCGTCCTAAATCGGTAGCGTTTTACCTCCGGTCGGTGAAGACCATTATACGATATTAAATATCGTACCTGTGATCAGGTAGATTCAATTAAGAATCTCCTTGACAGGGTTTCAAGGCTGTACTAGCCGTTCTCTTTACTCGACCGTCTCAAAGCAAGACTGCGAACATAAAGAGTGAATCAATTGGATAAATATCCGCGTGATTAAAGTCGTCAATTCAAATTCCTGGAACAAGTTTGATTCATTTAGAATCTTACCATTGTTGCTTTCCAGTTGACACAAGCTTGATTCATAAGAATCTCGCAAGTTACCTACCGTAGCGCTGTTTGATGTTGACGCTAGAAGGATTTCCATTCGTCACTGTGAATATTAATAAATATCACTCTGAATGTTCTGGCAAGACCATAAAGATATTGCGTAGAAACCTGAAACGAGTTTGAATCAATTCAGAATAAATATCACTCTGAATGTTCTGGCAAGACCATAAAGATTTCCACTCATCATTGTGAATACTAAGTAGTATCACTCTGAGTGTTCTAGCAATATCACAAGGATATAGCGTAGGAATCTCTTGATCTTCATCCGTGTGTCCTAACGAGATTTAATTGATCTCTTGGCTCTAGACTCGATTTGTGTACTTTTAGTGGTCGGAGGCTGGAGTAGATGCCACCTATTCAATATCAACTATCTCGGAGTGAGAAAGTCAATAGAAATCGTGTTGATCTCCGTGACAATAAAACAAACTTCTTTTGAGAGAAGTCTGAGTAGCTAGAAAAGGGTTGTGCTTCACATCACTGGGTGCATGATGAGTTTGTCTTCATGATGAGTTGACCCGGTTTCTGCCTAAGTTGTATGGAGGGCTTCTTTCTTTAGACCCTTTATCCTTACATTTCTTTTTCATTCTTCAACCCCTTCAATGCTTACCAAGACATCATTAATAGCACCTTGTTGTGATTGTTCCAGTGCTATCATCAGTACTTAGTCGGGATTCAGCTACGTTCACATTCTACTCCATCTTTCCTAAGGACTTCTAATAATCTATTGGATTGTCCCTGGGAAGATCCCTCCGGTTCTGGTTGGATCATAGGACTTAAACCTAACCACCCTTTTGACACCAATAACGTCATGAATTAAAGATGTTGTGGGTATTTGATCGTAACCATGAAAAACACTTTAAATTCTAACAAAGTGTGTGAAAAACATTTGACACCTTGCTAGTTTTGTCGTTTCAGAAAAACTCCCCCTTCACATGTTCATTTAAATGCGAAAGAATTTAAGTAAACATTTTGCACATGTGGGTAAGAGTTAACGTGCTTGAGTCTATAGATCACATTTTAATCACATTTTCTCCCCCTATCTCTAATATATAAAATCTTTTGATATTAGAGATACCAAATTTGATTAAAATATATTTTGAAAAAATAGTCTTGAAATCTCTGGAAGAAAGATGTGTTAATCTTTTGCATGAAGTTAAAATGCTCCCCCTCAAAAATTGATCCAATTGAATTGTCATTGTGAGGATATGATCCACATTTCGCTTTTTGAGGATGGGAGTTGTTGAACACACAATTTTTGAAAGATTTTGAATATCATTGAAAAATTCTTGAAAAAAATTGTGTTCAACGCTTTTTGAAAAATCAATTCTTTTTGTCGAAAGGTTTCTAAAGCATATACTTGAGTTCATAGACTTTGAATGTCTTGACGAATCCACTCAAGTGTAAGAAGATTTCTCTTCTTTTGATGAGGGTTAGGGTACTAAATCGTACACTCCCCCGTGAATATCGATCCGGGTTGCAATCTGAAAGTGATTACAAGGCATTGTGTTGAGCTCAAAACGTTGAATGTTTTGTGACAAGCTCAACCCGTGATAGATTGCTCTACCCGTTGTTTGGAAATATTTGTCCAAAATAGACAATTTCCTTTATTAAAAGAAGAAATGACATGTTTTGAAAAATATTTACAACTTTCATTCGAGCTTTATGTACACACTCGTGTCGTTATTGAGCGACATTTCTAGGCACGTCCATATTATCGATACTGAAAGACATGTCGAGAAGAATATTTTTGGATTTTGAAAGATTTTTAATTTTGTGTTTTGCTTTTATGTGTTTTATATTTTTGTATTTTGCTTTTTCAAAGATATTTGCAGGTTGATGTTTGATAGATAAATCAAGCAGGCACCTTTGCCAGAATCTCCAGGTCTGCTGGAGTCAAACATCTCATACCAATTTGCCTAACGAGGTACTCAAACCTATCTTTCGACAGAGCTTTCGTAAACAAGTCGGCTAATTGGTAATCCGTTCCAACAAAGTATAGTTCAACGATACCTCTTTCAACTTGTTCCTTTATGAAGTGGTATCTGACATCGATGTGCTTCGTACGGGAATGCTGTACCGGATTGCAGGAGATGGCTATGGCCGACTTTGAGTCACAGTACATAGGTACTTTATCAAAGTGGAAGCCATAATCCGTGAGTTATGTTCTCATCCATAGAACTTGAGCACAACACGCAGATAGAGACACATACTCCGCTTCTGCTGATGAGAGTGACGTGCAATCCTGCTTCTTGGAAGACCATCCCAGAAGCTTATCTTGACCTAGAAATTGTGCACCACCAGAAGTACTTTTTCGTGTATCAAGACACCCCGCATGATCAGAATCTGAATAGGCCGTTAGAAAGAAACCGGTTTCCCTCGGATACCAGAGTCCCAAATGAATGGTATTCTTGAGGTACCTAAAGATCCGTTTAACCTCCTTGAGGTGCTTTTCAGTGGGTCGTGCTTGATAACGTGCACAATAACATGTAGCATGATGAATATCAGGTCTGCTTGCTGTCAAGTACATGAGGGAACCAATCATGGAACGATATCTCGTTTGATCGATGGCATTTCCCTCCAAGTCAGCATCTAGCGATGTGGTTGATAATGGTGTCCCAACGGGGTCACATGAAGTCATACCATGCTTTTTGATTATCTCTTGACAATACTTAGCTTGGTTTATAAAGATACCACTTGGGGATTGGTGAACTTGAATTCCTAGAAAGAATTTTAGTTCGCCCATCATTGACATTTCAAATTTGCTGTGCATTACTTTTTCAAACCATTTTGAAAGTTTTGGGTTTGTAGACCCGAAAATAATGTCATCAACATAAATTTGCACAAGCAAAATTTCATCCCCATATTTATAAGTGAACAAAGTTAGATCAATGGAACCTTTTGAGAAACCTTTGGATACCAGAAATTTCGAGAGCTCGTCGTACCACGCCCTTGGAGCTTGCTTGAGTCCATATAGTGCCTTGTGGAGACGATACACCTTGTCAGGATAATGAGGATTGACGAATCCTTCCGGCTGCGTGACATAGACTTCTTCCTTCAAAGGACCGTTAAGAAATGTCGTCTTTACGTCCATTTGATAGACAGTGAATCCCTTATGTGCAGCATAAGCAAGAAAAATCCTGACTGCTTCCATTCGAGCTACTGGTGCAAATGATTCTTCAAAATCAATTCCCTCTTTCTGGCCATACCCCTTAGCCACTAGCCTAGCTTTGTTCTTGATGATCGTGTTTTCTTCATCCATCTTGTTTTTCCAGATCCAACGAAGATTTAAAGGAGTCACATCGTATGGTCTGTCAACAAGTTCCCAGACTTTAGGTCTTTCAAATTGTTGAAGTTCATCTGTCATCGATTCAATCCAAGCATGATCAGTAATGTAGAGATTTTACTAGTTGAAATTCGTTTTCTCGGAATCTCTTCGAATTGATCTCTGGTTAATTGTGTGAGATTAGTTGTTCTTGGTGAATCAAATAAAGAGTGGTCGTTGTCTAAAACTAAAGGAAAATAAAGACTCGGAACAATTAAAGATAAAGTAAAGACGGTAAAAGGAGACAATAATGAAAGATTAAAACTTGACGGGAAATAAATGACGAGAAATTTAAAAGACAAATAAAATAAACGACTCAAATTAAAACTTAAATAGAAAGGAAAGCAAGTCAAAGTGCAAGTAAAGAAAATGGCGGGAAAATAAAGTTTAAAAACTGAAAACTAAAAATTCAATAAAAAGCTATTCGGAATGTTTACTATGCGGAATAAAGATGGAAAAACGACCTATGCGGAAAGTGAATGCTATGCGGAATAAAAAGAGAAAATTCAGCTATGCGGAATAAAATAAAAAGAAGGCTATTCGGAAAAAGTAACACTATGCGGAAAATTAAAGCTATGCGGAAAAAGACTCTATTCGGAATATCTGAAAAATGACTATGCGGAAAAAGTAGAAAATGTCCTATGCGGAATGTTTAAAAGGAACCTTTATGCGGAATAATTGGAACAAAACCCTTATGCGGAATAATCGGAACATTCCGAATGGGGGTTTCCTATGCGGAATAATTTGAACATTCCGAATAGGGTTTCCTATGCGGAATATTAAAATATTCCGAATAGGGAAACAAGAAATCAAACCATTCGGAATAACCGATATTCCGAATAAGGGATGAAATTTAGCAGCTATTCGGAAAGTCAGGGAAAGATACAGTAACAGAGACGAGACTCAGAAAATGAAGAACAAAGTACGAATTTGATTAAATCTATCCAAATCGAACCAAAAGATTAAACCAAAACAATCAACAAACATCAACTAACAATAATCAATCAAAACAAATCATCAAAACTAACAAACAAAGCCAAATCAATCAAAACCCACTTGATTGAAAATAAGAAAACTCAAGAACATGAACACAAAGATTAAGAACAAATCAAGCAAGAAAGGAAGAAGGAGATTAACAATAAAGTAAAGATTAACATCAATTAAATGGAAACTTACTTGGAATTAAAAGAAAATTAAAGGTGCGTTACATGAAATTAAGGTGCATCAAATTAAAGAACATGGAATTGAAAATGGTGGAAGGATGGGTTGTCAAGCCACCAACAACTCTCAACAAATGAGGTTGGTTGGTATTTATAGGGAGATTAGGGAGGAGCTTAAGAAGCTTCCTCCCTCTTTCTTCTTTCTCTTAATTGCACACTTGGGTCCCTTAAACTTCTTAATATTTTGTTAATCTTCTTAATACTTGGACTTTGTCTTGGGATTTCTTCAAACTCGTCTTGGATTTTCTTCATAAATAAGACTCGAGTTTTTCGGCTTTTAGTAAACTTCCGTCTTTTGACTTTTTCTTCGATAAATGTTCAGAATTGGTCTTGGACTTCCGTTCTTTCTCCACTCTTGATCTTTCGACTTCATCTTTCGTCTTTTTCTTCGATAAAAGCCCGTGAATGTCGTGTTTTCTCCACTTTTCACCTTTTCGTCCTAAATTACAACAAAAACACAAACCACGCATAATTCCGACATAAATGACATGAAATACACGTTTTGGCTCGGTTATTATTGTAATTAAGTGGTAAAAAGGATGGGTGTTTACACACCTATCAAATCCCCTACACTTGACCATTGCAATGTCCTCATGCAATGCATTAGTTACAAAGCAAGTTTACATTTTTCATCATAATCAATTCACGTTGGCCTTTATTAAAGAGATAGAAAATTATAAAAATGTAAAGCAAAGAAATTAAAAGCATACCTTGGGTTTTGAAAATGTCATGAATAATCATCATCCTCAACTTTTCACTTTCTCCATACCAAGCTTAAAAACGAGATCATTGTTAATATAAGTTAGTAAACTAACACGAACTCATGTGGGCCAATTATTCACTTAGACTCCCTTATTCCTATGGGTATCTCTTATATTTTATTATTTGTCTTGAATGATCACGAAGATGCATTGTTTGACTTATTTCGATAATTAGTAAGTCTGAAAATAAAGTGCACGATTTAATCAATAGTTAGCTAAAGGACCAAATCTTTTAAAACTGCTTCTCGGGATATCAAAAAGTTCATATCTTGGCATAACTTGGTTCGCGATTTGAGACCTTTCTCGGGCCGATATTTGGCAGCGACTTCATACTTCAAATCTTGATAGACGTTCATGAAATAATGGTCTTCTCTTCATAATTGGAATTTCTTCTCTTGGAATTGTTGAGAGATTCTTCATATATGGACCACGACTTCTTCATTTTTCTCCAATCTTTATTTTGGATTTTGATATACAACGATCCGCCTCCTTTATTGACTTGGATCTATTTATCCTCATACCTTGTTAGGGTCTTTTCGGATACACTTCTCCATGACTTTTTGGGAGTTTTTGCTTTTCGTCGTGTGTCTCGATCCTTCATATTGATTTTCGATAAATGATTCTTCACATCACTTTTGGATCTTTAGCAACAAAACATAGCCCTCATGCCTTGTTAGGGCCTTTTCGGACTCGCCAATCTTCGCGCCCCGCTTCATAAGTTATGCCTTGGCTATGAACTCTCGTCATTACCGAGCAACTTTTAAACGATCTGGGGCTAGAAGCTAAGTAACTTTTCAAATCGTACAACCTTATTTATTAGCAGATAAATTTATTAGCAAGCGATGGGAGAATAGGCTTATAATTAACTCACATAAATTCACGAAAGAATACCGACTTATAATTGGCTCTATCATCTCTCGTTCTCCACAGTTTAAAATCTCAAGTAATGAGACTCGTGGATACTTAGCCAATTAAATCAAAGTTTTGGGTTTTCGAGTCGCCTATAGGATCTTGCAAATTCTTAGACTCTTTCAAGTTTAGAAATCGCATCTTAAAGTTCCCTTGATAAACGACTCTCTAGGATCAATTATAGGAACTTGCGAAAAGTTCTTGTTCTTAACCCGTGAGAGGTAAGACTTTCGCGTTTTATAGCTCCCTATATAAAAGCCTAGCAAAACTTGACTTAAACACGTTAAGGATACTAGCTAGAGTAAACTCGGATTGAGTCAAAAGATTCACAACGTTTGAAAATTAAATCACTTATTAAACATTTATTCAAGCAAAGAAAGAAAATAGCTATACAAAAGGGAAAAACTAATAGGCCAAAATAGATCAAAAATTTTGAAAAATGTCGAAAAATTGATTTTCCGGTTAAAATGAGGACAAATACAAGGAAAAGACCACTTAACTTCGATAGAAGTCCCCCCTACACTTAAGATAAACATTGTCCTCAATGTTTAAGCATGGGGGAGTAAACTCCCCTACACTTAGGACATTGGGCACTTTGTTTAAATCTTGCTAAGGAAGAGACAACTAAAGAGATTCCTATTTTAATATTGAGAAATATAAAATAGTGAATCGAAAAGAGTTTAGGATAGAACCGGGAAGAAGGGAACACAGAATCACGGTTCGTCAAGAGTCATCAAGAGTGTGTCTTTGAAGTTCTAATCCCTGCAATGATAAGAAAGAAAACAAGAAACTCCAACGGGGGCTCCCCCCTACACTTATGATGAAAATAGATAGATAATTGGGTTGCCTCCCAAAAAGCGCTTGTTTTTGTTGACCGAGTCACGAGCCTGACTCGTCCCCGAATTAAATGGTCCATGGGGAAGCCTCGAGTGTGATACCGGGATCAAAGACCTTGTCCTCGTTCCCGGTGGACATCAACAAAGGAGAGGAGGGGGAGTAAGTCTTAAAAGGGAGAAAGGTCCTTTCAACATACGTATAGTATGTGAATTCAAGATCCACGGGAGGTGGGTTGGGTATAGTAAGCACATTGTCATCCCCCAAAGACAATGGATGCTGAGCAAACGGCAAAGCCGTATTGTTATCAATTATAGCATAATCAAAGTCACCTCCCGGGTCAAAGCACTCATCCTCCGTGATAGTGGCTAAAGGGGAGGATGAAAGGTGCTCGGGAGGGGGACTTTGGACAATATCTTCCTGCAACAAATTATCAAAAAATATAATGTCCCCCTCCGTGTCAGAATCATCAATACCTGGAGGGATGGAGTGGATGTCGATTTCTTCCAGCAATGGGTCATTATCTTCAACGGGAGGAATAGATGGAGGTAAAGACTTGGAAAGAGAAGGAGAAGTCAACTCTTCGATTTGAGCAATAAGAAGATGAACTTTCCGTAATCTATCGCGAAGAAGCACGTCTTCCACCTTATCCACAAGATCATGTTCATCGGTGAACTTCTCGTAAACCGGAGAGAATAAATCGTCATCACCCGCATCTCCCGGTGGAGATTGAGAAATTTCAAAAGTGAAATTCTCATAGCAGAGAGAAGAATCGTCATCACTAGGATCGACCTCTTCTGTAAGAGCAATGTCGTCCTCAGGCTCCATAGCAGGTAAGTCACAAACCTCATCATTCAATACTTTGTCGAGAACAACATCACTCAGCTCATTCAACGAATCGAGATTCTTAGATACAGTAGGAACATCGACAGTAGGAGCAGCAACTTCAGAAGATTGGTTGAAAGTGTAGACATCATCGTCGTCGTCATCATCATAATAGATGGGACGAGTCCAGTTAGGAGTGACGTAGTCGGCTAACTCTTCCTTGATAACCTCCACATCTTTAAGAAGCTCATGCAGCAACTTTTGTTGTTCATCGCCCCGAGTATGTTCAATTTCACAAATTCTATCCCACGCTGTAAGTAAACATTTAGGTGTAGAAAAGAAGGGAAAACGACGAAATTGGCTCAAAAAGGTGTCGGTGGTTTTCAAGGTTTCGTCCACATCAAGCAACGGTTGCCTTTCCTGATGTAAGTCAGCTCGAAGTTGAGCCATACTTTCTAGAATGTCATTCAAAGAAGTGAGTTGTTGATCAAGACTAGTTTGTTGAGAAGATTGATGAGTGAGGGTGTGATGTGGGGGCTCAAAATGTTGAAAACCTGAATTATAGCATGATTGTGGCTCATAGTAGTTCATCGGGTGGGAAGAATTAGAAACCGGGTTTGGTTCATAATAATCCATAGGTGAAGAAAACTGAGGACACGGATTTTGCTCATAATAATTCATTGGTTGACAATAGGAAGTATCGTGAGGACCCCCACAGTTGTTGCAGAACGGTTGAGGAGAAAGACTGGGTGCGTCATGTGGATAGCTATTATCATAGTCATAATTGTACCCCGGTTCATGCCCGTGATCATATGGGTATGGAACCGGGCACGAAATATGCCAATGAGAATCGCTTCCACAATAGGTGCACGTGGGAATAGGAGGTGGGTTCAAAAAGGACGAATTAGTCGAGTTGCACAAAGGACAAAATCCGAATTGTATGTTGTCGATATCGTTTCCGCACCGCTCACATGTACACCATTGACAAGAGTCATTCCCATACAGTTGTCTCCCGCACCCGACGCAATTGACATAAAAATCCATGGAGAAAGATAGATGAGCAAGAAGAATGTTTTTGGTGCAAAACCTTGAAAAAGAAATGCTTTTTATAGATTTTTCAAATGTTTTTGGATTTCTGAAAATAGTTGACACGAAAAATAACGTTCACGAGTGAACGGATCCCAAAATCCAACGCTTCACTCACAAAAAACCTTCAATCTTCACGAAAAGAGCCGGCAGCGGCGCCATTTTAATGTAGAGATTTTACTAGTTGAAATTCGTTTTCTCGGAATCTCTTCGAATTGATCTCTGGTTAATTGTTTGAGATTAGTTGTTCTTGGTGAATCAAATAAAGAGTGGTCGTTGTCTAAAACTAAAGGAAAATAAAGACTCGGAACAATTAAAGATAAAGTAAAGACGGTAAAAGCAGACAATAATGAAAGATTAAAACTTGACGGGAAATAAATGACGAGAAATTTAAAAGACAAATAAAATAAATGACTCAAATTAAAACTTAAATAGAAAGGAAAGCAAGTCAAAGTGCAAGTAAAGAAAATGGCGGGAAAATAAAGTTTAAAAACTGAAAACTAAAAATTCAATAAAAAGCTATTCGGAATGTTTACTATGCGGAATAAAGATGGAAAAACGACCTATGCGGAAAGTGAATGCTATGCGGAATAAAAAGAGAAAATTCAGCTATGCGGAATAAAATAAAAAGAAGGCTATTCGGAAAAAGTAACACTATGCGGAAAATTAAAGCTATGCGGAAAAAGACTCTATTCGGAATATCTGAAAAATGACTATGCGGAAAAAGTAGAAAATGTCTTATGCGGAATGTTTAAAAGGAACCTTTATGCGGAATAATTGGAACAAAACCCTTATGCGGAATAATCGGAACATTCCGAATGGGGGTTTCCTATGCGGAATAATTTGAACATTCCGAATAGGGTTTCCTATGCGGAATATTAAAATATTCCGAATAGGGAAACAAGAAATCAAACCATTCGGAATAACCGATATTCCGAATAAGGGACGAAATTTAGCAGCTATTCGGAAAGTCAGGGAAAGATACAGTAACAGAGACGAGACTCAGAAAATGAAGAACAAAGTACGAATTTGATTAAATCTATCCAAATCGAACCAAAAGATTAAACCAAAACAATCAACAAACATCAACTAACAATAATCAATCAAAACAAATCATCAAAACTAACAAACAAAGCCAAATCAATCAAAACCCACTTGATTGAAAATAAGAAAACTCAAGAACATGAACACAAAGATTAAGAACAAATCAAGCAAGAAAGGAAGAAGGAGATTAACAATAAAGTAAAGATTAACATCAATTAAATGGAAACTTACTTGGAATTAAAAGAAAATTAAAGGTGCGTTACATGAAATTAAGGTGCATCAAATTAAAGAACATGGAATTGAAAATGGTGGAAGGATGGGTTGTCAAGCCACCACCAACTCTCAACAAATGAGGTTGGTTGGTATTTATAGGGAGATTAGGGAGGAGCTTAAGAAGCTTCCTCCCTCTTTCTTCTTTCTCTTAATTGCACACTTGGGTCCCTTAAACTTCTTAATATTTTGTTAATCTTCTTAATACTTGGACTTTGTCTTGGGATTTCTTCAAACTCGTCTTGGATTTTCTTCATAAATAAGACTCGAGTTTTTCGGCTTTTAGTAAACTTCCGTCTTTTGACTTTTTCTTCGATAAATGTTCAGAATTGGTCTTGGACTTCCGTTCTTTCTCCACTCTTGATCTTTCGACTTCATCTTTCGTCTTTTTCTTCGATAAAAGCCCGTGAATGTCGTGTTTTCTCCACTTTTCACCTTTTCGTCCTAAATTACAACAAAAACACAAACCACGCATAATTCCGACATAAATGACATGAAATACACGTTTTGGCTCGGTTATTATTGTAATTAAGTGGTAAAAAGGATGGGTGTTTACACACCTATCAATCAGCCATGGCTTCTTTGATGTTTTTCGGTTCAGCTGTACTCACGGCGAGTGCGAACATACAAACATCGCCATCGGTTGCTAGTTGTCGTCTTGTACGAACAGGCTGTGAAGGGTTTCCAATTACGTGAACCAAAGGATGATCTCGGGTCCAATGATGTGTTGAAGGATGTCGTTGATAGAACGTATGCATATTTGACGGATCAACATGGCGAGTAGAAGACTCTCCAGTTTCGTGTACCGGTGTACCGAATGGGTTGTGAAAATCGTCATCGTCAGATAATGCACCGTCTGCTTGATTTGTGTTCTCTGGAGCAATGACAGTAGTTGTGGATGTTGTAGGATCGATTGTTGAAGTGATATTCAGAGGAGGTAAATCTGCAACAACCCGTGTTGAAGTAGATGAAGTTGTATCCTTTTGTTGATGATGATCGGTATCATCATTCGTATCATGAGTGACAGCGGAAGACTTCGATGCAACTTGTTTCTCCCCCGTGAAATATTTATCTTACATTGGTCCATATAACATTTCCAACTCTTCAAGTGTCGTGTCCACTGTCATATCTGCTCTAGGAACATGTTCAGGAACCAGCTTTGAACTTGACGGTTCATTGCTGTGGTCTTGAGTTCCGAGTTCCGTGCGGTTGTGAACGGAAGTCGTTTGTCGTTGTGGATCAGGACTTAAACTGCCTTGTTCAAGTGCCATTTCTTGTAATTCATCGAATCTGATATGAATAGTCTCGACTATCAATTTTGTTCTCTTGTTGTATACTCTGTATCCCTTAGACTGAGTTGCATATCCCACTAAAATGCATGCATCACCTTTCTCTTTCATCTTGTCCAGATTTTCACCATCTCGAATAATGTAACACGTACATCCAAAAACATGAAGGTGTTTGAGTGAAGGTTTGCGATCATTAATTATGTGATATGGTGTCTTTTCGTGTCTAGGGATAACTAAGGAGCGGTTTTGTGTGTAGCATGCGGTTGACACGGCTTCGGCCCAAAAGTATAGTGGAGGTTTTGAAGCGGATAATAATGTTCGAGCAGCCTCAACTACGGTTTCGTCTTTCAACAACGCCGTTTTGTTCGGGTGTTCGAGCAATAGATGTTTCATGTTCAATTCCTTCGGCTTCAAAATAATTTCTCAGTTTTGAATTCAAAAATTCTATACCTCTGTCAGTACGAACCACTTTAACTTGAGCTTGAAGACCACGTTGTATCACTTTAAGGAAGCTGATGAGAACATCGGGTGTTTCATCCTTGGATCTCAAGAAGTGAGTCCATGTGTACCTTGAGTAGTCATCGACAATTACCATAACGTATTTCTTCCCATTGATACTTTGAACATGCATGGGACCACACAAATCTATATAAATAAGATCTAACCGTCCTTTAGAGCTTGGTGTAGTCTTTGTTTTGAAACTACTCCGTTTAGCTTTACAAAGCTCACAAGAAGAACAAAGATGATCTTTGATGAATTTCAAGTTAGGAAGGCCTCGCACAATATCTTTCTTGGAAAGCAAGTTGATGGTGTCAAAGTTAAGATGAGATAAACGTTGATGCCATAACCAAGCTTGAGTTGTTGAAGCTTTAGCCATGAAATAGATTGGAGTTGAAGATGTGGAGTCTTGTAGTGAAATAGTGTAGAGATTAGTACCCCGTGTTCTGGTAAGTAAGTCATTCCCATCATAATCACGAACAAAACATGTCTTCTTTCTAAAAGCAACCTCAAAATCCGCATCACAGAATTGACCAACCGAGAAAAGATTATGATTGAGCCCTTCGACGTAGTAAACCCTTTTGATAGTGATATTCCCCTGAACCAAGTCTCCATATCCTAGGATCGGTGCAAATTGATCATTTCCGAATCGGACCGTACCTAGGAACTTCTCCACGAAGTTAATTAGAATCTTGAGATTCCCCGTCATGTGCTTCGTGCATCCGGAGTCCATTATGAAGAGAATTACTTCGATCACCTACAGAAGAATTAGAACATGATGGAGCATTTGCTAAATTGGATTCCATGTTAGTTGTGATTTCCGATTCATTAGTTTCCATAGTTTCATCACTTAGAGGCACACTAACGCTCGTAGTCACATTTTCTGTCCTAAGCTTAGGCATCCATTTATATCCTGGAGGACATTGATTAGCAAACCACCATTTCCAAGGCTTGCTAGCAGACTCATATAATTCCCTAATTCTGCTACTAGGGTTCTTAGTGGTGGAGTCTGATGCAATACTTTTCTTAGGGGGGGTTGCACCAGAATGGTTCACTTTGCGTTTGGGTTTTCTAGCACTAATAGGCATCACAGTTTGCTTCTTAGTTCTAGTTTCTACGCCTTTGACATTATTCGAAACACACATAGCATGATTAGCATTAGCACACTTTCCACATTTCACACAAACAAACTTAACTTTCATAGCATTCAAAGTCGAATCATTCAAATAGTCATTACACGCGATTACAGACGTTTTATTCTTAGAAACATTGAAAATCCTAGGGTGGTCTTCTACTTCCTTCATCTTCCGTTGACTTTTGTTTTGCCAGACCTTTTCATTCATGCGAGTGCTCTTAAGCTGGGGTCGGCTAACACTAGCAGTGGGGACTACTCCTGTAGTAAAAGACACACGTCTATTAGTGTTTCTAGAAGTCTGAGGTGATTGACTTTCTTTGTTTTGTGTGGGATTAGTGGCCAATCTATACATACCTGGTTTAACCACATTTTTGTTCTTAATGCTTTGTGATCGAATATGTGTTTTGAGAGTGTTTTGTGGTAACTTATCCTTCCCATCCGTCTTGGGGGCAAACGCAGGTTTTGCAAATGCAGAATTAGAGAAAACAGATGGTTTTCCCAAGACAGAGGGTCTAGTCACTTTTTGAGCATTGGGTTGTCTTACAACAGGTTTCTTAACACTAGGTTCCACAATCTTCCCACCCATCTTAGCAACGAGTTTCTACAACTCTGCTATCGCTCTGTCCCTATCTTGTAACTGAGCTTTCAACCCTTTAATTTCCAAATTCTGTTCGTTCATTTCTCGAAATGTTTGGGAAAGTTTTTCTTGCAGTTTATTATTATGTGGAAAACTACCAACGTCTTTTTGCAAAGCAAGTTCAAGAGAATGACAATGTTTTTGAAGGAAATCAGTTTTGTGTTGAAGTAACTCAAAAGCCTTTTTATCAACATTTTCTTTATGTTTCGAAAGCTCAAGTTCAAGACGCTCACACTCTTTGATTTTATCAAAATATTTCCATGCAACATCAGAATATTCATCGATATCAGCACAAGATTGAAGAGTAACACACAAAATATCTTTGGAGAGACATTCTTCTAAGAGTAGTTCATATTCGTTTGAAAATTCTAATTTGTCATTTTGAAGGTCATCAATTTCTTTTTCAAGAGACTCAACATATTTCAAATCATCAAACATTTCAGACTGAATTAAATTTTCAAACTCAAGAACATGTTCTTTTATTATCTTCGTATTTGGTATTAAAAGTTCTTTCACAAGCACAGTTATGTCGTGAGGAATATCGGTTTTCCACTTATCCTTTTGACGTTTCTCCCAATCGCTTTCAACAATTGATTGAACATTATTAACGTGGTGTTTAAGAAAACCAAGTATTTTTCTACTTTTGCTTTTAGAAGCATCTAGAGGCAAATAGTTAATATATTTAAAAACATTAGTTTTCCTCTTAGTGGCAAAAGCTTTTTTCCATTGAATTCTTTTTTGTTTGCATTCTAAAAATAATTCCTCACGAGACTTCTGTTTTTGTGGCGTGAAAATACCATAAAGACTATTTTCATAAGCATAGTTATATGGTTTCACAAAATCTTTATTGACCGGTGATCTACTCTCCTCATCCCAAAGGGACGTCTCTTCACTATCGAGGTTAGCTACTGGGCAATCATGATTGGTCCATTCGGACTCGTCAAGATATAAATGAGGGTTTGCAGCTTGAGCTTGTTCGAGGTACTTGGGGGTGGCAAAGCTAGGTTGACCCTTGAAAAACGACCGAGGTGCTATCATTCTTACGGTTTGAATAGAGTCATGTGTATTATAAACTACTTTTTTCAAAAAATCGACTTTTTCTTCGAGATCCTTTACTTTTTCAGTATCTTTGCTTTGTCTATTTTTGAAATCTTGTTTTAATGTTTCAACCTCTTGTTTCTTCTCGTCAAGAATTTTAGCAGAATCGGTGGTGTTCATAGAAAGCCTCTATTCAAGTTCATTAACTTTTGTTGTGGCAAGGTACGTTTTTTGACGTTCATCACTTAATAAAACATTAAATTGTCGTTTTTCTTTAGTTAACAAAGCAAGAGCTTCATTGTATTTATTTTCAAAATCGTCCTTTTTAACGTTGATGACACGACTTTTGTACCCCTCAAGCTCGTTGGTCTTTTGAAGAAGCTCAGCCCTATAACTATCAATAGTCTCACTAGATTTTATAAGAGCGGCTTTGCATTCTTCAAGGTTTTGAGTGAGCGCTGCGTTTGCCTTCTTTAATTGCTTTTGATTCTTTCTATTTTCATTGACATCTTTTTGTAAAACTAGCAATTAAATTAGCAAGCGCGACACGCTCCTCGTCATCATACTCATTTGTATGTTGATCATCCTCAAACTCATTATTGCACATGTCTGATGAATTGGGTGTGGTATTGCTATCAACCGTTTCCATCATACACGTGTCAATAATTGTTGTTGGTAGATCACTATGCTCATGTGTATCACCAAACACATTATATTCAACATCATCTTGTACCTTATCAATTAGCTCGGTATCAAAGATAGGACCATTGTCATCTTCAGTGACGTTAAGGACCTCATGAATCTTTGCCATGTATGAATAATGTGCCTCGAGTTCTTGGTCGGAGAGTTCATCATCTGTGTCGTCAAGCATTTCTCGTTCCTCAGCCGATAACTTGATTCCAGCTTCCATTTTCTTGCATAGCAGCATCTTTTCCTTATGATAACCATAATCTTTAACCCTCTTTGGCTGCCTGCATTCCTTAGCCAAATGCCCAAAACCTCTGCAGTTAAAACACTGAATCCCACTTTGTTGCACAACTTGAGTACCAACAGTTTCCCTATTTCCAACAACAGTAGCCACCCTCTGATTATCATACGTAGGTTGTCGATCATACCTTGGAGGACTCTCAACACGTCTTCGTGTGTCATACCTTGGAGGACTCTGTGCATGGGTGTTCCTCGAGTTTGAAGATGTTCGAAGGTTGTTGTTGGTGGGTTTGTAGATTTTCTTATATTGCTTCATAACGAAAGCCATTTGTTGCTTGAATTCCCTATCCTTTTGAGCTATTTCTTCATCACTGTCTTCTTCGGATGATTGCTCAGGTATGGGTGATGGTGCTCTTGCAACTTCTTTGCCTCGGGATCGTGTTGGAACATGTGACTTGGAGACAATGGATGATCGTGGTGATGATGATTGAGTAGAGTAGGTCTTTGAAGTACAGGAGTGATAATCTGGGTAATGTTGAGTGGTAGACACCAAAGCAAGTGGATTGGACATCTTTGCAACTCGTTCAGCTCGAAGTTCATTTGCCTCATTTTGAAATTGTTTCAAGATGTCAAAGAGCTTGTGATATGAAACTTCGTCTAACTTTTGTTGTTGTTTCACCAAGGTGACAAACCGTGTCCACTCTGGTTGAAGTTGCTGTAGAAATTGGACATTGACTTGCATGGTGGAAACTTGCAAGTTGTTTCGGGTCATATCATTCATCATCTTGTAGAATCGGGAGTAATAAGAATCAATTGATTCCCCATCCTTTGATGTAAACTTGCCAAAGTTCCAAAACATCTTGGTTTTCACATCTTGTTTGTTAAGTGATTCACCTTGTTGCAATCTTTCAATGGCCGTCCACATTTCTTGAGCAGTAGGACATGCATCAACCGTAGAGTAAATTTCATCTCCAATGCCACTGAGAATTAAGTAGATTGCTTCCTTCTCTACATCAAACCACGCACGATTCTCTGGGGTGAGGTCGGTCCTCTTCTCATCACGTTCATATGCGGGTTGTGCATCACTCGTGTCTGTGGCTGGTACTGCAGGAACTTGAATCCTTGAGAGTTTATAGGGTCCTTCCAAAATACATTGCCTTAAAGCATCACCGTTAGGTTTTGTGTCAAGGTAACGTATAAAACGGGATTGCCATTGATCATATCGCCCCGACACAAGCATTGGTGGTCTTTCCTTGTTACCTGCCACCATTATGTTGTTGTTCGTCACACGGTATTCGGCAGTAGAATCCATCTCAATATTCTCTGAAATGATGAATTGAATGTGGATCTTAAGTAGTTGAGTTGTGATTGTTTGGTTGTTGAAATTCCAAAAATTGCGATTTTTTCTCAGCCCGACAATAAATTCCTCAGTCCGACAAAACGGTAGACCTAAAAAATTTGTAATCACCAAATTTTGAAATTGAGCTAGAAATGTCCTAATTTTTTTTTTTTTTTTTTTTTTTTTTAATCTTCGGGTAAACTACGTTCCGAAACTAGTCTAGATGGTGGCTAAGTCTAAAAAATACTCAAACATAAATTTAGCTAAACATGTCATCGGAATGTCCATCGGAATGTTCCATCGGAATGCCCATCGGAATGTTGCTTAGATCGGAATGTCCTTTAGATCGCAATGTGCACCTGTCGAAATCCCAGATCAAAATATTCAGATCGCAATGTGTACCTATCGAAATCCCAGATCGGAATATTCAGATCGCAATGTGGCTGTCACAATGTGGCTGTCGCAATGTGGGCAGAGTAACGTTTCAAGATTGCCTTAAATCCGTCGCAATCCACGATCGCAATAACGATCGCAATAAGCGTCAGAATAAGGGGCTATCACAATACTGATCGCAAAGTAAAACCCTAGGGTTATTGCGATCGAAACCGTACTTACCTTTTCCGAAATTTAAGCTGTCGCAATAAGGGACCTTATTTCCAACTTTTTAGGCAACGATTTTAGCAACTTTTAGGCAACAAATTTAGCAACTTTTAGGCAACAAGATCATGTTTTTAACCAAACCAAAACAACCAAATCTCTACAACAAGTATATAGAAGATTTGTAGCAAGATATAGAACAAGAAAAACACAAAAAAATTTGAATTCGAGAAAGAAAGAAGGATCAAATCAAATGAAAACTCAAAAACCAATCACAAAACTACCCCATGGCGATTGATACCAATTGTTGTCCCAAATATGTGATGATATAATAGCACGAATTCAAGAAAGAAAAGTAGAAATGAGATGAATTTTAGAGAGAGAAAGTAGTGAGAGAAAGTAGAGAGAAAATGGTTGGAACCAGGTGAATGTTAGATTGAGAAGTGGGAATACAAATGAACCAACACCCTTCCTAACATGCTAGGAAGGCTATATATAGTCCATCCACATGTGGGCTTCTTTATGGACTATATGGTTTGGGCCGGGCTTTCCTTATGGGCTTTAGTTACTTATTAATGAACCTTAGCTTAAAGTTAAGCCCCTAATAACACGACTAATATATTACCTGTTACAACGTTCTAAAATACGATACATAATAAACATATGACCGAGCATTCTTGTTTGGCTCAATATTTTGAGGCTAACAAACACAATTAGCACACGGATGCCACGTTGGCAATCCGTGTGCTAGATTGTGTATCCTTCACCATCCGATTCAACAAAGAGAGAGAAGAAGGAAGATCAAGGGCCAAGGATAAGAAGGAATATTCTTCATAATATCCGAATATACTCTTCATCAACAGCCATGGGGAGGCTATAAAAACCCCCAATTATCTTGTATTTCATCATCCATTTTCTTAGTGTAGAGTTATTATGTCAAAATTAGTATAGAATTTACTTTTCTGAGATCTTGTAATGTTTGAAGTAAATTTTTAGTCAATAAAATCTTACAGTTTTTAATTTGTTTCGCTTCACTGCTTACTTTATTATATTATTCTCGAAGTTATTAAATTTCGTCTTATATTAATTTTGATATTTAAACTTGTGCTTAATCTCAAAAGCTTTCTAAATAGCTTATTGGGATTAATTTGGACTAAGTTTGGGAACCGGTTTATCCTACTGATAAATCGAAGAAAGTTAGCTGTTAGTTTAATGTTGTGATGATTCGTATGGTGAGAAAGAATGGTGATAGATAGTGGCTTCGATTCGGTTATCTAGACGGCTCAGCGCCGCTCTACTCCCCAATGGTTTCGACATTAGGTTTTAATTCCTGCTTTTCTTATTATGTTAATTAATATTAATGTTAATCTGAATTTTAAATTTAGGTTTGCTACTGTCTGTGAATGCGTAATCTGCCTAAAATCCTTGAATTAAGATATGTGATGTTATGTTATTAAGTGTTTAATGATTGCGTTTCTTCTGTTTCATTAATCTGATATGAGTTTACTTTGAGTTGCTGCTATTTGTTTGGACTGTGTTTTTGGTTTATTTATAGGACTATATTCTGATTTATTTGGTTCAATATTTTGAATTTTCTTAAGTCGACTTATTTATTTAGCATGCTGTGAGGACATTTTGGTTTCGGAATCCTGTCTATTCATTTGAGGTATTTGGGATCTGCTATTTTAAGGTAGATTGCTGTTTATTTGATTTTTCGCATTTACTTTTGGAAAATTTTGTACTACTGATATATAAGGCTTTAGACTGCATATGGAGCTTGCTGTTTATGTAGTGTTTTATCTGATCTTTGATAACTGCTTGTATTATCAGTAGGTTTGATTACTAGTTTGATAGTTGAATAAGTTTCCGAGCTGCTGTTCCTTTATAAGATAGCTGAATCTAGTTATTTGCTGATTTGGATTTCCAGATTAATACTGTTTTTACTTAATTTGTTGTGATTATAGTCTTTTACTGCTTTTTGCTTTCATTATTTTGTTTTGGCAAAGTGGATGCCTTTATACGTAATCAGCAGCCCTAATTTGGGGTGTTTGGTGTTAGTTTTTATGTAATCCGTACTGTGTATTATGGTTTTAGATAATATTAAAAATTTGCTCTCCAAAAAATATCAATACCAAAATTTGCTATTCGCAGGTCTCGAACTCGAGACCTGCTTGTTATACACCCAACATGTTAACCATTGAGCTGTCTAGCTCTCTTTGTTATTAAGTTGTAGTCCGTGACTTTTATATGAGTTTTATACTGACGAGTTTTCATCTTTTAAAACGTTTTAATTAGTCTAACTTAAATAAGTAATTAGATTTTACAAAACTTATAGATTTTGTTAATTAAAATTAGTTTTAGTATATATTTGAAAATAAAAACAAAAATAAAGATAAATAAATAAATATATTTAATTTCTTTTTAGAAGTTTAAATCGATTTGAAATTTATTTTAATTAAATTGTCATTTTTTTAGAGATTTTAATTTAGATAAATTTTGTTTTTATAAGTTTTTTATCTTAATTAAAAATTAGTTTTATATAGATTTTTAAATTGTTTGCAATTAAAGGTTAGTTTAAATAATGTGTTCCTTTTATTAAATTAAATAGTTAAAGTTAAGTTTTAAAATTTTTAAAGTAAAGTTTTATTTAAACTTAAATGAAAATTAGGATTTAAAGTTAGTAGAATTAATTTTAGTTTAAAAACCGAAAACCAATTCAAATCGATTGTCCAAATCAAAGCAAAACGTCTCAAATTCATAAGATCTTCGTGTACAACGAACTCGACTCACTAACGTGTTTAATTAAATTCGTCATTGGTATTATTAGTCTATTACTTTTTCCTAAAGGTAATTTTCTAATTTACCCTATAACGTATCTTAATTATCACTATACACATCCACGACACATCAAAAATTTTGGCGCCGCTGCCGGGGATCTTGTGTACGATTCGTCTTTGTGGAGATTTGTTGATCGTGGATTTGAAGACCCTTTCCGTCCTTGGAAAGTTTTGTTATTTTTCTATTATATAGTATGTATCGATTTTCTCGTTTTTTTGTGAATAATATATTGTATTACGTAGCACAATAATTTTACATATCTTTCAAATAAGCCTTAGTTGGGATTTCATCACCTAGCTATTGTAGTCGAATCCAAAACAAAAATAAAGGCAAAATAGATAAATACTAATAAGAAGTTTGAACTCGATTTATACAAACTATAAGGTGGGTATAAGGCGACGTGCTATAAAAGGCCATCTAAGGAAAAAGGTTTTTAAGTGCTTTGTGCCACCTCGTTTCCCCGCTTGCTTGTGCGTATATTGAGAGGGACAACCTATTATTGGTTTGCCGACTCAAGTAGTAATAAATGTTATTTTTGTTGTTTACTTATTGAACCTCGAGACGTTTAGGTTTTCACCTATCGTTTCAAAGTCGACCGAGGGTAATTTACTTCCATAGTAGTTATCCTTATTCCTTGTTTTTTTTATCGACCATTATTGATTGAGCAATACCAAATAAAATACCAAAAATAATCTTCTTCTTGTCTAATTTCTTTTCTTCAATCCTCTAAATTCTCGTTTTTATGAAAAATACCAAAAATAATCTTCTTAATCCTCTATCATGTTTAATTCTTTTTCTCCTCACCCTCTAAATTTTAATTCTTCCTTCGTCAATTGTGAAGGGTGCGGAGAACCGTTATATGGTTTTTTACCATGTCGGTGGTGCACGTGTCAGCGTTGTGGAAATGACTTACATCACGATATACGTGTTGGATTTTGTCCTTATTGTAATGAGATTACTTCATGTGGAAATCCGAATTTTTCGAATAATTCTCTTGATTTCAATCCACCTCCGCACCCCACATACGAGACACCCTCGTGTGAGTTTTGTGGAAACGATTCTCATTTTGGTGATGATTGTTCGCATCGATTCTCGCTTAATTACGAGCAAGAACCGAGCTACAATCAAAACTTTAATGATAATTGTTATCCACAAGATTTACCGAGTTTATCACAACAATATCTTTGTTGTGAGTATTGTGGAGGTCCCCACGAGAGTTTTTGTTGTCAACCGAGAGATCAAAATTTTTATGAGCCTAATCCTTGCTATAATTCGATTCCATCCGGTTTTGACCAATCTCCACAATATTCTTTCGATATTGTACGATGTGAAACGATGAATCAAAGAAATGTTGAAATTGTTGAAAAGAGCATTGAAGATTTGTTGCTTGAAAAGAGACAAATTAATCAAGAGATTAATGACATTACAAATGAATTAGGAAGTCGACGATTTCATGGAGAAATGATTGATGAAGGATTTAGACGAGATTGTGAACTTAAGATTAGACAACTTTCGCAAGATTATAATGGTTTAAGCATTGAGATTCGAAAGAAAGAAAAAATTCAAGAGGAAGAAAGATATCTTGCTAATCGTGAACTCGAGCGTTCTCTTCTTTTGGATGATGACGAGGATAGTTCTATTTCTTTGAGAGATCTTATTGCTCTACATCCTTCGTCTAGTGCTATTGTGTTTCCTATTCGTATCTTGCCGGCTATTGAGCCCGAGGATTCTCCCATCCTAGATGATGAGGAAATCTCTCATGACATCACATCTCCTATTCATGAATCTTCCACCGTGGAACCCGAAAATTCTCTAAGCAAGGGGGACGAGCATATTAGCACTATTCTTGTCCAAAACCCAAGAGAGTTTGACAGTATTTCCAATGAGATGTGTGATTTGCCACATTGTGATGACTCGACTTCTTCCATTCACCTTGATATTTTCTCCAATTCTAGTGATGAAAATTGTGATGGAAATGAAGATTTTGAGGATGATTCTACTTCTAGTGAGTTTTCTAATGAGGAGTTCTCCGATGAACTTTCTTATAAAGATGATATTCACGACTCGGATTTTGAGAGGTTCGCCGATGAACCTACTCTTCTTCACCCATTTCCATCAGGAAATGAGGATGATAGTGATCCGTTTTATGAGAGGTTCACTTTTGAACTTGCTCCTTTAGACCCATTTCCACCGGGAAATGAGGTTGATTTTACTATTCCGATCCTTGAGAAGTTCACCGATGAACTTACTCATTTAGATGTAGAGGATGTGATTCTTCGTGAGAAATTATCCAACGTTTATCTTCTCATTTCTAGGATCGAGGCTTTGAATTCTAAGCCTATTAGAAAGTCTTTCTCTCCATCTCCTATTCCCGTTGAGGATAGTGATCCGCTTATGGAGGAGATTGACACTTTTCTTGCTTCTCATGATTTGATACCACCGGGTTTTGATGACATCGACCCGGAGGGGGACGCTCTCTTTTTAGAGAATTTACTTGATGATGATTTCGTCCCAAGTCCTCCTCCCACCCACTTTGACCTTAATGTGCGGGTTTTTCATGTGTCTCATATTGAGTACAATGACCCTATTGATCACATTCCTAAGGGTGAAATGGTCGTTAAAGCAAAGAATGTTGATTCCACTATGGATGAAACTTTTATCCCACCATTACCATGTGCTTCATATGATCTTGGATTAGCATGGGGGGACGACACCTTGTTGTCTATTCCTTTCTCCACCGAGGACGAGGTATTCGATCCTTGAATCATTGATTTAGGGAAATCTCGGCCTTTCACCGATGCAATAATTGAAAGACTTTTTGATCATCTTGGTGCGAGTTTATCTCGGGGAGCATGCTATATTCATTCCAATAATTCTGACTACCATCTCTTGTTAGAGATTTGTGTTGGAGTTTTATCCTTTCGTTTGTCATCGGACAACGAGGATGAAATCTTTGACCCCGGCATCGTGCTTTATCATGGATTTTATTCCATTATGCCGGTTTTCACCTTCTTTCCCTAAGGACCAATGAATGCGGGGATCGAGTCGAGCTCATGACTCGGTGAACAAAAACGAGTACCTTCTATCTTCTTTCTATTTTCTAACACCTAATAAGGCTTGTTCTTTCAAGCTCGTGTTCGTGTTTTGTTGTGTTGTGATCTTAGGTATAACCCTAATATTTGAAGACTCTCGTGTTCGGTTTTTGCCGGTCCACTTGATCTTCCATTCTTTGAATGCCAAAAATGGGGCACACTTTCTATCCCTTGATTTTTATCGACTAACGTTTTATCTTGAGGCATAGTTAATAAACGGCTTATAGATTTGCGTGCTCTTTCCATGCTAGGAGTTTTCATTAGACTCTTCGTGTTTTAGCAAGGGGGTGTTACTCTTGAGCTAAGAAACATTAAGGACAATGTTTGGTTTTAGCATGGGGGAGTCAATCGATATAATCTCTTGCAATTGCTCTTGTCGTGTCTAAACGTAATCTTTTTCTCATTTTTCATAAAATTTTAAAATTTTTTAGTGTTATTTTTAAGTTTTAATAAATAAAATAAGTGCTTTTGACACGAATGTAGGCTTTCCGTTGGTGAAAATAAGAATAGTTTTTGACTCGACTCGATTTTTAACCTTAGCTTTTCCTTAACGTATTTGAATTAAGTTTTGCTAGGCTTTTATATAGGGAGCTTTAAAACGCGAAAGTCTTAATTCATACGAGTTAAGAACAAGAACTTTTTGCAAGCTCCTATAATTGATCCTAGAAAGTCGTCTATCAAGGGAACTTTAAAACGCAAATTCTAAAACATGAAAAAGTATAAGAAGATGCAAGATCCTATAGATGACTTGAAAACCCAAAACTTTGATTGAATAGGCTAAGTATCCATTGATTTCCCTTTTGAATTTTTACAATATGGAGAACAAGAGATGATAGAGCCAATTATAAGTTTGGTATTCTTTCGGGAATTTATGTGAGTTAATTATAACCCTATTCTCCCATCGCTTGTTAATAAATTTAATTGCAATAAATAAGGTTGAACGATTTAAAAAGTTACTTAGCTTCTAGCCCAAGATCGTTTAAAAGTTGCTCGGTATGGATTAGAGTTCATAGCCAAGGCATAACTTATTGAAGCGGGATGCGAAGTGTTGACCTTAAGATTCAAGCTAACAAGAGATGATCCGGAGGTCGGGGAGGATAAAATAAGTGTTTAGACATTTTTAGAGAGAGAAAGATAAAGCTTGAATGTAGTGTGTGTATTTAGAGAGAGAAAGGGAAATACACAAAATAAGAAGAATCCTCACCCCTCCATGGAAGTATGGAGGGGTATATATAGGCTAGACAAGAGGTCACTTTGACAACATGTCAATAGTAGTCCCTCCACGTTTTGCCTATATGAATAAAATGTAATTCCGTAAATGGCGCTCACATTTTAGGGCTAACAATCTTCCCCCAATGTGGAGACATACGGAATTACTTACAATGTTCCTAACAAGTAAAAATACAACAAAATAAAGTCTTCCAATGCGCTTCCAATGCTGAGGATGTCTTTTAATTCTTCTTGTCTTCATAACTTGTGCCTCAGCTTGAATCCTCTTTGTCTTTGCTTGTTTTGGAACAATTGTAATATGCATGATTTGGATTAACTTCCCCCCAATTCATGCCGCATGTATTAAAAAACTTTCTTCATAGACTTCTTTTTGACGAAGTTTCTGAATCAGCTTCCCCCCAAACCAATATCTGTATCTTAAGCAGATTTTGACACTTTGATGTAGTTTGAACAATCTTCTAGCTCATCGGTTTAAGTGCACAGCGGAAATTTGTAGAAGAACCACACCAAATAACACTGCTTCTATACTGTTTCATGTCGTTTAGGTTTTGGTGATAATCCGTTTGGGGTAACATGCAGGAAATCAGCAACAATTCTTCTCACTCCTGCAGAATACTTCATAAAAATCATATAAAGTAAGTAGATACCATTCCATGTACACTACTTCCCCCTGGAAGTTATCTGATTACTTCAAAGTACACGATCTTCCCCCATGATGATTTCGAACTCTCGGAAGCATCATTATCGTGGACGTCCATATACTCGAGAAGTTCTTAGTCTTAAGCAAATGTCTTGAAAAGTTTTGAAAGTCATTGAGAAACTTTGAAAAATTTTGCTTAGACTATGAAGTACCATTGTCGTTGTGAAGCTCATAAATATCCCGTGAGAATTGATTGCTGATTCCATCTCTCTCTGTCTAACTTACCAACCTCGAATTCATTCGGCTATTTGTTGTGACCACATGTGAAGTAAACCCGATATTCCAAACTTGAAACTGAAGTACAATCCCCCAAATTTGTTACTTAAGCTTGCACTTATGTCGATTGAAGAACAATGCAGAAACAAGTCTCTTATACCTCTTGAAGTTATCCACACGAGCAACTGCGTGTGACACTAAAAAATGATAGTAATCCATGTCGTCGACCATCCACCCCTTGACAGTGGAAACTAGATAATTCAAGTCTCAATCATAAATTTTATCGCCCAAGCAAGTCATCAATCGATAGACTGGGTTTGAAGAAAAGGGGTAGAAAAATAGAAGGAAGGCTCGATGATGAAATAAGTACACGCCTTCATGAAATCCCACTTCAACTTCAAATAAAGAATACCAAATCCACTTCGTGATCACTTGTCTTTGTAGAATCAAAACTAGCCTTGTCGTTAAAGTGAATCTTATATCGGATCGTTTTAGCGTTAAGTGTTTTGTTTGCTTTGGTGTTGTGTTGTGAATGTCGTTAACTAGAACAAATTATGAAATGAATTGTCATTAAGGGACAAAATTTGTCTAGATAACTTGTCATTGAAGCCCAACGTCAGTCATATACCCACCTGATGCGCGGTGAGGTCGTCGAAAAATTTTCAAAAAATATTAGGTTTAAAACCTAAAATTTTCTTTGTCGTTGAAGCACTTTCGATCGAAATATACAGAATACCCGACATCAAAATGAATGTCATCATAGTCCTATAAATGAACCCGGTTCACTATCATCATTATCTGGCCCACGAGAGATAATAGCAAAAACCAAATGATCAGCCCAAAAATTTTGGTAAGAAAAACTAAATAACTAGTCCAATCACATGTGCCCGCTGAAGCGTAATCCCATGTCCATCTCATACATGTGGGCCGGATTAAGTCCTTAGGATATATAACACCATTTATACCCTAAAAAGTCTCATAGTAAACCTCAATCTTAACTTTATCAGCCTCTTTTTCTTTCGATGCTTCCAAAGCAATCACCAACCAACATAGAAACCGCCTCCCATCTCATCTATACTCATAACCTAGAAAACTCCGTCCCTTTTCATATCTTCCAAATCATGGCAGTCGACAACGCAAATCCATCTCAAAGCTTCATCAAAATTAATTCACACGAATCAAGAACTAAACATCATAATCACTCAATCAAATCTGCAAATCGAACTCATTTTCAAGATTCGGTTAATACATCCATTATCTAATCTGATAACAATCTCTTCTTGATCGACTCTCACATCATTGCAAGTCCAACAACGAATCATATCACACATTTAAACAATCACCCTTAACCATGCATCCTTTTATATTTTTTCTTTGCTCAGAATGATTCGAACCCACGAAGTAATCAAGATGGCTTCAAGACCTAGAAAAAGGTCTCGGGTAGGTGTTAATCTGATTGATTTAGATTGTATGTATTTTTTTTTTTGTGAGAATCGAAACAAAGATGGATATAAACACTCTTGTTTATGTTCTTTCTTTAATCTCGAAAAATAAAAGATGGTTTCTCCTTGAAATAGATCTGTGATGATAGAGTTATTCGTGTATATGATCTTACTAGATTTTGGCATGCATGTCAAACACGTATAAGAAGAATCTGAGATCGAAAAATTGTTTTCTATTTTGTAATTCGAGTCTTGTTAGATGAAGTGGGAGCATGGATGTGTGTCGATGGGTTAAGGTTAAGATAGAGTCGGGGTTGATTGTTGATTTTGAGTGTTGTTGTGGAATGGATTAGGTACATAGAGTATGGGACGAGAGGTTGTAATAGTGAGTCAGTTTTGATGAGTTGGATTGAGTTGGTATTGGTTTAGTAAGTCATGGTCTCTGAGTGGTTGTTTTCTTGTATGACCATGATCGGAAAGTTTTTCTTTTAAAACAAGTCATCGGAATATTTATAACACACTCCATCGGAATAAATCAAACATCCCATCGGAATAACTATCCGAATAGCAATCGGAATAGGAATAGCCATCCAAATAAGCATCATCGGAATCAGTATCATCGGAATAAGTATCATAGGAATAAGCTTCATCGGAATCACCATCGGAATCCTCATCGGAATCACCATCGGAAAAGGGTTTTGACACCCGAAAATAGTGGATCTGATGATATTCCAATCTGTATTTCTTTTCTTTTGTTTTTCTTTTAGATATGTGCTACTCATCTTCATCCAAAACATACCCAGAAAGGCTTAAAAAAACTGTGATAAGCCACAATCTAAAAAGAAAAACGTGTTGACCAAAAAGAAAACTGACAGTCAGACAGACGAGAGAAAAAAAAATCTGACTTTTGGTCTTTTTCAGATCTGTTCATACCCCACCAGCAAGTTTTATGTAAAGTGTGAACTTTTGGACCAAAATAAGTGATACCAAACCTCACGTGGACATCTAATGGACTGATAATCAACACAAACGACACCATGACATCAGCTGCTTATAAATAAGCAGTGAATAAGCAACGAAAATAAGCAAACAAACACAAAACACCCCCGGTTAGCTCTGATACCAATTGTTGACCTTAAGATTCAAGCTAACAAGAGATGATCCGGAGGTCGGGGAGGATAAAATAAGTGTTTAGACATTTTTAGAGAGAGAAAGATAAAGCTTGAATGTAGTGTGTGTATTTAGAGAGAGAAAGGGAAATACACAAAATAAGAAGAATCCTCACCCCTCCATGGAAGTATGGAGGGGAATATATAGGCTAGACAAGAGGTCACTTTGACAACATGTCAATAGTAGTCCCTCCACGTTTTGCCTATATGAATAAAATGTAATTCCGTAAATGGCGCTCACATTTTAGGGCTAACACGAAGATTGGCGAGTCCAAAAAGGTCCTAACAAGACATGAGGGCTATGTTTTATTGCTAAAGATCTCAAGTGATGTGAAGATTCATTTATCAAAAATCAATATGAAGGATCGAGACACATGACGAAAAGCAAATACTCCCCAAAAGTCATGGAGAAGTCTATCCAAAAAGACCAAAATAAGGTATGAGGATAAATGAAGCCAAGTCCAAAAAGGAGGCGGGTCGTTGTTAATCAAAATCCCAAATAAAGATTGGAGAAAAATGAAGAAGTCGTGGTCCAAGTATGAATATCTCAAAATTTCAAGTGAAGAAATTCCTATATGAAGAGAAGACCATTATTTCATGAACGTCTCTCAAGGTTGGAAGTATAAAGTCACTTCCAAATATCGGTCCAAGAAAGGTCTCAAATCACGAAGCAAGTTATGCCAAGATATGAACTTTATGAGAGCCCGAGAAGCAGTTTTAAAAGATTTTAGCTTTTAGCTAACTATTGATTAAATCATTCACTTTGTTTTCGGCCTAATGAATTATCGAAATAAGTCAACAATGCATCCTCGTGATCATTCAAGACAACAATAAAATATAAGAGATACACTTAGGAATAAGGGAGTCTAAGTGAGTAATTGGCCCACATGAATTCGTGTTAGTCTACCAACTTATAATAACAATGATCTTGTTTTTGCACTTGGCATGAAAAAGTGAAAAGTCGAGGACGATGAATCTATTAGAGTTTTATGATCCTTGATGAGACTGCTTTTATACATAGTCTCATCGTCCAAATAGGGCTTAAAATGCATTAAATATCATCAAAATACCCAAATATATGCTTGTGTTTGTTGCTTGTATATTTTAGGTACGGATATTGAGAAAATGACAAAAAGATCACAAGAATCAATAAAAAACGAACACGGGAAACGAAGCCGCACGATGAACCAAGCCCTAATGAAGAATTTTCCAAGAAAACCCTTGAAGATTTGAAGAATTATGAAGAAGGGTCCTCCAATTATGAAGAACTGACACTTTATACCCTTGTATCTTCATAATTACAAGTTTGGTCCCTAAAGTTTGTCAAATTTACAAAAAGGACCCTTAACTTTGAAGAATTAGTAAATTTAGTCCCTCAACAAAACTAAATTGTCAATATTAGTCCTCCAAGAAGTCAACAAACAAGTCAACACCTTGAAGTATGAAGACATGTCACTGAAAGCCCTTGAAGATTGCCAAAATTGCACTTTTAGTCCTTATTCAAAGTTTATAAAAGTACTTGTGCCAAAAGTGTCAATCTGCGAAAGTTGATTTACAAAGGAAGTGAAGTTTTTGCTGAATATTTACAAAGTGAAGGAAACTAAAACATTGGGGGACCATTTCTATCAAACACACCAACTTACCCCCACCAATCATCTAGCCACATCATCACCACCAGCCAATCAATACCCACCACATCACTCTCCCCTCCCACGTCAGATTTCCACCCAACTTAAATAATCAAATCTTATTATTTAATCCCTTCCCTCCCAAACACATTTTTAAATTAACCTTTTTCCCAAAATAGATTAAACGCCCCTAATCCACCCTTAAACCCTAATATTTTCCCAGTATGATCATCAATCAAACAAAGGGAAAATGATTAATTGCCTCCAGATCACTAATTACACTCACTCTCATCACAACCCACCTCCCAAAAACATCACCATCTCACCCCATGTGACAAACCCCTCCTCCCCTGCCCCACTATTCACTCCCAAACAAAAAGGAGCAGAAAATCAACGTTCAATAAGTGCTATCTTGCTCCCAAAGGTAAGATGAAGGGTTTAGATCACTTCAAAACAGCTGTACACCTCACATGATTCCAGCAAGCTCACAAGATACCAAATTTTGACCAAGGTTCAAAAAATCGTCCAAGGGCATTTTAGGGTTTTTCTACATCAGGGTTATATGATTTATAGATTGTTCTGTAGCCATTATATAAGGCAACCCTAGTTTAGCATTTTGTTTTTTTGTTCTTTCTTTCTCCTTTATCACTTCCCTGTAAAGCCAGTTTTTTTATGAATGAAAAATGGTGTTGAGATGTTGATGAGAAACAAAGATCCACTCTTACTTTCTGCTTATTGATTGTGTCTTATTTTACTGCTTGTTTACTTTTTTAAGTCTTTTCTAAAAATTCAGTTCTGTTTTCAAAAGTTTCTGAAACATTGATTTCACTTGTTGAAATCTTGTTTCAAGGTTGATTCTTCAGGGTTTCAAGTTAGTTTGTTTAAGTGATATCAAAGGAGGATTTTCATTGGTTCAAAGTTTGTAAGAAAGGTTTTAAAAAGGGTTCAGAAAAATCAGATTTTGGATATATTGTTTGTTCACTTTTTCTTAGCAGGTTATTGAGAATTTGTTGTCCAAGTGTACTGCATAGGCCCAGGACTATTTGGAGAAGGCTAAGCAGCCTTGGTTGGGTCTGGATGTAGGCCCAACAAGGTAGACCCTTGTTTCATCTTTGATTTTCAGTTTTCAGTTTTCAAGATTATTTTGTGTGATTTGCATGCTAAGTGTTTAAGTGTTAGTTTAAGTGTTAGTTTGTGCTCAATTTATGTTTGTATGCATGTTAGAAGTATCTTGATTCAGTTTTGGATTAGATTTGAGTAGGATTGCTTGTTAAATTTTGCATTTCAGTAACTAAAGGGGTGTTTGGATTAGGGCTTTAAATGGTTTAAATAGATTATATTTTGCCTGTAATCTTGTTTTATTCACTCACTAGGAGTTGTTTGGTTGTAATTTAGTGTAGGATTTCATTTTGGACAAGTTTTGAACACATTGGTATGCTAAAATATTGAAAACATGGTCAAAATCAGTAACTGCATTTAGGGATTGATTGTGTGAGAATTTGTGCTTGAAAGCTTGAAGTTTGCTAGATTCTAGGTTATTTCAGGGATTAATATTGCTTAAATGCTAGTTGGTTGACTTTTTTGCAAGAATTGAACCATTGAAATTCACATTTGTGCCAAGTTTATCAGCAAATATTCAATAGATAACATAAGCCTTTATCAGAAACTTGTCCTGCTCATTTGTGATTGATTTTGTGTGATTACTTGTTTTTCTTTGTTGTTCTTGACTTCCCACAACCCAACTGGTTGTGGGAGTGCCTATTGTCCATCAGAATCCAACAAGAATCAAAAATCAAGCCCTCTTGATTTAATCTGCACAAGTGAAGATATAACTTTTTCTTTGTGTTCATAACCAGTTCATCTGAGCACGTTTTGGTTTCCAGTTTGTTTAATTCTAGTTATTTTGATTTGGATTTGTGTTTTTAAGTAAGTTATAGTACTGGTTTTGTGTTTTTAAAGTTTTAAAAAAGAAAAAAGAAAGTTTTTCAAAAAGGACTGGCCAGGACTCGAACATGCGCCATCCTCCTCACAACACTCACAACTTACCATTGCGCCCTAGGGTCTTTGACTGCTAGGTTTCATTTCATTATTTACTTAAGTGTTACTTGTTTTATAGCTTATTTACATAACAGCTTATTAATAAGCTTTTTCCAGCTTATTTCCTTAAGGTTTTGACCAGTTATCATTTTTCTTTTGTTTTTATTAGGTTTTAAGACTTTTCAGTGCAAAAAGTTTATTTTTCCCGTAATTATTTAATTTACTAGGATTATTTTAAGTTTTAATTTTGAAAAGTAATTAAAAAATAGAAAAAGGTAGTTTAAAAAACTGAAAAAATAGTTTTTAGGTTTTTAATCATAACTTTGAGGTTTTCAACTATTTAAGTTTTCAATTTAGCTTATTTTTGATTTTATTGGATTTTAGGGTTTTTGGCTAACTTTAAAATTTAATATAAAATTATTAAATAGGTTTCAGAAAATTTTAATTGCATTTTTATCTTAGTTACATTATTCTAGATTTTTGGTAATTTTTTAGAATTTTTTTATGAACTTTGAATTTTTTTGAATATTTTAATATTATTTTATTATTAAAAATTGAATTTTAATTTTTTTAGTTTTTTCATTTTTCCTAGGTTAAGGACACTTAATTAAGAGTTCTGTCACTTTCCAAATATTTTTAGGACTTTTCAATTATTTTCTAGAATTAATTTAAGTTTTAATTGATTTTAATAGTTTTTAAGTGTTTAAAAATAGTTTAATTTGGTTTTAAAATTTTTAAAAACAGTTTTTAGCTTAATTAGGATATTTTTGAGGTTTACAAACTATAAGATCTTGTTTAGGGCTTTTTAATAATTAATTGTGATTTTTAGGGCTTTAATTATCATTAAAAAGTCATTATCTAATTAATTAAAAGGTTTTAACAAGTTTGGATTTTTTGTAAACTCTTAGAATATTATTGGGGATTTTTAGTAATTTTTAGGAATTTTTAGGTTAAAATTTTAATTTTGGCACTATTTACGGTTTTACGTGTTCGCCTTTTTCGTCGTAGTTTAATTCGTTTTCGTAACCGTCTTTCTTTTCTAATCTCATTTCTTTCTTCCTTTTTCAATCATATAATCACAAATAATTAATCAATTCAACACACAACGCACTTGCCTCCTCGAGAACGAACTTAATTGGTTATTAGTGCTTGGTTTTCCTAAACCGACACTTAACGCTTACCACTACTTTGCCTCTCTTTTCCTAAAGGGTTGCAAAAACACTACATTATTTTTGGCGCCGCTGCCGGGGAGGCGTGTTGTGTTTTGGTTGAACAATTATTGTTTTTATATATAGCCATAAATAGTATTTGTATTAGTAGCACTATACTAATACGTATTATCGGTTTTTCGTTTTTTGTGAATACTACTAATATATTGTATACGTAGAACAATAAATTCACAAGTACTCCAAATACGTGAGAAATTACAACCTTGACTTGGGAGGTCATTACCCAATCATTGTATTCGAATCTCAAACCAAAGAAAAAGGCAAAAATAGATAAATACTTTCGTGAAGCTCGATTTTGAGAAATACAAACTATAAGGTGGGTATAAGGCGGTTGTATTTCACGACCTAAATGAAAAAGGCTCTTAAGTGCTTCGCGCCGCCTCGTTTCCTCCGCTTGCTTGTGCGTATTTTGATTTTGAAAGCTAATCGAGGGTTTTGCCGCCCAAAGTATTACTAAGTATCATATATATTTTCTTGGTTTCTATTGATTAAACCCTCTTGAACGATTTGGTGTTCCACCATCGTTCTAAAGTCATCGAAGGCATTCACTTCACGTGTTCGTTTTCATTCCTTGAGGCTTCTTTAATCGAAAGATTTGATTAAGGAGGAGATTTGTAGATTTGTGTCTACTTAATACATTTCACCAAATTCCAAAAAGGGTAATACAATCCAAAACCACAAAAAAAATGAAAAATACAAAACACCAAAATGAATCTTCTTTGCTCGTCCCCTCGTTGTACGTGACGTTTATGCAAACTCGCTCTAAAGCAAGACGTGCTCGTAAACGAAGAAACAAATCCATCACTCCTTCTAGTGAGGAGTCTCCTATTGACGAACCCATTGTAGTGAAAGAAGCACCCATGGCTAATCGAACTATGATGGAGTTGCTTCAAGCACCCACCGAGGGTTATGGAGAAGCGATTGTGATTCCCGCTATCCTTGCGGAGAATTTTGAGGTTAAGACGGGTTTGTTGTCCATGATTCAAAACAACAAGTTTCGAGGTGACGAAAAGGACAACCCTCATAACCACATTCGCCAATTTAATCGTCTCACCGCCACTTGCAAGTTTAAGGACGTTTCAAACGACTCGATTAAGATGATGCTTTTTCCGTATTCCTTAGCGGGGCCCGCAAAAATTTGGTTAGAGAAAGAGCCACCCAATTCTATATTGACGTGGAAGGATCTCGTTTCAAAATTCGTGAACCAATTTTTTCCGCCCTCTAAGACTACGCACTTGAAAAACAAGATTTCAAAGTTTTCGCAAGAGTATAATGAGAGTTTTTCAACGGCTAGGAATAGGTTTAAGGAAATGTTGCACGAATGTCCTCATCATGGTTTTTCCGACTTGCATCAAATTTACACGTTTTACAATGGCTTGAACGATCACGAGCGTGATTATCTTAATGCCACCGCGGGTGGTAATTTTTTGTGTAAAACGGTCGAGGAAGCATTGTTAATCATTGAAAATAGGTCTAAGGTCTATAGTCCTCGTAGCACGTCGAGTGTTCGTAAGGCTTCGTCTTCGCCTTCGCATTCATTGTCACACACCGTTGATGCTTGCCAAATCGAGGATAATTTGGAGAACAAGATTTTTGATAAGTTGAAAGGATTGTTAATTGAGTTTAAAGTTGGTGAACAACCCACTCCCGCTACGGCTAAAGAGGTTTCTTGTATGTATTGTGGTGGAGCTCACGATTATTCCGAGTGCATTACCAACGGTTGTAACACTTCGAGTGCCTTCGCGGCCGCGGGAACTTATAACCAAAACGGTCAAGCTCCTCGCACTAATCAATTGACTCCACCGGGTTTTCCACCAAATCAAAATGCTAACAATTATCGAAACAATCAAGTTGGTTACCAAAGCAATCAAAGGAACAATTTCAAGGGTAATTACAACTATGGGAATCAAGGAACTAGTACCCAATTACAAAATCAAAACCAAAACCGTAATTTTCAAAACACAAGTCAATGTCTTCAAAATGTTTACACTAAAGAACTTCCAATGGACTTTTTGAATTACGCTACGGCAAATGATAAGATTTTGGAAAACATTCAAGAGCAATTGGCTAGTCAAGCTAGGGACACGGCTAAAAACACCAAGGATTTAGCAAATTTTGTGAAGGAAAATCTTAACATGAGAAATGAGTTGAAAAATGATTTTGCTAATCAAATTAGAGGTCAAAACAATAAGATTGAACAAAGTCATGCTAGGCTTGAACAAAGAATTGACCAAAAAGCCGCTAGTCAAGATTTGAAGTTTAATAGTCAAGATGCTAAGCTTAATGCAATTTTAGAAGCCGTCATGGGGAACAAAGCCTCTACTTCGAGTGGTCTACCTAGTAACACCGTTTCAAACCCGAAGGGAGAGATGAAAGTGATTACAACATGAAGTGGTAAGACACTTAAAGAACCCACTCCTCAACCAATCACTCCAACGGTGGAGGAAATTGAGGAAGAACCCGAGGTGGTGGTCGAAAAGGAGCATATTTCAAGCCCACAAAGTACCGCTTGTGCCACACCTACGGTCGACCCTTTACCAAAATTGGAACCCTAGATTCCAAAGGCTATGCCTATGCCCCAACGCACACCACCCTTGCTTTACCCATCGAGACTTAGGAAGGAGAAACGACAAGAGCGCGACAACTACCAATTTGAGCTTTTTACGAAAATGTTTCGTGAGTTGCACCTTAATGTGAGTTTCGCCGATGCTTTGGTCATGATGCCTCGATTTGCCGCTAACTTTAAGAGTATGTTGAACAACAAGGAGAAATTACACCAATTGTCTAGTTGTTCGTCGGTTTATCTTAATCGCATACCTCAAAAAGTCGGTGATCCCGGTAAATTTTTGATCCCTTGTGCAATTCAAGATATGGAAGAATGCTATGCCTTGGCCGATCTTGGTGCTAGCATTAACTTGATGCCACTTGCAATCTTCAAGTCGCTCAATCTTCCTAATCTTACTCCTTCACTAATGTGTATTGAGTTGGCCGACCATTCCACGATTCGTGCATGTGGTTTGGCGGAAGACGTTTTTGTGAAAGTGGGGAAGTTCTACTATCACGTATACTTTATTGTTGTTGATATCCCCACGGATCCTCAAGTTCCTCTTATTTTAGGTCGTTCATTTTTAGATACGTCTATGGCTTTAATTGATGTGCATGCTAGAAAGATCACCTTACGTTTCAACGACGAGGAACTTGTTATAAACGCAGCTCAAAATTCTCAACTTTCTCATGTTTATTCCGTTGCTACCATAAACCTCGTTGATATGATCGACGTGGTTTGCGAGGAATTTTCACAAGAAGTTTTAGGGTTTGGTGATGAAGAAACTAGTGGCAATCCCACTATGTTAGATCCAATTCTTGATAATTCGACACCAACCTTCACTCCTTTCGAAGGTGGTGGTTTCACGTTGGAAGAATGCAATGTTCCACGTACTTGTGACGAAGACCTCGACAACGATGAGGACTTCTTGATTATCAAGGATTTTCTTAACGATTTCCCATTTCCTCCACCCGAGGAGGTTATGAGTATCGAGCCCGAATCTTCACTTGAGGAACCACCTATCCTTGAGTTGAAAGATTTACCTCCTCACCTCGAATATGTCTATTTGGAGGAGGACGACAAGTTTCCGGTTCATATTGCGAAGGATCTTTCGAATGATGAAAAAACCGCACTTGTCGATGTTCTTAAGGATCACAAAGGGGCGATTGCGTGGAAGTTATCCGACATTAAGGGAATCGATCCCAAGTTTTGTACCCACAAAATCTTAATGGAGGAGAATTTCAAGCCTACAATCCACAGTCAAAGGAGGGTGAACCCTAAAATTCACGACGTCATCAAAAAGGAGGTCCTTAAACTCCTTGACGCGGGAATGATTTACCCTATTTCCGATAGCCCTTGGGTGAGTCCTATTCATTGTGTCCCTAAAAAGGGAGGGATGACCGTTGTGCCAAACGATGCCAACGAGTTGATTCCCACTAGACTCATGACCGGATGGAGAGTGTGCATTGACTATCGAAAGTTGAATGAAGCCACTCGAAAAGACCATTTTCCCTTGCCCTTCATGGACCAAATGTTGGAGCGTCTTGCGGGAAACGATTTGTATTGCTTTTTAGATGGTTTTTCCGGTTACTTCCAAATTCCCATCGATCCTCGTGATCAAGAAAAAACTACGTTTACGTGTCCATATGGAACGTTTTCCTATCGTAGAATGCCATTCGGACTTTCTAATGCACCGGGAACCTTTCAAAGGTGCATGATGGCTATTTTTCATGATATGATCGAGAAGACGATGGAAGTCTTCATGGATGACTTTTCCGTGTTTGGTGATTCTTTCACTTCGTGTTTGTCGAATCTAGAGAGAATGTTAAAACGTTGTGAGGAAACCAACCTTGTGCTCAATTGGGAAAAATGTCATTTTATGGTTAAAAGTGGAATCGTCTTAGGGCACAAGGTCTCGAAAGCGGGGATTGAGGTAGATCAAGCTAAGGTAGACGTCATCGCCAAATTACCTCATCCCAAAACCGTTAAGGGAGTTAGGAGTTTCCTAGGCCACGCGGGCTTTTATCGTCGATTCATCAAGGATTTTTCAAAGATTTCTCGACCCATTACGCATCTTCTTGAAAAAGAGGCACGTTTTTTCTTTGACGAAGATTGTGTACGAGCCATTGAAATCCTTAAGAGGAAACTTACCGAAGCTCCCATTCTTGTTGCTCCCAATTGGAACCTCCCCTTTGAGCTTATGTGTGATGCTAGTGATTACGCTATAGGGGCCGTTTTGGGGCAACATCATGATAAGCACTTCTTGCCTATTCACTATGCTAGCAAGACGATGACCGAGGCTCAACTTAAATACACTACAACGGAAAAGGAGTTCCTTGCCGTGGTGTATGCATTTGAGAAATTCCGACCTTACCTCGTCTTGACGAAATGCATAGTGTATACAGACCATTTGGCTATCAAGTATCTCATGGCAAAGCAAGATGCTAAGCCTAGATTACTTCGTTGGATTCTCCTCCTTCAAGAATTTGATCACAAAATCGTTGACAAAAAAGGAGCCGAGAATCTAGCGGCCGACCATCTCTCTCGTTTGGAAGATCCTCACCAAAGTGTTTACGAGCCCAAGGAAATCACCGAAACATTTCCGCTCGAGACACTTGGTGTAGTGAATTCTAAGCTTGATTCTTCCACCCCATGGTTTGCGGATTTTGCAAATTACCATGCGGGAAACTTCATCATTAAGGGTATGACGACTCAACAAAAACGAAAATTCTTTCGTGACGTCAAGTTCTACTTTTGGAACGACCCTTACTTGTTTCGAACTTGTGCGGATCAAATCATCCGACGTTGTGTATTTGGCACCGAAGCTTCTAACATCCTTAGAGCTTGCCATGAGGGACCCACGGGTGGTCACCACGGTGCTAATCTCACGGCTAAGAAGGTGTTTGATGCCGGCTTCTTTTGGCCTACTATTTACCGAGATGCACAAGATCTTGTGAAGTCGTGTGATGCATGCCAACGACAAGGAAAAGCCTCACAAAAAGATGAAATGCCACAAAATATCATTCAAGTATGTGAGATCTTTGACGTTTGGGGCATAGACTTTATGGGGCCGTTCCCATCATCTCGTGGTAATAAGTACATTCTCGTTGCGGTTGACTACCTTTCTAAGTGGGTGGAGGCAAAGGCCTTGCCCACCAATGATGCTCGTGTGGTAGTCAAGTTTTTGAAGCAATTGTTTTCTCGGTTTGGAACCCCTCGTGCTATCATAAGCGATAGTGGAACCCATTTTTGTAACGACCAATTTGAAAGGGTTCTAAGGAAATATGGGGTTACACATTGGCTTTCTACGGCTTGTCACCCACAAACGAGTGGGCAAGTCGAGGTTTCAAACCGAGCTTTGAAGAGGATTTTGGAGAGATCTGTGGGGGAAAACCGACAATCATGGTCGGATAAGTTAGACGATGCTTTATGGGCCTTTAGGACCGCTCATAAGACGCCCATTGGGTGCACTCCCTATAAGCTTGTGTATGGAAAGAATTGTCATTTGCCTATCGAGTTAGAACACAAGGCTTATTGGGCCCTAAAGCATTGTAATGATGATATGGAGACCGTGGGAAAACACCGGAAAATGCAATTAAATGAATTTGATGAATTGAGGGATATTGCTTATGAAAATTCATTGATTTATAAAGAGAAAACTAAAAAGTTGCATGATTCTAAAATTAAAAACCAGGTTTTTAACATTGGGGATCAAGTTTTGCTTTTTAATTCAAGATTGAAAATCTTTTCCGGTAAGTTGAAATCCCGTTGGTCCGGTCCATTCACCGTGACTCAAGTGTTTCCATATGGGACCATCGAGCTAGCTCAAGATGATGGTCCTAACTTCAAGGTGAATAGACATAGGTTGAAGCACTACTTTGGCGGGGAAGTTCCATCCTTGAACTACCTCGACCAAGTCACCTTCCCCAATGAAAACTAGTATTGAGGGGATCGAGTCGAGCTCATGACTCGGTAATAAAAAACGAGGTGCCTCATGGGGGAGTCCCATGCTTATCCTATAATGTAGCTTACGTGTGGGGATTCGTTCCCTTCCAACCTTTGTTTCGTGGTTGTTTGTGCATTGTGGTTTTTAGATCATGATCTGCACGATTGGAGCCTCTCGTGTTCGTTTTATGGGAGCACTCGATCGTTTGCTTTGGGGACATTTCTCAATATCCATGATATATCCTTTTGATGTTCTAACCTTAGGTTTATATCACACTTCATAAACGGCTTTAAATTTAATGGTTGCACCCTTTCCATGCTAGATTAGGCATTCGACTACGTCTCTAGTATGGGGGTGTTTGCACACCTAGACTCGAAACATTGAGGACAATGTTTAACTTTAGTATGGAGGTGAATAGATACTTTCCTTGTCTAACCTTCACGCTTTCCAAAGTTTATCTTTTTGTTTATCATTTTGTTGCAAAATAAGGCTAAAAATGGCCAAATTTTAAAAAATTTCTCATGTTTTATAAGTGTTTGAAGACACGAATGTAGGTTTTCCGATGGCGAGAATAAGAGTAATTTTTGACTCGACCGTGCGTGTTGAGCACTTAGCTTTGATTCCTTAACTACACATTAGGCTAAGTCTCTTAAATGAGGACGAGAAATAATAGAGTTAATTATAAGTTACTATGCTAAACGTAGAGTACTCGTATTCTTTCAAAAACTCATGTGTTCTCGTTGTTTGCTTATTCTCCCTTCGCATGTAAATATTTTTTGCTTAATAAATATTGACTTAGCGGTTTAGTTAGGATTGTCGGGTTTCTAGTCTTTTTTAGTAGCTTCCGTGTAATTAAATTGGGAAGACATTAAGGTATCGCCAGCGTCACGGTTTTGAAGTATTGGCACCAGAATAATCGAAAGCTTCACCTAATAATAAGATTTCAAGTGCTCACCTAAATCTAGCAAACAATTTGAAGCCCCACAAGGCCGAAAAATCTATGCAAAATTGAAAGTGAATCAAGCCTTAATCTTCGAAGCTTTAAAGATCCAAAATTCGCTTTAGCGTGAGGATATACGTCTTTGGCTAATAAAACCACCGATGAGGCGGATAATAAAAGGCAAGGCAAGACCGAAGTCATAATTAAAGCTTCATGGCGAAGTTGAATAAAAGATGGAGGTAAACCAAAGATAATAAGGCCCTTCCGTTAGGGGGCGTATAAAAGTCTTGGTAATAAGTCTCATGTTCAAAACCGTTATAAAACCGTGTTTATCGATTCTTCTTGTCAACTTAATTTTTTAACATCGTTGTCTATTAGGAGGGGTTATTGATTTGATGGTCTTAGTTACACCGTTAGGACTCTATTTTTAGACCTAAATCTCTATTATCGCATAAGTCAACAATGTATCCTCGTGAAACATTCAAGACATAATAAAATATAAGAGATACAACTTAGGAATAATGGGAGGATAAGTACGTGATTAGGGCATATGAGTAGTGTTAGCATTACTAACTTATAATGACAATGATCTCGTTGCACGCTTGGCATGAAATTAGAGTGAAAATCGAGGACGATGAAATTATTTCTAACGAAGCATTCACGTGTTCTTATTCTATGAACCTAAACGTCCCATTTTGCGATGAAAATCATACATTATGTCTAAAACGCAAGTAGTAGTAATAGTAGTAGTGTAGCTAGTTTATCATTCAATAAAGTGAATAAAAATGAATTTTGGAGATGCTACGATACTTTATTCTAGCATTGCGTGAGGGCACGACAATGGTTTAGTATGGGGAGTGATGATACTTCTTTTATACATAGTCTCATCGTCCAAATAGGGCTTAAAATGCATTAAATATCATCAAAATACCCAAATATATGCTTGTGTTTGTTGCTTGTATATTTTAGGTACGGATATTGAGAAAATGACAAAAAGATCACAAGAATCAATCAAAAACGAACACGGGAAACGAAGCCGCACGATGAACCAAGCCCTAATGAAGAATTTTCCAAGAAAACCCTTGAAGATTTGAAGTATTATGAATAAGGGTCCTCCAATTATGAAGAATTGACACTTTATACCCTTGTATCTTCATAATTACAAGTTTGGTCCCTAAAGTTTGTCAAATTTACAAAAAGGACCCTTAATTTTGAAGAATTGGCAAATTTAGTCCCTCAACAAAACTAAATTGTCAATATTGGTCCTCCAAGAAGTCAACAAACAAGTCAACACCTTGAAGTATGAAGACATGTCACTGAAAGCCCTTGAAGATTGACAAAATTGCACTTTTAGTCCTTATTCAAAGTTTATAAAAGTACTTGTGCCAAAAGTGTCAATCTGCCAAAGTTGATTTACAAAGGAAGTGAAGTTTTTGCTGAATATTTACAAAGTGAAGGAAACTAAAACATTGGGGGACCATTTCTGTCAAACACACCAACTTACCCCCACCAATCATCTAGCCACATCATCACCACCAGCCAATCAATACCCACCACATCACTCTCCCCTCCCACGTCAGATTTCCACCCAACTTAAATAATCAAATCTGATTATTTAATGCCTTCCCTCCCAAACACATTTTTAAATTAACCTTTTTCCCGAAATAGATTAAACGCCCCTAATCCACCCTTAGACCCTAATATTTTCCTAGTATGATCATCAATCAAAACAAAGGGAAAATGATTAATTACCTCCAGATCACTAATTACACTCACTCTCATCACAACCCACCTCCCAAAAACATCACCATCTCAACCCATGTGACAAACCCCTCCTCCCCTGCCCCACTATTCACTCCCAAACAAAAAGGAGCAGAAAATCAACGTTCAGAAAGTGCTATCTTGCTCCCAAAGGCAAGATGAAGGGTTTAGATCACTTCAAAACAGCTATACACCTCACATGATTCTAGCAAGCTCACAAGATACCAAATTTTGACCAAGGTTCAAAATCGTCCAAGGGCATTTCAGGGTTTTTCTACATTAGGGTTTTATGATTTCTAGATTGTTCTATAGCCATTATATAAGGCAATCCTAGTTTAGCATTTTGTTTTTTTGTTCTTTCTTTCTCCTTTATCACTTCCCTGTAAAGCCAGTTTTTTTATGAATGAAAAATGGTGTTGAGATGTTGATGAGAAACAAAGATCCACTCTTACTTTCTGCTTATTGATTGTGTCTTATTTTACTGCTTGTTTACTTTTTTAAGTCTTTTCTAAAAATTCAGTTCTGTTTTCAAAAGTTTCTGAAACATTGATTTCACTTGTTGAAATCTTGTTTCAAGGTTGATTCTTCAGGGTTTCAAGTTAGTTTGTTTAAGTGATATCAAAGGAGGATTTTCATTGGTTCAAAGTTTGTAAGAAAGGTTTTAAAAAGGGTTCAGAAAAATCAGATTTTGGATATATTGTTTGTTCACTTTTTCTTAGCAGGTTATTGAGAATTTGTTGTCCAAGTGTACTGCATAGGCCCGGGCCTATTTGGAGAAGGCTAAGCAGCCTTGGTTGGGTCTGGATGTAGGCCCAACAAGGTAGACCCTTGTTTCATCTTTGATTTTCAGTTTTCAGTTTTCAAGATTATTTTGTGTGATTTGCATGCTAAGTGTTTAAGTGTTAGTTTGTGCTCAATTTATGTTTGTATGCATGTTAGAAGTATCTTGATTCAGTTTGGATTAGATTTGAGTAGGATTGCTTGTTAAATTTTGCATTTCAGTAACTAAAGGGGTGTTTGGATTAGGGCTTTAAATGGTTTAAATAGATTAGATTTTGCCTGCAATCTTGTTTTATTCACTCACTAGGAGTTGTTAGGTTGTAAGTTAGTGTAGGATTTCATTTTGGACAAGTTTTGAACACATTGGTATGCTAAAATATTGAAAACATGGTCAAAATCAGTAACTGCATTTAGGGATTAATTTTGTGAGAATTTGTGCTTGAAAGCTTGAAGTTTGCTACATTCTAGGTTATTTTAGGGATTAATATTGCAAAAATGCTAGTTGGTTGACTTGTTTGCAAGAATTGAACCATTGAAATTCACATTTGTGCCAAGTTTATCAGCAAATATTCATCAGATAACATAAGCCTTTATCAGAAACTTGTCCTGCTCAGTTGTGATTGATTTTGTGTGATTACTTGTTTTTCTTTGTTGTTCTTGACTTCCCACAACCCAACTGGTTGTGGGAGTGCCTATTGTCCATCAGAATCCAACAAGAATCACAAATCAAGCCCTCTTGATTTAATCTGCACAAGTGAAGATATAACTTTTTCTTTGTGTTCATAACAAGTTCATCTGAGCACGTTTTGGTTTCCAGTTTGTTTAATTCTAGTTATTTTGATTTGGATTTGTGTTTTTAAGTAAGTTATAGTACTGGTTTTGTGTTTTTAAAGTTTTAAAAAAGCAAAAAAAAAGTTTTTCAAAAAGGACTGGCCAGGACTCGAACCTGCGCCATCCTCCTCACAACACTCACAAGTTACCATTGCGCCCTAGGGTCTTTGACTGCTAGGTTTCATTTCATTATTTACTTAAGTGTTACTTGTTTTATAGCTTATTTACATAACAGCTTATTAATAAGCTTTTTCTAGCTTATTTCCTTAAGGTTTTGACCAGTTATCATTTTTTTTTGTTTTTATTAGGTTTTAAGACTTTTCAATGCAAAAAGTTTATTTTTCCCGTAATTATTTAATTTACTAGGATTATTTTAAGTTTTAATTTTGAAAAGTAATTAAAAAATAGAAAAAGGTAGTTTAAAAATCTGAAAAAATAGTTTTTAGGTTTTTAATCATAACTTTGAGGTTTTCAGCTATTTAAGTTTTCAATTTAGCTTATTTTTGATTTTATTGGATTTTAGGGTTTTTAGCTAACTTTAAAATTTAATATAAAATTATTAAATAGGTTTCAGAAAATTTTAATTGCATTTTTATCTTAGTTACATTATTCTAGATTTTTGGTAATTTTTTAGAATTTTTATGAACTTTGAATTTTTTGAATATTTTAATATTATTTTATTATTAAAAATTGAATTTTGATTTTTTTTAGTTTTTTAATTTTTCCTAGGTTAAGGACACTTAATTAAAAGTTTTGTCACTTTCCAAATATTTTTAGGACTTTTCAATTATTTTCTAGAATTAATTTAAGTTTTAATTGATTTTAATAGTTTTTAAGTGTTTAAAAATAGTTTAATTTGGTTTTAAAATTTTTAAAAATAGTTTTTAGCTTAATTAGGATATTTTTGAGGTTTACAAACTATAAGATCTTGTTTAGGGCTTTTTAATAATTAATTGTGATTTTTAGGGCTTTAATTAGCATTAAAAAGTCATTATCTAATTAATTAAAAGGTTTTAACAAGTTTGGATTTTTTGTAAACTCTTCGAATATTATTGGGGATTTTTAGTAATTTTTAGGAATTTTTAGGTTAAAATTTTAATTTTGGCACTATTTACGGTTTTACGTGTTCGCCTTTTTCGTCGTAGTTTAATTCGTTTTCGTAACCGTATTTCTTTTCTAATCTCATTTATTTCTTCCTTTTTCAATCATATAATCACAAATCATTAATCAATTCAACACACAACGCACTTGCCTCCTCGAGAACGAACTTAATTGGTCATTAGTGCTTGGTTTTCCTAAACCGACACTTAACGCTTACCACTACTTTGCCTCTCTTTTCCTAAAGGGTTGCAAAAACACTACATCAATATCTTAAATTTATTTTTCGAATAATGAAAGCAATACATTATGTCTTTGTATAATAAATGTCAAAAAGTTGAATAATGGTGTAGTTCATTGTTTTATTTCATCATTGCGTGAGGACACGGCAATTGTTTAGCATGGGGGAATTTGATATGAGTGTATTTACTCATATCATTTGTAGCTTAAATCAATGAAATTATGCACAAAATGCATCAAATATGCCTTGGATATGCTTGTTTCTTGTTTTCATGTGTGTAGGTACCAAGTTCACGAAAACCGGCAATAATCGACACGAGAATGAAGAAAAAGATCAAAGAAGCCAAAATCGAGCTCGATTTGAGTGGATTTAATCATTTTTCGAGCTAATGAGCCAAGTGGGTCCCACAATGGGGTAAATGGGCTCAAAAGCCCATTTAATATTCAAGTTAGTAATAAAAGGTTGATTGATAGTCCATTTAAGGCCCATTGTGATAATTATCATACGAATGAAAAGTGATTTGGGCTTCAAAGCCCAAAGCAGGAAGTGAAGAAACAATCATGGGCCTAGGGTCTTTACCTCATTTTATACGTTTTAATAAAACGTATCTCTTTTTTATCCACTCAAGTTAAATAAATTAAAAACGTCCCATTCACACGTTTGTTTTTATAACCTCACACCCACTCATTCATTTTCCCACACACAGTTAAAATAACCTTTCGATGATATCTATGTATCATCTTCCCCATCACCCATAACCAGTTACTGTTTCACATAAAAAAACCTTGCAAAGTAAAAAGTCCATTTTATTTAGGGCTTTTTATTTAATCATTTAATTCACATCAAAGGGAATAAAACCCCCAAACTTATAGGAAGAGAAAAGAGGTAACGAGAGAGCTACGTGGAAGATTTTAATTGGCCTCAACAGCTCACCCATCAAATCCCACCAATCAGATGCTTTAAAAGAAACACAATTAGCACACGGATGCCACGTTGGCAATCCGTGTGCTAGATTGTGTATCCTCCACCATCCGATTCAACAAAGAGAGAGAAGAAGGAAGATCAAGGGCCAAGGATAAGAAGGAATATTCTTTAGAATATCCGAATATACTCTTCATCAACAGCCATGGGGAGGCTATAAAAACCCCCAATTATCTTGTATTTCATCATCCCTTTTCTTAGTGTAGAGTTATTATGTCAAAATTTGTATAGAATTTACTTTTCTGAGATCTTGTAATGTTTGAAGTAAATTTTTAGTCAATAAAATCTTACAGTTTTTAATTTGTTTCGCTTCACTGCTTACTTTATTATATTATTCTCGAAGTTATTAAATTTCGTCTTATATTAATTTTGATATTTAAACTTGTGCTTAATCTCAAAAGCTTTCTAAATAGCTTATTGGGATTAATTTGGACTAAGTTTGGGAACCGGTTTATCCTACTGATAAATCGAAGAAAGTTAGCTGTTAGTTTAATGTTGTGATGATTCGTATGGTGAGAAAGAATGGTGATAGATAGTGGCTTCGATTCGGTTATCTAGACGGCTCAGCGCCGCTCTACTCCCCAATGGTTTCGACATTAGGTTTTAATTCCTGCTTTTCTTATTATGTTAATTAATATTAATGTTAATCTGAATTTTAAATCTAGGTTTGCTACTGTCTGTGAATGTGTAATCTGCCAAAAATCCTTGAATTAAGATATGTGATGTTATGTTATTAAGTGTTTAATGATTGCGTTTCTTCTGTTTCATTAATCTGATATGAGTTTACTTCGAGTTGCTGCTATTTGTTTGGACTGAGTTTTTGGTTTATTTATAGGACTATATTCTGATTTATTTGGTTCAATATTTTGAATTTTCTTAAGTCGACTGATTTATTTAGCATGCTGTGAGGACATTTTGGTTTCGGAATCCTGTCTATTCATTTGAGGTATTTGGGATCTGCTATTTTAAGGTAGATTGCTGTTTATTTGATTTTTCGCATTTACTTTTGGAAAATTTTGTACTACTGATATATAAGGCTTTAGACTGCATATGGAGCTTGCTGTTTATGTAATGTTTTATCTGATCTTTGATAACTGCTTGTATTATCAGTAGGTTTGATTACTAGTTTGATAGTTGAATAAGTTTCTGAGTTGCTGTTCCTTTATAAGATAGCTGAATCTAGTTATTTGCTGATTTGGATTTCCAGATTAATATTGTTTTTACTTAATTTGTTGTGATTATAGTCTTTTACTGCTTTTTGCTTTCATTATTTTGTTTTGGCAAAGTGGATGCCTTTATACGTAATCAGCAGCCCTAATTTGGGGTGTTTGGTGTTAGTTTTTATGTAATCCGTACTGTGTATTATGGTTTTAGATAATATTAAAAATTTGCTCTCCAAAAAATGTCAATACCAAAATTTGCTATTCGCAGGTCTCGAACTCGAGACCTGCTTGTTATACACCCAACATGTTAACCATTGAGCTGTCTAGCTCTCTTTGTTATTAAGTTGTAGTCCGTGAATTTTATATAAGTTTTATACTGACGAGTTTTCATCTTTTAAAACGTTTTAATTAGTCTAACTTAAATAAGTAATTAGATTTTACAAAACTTATAGATTTTGTTAATTAAAATTAGTTTTAGTATATATTTAAAAAAAATAAATAAAGATAAATAAATTAATATATTTAATTTCTTTTTAGAAGTTTAAATCGATTTGAAATTTATTTTAATTAAATTGTCATTTTTTTAGAGATTTTAATTTAGATAAATTTTGTTTTTATAAGTTTTTTATCTTAAATAAAAATTAGTTTTACATAGATTTTTAAATTGTTTGCAATTAAATGTTAGTTTAAATAATGTGTTCCTTTTATTAAATTAAATAGTTAAAGTTAAGTTTTAAAATTTTTAAAGTAAAGTTTTATTTAAACTTAAATGAAAATTAGGATTTAACGTTAGTAGAATTAATTTTAGTTTAAAAACCGAAAACCAATTCAAATCGATTGTCCAAATCAAAGCAAAACGTCTCAAATTCATAAGATCTTCGTGTACAACGAACTCGACTCACTCACGTGTTTAATTAAATTCGTCATTGGTATTATTAGTCTATTATTTTTTCTTAAAGGTAATTTTCTAATTTACCCTATAACGTATCTTAATTATCACTCTACACATCCACGACACATCATTACCACACCTTGATAAGCTTCTTATCAGGGTGCTATAACCACTTATAGCCCAAAAATTTCAGGGTTTGAACCAAGATTTAGCAAAATATCAAGTTTTGAACACTTGCACAATTTCTTGCACAAGGTTTAAAAACAGGTTTTAAGATTTCAGAAACACAAACATATATCAATAACATGCAAGTAATAAGATTGGCACTTGGATTTCATCAACAATATCAAACACTTTCCCATTAAAATGAAAATAAGATTTACAGATTTGTGATAAAGGAAAAACCAAGAGCAGATTGCTATGTAGTGACCTTATGGCTTCATATAGAGCCTTACAAGTGTTCTACAAAGCTAAAAACTAAAAACCCTAGCTGCTTGAAGTTCCAATAATACTCTTTGAATTTTGAATATACTTGACTGAATTTTGACTTCTTGGCGTTTTGTTGGAGTGCCAGTGGTGAAAATGTGATCAAAAGGCTCTCAATGAGCTTAGAAATGAAGCTACATTGTGGATGGTTGATTCTCTGCATGGTTTGTCTTCTTCCCCAAAAAACGTGTAGTAAGGGTGTAGCATGTGAGCCTTGGGGTGACGTGGCAAGGGGTTTAAGGGTGGGTTTATAATTAAGATGTCCTTAATCATATTTTTGGATAGTTTTAGGGATTAATTTCATGTAATAAGCAAATCCCAAATTTTGTTCTTCATGTGAATAGGAGTGGTTTTGATCTGTTTTAAGGAAAGATTAAGGTTTAAAAATATGTTTAGGCGCTAAAGGGTTAATTAATATTAAACCGGGTTAAGTGGATGATGAGGTGGAAAAAGGGTGGGATATGATTGGTTGAATGGGTGAGTGTGGTGAGGTGGCAGAGTGTGGTTGGTATAGGTAAGTTTCCATGTCTCACAGTTTAACCCCTCACTTTGTAGCTTTGTTTCGTTTCTAGTTTTAAATACACAAAGCTGAATTTCCTTTGTTAACCAAGTTTCATTTTTCACACTTTTACCCCAAAAACATTCTAAAAGTATTTTCAAGGGTATTTCTTGCCAATTCATGATATTTGAAGCGCTGTTTTGGCATTTTCTTCAAAGTTTATGGTCTTGACTTGTATGATTGACTTCTTGGAGGACTAATTTTGATAAGTATTCATTTATGAGGGACTATTCTTGCCAATTATTCAAAGTGGAGGGCCCTTTTTGTAAATTTGACAAACTTGAAGGACCAATCTTGTAATTATGAATAAAAAGGGTTTAATGTGTCAACTCTTCAATATTGGAGGACCCTTCTTGTACAATCTTCATTTCTTCAAGGGTTATTCTTGGAAAATCATCATTAGGGCTTGGTTCATTGTGCGGCTTCGTTTCCCGTGTTCGTTTTTGCTTGTTTCTTTTGATCTATTGTCATTTTCTCAATATTCGTACCTAAAATACACATGTAACCAACACAAGCATATATTTGGCATTTTTCATGATATTTAATGCATTTTAAGCCCATTTTAGACGATGTGACTATGTATAAAAGTAGTCTCATCACTGATCTACATAATTGTTAACCATTGAAGGTTTATTCTGAATACTTGTGTTTGATTTACAAACTTTAAACTCTATAGATTCATTCAAAAAAAAATTGTTGACTTGATAGCATGTTTTATCTCAGGTCCATCAAGAAGGCACTCGAGGAAGGCGGTTTCGTGAAGCTTGCATATTTAAAATGTATTTGGCCCGCTTTTTCTAAAAATTGTATCCATTCAAGAAAACTTTGTGTTGTGTTTTATAAACTTTAAAACTATTTGGGACCACGTAATAAGTTTTTATCTTTTAAATAATGAATGAATGGATGTTTTATCAAAACGACTCGTTTTGTGCCATTTCCTATATTATGAGATTGAATAAATGCTTAACACCCACGGACCCTTCCGCTGCTATGAACCAAAATTGGGGGTGTTATAGATTGTTATCAGAGCTCAAGTTATAGGGAACGAAAACATTTTTCAAAAATGAATTTTTGAAATCTTTTGACTATAACAACTGCAAGCGAAACCTCTGAGTTGCCAATGGACGAGAATGAGAAAATTATATATATATCGGATAGTATATATATGTTGTAAAAACTTAATTATTATGTATGCTTAAAGCACGATGGATTACATTTATTTAATTATAAATGTTAATTATTTGATTATTATAATACTAATACGTAATTTATAAACAACGCAAATTGTCACAATAGAAATTCCTGTTTTTTTACTCATTCCTCGTGAATCTTTGTTCCTTGTTGAAACTCTATTCTTTTTTTATCATCCATCCTGGTTTCTCTTTATCTATCTAATTCTTTATCCTTGTTATTCATGTCTTGTTATCACAACCGTTGAATGAATACTCATTTTGATGTAAAATGTGTAACAGGATCATACCGCCAAAAACTGTTGGAAATATGTTTTTACGTATTTAGGAAGATTTGGTCACTCTGACAATATATTAAGTAGTAGCTCGTAGTCTAGTAACTTTATATTAATTAACAAGAAAATGCCTGGTCCATGTTATGTATGGCCAGCCCAATATTGTAAGCCCAAGCCCATTTTATGCGCTTGGTATATAAACCCTCTCCTTAGATGGAGAGGGTGTGGTTCCCTTCATAATTACACATAGTGAAAAGGTGTTTTCTTTCACTTTCTCTCTCTAAAAGTGTGTGTGTTTTCACCATCTTTCTGTCTCTTTTTCTCTCTCTCTAGATTAAGCAAGATTTACAATATCCTACAAATGGTATCAAGAGCCATGGTTTGATTGGTTTGTTCTTGTGTTATTGATTTCGTGTGGATTTGATCTACAATGCCGCACGTTCAATATTTTTTTTGTGTTTTTTGTGGTTTGATCTTAACCAATATCATCTACATAGCCGTAGTAGTGATTTGGGTTACTTGGATCGCTCAAAAACGCAAAAATTTTAGGTGTTTGGCTTCATTTTTAGCTTCAAAGTTCGTCAATCTAAAAAGTACAAGAAAGATCCATTTTTTAGCTTAATTTTGCAATATCTACAACATTGCGGAATCTTGCCCTGAGTAATTGTAGAATATTACCCTAAGTGATTGCGGAATCTTACCCTGAGTGGATTGCGGAATCTTGCCCTAAGTGGATTCCGAAATCTTGCCCTGAGTGGATTGTGGAATCTTGCCCTGAGTGGATTGCGGAATCTTTCCCTGAGTGGATTAAGGAATCTTGCCCTAAGTGGATTGCGGAATCATACATTTTTGTGGAATGCAAAATCATGCACTTGTGTGGATTGCGAAATCATGCACGTTTGTGAGATTGCGAAATCATTTCATTACGAAATCTTGCACTAGTAAATATTGCGGAATCGAATTCTACGTATGGATTGCGGAATTGAATCATAATTGGGATTACAAAATTGAATTTTCTAGGCAATACGGAATTGTTTCAACTTACGTATTGCGGAATTGTGTTCCTCCACATATTGCGGAATTATATCCAATTTCACATTGCGGAATTGTTTCAACTTACGTATTGCGGAATTATGTTCCTCCACAGTTTGCGAAATTTTATCACTTTGATATTGCGGAATTGTAACATTCCTCACTTTCCGGAATTGTTTCATTCTTCACATTGCGGAATCATACTTGAGCTTCATATTGTGAAAACTTTGGAATTTTTTCATTCTTCACATCGTGATTAATTTTGCAGTGAATTTTTGGTTTCTCAAGGACCCATATTTAGAGGATTTAATAATTTTTCTTCACTACTCAAGGTATTCGATCTTCGACAAGAAACACAATTACTTTCTTTCATTGATCGATCGACATGTAATCCTTACCTTCATTTGTCATCGAATTTCAATGGATTGGTTGACTTTGACATCTCAAGAGGGAGAATTACAGAAGACGCATGCAGAAGCAATTAAAAGATGTCAAGTATTATTTATAAAACTTGAATGTCATCTCCACGAGTTTACAAAGCTCACGTATGGACCATCCTTTGTGGAAATCTTTGGTCAAGATGCTCCTTTCTTCATCAACGATATGATGATAAACTTGGAGGTTCTCGAGCAGAAACTTAACAAAGAAGACTTTAATCACATTGAATCCGTATCTTCACTTCAAGTTCTTTTGAAACAATTATCGATTTTTCTTCAATTCGATGTTGCTAGGAAAGAAAATTCAGGGCTCTGCAAGTCATTCCGTGAAGACATGAATACCGAGATTCAAGACTTTCGTGGTACTTTGTCCAAATACGTGACCTCTCTTACGCATTTGTTTCACGAACTCTCACGCCTTCAAATTGCTTATAATAATTAGAAGCAAGAGAATGCGATGCCGATGCCAGAGGAAACAAATGATCTTACAGATGACTCAAAGGAGACCGCTTTGGTTAACGATGATAGCAGCGTCAATGCATCACGAAAACATGATTCAAGCAGCATGTCAGGGAATGATATAGACATCTCTCATGATGACATCATACCCGTATATGACGAAGATCCTACAAATACTGTTATTCCCATATCAATCCATAACATAAGATTTAGTTGATATTTAGAGAGAGAAAGAGAAGAAAGTAGAGAGAGAAACAAGAGAGAATTTGGAAGGTTAAACACCTTAGAGAGAGAAAGTAAAATGGTAACCAACACCCTCTTCCACACATGGAAGAAGGTATATAAACCCTTGGCATTTGGGCCGTGGGATTAGTTTCCTTGGTTCGGGCTTGGATTTGCTTGGGCTTACACCCCTAACTTATTAATAAGTGTGAAAACACTTATCCTTTTACCACTTAATTATAATAATAACCAAGCCAAAACGTATATTTTGTGTCGTAAATGTCGGAATTATGCGTGGTTTGTGTTTTTATTGTGTTTTAGGACCAAAAGATGAAAAAGGAAGAAAACACGGACTTTCACGGGCTTTTATCGAAGAAAAACACAAAAGACGAAGTCAAAAGATCAAGAGTGCAAAAAGAACGAAAGTCCAAGGCCTATTCTGAAGATTTATCGAAGAAAAAGTCTAAAGACGGAAGTTTAATGAAGTCGAAGAACCAAGTCTAATAGAAGAAGAAAATTATAAGACGAGTTCAATTTATATCGACAAATCCCAAGACAATGTCGAGAAGTCGAAGAATTTAAAAGCCGGAAAGACGAGAAGAAAAAAGAAAGCATCATCACATGTACTCTTCCTATAAATACCCTCTTAATGTGTCATTAGGAGGGGGTTAGATAAGTAGTAGATTTTAGTTTTATTTTTGTAAGGTAATTAGGAGTAGCTTAATGTTACTTTCTCTCTCTAGCTTTTCTTAACGTTTTTCAAGCTTTCACTTTAATCTTGTATTTTTGAATCTTAATCATCTTAATTTCAAGCTTTTTCAATTAATCATTCTCATTCTTCATTTCTTAATCTTTTTAATCTTATGTTTTGAATTGGTTAATCATGTAGTTTGATTTAATCTTTATGCTTATTTGCTTTATTGTTGTGCTTATTGATTTTTAAGTGTTTGATATTTTGGCTTATTGCTTTTCTAGCTTATTGTGTTATTTTTCTTATTTTTAGTTAAGTGCTTATTAGGTTATTTTTATAAAAAGTTGATTTTAAAATTTTGATTATTTAGTGTTTTTGAGAGTTTTTAAATTTTAGCTTATTTGCTTCTTCTTAAAATTATTTTGGTTAAGTTTTTGGTAAGTGCTTATTTGGTTTTTTGCTTATATTCCTTTTTGCTTAAAACTTTCTCTTATTCGGGTTATGTTAAAACCCTAGTAACCCGAACTAGGTGTAGGATTTTCATCTTCCCGAATTATATGCATTCTATTATCCCGAATTAGGTTAGTGATGTTTTTCCCGAATTAAGTGTGGAATATTCATTTCCTGTATTAATTGGGTCCTTGCATTCCAGATTAGTACTTGCACTATATTCCCACTTAGGTCACAAACTAAGATTCCGAATTAAGTCCAAGATTACCATTCCGAATTAAGTACAAAGCTGAGGATTCCGAACTGGGTGTAGAACTTGTATCCCGAATTATGTGTTGTCTTGTATTCCGGATTAGATGCGTGATTGGATTCCGAACTAGATAGGGTACTCATATTCCGAACTAAGTCTGGTATCTACATTCCGAATTAAGTGTCGAGTTGTTATTCCGAACTAGTTTGGAGATCTAAATTCCGAATTATGAGTGGGATCTATATCCCGAGTTAGGTTAAGTTTTCACACATTCCGAATTAGTTCTTGAATGTCAGATTTTGAACTAGGTAGCAAGTTGTGATTCCGAATTGTGACAGGATTTTGGATTCTGAATTATATTTTATTTGTTACCTGTTTTAGTTTTCAAACTTTATTTTTCCTGCCTTTTTTCTTAAGTGTTATTTTAAATTTGTTTAATCTAATTTTAATTTCAAGTTTTCATTTTTATTAAGTGTTCAAAATTACTTTTCTTTTAAAGTGTTAATTTTTCGTCAATTATTTTTAAATTTTTAAGATTCCACTTTTACTTAACGACATTTTCAATTTACATTTTCATTTTATTTTAAAAATAGATAATAATTTTACTTTCTTTGCACCAAGAATGACTGAGTCGCACGATTAACGGTAGTCAATTCGAAAAGACTGGAACAACGAATTTTCATACTTGGTAAAAAACTTTGTATTAAATGGCGCCGCTGCCGGCTCTTTTCGTGAAGATTAACGGTTCACTATGAGAGACGCGTTGTATTTTGGGATCCGTTCATTTTTGAACGTTATTTTTCTTGCTTAAAAATTTTCAAAAAAAAAATTCATAAAAATTTAATATTTCAAAAATCCAAAAACATTTGAAAAATCATAAAAAGCATTTCTTTTTCAAAGTTTTGCACCAAAAGTATTTTCTTTTTCACGTTAACTTTATTTCTTCTATTTCTTTGCTTTTCTTTTCTTTTGTAGGTGTATGCGTACTCGGTCACGCAAAAGGAAGGCCATTCAAGCCGCTATTATTGATCCTCCTGTTGTAGAGCCTCCCGTTGTCAACACAATGGAGAATCGTCCAATGATCGAGCTTTTACAATCACACGTCGAAGGTAACGATGATGCGATTGTGGTGCCGGATATTGACGCCAACAACTTCAAGCTCAAATACGGTTTCATTCAAATGGATTCCGCCACACCTTTCTTAGGTCGTACTCAGGACGATCTTCATGATCACATCAAGAGGTTTGTACACTTATCAAATACTATTAAATAGAATGGGGTTTCACAAGAGGCAATTCGTTTACTCCTCTTTCCTTTCTCCCTCGAGGGACAAGCCCGAACTTGGATTGATAAGGAACCACTCCGGGGTATTAAAAATTGGACGGACCTTGAGACCAAGTTTATCAATTACTTTTTCCCACCCTCACGTACTACCGCTTTGCGGAATGACATTATCAACTTTGAACAAAAGTACGGTGAGACATTTAGTGAATCTTGGGATCGTTTTAAGGAACTTTTAAGAAAGTGTCCGCAACACGGTTTTACAAAGGTACATCAAATTAATACTTTTTATAATGGATTAAGTTTGAATGACCAAGATTCACTAAATAGTGCCTCGGGGGGTAATATTTTGGTTAAAACTATGAATGAAGCTTGGGCTATCATTGAAAACAAAGCCAAAGTCCAAACCAAGAGTGTTAGGGCTACTATGGCTACTCTTAGTGAGAGTGAAGTCACTACTCAAATTAAGGAGCTTACTTCTATAGTAAAACAACTTGTTCTAAGAGATAACCCTCCCACTCAACATGCCCATGCTATTAATATAACTTGTGAAACTTGTGGTGGGCCACACTCTTATGCTAATTATGATAAAGCTTATGATCAATCTCACGGTGAAGTGTATGCTTACAACAACACCGAGAGAGTTCATTTCAAGCCTAATGTCGATGTTAATCACTTGTCTTACAACTCGACAAATTACTTGGCTCCACCCGGCTTTCAACAAAGACCACCCCCACCCAACCAAAACAACCAAGGGCCGCCAAGAGCTAATTTTCAAGGTAATGCCAATGTGAGGGGCTAAAATGCAAATCAGGGAAATTATCACATGCAAAATCAAGGATTTCCAAACCAAGGTTTCAATCCTCAAGGTTTTCTACCTTATAACCAATACCCAAACCAAGGTTTTCAACAACAAGGGTTCAATTTACCTCATCCACCAATGGACTTGGTTTTGAAAAAATTGAATGAACATGAGAAAATAATGCAAGCAATGCAAGAATCTAATAGACAAATGCAAGAGTCCATGGATAGGAAATTCGTTCAAATGTTACAAGCTCTTCGTCCCCAATGTGCTCTTCCGTCTACCACCGAAACAAATCCAAGAGCTAATATGAGTGCTATTACTACACGCAGTGGAGCTACTTTCATAGGACCTTCTATCCCTCCTCCAAGTACTCTATCTACACCTACTCCACCCCCATTTATCCCTCCTACTACCACGCCTAGTACTAGTTCCCCATTACCGTGTCCACCTCTTACGGAAGAAGTACCTAAGCAAAACCCTTCACCAACCCCACCTACCACCTCTAAACCTTCTACTTCTCAACCTTCAACATCTCAACCTTTACCTGCTACACCTACACCACCTAAACCCAACATCCCTTATCCTTCTCGGTTAGAAAAGTGCAAATTTCTCACAAAAGAGGATTCTCAAGTTACTTCTTTTTTGAAGACGATCTCCCAAATGAATTTCAACATTAGCCTCGTTGAAGCACTTGTCCAAATGCCAAAATTTGTCAAAGCATTCAAGTAATTGCTTAACAAGAAGGAAAAAATGGCTGAGTTTGTCAACACACGCTTAAATGAAAACTATTCTGCGGCCCTTCTTAAAGAACTTCCGGAAAAACTTGGAGACCCCGGTCGTTTTGTGTTGCCTTGCATTTTTAACAAAGTTGAAGAATTTACTGCCTTAGCCGATCTCGGGGCAAGTATTAATTTGATGCCATTAAGTGTTTGGAAAAACCTATCATTACCTGACCTTACACCAACAAAGATGACTCTTGAGCTAGCAAATCGATCTCTCGCTTATCCCGTTGGTATTGCCGAAGATGTGTTTATTAAAGTTGGTACCTTCACTTTTCCGGTCGATTTTGTTGTTGTTGATTATGAAATGGACCCTCGTATTCCGTTAATACTTGGGCGGCCATTTTTGAGAACCGGAAAAGCTTTAGTCGATGTTGCCGAAGGTGAATTAATCTTAAGGGTCGAGAATGATGCCCATGTTTTTAAGATGGGGAAGATTACAAGTAAGTCAAATGGAAAAGAATCGGCGAAAATGATTAACGTGCTTCAAGAAGAGCTTATTACTACTTTGGAAAGTTTTAAGCTTGATGAATTTGTTGTATATGATAATCCTCTTTTCGAGTCTTGCTATGATAATCCACTTTTCTAAGATGATGTGGATGATTTTGATGATTCTCTCTCCAATTTGGATTCCCCACCAATTTATGATTCTCCACCGATCTATGATGATGATTCTAGTTCTGATGTGGACGATTATGATGATTTTGCTTCAGATTATAAAAACATGCTAACTTATGATGATTTTGATGATGTTGATACTCTCTCGAGTGATTCTTCACATGATGACCTTGTTCCCACTTTTGATGAAGATCCTCCACCGAACACTCTTGATACTTTGGATCATTACTCATTTGAGGAAGATTTTGCCACTTTCCTTAATACATACTTCCCCAATGAGACTGATTCTCCTCCTTTGGACTTTGATTTTGGTCTTTATCCTCCTTCGGATATTAAGAAACCCGTTTCAAAGGAGAAGAAACCGGACGACACCAACATCCGCAGTACTTATGTTTTGACACCTCTCTATCCACCTTCGTCGGATGAGATTGTGCGATTTATGAGCGGATCTTCTTCAAATTCTACTGAGCCTGAGTCTAATTTTACCCTAAAGGAAAAGGTGTTCGATCCGGGTATCAAAATTTTTAAGCCATCTCAGTATCCATTTGATGAAATAAAAGGAAAGTTTTTTGGAACTAGTGGAGATATGCTTGCACTTCATCCTACTTTCTACCACCGTGCTCAATATTTGCTTAAGGGAACCTTGCCTACTCTTCTTTGGCTTGCCTTGTTCACCTTAAGCCTGTGCTACTTGATGGATGAAAACCATGTATTTGATCCCGGTGGATGTGTTTCAAGCTTCTTACTATACTAATCAAGGTCGAGTCAGGCTCACGACTCGGTGAACAAAAATAAGCGCTTCTCGGCAGGCAACCCGAGTATCTATCTTTTTATTTCGTTTTTATAATAAGTGTAGTGGGAGACCCTAGTATGTGTTTGTTGTTTTCTTTCTTATCATGTGCAGGGATTCGAGCTTTCAAAGATCCATTCTTGATGACTTTTGACGACCCGTGATTCCGTGTACCCGTCTTCCCGGTTCTATCCTAAACTCTTTTGATTCACTATTTTATATTCTTCAATATTAAAATAGGAATCACTTTAGTTGTCTCTTCCTTAGCAAGATTTAAACAACGTGCACAATGTCCTAAGTGTAGGGGAGTTTACTCCCACATGCTTAAACATTGAGGACAGTGTTTATATCAAGTGAAGGGACTTCTATCGATGTTAAGTGGGCTTTTCCATGTATTTGTCCTTATTTTGACCGAAAAACTGATTTTTCGACATTTTTCAAAATTTTTAATCTATTTTGGCCTAGTAGTTTTTCCTTTGTTGTCGTTATTTTCTTTCATTAGAATAAATTTCAATAAAATGGTTTTAATAAGTGTAGATGTCGTTGATATATTAGGTCCGTCATGAATCTTTTGACTCAACCCGAGTTTACTTATTTTAGTTTACTCTAGCTAGTATCCTTAACGTGTTTAAGTCAAGTTTTGCTAGGCTTTTATATAGGGAACTTTAAAACGCGAAAGTCTTAACTCTTACGGGTTAAGAACAAGAACTTTTCGCAAGTTCTTATAATTGATCCTAGAAATTCGTTTATCAAAGGAACTTTAAAATGCGAATTCTAAAACTTGAAAAAGTCTAAGAAGTTGCAAGATCCTATAGATGACTTGAAAACCCGAAACTTTGATTTAATAGGCTAAGCACCACGAGTCTCATTCCTTGAGATTTTAAATTGTGGAGAACGAGGGATGATAGAGTCAATTATAAGTTTGGTATTCTTTTAATTTATGTGTGTTAATTATTAGCTTTTTCTCCCATCGCTTATTAATAAATTTAATTGTAATAAATAAGGTCGTACGATTTGAAAAGTTACTTAGCTTCTAGCACAAGATCGTTTAAAAGTTTCTCGATATTAATTAGAGTTCATAGCCAAGGCATAACTTATTGAAGCGGGATGCGAAGATTGGCGAGTCCGAAAAGGCCCTAACAAGGAATGAGGGCTACATTTGTTGCTAAAGATCCCAAGTGATGTGAAGAATCATTTATCAAAAATCAATATGAAGGATCGAGACACACGACGAAAAGCAAATACTCCCCTAAATATCATGGAGAAGTCTATCCAAAAAGGCCCTAGCAAGGTATAAGGATAAATAAGATCCAAGTTCTAAAAGGAGGCGGATCATTGTATATCAAAATCCCAAATAAAGATTGGAGAAAAATGAAGAAGTCGTGGTTATGAAGAATCTCTCAAAAACTTCAAGTGAAGAAATTCCTATTATGAAGAGAAGACCATTATTTCATGAACGTCTCTCAAGATTTGAAGTATGAAGTCAATGCCAAATATCGATCCGAGAAAGGTCTCAAATCGTGAAGCGAGTTATGCCAAGATATGAACTTTATGAGGTCTCGAGAAGAAGTTTTAAAATATTTTGTTCTTTAGCTAACTATTGATTTAATCGTCCTACTTTATTTTCAGCCTAAATAACTATCGAAATAAGTCAACAATGCATCCTCGTGATCATTCAAGACAACAATAAAATATAAGAGATACACCTAGGAATGAGGGAGTCTACGTGAATAATTAGGCCACATGAGTTTGTGTTAGTTTGCTAACTTATAATAAAAATGATATCGTTTTTAAGTTTGGTATGGGGAACATGAAACTTGAGGATGATAAACATTCATGACAATTCAAAGCCCCAATGTAAGTCTTCGATATCTTTACTTGTTTACTTCCTTCAAATATTTTGTAATTTTCTATCTCTTTAAGTTTCCTTAATGTCTTATGTTTAATAAAGGCCAAGGTGGATTAATTATGATGGAAAATGTAAACCTTGCGTTGTAATTAATGCATTGCATGAGGGCATTGCAATGGTCGAGTGTAGGGGATTTAATAAGTGTGAAAACACTTATCCTTTTACCGCTTAATTATAATAATAACCAAGCCAAAACTTATATTTTATGTCGTAAATGTCGGAATTATGTGTGGTTTATGTTTTTATTGTGTTTTAGGACCAAAAGATGAAAAAGGAAGAAAACACGGGCTTTCACGGGCTTTTATCGAAGAAAAAGACAAAAGACAAAGTCAAAAGATCAAGAGTGCAAAAAAGAACGGAAGTCCAAGGCCTATTCTGAAGATTTATCGAAGAAAAAGTCTAAAGACGGAAGTTTAATAAAGTCGAAGAACCAAGTCTAATAGAAGAAGAAAATTATAAGACGAGTTCAATTTATATCGACAAATCCCAAGACAACATCGAGAAAGTCGAAAAATTTTAAAAACGAAAAGACGAGAAGAAAGAAGAAAGCAACATCACATGTAATCTTCCTATAAATACCCTCCTAATGTGTCATTAGGAGGGGGTAAGATGTGACACCCCCAAATTGAGTCAAATGCAGCGGAAATAATATTTGGGTGTCACGTAGGTGGATAAACAGCAGATAGTGTATAGCGCAGCAGATAAAAGATTATCATTACTTTTATTACATGGATAAAAGTGCAAATATTATTAAAATTGTCTTAAACATTTTTCAACAGTTTAAATTATTCCCCAGTTTATACAACCCCAGATGAGTTCTATAAATGCAGCCTATCATGATGCTTGACTCCATGCACACCAATACATGCTTCAGTTTCCTGAGAAAACATGCTTAGAGAGTCAACATAAAGTTGGTGAATTCACAGGTTTAATAAAATAAGTTTGAACAATAAACATTCACTGTAGTAGTAATGCACAAAGCACCAATACTAAAAAGTAATTACATTCCCATATTGCCTGAAACTGAGACTTGACAGTTAAGTCCTTAACAAATAAGGACCCTTCGCCTTATAAAAAGGCACCCAAAAATAATAAGTGCTGACATGTGAAACATCTGTTGTCCTGGCCTAGGCACAGTGAGCATGACTCACCCAGATGGGGATGGTCAATCCCAAATAGATCTATTTATAACATTCAGGTAATTCAATAATTCTAACAGTTTCAGATGCACTGGTCATGCGAGTTCATCTACAATAGGCAAATGTAATCAATGGATTCACAGTTCAATTTGTGTCCATAAAATAAAATATGTTGCATGTTTTCTTCCCATAAAAAGGTTTAAAAGTTTGTCAATATATAAAAAAGTGGGGCCATGAACTCACCTCAATAGTACAGCAAATAGTCACAAGTAAATCTGATATGATGCTCACGATACAGTCACGACCTAAATAATTTTAAGGTCTCAGTAAATGCATAACATAATGCATAAAAGTTTCAGAACAAGTCTGTGCATGCTTATACTGGTTTTAAGCATTTTATTACGATACCTCTATTTTAGTTCATCGTTGTACAAGTTATAATTGTATTTATTTTAAGTATAAAATAAATAATATTATTAAATTAATTAATCTGTTTAATTAATATCATTGTACTTGTATTGTTTATAAAATAATTTAAATATTTATAAAAGGCAGTTTTATATATATATTTAAAGTGATGGAAAAATAAATATGATTTATAAATTTATTTTTATAAGTTAATCATTTTTAATTTATATCTTATGTATAAATAGGGTTTATGGAGCGTATAACATTTTAATTAAATTCCACGTTCTCGTAGTGTGTATAATTATTAAATTATAAATTTAGAAAAATAATGAATGTTATGTTTATTTAAGTTTTACGTTTTAAATATCGGGTATATATATAGTAAATTTAGGGTTTGTTATTGTAAAACCCAGTATAGTCGTATCTTTAATTCGGGGACGAATTATTGTTTTTAGAGGGGAAGAATTGTAAAACCCGTATTTAAAAATCAGAATATTTAAATACGCGGTTTAATATTAATAAATTATATAAGTATTAATTATTAGACAAAGATAGAAACGCAAAAATTAAATACGCAAACCCTAGTTTATTTAAATACTATAAATATTACAGTTTATTCCGATAATAAGTATTTAGTCTAGGGAAATATTACAGATGAATTAATTATTTTAGAGAAATAATTAAACGTTAATATTAAAATACGCGACCTCAGTTTTATTTAAATAATTAAATTATTCAGGAATTATGTAACGTCAGAAATATTACATAAATATTTATACATAAGTATTTTTCCCAGGAAACAAATATTTCAAACCCCGAATCACGAATAAACACGAGCACGTAGAGATATACGAAAAGCGAAAAGCTTATTACTTGTTTTGGGCCAGCGGTAAAAGAAAACAAAGAAAGAAGATGGGTCGGTTGCAAAATAGAGCAAAAGAAGAAAATAAAGGGCCTCGGGCCGGTTTTATAAAAAAAAAGGAAAAGAAATTTTGGGCCAAGCCCATGTGAAGAAAAATAAACAGCAGGGGGCTTCCCCTTTTTCCCTATCACACGACACAAAAATAAAAAAAAATAAGATTAGGGTTGTTGTTCCCTTGTACCTGCCGACAAAAAAAAAAGAATCTTCGTTTTCCTTTCCTTCTTCCAGCCGACGAACAACAACTAAGGTAATCAAATTTATTTTATTCTTTCTGTGTTTATTGAATCACGAATAAAAAAAAATAAAAAAATAGAGAAACGAGATTAGGGTTTGTTTTGGTTCGACTGGACACACAAACCGAGACCAGTGGGTCTCGGTGGTTCGCTTTCCAACCAGGCCGCAACCCACAGGGGGCGCGGTGGTGGTTTGGTTGTGACGGCAGCAAAAGTGAGCCACCATGGTGGTGTTGGTTCGTGACAGCAGGGGCGTTTGGGTCTGAATTTGACAGCAGGGGCGTTTGGGTCTAAATTTGACAGCAGGGGCGTTTGGGTTTGTAAATTGGATATACAAAACATAAGGGTGCGTTTGGTGTATATAAACGGGGGGAAAACGTGACCAAACAGTGGGATAACGTAGAAAAACAGTGGGAATAAGGGTAAAGTCAGTACTTTGTTTTCAAAACAGAAAATAAAGGATTTTAATTTCAGATTAGCGACGGTTTGGTGACAGTATTTTCCGTCGAAGACTATTTTTGTGACAGTTTTCTTTATAGACAGTTAAACACTCAGCCTTTGGTCACACCTTTTTGTGACAGTTTTTCTGTCGTAAAGTTCATATAGACAGATTTAATATAGTTGTGAAATTTTTTAGTGCGACCGAGATTGGGGTATCTCGGTAGGCTCGGGTTATAGTTTAAACATATAAAATGAAGAGTTTTATATTATATCTTTTAATCTAATTGTTTAATAAATGGTTAAAATATATTTTGAATGTATTAAATTAAATAGTTCTTTAATATTCTAAATGGGTATAATTTTATTGGATGAATTAAATTATCTTAGGAACTTTCTAATTTAAGAAACTTTATATTTTAAGAAGGATACTTAATACAAATACTATATCTTCAGGAATACGTTGTACCGTAACTAATAGTAGAACGATAATACCTTAAAATGAATTATTATAAGTTCAGATTTATTAGTTGGTATACGTACAGAATTTCAGAATCAAATTAAAATGAAAATAAGAAGCCAATAAGATCAGTAAAATTAAAAATAAACGAATGTCAGTTAACTTATTCGCGTCCTTTATTCATGTAGCACGCGTGAAGCCCGAGTAGTATTCGTTCAGTCTTCCATTCAGTCAGTTACTGGACTAGAGGTACGGTTTTCCCGTCCTTTCAGTAAGGACTTCCTTTCTATGCATGATTAGGATTCCCCATCTTCAGCCAAATGTTTTTCCCCAGTATATGTTTAAACTTATCAGTAATCATGTTAAGAATTAAATAAATTGCCTGAGCATTATATACAAGAATGATTAGTTTATGGACTAGTTACGGAGGTACCGTAACCACGGCACTAGAGGCACCAGTGTCGTGACTCACATGCAGGAGAGTGATATCCTGCATCGTCCCACTCAGCTCAGCTTGGCCATTTTATTAGTATTATTATTGGGGCGTATGGATGCATCCTAGGCTACAGTTTACAGTTTAGCAGGTGAATGTGGTGTGTGCTCTACATCCTTCACATTGGAGCTGATCCCTCCACCCAGCACAGTTATTTAGAGGTCACCCCTCTACAGCATGACGAGGTCACCCCTCCAGTTATTCATGCAACGTTGTTACAGCACATGACCTATATAAGCTCTGGCAATTAAATTACAGTAAATGCATTGTTCAGATTTAACAGATAACAGTTCAGCTTTATTATTTATAAATCAGGCTTTACAGATTATACAAAGATTTCCGCTGCAATTTTACTTATTAGTCTTACAGCTCCAGTATTTTATCATCTGTTTCATTTTAGTAATTCCCTATCATGCTTTATATCCGTTCACTGAGCGTTATGCTCAGCCGTAGTTCCTTTCATGTTCTAACGGCAGGTACACCGGGACACTCTTAGGATTCTGAAAGTACGTGCATTTGGGATGGAAGCCATCCAGACTTCTTATTTTATGCACTTCTTTATTCTGCTTATTTGGACATTGTTTAGTCCTTTCATTCAGTATTTCATTTTCATGTTGTGGGCTTATGTTTGGATTGCCGAAGTTTGATTCCGGTATTTCCTTTATGGTCAGTTAATGTTTTAGGACATTTACCTTATGCTTTGATGACACGGCATAAATACACGTAACGGTCCACTTATCCAAGTGGGGTGTTACAATTATGGTATCAGAGCGCAAGGTTCGACCTGTAGGCTCTAAAACTTGACCTGTGACTAGTGGGTAGTCACCAGGAACTTCTCAGATTTTGGCGTTGTTATCTTCCATGGTTCTCATGGATTATTCAGTCAGTTTTCTTCATTTATCAGTCAGTTTTCTTAAAGTTTTGAGTAAGTAAAAGGTTGGTACATAACTAGCCATACTTAGTCGCATGTGTTTTTTTTAGCGAATTTTCGTTTTGGTGAGCTGACCATAGGCGCTCACCCTTGCCGTTCAGATTTTGTATTGGTAAACCGACCATAGGTGTTTACCCTTACTCATGACAGATTCATGTTTTCAGTCAAATATCACTTGGTGAACCAGCCATAAACGTTCACCATTTCTCAAGTCAAATTTCATGCTTTTCAGTCAAATGATGTTTTGTGAACCGATCCATAGTTGTTCACCTTTGTCATATCAGGACATTTCATAAATTTTGACAAGTATGGATTGAACTACAGCCATCCATATTTAGTCCGAGATTATAAATTTCTATACATGACAGTTCTCAGAAATTTTTGACAAGCATGGATCGAACCAAAATCGCCCATACTTAGTCGTATGTTTTGTTCCTTGAATTCTGTAGATTGAACCATAGCCATCCACACGAGTTGATGTTAAACCTCAGTTGAGTTTTCTTTTATGTTCTAGTAACAGTCAAATTTTCAAATCCTCACGTTGATGTCGTCTTCATGTTTGATTCAGTTCATGTCTCCTTACGAGGATTATGTTTTCAGCAAAGTAATGATGTTCTCATACACAAGAATTTCAGTAAAAACTATTTTCATGATAAATCATGAATGGCCTTCATTAATCATGCTTCATCCTGACCACTGTTGGGACTTCAATTATATCATACTTTCAGTCTTGATATAACTAGCAGTAAGTCGACGCGGGAATTACAGGCTATCATGTTACTTATTTCAGACCAGTTTACTACCGTTTAAATCAATTTATTTCCTAAATCACGTCAGACAAGCGACACCAGTATCGACCATCCTATAAAAATCCCACCAGTGCCATGAACAGTAGTCTATATGGACCCTCTGTATAGTGCCTCAGTTATACTCCTTGTACAGTGATACATGTGTACTCCACGTACAATGTCTCGATATGCTTCATGTGCAATATTCATTTTGTACTTCATGTACAGTAGTCCAGGTGTACACCAGGTACCCTACTCCATGGATATTGCTAATCGATCCTTAATCATCTCGGGCGTTTCCACTTGTCGATATTTTACCAGGTGTTGATGCTGCTCGTGAGTTGAAGATTTTACCAGATGTTGATGCTGCGAACACTTTGAAGACCTCACAATCGCTGATGCTGCTGATACTTTGGAGATCTCCCAAGATGCTGTTTCCGTTCATATCATGAAGACTCCGCAGAGCAAGGACGAAAACTATAAATTTGAACTTTATGTCAAGACAAAATTTCAACCATCAGACACTACCATTGCATTACATACTTTTACCTTCTCAGTTAGATGTCACACTCCACTCAGCTAACCGTATATTCAAAGAGTGGGAACCGGAACTCAGCCGGCCACTCAGCAGAATAGTTACAGGAATCAGGGTCATGATAATGATCGTCATAAATTGACAGACAAAGCAGTAGTGACAACCACCGTGCTTATAAGTAATCAGTCAGTAACCATCGGAACTCCAGAACGGACGTGACCAGAAATGCAGAGGTCAGTAGTCTAACCGGTCCGCCAACCCTAGCAGTTACCAGAAATTCTTAGTCTCATTCAGACTCACCCATTAAAATACATGTTCAGACAACAGTCAAGACGCATGTCTCAAGTATCTTTTCGGAAGACACTGGTCAGGGTACACGTCATACGAATATCTTCTCAGGACACGAGTCAAGATTCATAATATCAGTATTGTCTTCTAAACCAGGTCCTCAATAATTCAGGGTACCCTCCAAAAGGGTATACCCGTTCTGTTATGCCACACATAAATTAGACCATTAAAATTCAGTTACCACCACTAGACTATTATTCAGATTAAACACACGATATTCATTCTGTAAGGTTATAGACGAACCCACTCAGTGGAAGTCGCCACGTTACTCCACGTATTCCTATGTCAACTTTATGTAAATCAGGTATTTACCTACCTCCCAGCCGAAAGAACTCCACGAAATCACCTATACTTATTAAGGTTTCTTTTCAGATAACGATGAGATCCATCTTACTAAATAACGAATATATTCATTATATTTTCTGCCAGAAAAATCAGTACAAGTTGTTCTGCCTTACAAGCGCGTGACTTATCAGTCCATAGCTACGAAGATTCTCCAGCCACCAGATATAATCCACTTCTTAAATTCTTTAAATTCATGATCAGCAGATTATACTAGAGTTTCCAGATGTCACTCCAGAAAGTTTTTCAAGAAATTTCTTCCTAACCACGAGCAAGAGTTTAACACCGAGCTAGTCTCAAGAACAGAACCTGTGTTCAGAACTCTTGATCACAGGGCTTCACCTAAGTTAAAAAAGTTGCAGCAATTGCTGCAAGAATTACCGGAACGAGGCTTTATTCGCCCTAACGCACCACCAAGAGGTGTATCGTTTCTGTCTATCAGAAAGAAGGCCGGTATCATGAAGTCATATATCAACCACTAAAGATTTTTTTTACAAGATCATCATTCTTAATCAATGTTCATTCTATAAATAGCAGGTTTGTCTGACCTGCTACGATGTCTTAAATATTTCCCAGAATAATTCGCGACCCTGCCACTAGAAGTTGTGAGAGAAGAACATGATGGTTTTCAGATTTCTGTTGAACACATCGCAGTCTCTACAAATTTTGACTTATACGTCTGGGCTCCCTAATGCCCCAGCTATAGTATGAAATTTATGAATAAATTTTCTTTTACGACTTCGCAAACAAAAATCGTCAGTATATTCATTGATCACATTCTGATCTGCTAAATTTTAAAGAAGAATACGAGAATCATCTTCTCACAGTTGTACAGAATCTTCGATAGGAGAAAATTTTATATACAGCTTTGCAGATATGAATTCAAATTGAACAAGGTGGAATTTTTGAGCATTCTACCTTAGCAGAAAGAAGTTACAAACAATGCTGCGAAAGTGAAGGCCATCACCTGATGGTCCCGACTGACGCCTATGAACGAAGTACAATTTTCTAGAACCCAATTGACTACTACCGCAGAAATTGCCGATAGTTCTCACTAAAAATGTTTTATGACTATTCAACCAGATTTCCACCAGAATGTTCCATAATCCCAGACAAAGCTTTAATAGAATCCGCATCACACATTAATGCAGCTATGTTCATATCTAGATGCCTGACCTACTGCAAGTTTAAGATAGAACGCCATTATGTTAGTGAGTTACTACAACCCTTAGAAATTTCTGAGCAGAAATGAGACGAAATTCCATGAAATTGTTACCAGATACCACAGGCTCAGAGAAAGTATTATACTATCTAAGTTATCATCAACCATGTAATCAGCCTGCGCGTTGCTTTCAACCGAAAGGATCACGTAGTAGCAGATCTGCAGAAAATTTTGAAATTCAGCAGTAGATCGTACGAATTCAAGGCATTCCTTTGACCATCATATCAGATAGAATTCATGTTCACGATCAAGTGTATGTTTACGCCCACTTAAATTCATGTTTATTTTCAATTTCACGTTTACGTCTCATTCGCAACATGATGCTGTTTCAGTTCATTTTTGTTCACGTAGTCGTCCCTATATATTTTTAGCAGCTTGCTCAGAGTTATAAATGTTATCTTTTCAGAATAGTTATACGTATCGTTTCATGTATCATACATGTTATAGGTATTCAGTCTATCAGATTCAGAAAATCCATCTTAAATATGGAACCAGAAGCTATTCAGCATCATCAGGACAGGGTCATCAGGACCAAGATTTTATTTATTATGTTAGACCTTTGAAGAAATCGTTTCGAGCGGGAGGCCACTCGAAACGGAGGAGTCCATCTTGACCTCTCATTATCTTATTCAATAAATTCAGTTATGTTCTTTCAGTCATGTCACGTTCCATGTTCTCTTCAGCCATGTCACATTACATGATCATTTCAGTCATGTCAGGTTTATACCTATCAGCAGCATTATGTCTTAACTAGAAGACAATTTATCCTTCAGCTTAATTGTCCTTTCAGTCTACGTGTTACTTCAGTTTTTATAACTTCATCAGCTTATTACCTTTAATTCGAGGACGAATTTCTCCTTTTTAGAGGGGAAGAATTGTAAAACCCAGTATAGTCGTATCTTTAATTAGGGGACGAATTATTGTTTTTAGAGGGGAAGAATTGTAAAACCCGTATTTAAAAATCAGAATATTTAAATACGCGGTTTAATATTAATAAATTATATAAGTATTAATTATTAGACAAAGATAGAAACGCAGAAATTAAATACGCAAACCCAAGTTTATTTAAATACTATAAATATTACAGTTTATTCAGATAATAAGTATTTAGTCTAGGGAAATATTACAGATGAATTAATTATTTTATAGAAATAATTAAACGTTAATATTAAAATACGCGACCTCGGTTTTATTTAAATAATTAAATTATTCAGGAATTATGTAACGTCAGAAATATTACGTAAATATTTATACATAAGTATTTTTCCCAGGAAAAAATATTTCAAACCCCGAATCACGAATAAACACGAGCACGTAGAGATATACGAAAAGCGAAAAGCTTATTACTTGTTTTGGGCCAGCGGTAAAAGAAAACAAAGAAAGAAGATGGGTCGGTTGCAAAATAGAGCAAAAGAAGAAAATAAAGGGCCTTGGGCCGGTTTTATAAAAAAAAAGGAAAAGAAATTTTAGGCCAAGCCCATGTGAAGGAAAATAAACAGCAGGGGGCTTCCCCTTTTTCCCCATCCCATGACACAAAAATAAAAAAATAAGATTAGGGTTGTTGTTCCCTTGTACCTGCCGACACAAAAAAAAAAGAATCGTTGTTTTCCTTTCCTTCTTCCAGCCGACGAACAACAACTAAGGTAATCAAATTTATTTTATTCTTTCTGTGTTTATTGAATCACGAATTAAAAAAAATATAAAAAAATAGATAAACGAGATTAGGGTTTGTTTTGGTTCGACTGGACACACAAACCGAGACCAGTGGGTCTCGGTGGTTCGCTTTCCAACCAGGGCGCAACCCACAGGGGGCGCGGTGGTGGTTTGGTTGTGACGACAGCAAAAGTGAGCCACCATGGTGGTGTTGGTTCGTGACAGCAGGGGCGTTTGGGTCTGAATTTGACAGCAGGGGCGTTTGGGTCTGAATTTGACAGCAGGGGCGTTTGGGTTTGTAAATTGGATATACAAAACATAAGGGTGCGTTTGGTGTATATAAACGGGGGGAAAACGTGACCAAACAGTGGGATAACGTAGAAAAACAGTGGGAATAAGGGTAAAGTCAGTACTTTGTTTTCTAAACAGAAAATAAAGGATTTTAATTTCAGATTAGCGACGGTTTGGTGACAGTATTTTCCGTCGAAGACTATTTTTGTGACAGTTTTCTTTATAGATAGTTAAACACTCAGCCTTTGGTCACACCTTTTTGTGACAGTTTTTCTGTCGTAAAGTTCATATAGACAGATTTAATATAGTTGTGAAATTTTTTAGTGCGACCGAGATTGGGGTATCTCGGTAGACTCGGGTTATAGTTTAAACATATAAAACGAAGAGTTTTATATTATATCTTTTAATCTAATTGTTTAATAAATGGTTAAAATATATTTTGAATGTATTAAATTAAATAGTTCTTTAATATTCTAAATGGGTATAATTTTATTGGATGAATTAAATTATCTTAGGAACTTTCTAATTTAAGAAACTTTATATTTTAAGCAGGATACTTAATACAGATACTATATCTTCAGGAATACGTTGTACCGTAACTAATAGTAGAACGATAATACCTTAAAATGAATTATTATAAGTTCAGATTTATCAGTTGGTATACGTACAGAAATTCAGAATCAAATTAAAATGAAAATAAGAAGCCAATAAGATCAGTAAAATTAAATATAAACGAATGTCAGTAAACTTATTCGCTTCCTTTATTCATGTAGCACGCGTGAAGCCCGAGTAGTATTCGTTCAGTCTTCCATTCAGTCAGTTACTGGACTAGAGGTACGGTTTTCCCGTCCTTTCAGTAAGGACTTCCTTTCTATGCATGATTAGGATTCCCCATCTTCAGCCAAATGTTTTTCCCCAGTATATGTTTAAACTTATCAGTAATCATGTTAAGAATTAAATAAATTGCCTGAGCATTATATACAAGCATGATTAGTTTATGGACTAGTTACGGAGGTACCGTAACCATGGCACTAGAGGCACCGGTGTCGTGACTCACATGCAAGAGAGTGATATCCTGCATCGTCCCACTCAGCTCAGCTTGGCCATTTTATTAGTATTATTAGTGGGGCGTATGGATGCATCTTAGGCTACAGTTTATAGTTTAGCAGGTGAATGTGGTGTGTGCTCTACATCCTTCACATTGGAGCTGATCCCTCCACACAGCACAGTTATTTAGAGGTCACCCCTCTACAGCATGACGAGGTCACCCCTCCAGTTATTCATGCAACGTTGTTACAGCACATGACCTATATAAGCTCTTGCAATTAAATTACAGTAAATGCATTGTTCAGATTTAACAGATAACAGATCAGCTTTATTATTTATAAATCAGGCTTTACAGATTATACACAGATTTCCGCTGCAACTTTACTTATCAGTCTTACAGCTCCAGTATTTTATCATCTGTTTCATTTTAGTAATTCCCTATCATGCTTTATATCCGTTCACTGAGCGTTATGCTCAGCCGTAGTTCCTTTCATGTTCTAACGGCAGGTACACCGGGACGCTCTTAGGATTCTGAAAGTACGTGCATTTGGGATGGAAGCCATCCAGACTTCTTATTTTATGCACTTCATTATTCTGCTTATTTGGACATTGTTTAGTCCTTTCATTCAGTATTTCATTTTCATGTTGTGGGCTTATGTTTGGATTGCCGAAGTTTGATTTCGGTATTTCCTTTATGGTCAGTTAATGTTTTAGGACATTTACCTTATGCTTTGATGACACGCCATAAATACACGTAACGGTCCACTTATCCAAGTGGGGTGTTACAGTTATACTTTGTATAAATTACATTTTAGTCCCTCTACCTATATAATTACCCGCGGTTATTTACCTTCATACCCCTAGGGTTCCTAAATATTTCTAGTAATTACAACATTAGTCCCTCCCTAGTTACACGTGTAACTAGGGTTTGTGAAAGTTTCATAAAATGTCAATTCTAGTCCTCCTAATATTCGGCTTATTTTAGGTTTAAAACAAGTTACAAAATGCCCCCTAGGGATCCATTAACTTTCGACTTATGCCAAAACAACCCCTAGGGTTTATCTAGGGTTTAATTAAATTTACAAGGTTGGCAATATAGGTCCCTAGGGTTGCTATTTAGTTTCAGTAATGGGCAAAAGGGATCCCTAGGTTCTTACTAAGTTACCTAAATTACCCTAACATTATAATAATATCATTTAAGTCCTTGTGTTATGTTTGGAGTTTCGGATAATGTCAAAACACTACCCTCAACTCTCAGCAAATTACAAAAGTAACCCATATGTTTATCTTTTTGGAAAGTGAGTTTCTATACACGTCCATTTAAATTCCTAAGCTTAATAAAGTTACAATATTAACCCGAAAGTATTATACTTATTCTTTTTAATCCAAAACTTAATAGATTTACCATTTTAACCCAAAACATCATAGATCTAACATTTTAGTCCAAAATATTTATAGATTTATGTTCTTAACCCGAAACTTTATAAGGTTATAGTTTTTGTTGGGAATAAAATGTAGCCAGTACACTTGGACGCTGACAAGAGCAATCGAAGCGTTGTTAAGAAGAAATCAAGCGTTGACAGGACAAGCGTTGACAGGAAGAAGTCAAGCATTGATAAGAAGAAATCAAGCACTGATAAAAGACTTAGTCTACACGTATTATGTTTCTAGTATGTTTCAAGTAAAGATATGATCTACAACGTATTTCTTATGTTTATCTTTACCTAAAATAGCTGATACGTAGACTCTTTTACAAGGCTCCTTATTCTATAAAAGAAGGCCTTTAGGTTTATGTTTCATATACGTTTTAACACTTTCATTGTACGCAAGTTTGTTTTATCAATCAAGTGAAAGTTTGGTTTTACATTGTTTGTGTGTTCTTGTTTGAGTATTAATTCCGCATAATACTTAAATTGTTTTATACACAACAAAGTTTCTCTACGTGTTTAACTTGATTTAATCTCGTTTACACAAGCTAAATCGATCTAAGTTTGGGATCAACAAGTGGTATCAGAGCTTGTTGAGAAACTTTGATCTAAAGAACACAAAAACCCTAAATCACCAAAACCCCAATTTTCAAGAAACCCTAAAAACAACATGTCTACTCCAGAGTTAAACTCCTATTCCTCCTCAACCCCCAACATCAAGATTCCCATGCGAGACCCAGTTAATTTCGAGCTATGGAAGTTTAACTTTGAACAGTATCTTCAAATCCATGACTACTCCCTATGGGAAATTATTAAATATGGAAACACATTCAATAAAGCTCAAAAGATTACAGCTTCCATCTTACAAAGAACAAATGTTCAAGGCTTAACTGAAGAGGATCGAAAAGAAAAACTTGAAGATGATAGAACTGTCTCAGCTGAGGACATAGCAAAGAGAAGGAATGACATGAAAACCCTACGCATTCTCAAACTCTCTTTGGGACAAGAAAATATGCACAAATATAGAAGCTATGAGTCTGCAAAAGATCTTTGGGCAGCCCTTGAAGTTGCTTATGGTGGTAATGCTGATACACTACAAGAGAAAAAGAAGCAACTCTTGCATGAGTATGCTGTTTTTAAAGCTCAACCCAATGAAAAGCTAAGTGGAGTGAGAAGAAAACATCTTGACATCACAAGCAAGCTGTCCTTTATGGGAGAAGTGCTTGGTGATGTTGATATCATCACCACTTTTATTAAAAGTCCTGGTGATGCATGGAAGATTGAAGCAAGGTCTATAATTGCTAATAATACTTACAAAAGTTCTACTTTTGATGATGTTTACAATAAACCGAGGCTGGTAGAGAATGAAACTCTTTTAGATCAAGGAAGCAAGTCTACCATTGGAAATATGGCCTTCTTCTCACATAGTGAAGGTTAATTTGATCAAACGGAGTCATATATGCACCCCGTTACTGGATCAACTTGTGTCAACGTTGGATCAAGCCTTGTCAACGCCTCACATTCAGACGCTGACACATACAATGTTGACTCTCCAAGAGTCAAGCTTGCTGGTTTTGATCTAGATACTGTTTATGCATACATTGCTTCATTGCCCAATGGTTCAGTGATTACATATGAGGACTTTGAGGAAATTAGTGATGAGCATTTGGAGGAGATGGACATAAAGTGGAATATGGCTCTTGCAAGTATAAGAGCAAACAGATGAAATCGAAGATTCAAGAAGAAGATGACTTTTAATGCTATGGACACTGTTGGATTTGATAAACCCAAGGTTGAGTGTTATAATTGTCATCGAATGTGACACTTTATGAGAGAATGCAGATCTCCAAGAAGATCTGATTTTGGAAAACCCTCAAGCCAAATCATCAAGGCTCAGGATTCCAAAGCTATGGTTGCCATGCAAGATATTGATGGTATTGGCTGGGATTGGAGCTATTTGGCAAAGGATGAGGAAGAGAACAAAGCTTTGGTTGCAGAAAAGGAATAAGAAGAGCATGTTCACTATGCTCTCATGGCACACTCTTCCTCTTCATCAGACAATGAGGTATATGATAATGCGTTTTGTAGTAAGGGTTGTCGTCTAAACACTAAAAAACTTAACAAAGAAGTTTTAAAATTGACAACAGATGTGGTTAATGAAATATGAAAGTTATCCAACTATCAACTTGCTCTTACTCAAACTGAAAAGACTGTAGCTGAGTATAAGAAAATGGAGTTTTACCTAAAAGATCAAATCAATATTTTAACTCATGATTTAAATGCTAGTATTGAAGTTAGAAACATCATGGAGAGAGCCAACAGTGCTTTACAGGCTAAGTTAGATGAGGCTATTAAAAACAAAGATAATGTAGATCTTAAAATTCAGAGATTTGATAAAGCCTCACAAACCCTAAAAAAATGTTTTAGTGAACAAAGGGATTCTAGGGATATGACTAGGATTGGGATGAAAGAGTATGTTGGTGTTCCACCACCTGATGGGAACTTTTATGGTGTTCCTATAAAGGACTTGTCTTGGACTGGTATACCAGAACTCTAAGAAGATGAATTTATTCCTCCACCAAGAGTTCATACCCTAGTAGAGGAATACAAGCAGAAGTTGACTGATTTGGATACCTTGTTTGTTAAGGGTGGCATGCTTAGTGACAACCCAAATGATTCTACACCCATCAAAGTGACAAACCCAACCAATGGCAAGACTGTTGACCTTGGCTTAAACGTTGATAGAAAATCTAGTATTAAATATGCAGAAATGTATAGAAAACCTAGGTCACCAAAAATCCAAATTAATGATAATGGGACAGGTTTCTTTTCTTCTAGACCTAGAGCTATGTCTAGAAAAGCCTGTTATACTTGTGGAATTTTTTCACATTTAGCCTATAAGTGTGTCAATGCTTCAAAGGTCAACGCTGATAAAAAGTCAAACACTATCAAACCCAAACCTTTTGTATAGCAAATTCCACAAGTTGTTAGACCAACCCCATTCTTTACTAAAGGGTCTAATACTTATGGACAAAGACCTTTTCAGAAGACCAATACATGGTCTAAAAGACAATGGGTTCCTGTAGCAAACCCTAGGTTCAACGCTGATAAGGGTAATTTCAGCGTTGACAAGAACAAATTAAACACTAACAGGAACGTTGCCAAACCAAATAATGGTATATATTTGCAACCAAAGGGAAAGGGGTCTAAAGCTTCTTCTAGCTTGACATGGAGACCTAAACAAGACAAAAACCCTAATTTAGATGGGATTTCTATGATCTGTAACAGATTTCATTATATTTCAAGGTCATAACAAAACCAATTGGGGTTAACTGGGTGTTTAATCCAAAAAGGGATGAACAAGGGGTTGTCATAAGGACTAAGTTTGTTCTTATTGAACACCAAAATGAATCTAAGTCTGCTCAGGCTTGGGTTCCCAAAGAAAACGAATTTGTTTTCTTTATGTGAAGGGCATTCAAAAGCAAGTTAATGATCATGGCTATTGGGATAGTGGATGCTCTAGGCACATGACTGGGAAGGAAGATTATCTTACAAACTTCACTCCCATTAAGGATGGTGACAAAGTTTACTTTGGAGGCGGATATGGAACTATCACTGGTAAAGGAACTCTTCTCACCAACAATTTGTGTTTTGAAAACATGTTTCTGGTAAAAGAACTTGACTATAATCTGTTTAGTGTATCACAGGTTTGTGATAACAATAATAAAGTTCTTTTCACTGATACTGAATGCTTGGTGTTGAGCAAAGATTTTAAAATACCAGATGTGAATTTCATTGATTATAGAACAACTAGGCATAAGGACATTTATAATGTGAATCTTAATGGAATTAGGATGAATAATAATTTGTCATGTCTATATGCTAAGGCTTCAGTTGATGAGAGTAATCTTTGGCAATGAAGATTAGGGCACATTGATTTTAAAAATATAAATAGACTTATGAGACATGGTTTAGTTGATGGTTTGCCTGAAAAGGCTTTCCACAATGACCACTCTTGTGTTGCATGCCTTAAAGGCAAACAGCACAAGATCTCATTTAAGTCTAAACCGGTGCACTCTAGTTCTAAACCACATCACTTGCTGCATATGGACTTTGTTTGGTCCAACTAATATAGAAAGCTTAAATGGTAAATCCTACTGTTTTGTCATCACTGATGATTTTTCTAGATTTACTTGGACTTTCTTTTTAGCTTTGACAAGTGACACTGTTGATACTTTGATTAACTTCATTACTCAAATAGAAAAGAAATCTGGTAATGAGGTTAAGATGCTTAGAAGTGATGATGGTGGTGAGTTTTGAAATAAGTTATTAGACGACTTTTGTGCCAAGAAAAGGATTACTAGACAATTTAGTGTAGCTAGAACCCCACAACAAAACGGGGTAGCTGAGAGAAAGAATAGAACCCTCATAGAAGCAGCCAGAACTATGTTAGCTGATGCTCATTTTCCTATTGCTTTTTGGGCTAAGGCTGTGAATACAACTTGTTATGTTCAGAATAGGGCATTAGTTAACAAGATTCATAACAAAACACCTTATGAGTTACTTTGGGGCAGGAAACCTAATATTGTGTTGGATGTCATGTAGTTTTGTTGGATACTAGTGATGCCTTAGGTAAGTTTAGTGCTAAAGGTTATGAAGGCTACTTCATGGGTTATTCTGTGCAGAGTAGAGGATATAGGGTTTACCTTAAGAAAGAAAAACCTATACTTGAAAAGGTACATGTTAGGTTTTTAGAAAGTAAACCTAGTGATCCTGAAAGTGGTCTAAATTGGTTATTTGACTTGGAACCTCTATCTAGGACATTGAATTATATGCCTGTTACTAATCCAAACATTGTAAAGGTGACTTCAAATGTTGTGGAAGAACAAGTTGTTGATGTTTCAGGTAAACATGTTGATGAAGAGGTTGGATTACAAGCAGACAAATCAGCACCCATACTTAAGTATGTTACCATTCCCATATGGACATATGAATTTGCTGTTGCTGCTGCTGGAAAAGAAAAAGGTGGTCCCCAAGTATCACCAGTTGAAAAAATGCATGATCTTTCAGGCGCTGACAAAGGAAATTCTGGCGCTGACAAGACAAATTCAGGCGTTAATGGCTCAAACGTTGACAGTTTTGGTTCAGGCATTGACAGATCCTTTGACCATATTTTCTCTTCCAATAATTTTGAACAAGGTGAACCTTCAAACAGAAATGGAGAGGTTCATTCAGATGATGATGGAAGAGAGTCTGAAGAGGATATTGATAACATTGAAGATGAGATTGATGACAATACACTTATTGAGGGAGGAGTGCTTACTTCTACAATAAAAAATCATCCTCCTTCTCTAATTATTGGTGATGTGATGACTTCTGTGCAAACTAAAAGATCTCATCAGAATCATGGAGGATTTATTGCCAATATTCACAAGAAGGTTAATACCCCTCTTGTTCAAGCATGTTTGTTTGCCTATTTTCTAACACAACAAGAACCCAAGAAGATTTTTGATGCTCTCAAAGAACCAAGTTGGGTGGAAGAAATGCAAGATGAGCTTCACCAATTTGCTATCCAGGATGTTTGGGAGTTGGTTGATTGTCCCAGACATTTCAGACCTATTGGGACAAGATGGGTTCTTAGGAATAAAAAGGATGAAAGAGGAATTGTGGTCATAAACAAGGAACGTTTAGTGGCTCAAGGATATACACAAGAGGAAGGGATAGACTATGAGGAGGTCTTTGCACCTGTAGCAAGGATTGAGGATATAAGGATTTTTCTAGCCTATGCTTCCTGCATGGGCTTTACAGTCTATCAAATGGATGTGAAGAGTGCTTTTCTTTATGGAACAATTGCAGAGGAGGTTTATGTAATGCAGCCTCCTGGTTTTGAAGATTCAGAACATCCAGACAAGGTGTATAGAGTAAAGAAAGATATGTATTGACTTCATCAAGCCCCAAGAGCATGGTATGGCACATTGTCAACTTATCTGGTGGAAAATGGATTCAAAAGGGGCACTATAGACCAGACCTTGTTTACAAAGAAGACTGGTAAGGATTTCTTACTTGTACAGGTCTGTGTGGATGATATCATCTTTAGCTCTTCTAGTCCAAAGATGACTGAAAACTTTTCCAGTCTTATGACAGACAAGTTTAAGATTAGTGCAATGGGGGAGATGAACTTCTTTCTAGGGTTACAAGTACAGCAGAAAGAAGATGGTATCTTCATCTCTCAAGATAAATATGTACCAAAAATCTTGAAGAAGTTTGGCTTTTCTCCACATGAGAAAAGGGCTAGCACACCTATGGATAGGGAACACCCTTGGGGAAAAGTTAGAGATGGAAAAGAGGTGGATGTCAGGCATTATAGGTCAATGATTGGTTCATTGATGTATCTCACAGCTTCAAGACCTGACATTATGTTTGCTGTGTGTGCATGTGCACGCCATCAAGTAACTCCCAAAGAGTGTCATCTTCATGCTGTCAAGAGGATTTTTAGATACATTAGGTGTTATCCAGACCTTGGATTATGGTATCTAAAATATTCCCTATTGGAGCTTATTGCATATTCAGACAGTGATTATGGTGGTGACAAATTTGATAGAAAATCCACAACTGGTGGATGCCAATTTCTTAGGAGTAGATTGATCTCTTGGTAGTGCAAGAAACAAACAGTGGTGGCCAATTCTACAACTAAAGCAGAGTATGTTGCTGCAACTGCTTGTTATGGACAAGTCTTATGGATTCAGAACCAGCTGTTGGATTATGGATATAATTTCATGCATACCAAGATTTTTGTAGACAATAACAGTACATTATGCATTATTAAAAATCCTGTACATCACTCTAAAACAAAACACATAGAAATTAGACATCATTCTATAAGAGATTGTTTTGAAAAGGGTTTAATACAACCAGATAGGGATGACACAGAAGAAAATATGCCTGATTAATTAACTAAACCTTTTGATACTGGAAGATTTCAATACTTGGTAACAAGTATTGGAATGATCAATCTAACTTAATATGTGTTTTGGGATCTTATTGTAAAAGTATGTACAGGATATGCATTCTTATTGGTCTTTATGTGAAATTAGATTTTCCACTTTATTTGTCTAACGCTGACAAAGGTTATCTTAACGCTGATAAGTGTTATCGTGACGTTGTCAGCAACATGTTAGTTTTGTGGTTTTTGATCTAAATATGCAGGCGTTGTTAGCATTGTACCATTGGATACAGAGTTGCTTATGGATCCTTGGAGCATTACTGGAGCATGTTTCAATTTATGGATTATGGTTGGAATATTTATATTCCTATCTTGACATACATTTTTATTTACATGCATATTATTTGGCAGCTTATGTATCATAGTTTAAGGGGAGGTTTAGGAACCTTTTAGGACTTTTTGGGTATTCTTTTAATACTCTTATCATAATTCTAGATTGTGTCCACTGGTGAGTATGAATTAGTTTACTTGTTCATGAGGCCCTGTAGCATGCAAAGTTGATATACTATGTATGTTGCCAAGACTTTTTGGCCTAGAATTGGATGTGGTCTGTTGGGAGACTTTATGAGATAACTTCACTGTTAAGAACTTTGGTTAGCAAGGGACACTAGAGGAATGTTATGTCTATCTTGCATAAGCAAGTGTGCATGATTGGACAGTGCTTGCCACCCTATAGTAATTTTCAGTTTATAGGTTATCTTCACTAGGATAAATCACTTTGTTAAGGTCGTTTTTCATTTTTATTATTTTTATTTTTGGACGCTGACAGATATATTCCCAAACGTTGTTATGACCAATTTAGGCGTTGACATGGCGTTTTCCAACGTTGACAAGAATATAGCCATTGGGCGTTGATGGGTTATTTTTGATCGTTGACACTCATTGGGTCCTACCTAGTTGTTATTTTTTCCGAAAATTGGGGCCGTAATTTTGGGAGTTGATAACTTTTAATTAATGCACAAGATAACTTATTTTCTTTTCAATACTTCATTATATTTTGAAAATTGTCACACCCCACCATGGCGGAATATGGGACGCGAGGCATGGATATCATCACAACAATAGCGTGTCCATAGAGAGAACTATATGAATTAGAAATGTCATAAAAGGTGACACAAATGTCATGACAATATCTCATCAATACATGAGTCTAGGTAAGTAGGTAACAGTCCTACCTCTTACCCAAGACAAACAAATAACACAAACAAATCAACATATAGGTTGATAGTATCACTTATTGAAACAAGAAGAAAAATAAACTAAGAAGGAACGAGGATATCCTTCTAAATGCATTCCTACGCGACTCCAATCCTAGCCACATATGTTCTCACGCTTAACCACTTTATCACCTGAAACAGACACTAAAACACGTCAACATAATGTTGGTAAGAGTCATAGGTTTAGAATCCAACGAAAAATAGATTATAATAAGCTGTGAACAACCATAAACCACTAAACATATGGACAATGTGCTACAAGTATGCATTAACAACTAACATTCAAGATCAATCATTCCAAACCAAATCCAAGGCTCCCAGCCTTACCAAACACCATGGTCCCATAGGCGCCCATACACCTATGAACCAATCCCAAGGCCCCACCTTGTCATTATCCATTGTTCCCATAGATGCTCACACATCTATGTACCTCTCCAAGGCCCCGCCTTGTCAACATCCCCTTGGTACCAAGTCAAACCACAATAACTGAGACGGTACCTATCCCCCGATCCAAATCATAAACACAATTAAGAATCACATAGCAGTTAATCACATAAGTGCACACACAAGTCCATCACAAACCATAAAAACATTCACAACATAAGTTACAAAACCATACAGTGTCTCTTCCATCCCATCTGGAAGTGAAAATCATTAAAAGATATGGGACTATGAAACTCACCTGTGTTGGGTCAAAAAGTTGATGTGGCGAAACTCAAAAACGAAGAAAACATGAAGACATTTGTCTAAGCATTGTCAAGAGCAATCCAAGCATTGACAAGAGCAAATCGGAGGTGATGGCTCAAGTGTTGTCATGTATAATCTAAGCATTGTCATGAACAAACTAAGCATTGATAGAAACGTAGACAAGAAGCCTTTGGAAGCTTCTATTTAGATATATATGCAGGATATATTCTGTATATAGTTATTTAAATAGAAGATTTACATGTTTATTCATTCTTATCTCTTGTAAAACCCTAGTCCTTACACTATAAAAGGAACCAAGGGTTATTAGGTTATTCATATCTTTCATTCACAATGTAAACCTAAAGCGTGTGTCGACTAGACGTGGGATTCAATGTATACACGTCTACTGATTGTTTGTTATTAATATAAAGAACAATCCATTTGTTTTAATTCATGTTACTGTGCCTAAACACCTTGTTAATGTGTCGTGTTCTAATTCCGCTTTGATTATCTAATCATATGAACATGATGCATTCCTAGTAGCTTAAAAGATCCGTGAAACTTAGGTTTCCACAGTTGGTATCAGAGCCTCGTGGCTCGTGATGCTAGGACCAACAAGGTGTTCGTGTATGGTGAAGAAAAGAAAAATCCGCCTAGGGTTTTTCTGGACGTTTTTGTGTGCGCAACAGTATTCAGAAGGTCATAACTTTTGATTTGACCGTTGGATCGTCACGAAATTTCTTGTGTGTGTTCTATGCAGATATATTTAGACATCCACCGGAGGGATTGTCGATTTTTATCCACAAGGAAAAGTAATTAGGCGTCAAAGTCAGCAGTGAGTATATGTAGTATTCTGTAAACAACCTTGTTCAAAACACGTTTTCTCCTTCGTTAACTGTTGGATCTTCGTGATTTTTGAACTGTATATTCTTGGCACTTGTGTATAGAATCTCACCGAAGGGATTTTCGATCTGAGCTCTAATTAAGAAGTTATTCAAGGTCGAAGTTTACTGATTATGGTATAAACGTTTTTGCTCTTTTACATATAATCATGAACTAGGGTTTCTATAAACCCTAGATCGACTTAAGGATGAAACGTTTGAGATCTATGGCTGTTATAACACGTGATGGTACATGATATTCAGACCCTAGTACAAATATCTCAGAACCCTAATTAGGGTTTCGATTCATATTTGTCTAGTTCTAGGGTTTGTATTGTAGTAGAAGGGTGATGTGCATTTTAGGATTTCAAGAACCCTCGCTATAATCAAATACAGCAGATCTCTCCAATACTCTTCACGTTTTCTTTGCTGATTTTATGGGTATGGTTTATTTTTTAACGAACTTTATATCAATCAGGAAGAAGCATGTTATTGTCGCAGCAGAAAGAAGAAGAGGACGTGATTTATATGCCCTAAATTTGTGATGATAATATGGAATCTTCTATGGTGTGCGTGATACATGGAGGATTTGGTGGGCCTGTTGATAAAGTCTACAGCATATTCACATGAAGTTCATCTGATTTTTAGGATGACAAAACGTGGGTTACTGCATGTTTTGATGAGATTCGAATGATTGGGATATATTTAAAGTGAGATATTCACTTACTGATTTTAAGGAGATATATTCTTTCACACGTTGAGGTTTGGACGTGGTTTTCTATTTCCAAAATTAATCTTTATAACAAACGTGGGAGGAATACTACTATCCCGATTGTTTGGTTTCAAAAGTGAGGTGAAAAAGTCAACTATTATGAAGCAGCTATAAGACGTAGGGACACATATTATGTTTCCTTTTTAACATGGGAAGGAGATATGGACGTTGTTGTTTGGTAGTTAGACGCTGACAGGATTTGTTTTGACGCTGACAAGAAATAAGTTAACGCTGACAGGGTAGCGTTGACCTGAGTTGTCCGATAAATGTGAATCCAAACGCTGATAAGTATTGTCCGATATCGGACAATACATCTGATAATGATCTTGGATAATAGAGGATGTTGGACAACAAAAGAATGGCTGCTGTTGAAAAAATTGGTACGTTTTTAGCACACAAAAAGGAGGTCTTTACACGCAAAGGTACATGGAATCTCCATTTTTATTTAGAATATCAATTTTATATTAATGGCTCGGATATTTTTACAAGGGGTAAATGATTTTTAAGTAAGTTAGCAACAATTCATGAAGAATTTTATTGGATTATGTAATCGGGATAGCCTTGTGAAAGAGTTATTCGCTTACAGTTTTTACATATGAAGATATTGACTTGTCATGAAGAGGTGTTGGCTTAAGGGGAAGAATTCTTATGGTAAGTTTGATGTTTGAAGAAGATTTTCGCGAGGTTATGTTCTATCATATCTTAAAAGTAATCAGCATAACAATTAACTTTTAAGATAACTTGTTTGTGCTTTAAAAGTTTGGTGACAAAGTCTTGTCATAACACTTGAAGGAGTTACATTATCGTGCTCAGTGTCTCACAAAGGATGAGAATATTGACAAGGGATCGAGGTCTACTTATACTTTGTGCCATGAGTATAAGTTCTTCATCACATGGATAGTACAAGACATGGAACATAGGTTTGGGTTACTCTACTTCTACATCAAGAATACTTTATTTATTTTTCTTCAAGATCATTACATAGAGCTACATTTGGAGAATCTTCAAGATTACAGTTGATGTGACAAAAAGGGGAAGACATACATGCTACACTTGAGGGGAAGCAATTTGAAGATCATGTATAACTTACAAGAGATACACATAGATTTTTGCCAACATCAACTAGGGGACGATTGTTGGGTCAAAAGGTTGATGTGGCAGAAACTCAAAAACGAAGAAAACATGAAGACATTTGTCTAAGCGTTGTCAAGAGCAATCCAAGCATTGACAAGAGCAAATCAGAGGTTGATGGCTCAAGTGTTGTCATGTACAATCTAAGCATTGTCATGAACAAACTAAGCATTGATAGAAAGTAGATAAGAAGCCTCTGGAAGCTTCTATTTAGATATATATGCAGGATATATTCTGTATATAGTTATTTAAATAGAAGATTTACATGTTTATTCATTCTTATCTCTTGTAAAACCCTAGTCCTTACACTATAAAAGGAACCAAGGGTTATTAGGTTTTTCATATCTTTCATTCGCAATGTAAACCTAAAGCGTGTGTCGACTAGACGTGGGATTCAATGTATACACGTCTAGTGATTGTTTGTTATTAATATAATGAACAATCCATTTGTTTTAATTCATGTTATTGTGCCTAAACACCTTGTTAATGTGTCGTGTTCTAATTCTGCTTTGATTATCTAATCATATGAACATGATGCATTCCTAGTAGCTTAAAAGATCCGTGAAACTTAGGTTTCCTCAGTGACTGCCCCAGGAATGTTTCGTGTTAGTTCTCCCTTTGTGCCTAGCAAACAACATAAAGCAAGCGTTAGGACAAAACCGATCACTATAACTCAACCACAAGTTATTGATTTAAAAAGTGCTAATTCTAATAGACGCGTGTCTTCTTCTAAAGGAATAAACAACTACACTAAGAGCAGAAGGCCACAGCCTACGAGCAATACAAGGAATGATAGAGTCCCTTTTTCCTCTAGAAGTAGTCGCCCCAAGATCAATAATGTGGAAGTAGAAGAACACCCCATGAATTTACCACTTTTTAATCATAATCAGAAACCTAATTCATCTGAATGTAATGACTTTAAGCTTGCTATTCGGAATGAAAAATCTGAATTTATTTGTGCTAAATTATAAATGTTTCTTTACTTTTAGTAATGATGCTTGTGGTTTGACTATGAATGGGTTGAATTATGGTGGTTACACTCGAATTGACAAGCTGTTAGTCAGTTAACAACAACATACTCCTAAGGTTAAGGTGTATGTTCCAAAAAGTACGCATGTAGGGTCCACAGAAAGTCTTGCTAAGCCTAGTAGCCCTAGATTCACCTCTAAATGGTTGCTACTGGTAGAAATTTTGACTGTAGTGGCAAAATTATCGACACTAGTAGATCTCATACTGATAGTGAAACGTCGGTATGTGATATGGCTTAATTATCATCTAACCCTACAGGAACCTATTTCATCGGTTGCCAAAATATTTTCTTCTCTTATCATTGGTAGGCAGTTGAAATTTGTCTCTGGTGCGTGGACTCGGGATGTTCCAAACATATGACTGGTAATCGAAGCCTTCTCAAAAACTTTGTATGGCGTTTCATGGGAACTGTTTGATTTGGAAATGATCATGTTGCGTCAATTTTAGGTTATGGTGATATTCATTGGGGAAATATAATCATCACCAGAGTCTCTTTTGTTGATGGCTTGGGACATAATCTGTTCTCGATTGGGCAATTTTGTTATTCAGACTTGGAGGTTGCTTCCAGAAGTCATAAATGTTTTGTAAGATATCTTGAAGGAATTGATTTGTTAAAAGGAAATCGTACCACCAACCTTTACACCATTGATCTTTTTCAAATGTCTGCTGCTTCTCCAGTTTGTCTCATGGCCTGAGCCACATCAACAAAGTCATGGTTATGGCATCAAAGGTTATCTCATCTCAATCTCGATGCCATCACCCAACTCGTGAAAGATGATCTCGTTATCGGTCTTCCAAAGTTTAAATATACAAAAGACCATATTTATCCTTCTTGTGAGCAAGGAAAAAGTAAGAAGAAGCCTCACAAACCCAAACCTCTTCCAAATTCAATGAATAGGTTGCATCTCCTTCATCTGGATTTATGTGTCCCAATGAGAATCAAAAGCATTAATGGAAAGCGATATGTCCTAGTAATTGTGGATGATTATTCTCGTTACACATGGGTTCATTTTCTTGCATCAAAAGATAAAGCCCCTGATGTAATTATTAACTTCTTGAAGAAAACATCAGTACTACTGCAAGCCCCTGTCATTATTATGAGAACGGATAACGAAACAGAATTCACCAATCAGAAATTGAAAGCTTATTTTGACGAAGTTGGGATTTCTCATCAAATTTCGGCTGTCAGAACTCCAGAGCAGAATGGAGTTGTGGAACGGAGGAATCGTACGTTAGTTGAAGCTGCTCGGACGATGATTCTCTCCTCAAGTGCACCGTTGTTACTTTGGGCCGACGCTATAGCAACTGCATGTTATAATCGAAACCGCTCCATTATTCACACCCGTTTCAACAAAACACCTTATGACATCATTAATGGAAGAAAACCGGATATTTCATTTTTACATGTCTTCGGTGCATTATGTTATCCGAAGAATGATCGTGAAGATATCGGTAAACTTGAACCTAAAGGTGATATTGGTTTTTTCATTGGTTATTGTGGATTTGCTTTTTACTAATCTGGTGGTGTAGTAGGGTGGAAGATGGTTGTGGAAGCCATGGATGAGTTTGAGAGAGAAGGTTGTGTGTGAAAATAAAGAAAAGTGTATTAAATGAAATGAAAACACAAATGAAACACAAGTAACACCCCTCCTTGGAAGCCTTGGAGGGGTATATATAGTCACACACCACACCTAAACTATACATTGTTTCCTAGTCTAGTCTAAGAATGTGTGACTATGATAACTAATGGGAATTCTTAAATGTCGTCACATAAAGTGAATTTCCAACAATCTTCCCCCATGGGACGACGTGTAGAATTCCTTATAATATTTTTCCTAACAAGTACATAATGATTAAGAACAAAAGCTTCCATGAAATGTCCAATGCTGACGATGTCTTCTGAGGCCTTAGACTTCAAGTCTTCACTTCAAAATGACTCATCTTTAAAGTAACTTGTAGTAGAAATACTGTAATGGCACGAGCTAAGTAATCCATATACTTCTAGTTAAGGAGAGGCTTCTGAATTAACTTCCCCCTAATTCATGCCACAAAACTTGATGTAGAAGCTTTTAAATAGCTTCCCCCTAAACCGACAATCCTCGTAAGCAACTTCAAAGCTTTCAATAAAGCTTAGAATGATTAAGCGCACAACGGAATTTAAAAAGGAAATCCCATCATATAACATGATAATGTTGCTATGAGGGATTGAAAGTAAGGGGCACACCAAGTAGATCAACAACGTCTCTTCTCACACTTGAATAATTCTTCTGAATTTTTCTTCCCCCTTAGAGTTCAAGTTATGCATACTAGAAAGAATCAAGACATTTCTTCCCTCACATAGTTGAAGAAAATAAACCAATCCCAAGTATGAAGCTCAAATACTAAAGTAGACACTTTATCCCATTCATGAAGTTGACATAGTAACACCAGAGTCAATTAAGTCCCGGAAATGCACATATCTTCTTCCGGAGATGCACCAGAGTCAATTAAGTCCTGGAAATGCATATCTCTCCATATAGGATAATGATGATGAATAATTGCAACATCAAAACAATTAAACATCGAATCAATAGTGTACCGTTTAGAGATTGATAACGCCACGAGTTAAAGCACTGATTTTCTCTGCGGTTATGACAATTGTCTTCCCGGAATGTCTTCAAATTAAAAGAAGGTATGAAGTTCATCACGTGTACTCGTTGTGCGTTCAATATGTCTTCTTCTTCCCCCTTGATGGTTTCGAAACTCGGAACAATCAATAAATCGTACGCACATGCACCTGAAATCTCGTGAGAATAATAAATAAGCAGAATTATATATTTTGTGAGAATTAGTTGTTGATCAAAATACTCTACTCGTAAACTCTCCATGGCCATCTTTACCAACCCCCTTGTAGGCAATTTGAAGTGACCACTGATAGAATGAACCAGATACATCAAACATGAAATTGAATAAAATCCTTCGATCTTGTGACTTAAGCTTACACGATTGTTGAATGAGGAACGGTGGAGAAATCTCTAAGTACCCAATACATCACTGAATAAGTATCTAAGCACAACACCTCTTGAAATTATCCACGTCGACTAAGCGCGTGACACTAAGTACAACAATGTAACCCCTTTAAGTGATAGTTATCCGAGTCATCAACCAACCACCCCGAACCCGGAAACTAGATAAATAAGTCTTCATTCTAAGATTAAGCACGAGCAAGTTATCTTCAAAGATAAAATAAGTTCACGCCTTCGAAAAATCCGTCTTCAATTCCAAATTATTAATACCCGATCAAACAAATCCGTAGCCACTAAAAAATCGCCAATTTTTCTTGGTCTAGTCAAATAAATTTTGTCACATTGTCACGTCACTTTGTTACATTGAAACCCAAGTTTAATGATTATACCAATCGTTTAGCCAAATTGACATAGACAAAATATTGTTATAATTATTAGTAGATCCTATGGTCTTAAATCATAATCGGCCCAATTTTTTCACAATAAATCCAAAATTTTGTTAACCAAAATTTAGACAAAATGTGAGTCTCCGAATATATGTGATTTAACTCACAAATTCGAGTATAACAATATATGCATTCAGCCCATGATAAACTTTAAAAGCTGAGTGAAATAGGCCAAAGTTTCATTTGAAAGTCCAACTCCAATGTATATAAATGAATGCATACCTAAATTTAGGTAAACTAATCAATTTATAACCACTCACCGTTTACTTTCTTTCTTAACCTAATCACACATCTATTTAGTATCCTCCGCCCCCATCTTATCAAATACTCCATCCCATCTCAATCCTCATCTACCAAACTTCTATCTAAACCACAAATTGATTATATCTAATCCATTGTATCTCACTTAGATAACCTTTCTGATTAAACCACCACAAAAAAAAATTAAATCAATCACTTCATCTGAATCCAAGACACACGGTACGAAGTACATCTTTGATATCACAAGGAAAATCAATTCCTTTGATTGTCAAAGAAAAATCAGCCGTTTGCAATGCCGAATGCATCAAGATCCATAAAAAGGATCTCGGGTAGGTGTAAATGTGTTTGCATGTCGTGTTTTGTGTCAAATCGAACCAAAGACATGATTTAATAGTTTTGTTAAACACCTTTCTTATTATTCGAATAATAAATGGGTAAAACCCAATATTAAATCTGTGATGATATTCATTTTGTGAGGTTGGATTTTAAAGGTCATGAAAGTGATAGATTCACTCAGTTAAAAATGAGTATGAGATCAAATTAATTTCTGTTTTTATTTATTTTGGTTAATAGATGGGATATGTGTCGATGGGAAATAGGTTAGAATGATGAATGGGTGTTGTGGAGTAATAAGGTGGATGATATATTGGTTCTGGTCAAGTTGTTTAGGTCTAGTTAAACTGGTCAAAGTGTTTTCTGAAAACAAACATTGGGTCATCACAATGTTCTATTTTCAAACCCATCGCAATGTAAAAATTAAAACCCATCGCAATGTTTAATACAAAAGCCATCTCAATGTTTTCAGTCTGGTTCTTCCATCGGAATGATTAAGTCCCATCGGAATGAATAAATCCGTCGGAATATATCCGCCAGAATATATCCGACGGAATATATCCGTCAGAATATATCCGTCGGAATATATCCGTCGGAATATACCCGTCGGAATATATCCTTCGGAATATATCAATCCGAATATATCCATCGGAATGTGATCCATCGGAATATTCGATCGCAAGTAAAAACCCATGGTTTATGCGATCGCAATATTCTGATCTGAATGTGACCATCTCAATATCTGAAAACCTTATCCATAAATTGTACTATTTCGGGATTTCTGGATCTGGGTTTTCTGGATCTGGTTTCATCTTCATCTTAAAAAAACAAAGAAAATCCAGAAACAAACAAAAATACCAGATCTGAAAACAAATTTCTAGAGATGACATATATGAATCAGTAGATAAATTAGAAGAAATCTATGGACTGTTGACCAAAAAACTAGGCGTAAATGATAAGACCAATCAATACTGATAAGACAAGATGTTGACCAGAAATGATGCTAGAGATGACATATATGAGACACAAAACAAAACGACTATTTGGACTACAAATAAGACCATCGCCATAAAAGTTGTAACAGATTTGAGGCGAGAAAAAATTTTAGACCACCAAATCAAAAATAAAAACACGATCCAAGGATTGAACCAAGGCTCTGATGCCAATTGTGGATTTGCTTTTTACTAATCCGGTGGTCTAGTAGGGTGGAAGATGGTTGTGGAAGCCATGGATGAGTTTGAGAGAGAAGGTTGTGTGTGAAAATAAAGTAAAGTGTATTAAATGAAATGAAAACACAAATGAAACACAAGCAACACCCCTCCTTGGAAGCCTTGGAGGGGTAATATAGTCACACATCGCACCTAAACTATACATTGTTTCCTAGTATAGTCTAAGCGTGTGTGACTATGATAACTAATGGGAATTCTGAAATGTCATCACATAAAGTGAATTTCCAACATTTATTCTTCAACTACTTGTGATTACAAGGTTTATACTCGAAGGACAAGAAAGGTAATGAAGACTATGAATGTTACCTTTGATGAACTCTCGGGTATGGCCTCTCAACATAGAAGTTCATATCCCGAGCTTCAAGGTCAGACTTCTGGACACGTAAGTTCAGGACTCACGCTTTAATTGGCACCGTCAGCAATCTCATCGTTACAACCTTCGGAACGTGACTTGGAAGTTTTATTTGGGCCAATTTATGATGAATATATGGAGGATCCTTCATCATTTGGTGTTTCTCAAAATGCCTCGGTTGCACCTGCTACGGTAGTTCAAGAACCTCCGACTGCATCTGCATCAACGGCATCTACTTCTACACCATCTACGTTAACCTCAACCATATTGACTCCAAACATTCCAACCACTTCTCCGACTGCTGACGCAACTCAACAACATTCTCAGCAAATTCCTACTCATGTTCATCTTCAGAATGAAATAGTTGCTGAAAATGCAAACAATGTGATGCTCAACGAACACGAGTTTGTTAATCCATTTGCGGCTTCCACAAGTTCTACTCAACCTTCAACACCATATGTGGATCCGTCGAGCTCGCATCAAGTTTCTCATACACTTCCACAGAACACAAATGGACTAAGAATTATCCTTTGGTTCAAGTGATTCGCAATCTCTCACGACCAGTCTCAACACAATATCAGCTGCGTACCGACGCTGATATGTGTATCTATGCACTATCAGTCAGCACAATGGAACCAGCAAGTGTGAAAGAAGCAATGACCGATGCATCATGGATTGAGTCTATGCAAGAAGAACTCAATTAGTTCATTAGGCTTGATGTATGGGAGCTAGTACCTCGACCGGACAATATCGATCCCTTTACTCTGAAATGGTTATTCAAAAATAAGATGGATGAGGAGCAAACGGTCATTAGGAACAAGACCCGGTTAGTCGTGAGAGGTTATAAACAACATGAGGGAATTCATTTCGCAGAATCCTTCGCCCCGGTTGCTCGAATGGAAGCTATTAGGATTTTCTTGGAATACGCGGCACACAAATTATTCAATGTGTATCAAATGGACGTGAAGACGACTTTCTTTCATGGGCCGTTAAAAGAAGATGTGTATGTATGTCAACCTGAAGGTTTCATCAATACCGAACATCCAAGCCATGTCTACAAGTTGAAAAAGGTAATTTATGGTTTGAAATAAGCACCGAGGGCATGGTACGACGAATTATCATCATTTCTTCTACAAAATCACTTCAGCAAAGGAACCATTGATCCAATGTTGTTTATCAAGCACTACGGCAACGACATCTTGGTGGCTTAGGTCTATGTAGATGATATTATATTTGGTTCTACTAAACCAAAATAGTCCATATCATTTGCCGACCTTATGAAAAGTCGATTCGAAATGTCCATGATGGGGGAAATGACGTTCTTTCTTAGTCTCCAAGTTCACCAATCCCCCCGTGGTATTTTCATAAATCATTCCAAGTATGTGCTTGATATTCTAACGAAATTTGGCATGGAAAACTGTGATCCTATTGGTACTCCAATGGACACTAAACACAAGCTTGATTTGGATAAGAAAGGGACATTTGTAGATGCTACAAAATACCGAAGCATGATCGGGTCCCTTATGTACTTAACCTCAAGCAGACCGGACATTGTGCATGCTACTTGTTTATGTGCTCGGTACCAGGCGAAGCCAACCGAGAAGCACCTCAAGGAGGTTAAAAGGATCTTTCGTTATCTCCGGGGAACCATTAACATGGGTCTCTGGTATACGAAGGATTCTGGTTTTAATCTCACTGGTTTTTCAGATGCCGACCATGCGGGGTGTCATGATACATTCAATAGCACTTCCGCTGGAGCACAATTCTTAGGCGAGAAGCTAGTGAGCTAGTCATAGAAAAACAAGACTGTACGGCGTTGTCCATCCCGGAAGCAGAATATGTGTCTCTATCTGTGTGTAGTGCTCAAGTCCTTTGGATGATAACACAACTCACGGATTATGGCTTTCACTTTATCAAAGTTCCTATTTATTGTGATTCATAATCAGCCATACCCATATCCTGCAACCCGGTCCAACACTCCAAGACCAAGCACATAGCTGTCCGATTCCATTTCATAAAGAAGCATATGGAAAGAGGAACTATCAAACTGTATTTTGTCAAGACGGACTACCAACTAGCCGACATCTTCACCAAAGCTCTTTCTCAAGAAAGATTTAAATTCTTGGTTCGTCGACTTGGTATGCGTAGTTTCACTCTAGATGAACTTGAACCTCTTGCACATTCGCAGTAACCTTGTATATATCTATCAGAAAATCATAATACAAAAATATAAAACCTATAAAAACAAAATAAAAAATGAGAAAATCTTTCAAAAATATCAAAAATATTATTCTCCGACATGTCTCTCAGCATCGATAATATGGACGCACTTAGAAATGTCGCTCAATAACGACACGGGCACGTACATAAAGTTCGAATGAGAGTTCAAATGTTTTCAAGACATGTCTTTTCTACTTTCTTCTCATAATGGCTTATAGTCACATGTTAGACTATAACCCGGTCCCTAAAGAAAGGAAAGTCTTTGACTTATCCTCAACAACGATAAATTAATTTTTCTCGGTCATGGGATTATATCAAAACATTCAAAGTTTTAAGCTCATGAACACAAGGAAAATGTTCATTTTTGTATATTTTTCCTTAACAACGGGAAAGTAAGTTTCTCGGGTTTTTGAGCATAATTTTTCAAAGTATTTCAAAACTGTGTGCTCATATACTCCCCTAATTTTAAATAGAATCTATTTTCGAGGGGGAGTACAAACTTTCATGCAACATTATTCTCTCCATGTTTCATCACTAGTTTCACAAAAATTTCAATGTCATGCAATTTTAGAGGGGGAGAATAGTGATTAAAATTTGTTATCTTGGATAAGATCTTTGATTAAGTGCTTTCTCTTCCTAATATGTGCAAAAACCTTTCCTTTTATGATGCACATATGTAGGGGGAGCGTTTTGGTGATACAAAAAACCTTCAAGGTGTAAACACTGATTTCATCAACACATTGATTGCTTTTTCAACAGGTTTTTCTAGTTACGATATATATACCCTTCAACACATTAATTCACGACGGTATTGGTGTCAAAAGGTGGTTAGGTATTCGTCCTATGATCCAACCAGAACCGGAGGGATCTTCCTAGGGACAATCAATTAATATTTAGATGTCCTTAGGAAAGATGGAGTAGTTGAGTGTACGGGAAAAATGCCGACTAATGACTTAAACTAGCACTGGAACAATCACAACAAGGTGCTAGTTATGACGTCTTGGTAAGAATTGAAGGGGTTGAAGAATGAAAAAGAAATTTAAGGATAAAGGGTGTAAAGAAAGAAGCCCTCCATACAACTTAGGTAGAAACCGGGTCAATACATCTATTATCAGAATCACTTTGATGACTTCTGATACTGAAGATAAAGCATCATAGACCCAGTGATGCAATGCACAACCCTTCCCAGCCTACTCAAGCTTCTCTCAAAAGAAGTTTGTTTTATTGTCACGGAGTTCAACTCATTTCTATCAACTTTCTCACTCCGAGATAGTAGATATTAAAAAGGTGACAGTCTGCTCTAGCCTCCGATCACCAAATAAACGAGCACTTATAGAGTCTAGAGCCAACGAGATTCATCATAAATCTCATTAGGACACTTATTCCATATATCAATTGTTGTTCATCACTAGAACACATGCGATAATTTACAGAGTCCTACGCTCTATCCATGTGATATTGCCAGAACATTGAGACTGATACTCATTAGTATTCACAGTGATGAATGGAAATCTTTCCAGTGTTAACATCAAACAGCACTGCGGTAGGTCATATGTAAGATTCACTTGAATTGAACATATGTTAACTTGAAAGCAACAGTGGTTTGATTCGTCCTTGATTCAAACTCGTTCCAAGTCTCGACGCAATATCTTTATGATCTTGCCAGAACATTCAGAGTAATACTTTTTAGTATTCACAGTGACGAATGGAAATCCTTCCAGTGTCATCATCATACAGCACTGCGGTAGGTAACTTGTGAGATTCTATATGAATCAAACTTGTGTCAACTGGAAAGCAACAATGGTTTGATTCTTAATTGGTTCAAACTTGTTCCAGGAAATTGAATTGACGACTCAATCAGCAGAATGGAACTGCATGATTCACTCCTTACTATGAATTATCTTTCGATACATTCAAGTATTGAGAACGGCTACCACAGCCGGAAACCCTGTCAAGGAAGTTCTTTGAACTTACCTAATCACAGGTACAATATTCGTACTGTATAACGGGAAACTGGAGGAATGAAAACGGTGGCGTGACCTTAAGAGTTGTAATTTAATACCACATGCTCTTGTAAATGAAGAAATCTTAAGAACATCTCAAACAAAGACTTCCGCTACTCTGATTATCAAGGGAGATTATTAACAAGCATTCAAGACTATGTAAACTACGAGTATGTGTGAAAAGACACAAGAACACAAGTTGGCAAAGCTTAAAGATCAAGTCAAGGCAGATATCAAAGATCCAAGATCACAAGTCATGAAAGGAACAATGAAGGAACTCTCAATACATCGAGCTTCAAAGTCAACAACACTAAAGAAGTGAAGTCACATATTACATGACCACCCCTTAGGGGGGGATTGTTAGAAGTTGGGCTGAGCATGACAGACCTAAAAATCTCCTCAAATATGTCTAACAGGACCGGACTGGACCAACCCATATCGGACCGGACCGGACTATTTCGGTCCGGTCTCGGTCCGGGGTTTTGGACCATTTCGGTCCTCGGTCCGGTCCGGTCCCGGACCGATGCTCAGCCCTAGTTAGAAATATTTAAAGTGATGGTCATATATTATACCGTTGTGAAGCTCGTGGAAAATGCTACTTAACGGTGTTGAGAGTTCTAGCATAATGTTATGTATGTAACGGGAATTAGTCCCGAACTCACAAATGAGGAAGGCCTTCCATACATTAGATGTGTAGTATAAAAGGCCCAAGGCACTTCATTTGTGGGGTGTGTCTTCCATTTTTCATAGATTGTAGAGAGAGAAACATATGTGTTCCTCTCACTAGGAATTCACAACCATCCTTGTTTTTCTCTTTTTTTTCTTCATCTAATCTAATCTTTCTTTTTTGGTTTAATCTTCATCTTTATTTCTTGTTCTATATTAGTCGTGTGTATCATTCCGACAAAGTCAATAGATACATTTTGATCTCCGTGACAATGAGACAAGTTTATTTTGAGAGAAACTCGAATGGAGGGGGAAGGGTTGTGCATCGCATCACTGGGTCCATGACACTTTTCTTCGATAGATATGTTAACCCGGTTTCTGCCTAAGTTACAAAGAATATTCAACTCATTCAATGCTTACCAACACGTCATCACTAGCACCTTGTTGTGATTGTTCCAGTGCTAACATAAGTAATTGGTCTGCATTCAGCTTCATTCAACTCCATCTTTCCTAAGGACAACTATTTCTAGCTATGGAATGTCCTTGGGTAGATCCCTCCGGTTCTGGTTGGATCATAGGACTTAGTTTCCTATCCTAAACCACCTTTTGACTCCATCGTTACATCGTGGATAGTAGGTTGTTTTGGTATAGATTGTAACCATAAACCATTGAAAACCATACAAAGTTCTTGATAAAAATCAAAACTGTTAACACTTGAAAGTTTTACATTTCCGAAAAGCTCCCCCTACACACATGCATCGATATACGAAATGGTTTAGCATGTGAAGGAAAGAGTTGCACTTGAGACTTTAAGATCACATGTTGCAATATATTACATTTTAATCACATTTTCTCCCCTATCTCTAATATAAAAACATCATATTAGAGATACCAATTGATTAAAATATGAAAATTTCCGAAAACCGATTGGGAGAGAAACATGTGTGCACGCATGAATATGGAACTTTTTGTAGTCGGGAGGCTCCCCTCAACAATATATGTATGTCTTGAAGCAAAATTTTGACAAAATTTTGGAAAAACGACTCCACAAAATATGTTGAGGTACGAAGATGAGATGCCTTATTCGATATAGTGTATTACATATTACAGTTTTAAACTATTTTCGGAATGTGTTGGATACATAAAATATGATAAAATCTGAGATGTACCCAACAACATTAAAGGCTTGAATTTAAAACGCTCCCCCTCAAAAATCGATCCAAATAACATATGAAAATTTTGAGATGTAAAAACCACATTATGAGGAAGGGAGTGTTGAACACACAATTTTGAAAGATTTAGAAAAACCTTTTGAGAAATTCTTGAAAAATTGTGTTCAACGGTTTTAAAATAGTATCCGATTTACATGAGCTCAAAACTTTGAATATTTTGTGACTAGCTCATGACCGAGAAAAATTAATTTCCCGTTGTGAGGGATAAGTTATCATCCGTGATAAACTTTCCTTAAGGTGAAGTACGAGTTCTAAGCTGACATTAACTTAGAAGTTGTTTTTCATGAACTTAAAAACATGGAATGTATTTATAAGAAACTCATGACCGAGAAATATTAATTTCTCGTTGTGAAGGATAAGTTATCATCCAAAATAACTTTCCTTGGTTGATGTCCGAGTCCTAAGCTGTAATGCGCTTAGACTTCTGGAGTCATATACTTCATACAAAGACGGCCTACGAGATACTGAAACCTATTTTGTGATAGGGCTTTTGTAAACAAGTCTGCTATCTGGTATTCAGTTCTAACAAAGTATAATTCCACGATACCACGTTCCACTTGTTCCTTGATGAAGTGATATCTAACTGCGATGTGCTTGGCACGAGAGTGCTGAACCGAATTGCAAGAGATGGCTATGGCCGACTTTGAGTCACAATACATAGGTATTTCATCAAAGTGGAAGCCATAATCCGTGAGTTGAGTTCTCATCCAGTGGACTTAAGCACAACACGCGGATAGAGCCACATATTCTGCTTCAGCTGATGAGAGCGAAGTGCAATCCTGCTTCTATGACGACCAGCTCACAAGTTTGTCTTCCCCTAGAAATCGTACGCCACCAGAAGTGCTTTTTCGACTATCAAGGCAACCTGCGTGATCAGACTCTTAAAAAGTTGTTAGATGAAAACTGGTTTCCTTCGGATACCAGAGTCCCATGTGAATGGTATTCTTAAGGTACTGAAAGATCCGTTTGACCTCTTTGAGGTGATTTTGAGTAGGTCTGGCTTGATATCGTGCACAATAGCATGTGGCATGATGATTATCGGGCCTGCTGGCTGTAAGGTACATAAGTGACCCCATCATACTATGATATCGCGTTTGATCTACAGGATATGAGTACAAGTCAGCGTCTAGGGATTTGGTCCACAATGATGTACCAACGCGAGCACATGAGGTCATATCATGATTTTTAAGTATCTCTTGAGCATACTTAGCTTGGTTAATGAAGATACCACGTGGGGACTGATGAATCTGGAGGCCTAAAAAGAATTTTAGCTCCCCCGTCATTGACATTTCAAATATGTTGTGCATTAACTTTTCAAAATATTTTGAAAGTTTTGGGTTCGTAGAACCAAAAATAATGTCATCAACATAAACTTGCACCAGTAGTATGTCATCCCATATTTATTAATAAAGAGATTAGGATCAATAGAACCTTTAGATAATCCTTTAGACACCAAGAAGTTTGATAGTTCTTCGTACCATGCCCTTGGAGCTTGTTTAAGTCCATATACAGCCTTCTTGAGACGATAGACTTTGTTAGGATGATGAGGATTGATGAATCCTTCCGGCTGATTCACATACACTTCTTGAGACGATAGACTTTGTTAGGATGATGAGGATCGATGAATCCTTCTAGATGAATCCTTTCGGCTGAAAAACGTGAAGCCCTTATGTGCAGCATAAGAAAGGAATATCCTGACTTTCCAAACGAGCGACATGAGAGAATGATTCATTGTAGTCTATGCCTTCTTGTTGATGGTATCCCTTAACCACAAGACTAGATTTGTTTTTAATGATGGTTTGTTCTTCATCCAGTTTGTTTTTCCAGATCCATTTCAAATCTAAAATTGACATTCCATAGGGTCTGTCAACAAGTTACCAAACATTTAGGCATTCAAACTGATGAATTTCGTTTTGCATTGATTCAATCCACGCAAGATCAGTCATGGCTTGTTTGATGTTTGTAGGTACAATTGAACTCACGGTGAGGGCATACATATACACATCTCCGTCAGTTTCAAGTTGTGTACGTGTTCGAACTGGTTGTGAAGGATTTCCAATGACTTGCTCCAATGGATGATCACGTGTCCAATGGTGAGTGGATGGATATCGCTGGTAGAATGTATGCATGTTGGACGGATCAACATGTTGAATAGAAGACTCTCTGACTTTGTACACAGGTGTACCGAATGGGTTGATAAATTCTTCTTCGTCAGGTTGTGCATCGACTGCTTGATTGTTGTTTTCTCCTTCAGCATTGACGGTTGGTGATGTTGGTTGTATGACAGTTTATTGAGTTTGTTGATTATATAATAGAATTGTCTCTTGAGCAACAGTTGCTAAAGTAGATGCAGTTGTGCCTTGTTGACTTTGTTCTGGTGCATCAGCAGTAACAACAGCGGAAGGATTTGACACAACTTGATTGTTTCCATAGTAATATTCATCAAACATTGGATCATATAAATCAACCAACTCATTCAATTGTGTCGTATACGTCGAGTCTGTTGTAGGTGTAGTTTCTTGACGTTCTTGCACGGGACGTACACTGTTGTGTGTATGTGCCATTGCTTGATAATGAGGAGCGGGACTTGAGCTGTTGTGATCAAGTACCAATTATGGCAATTCGTTAATGTTCATATGAATTGTTTCAAAAATAATCTTTGTTCTCTTGTTGTAAACTCGATATCCTTTCGACAATGTAGCATACCCCACAAAAGTACATGCATCACCTTTTTCTTTCATCTTGTCAAGATTCTCACCGTCTTTAAGAATGTAGCATAAAGATCCAAATACGTGATAGAATTTAACAGTAGGTTTCCTGCCATTGATGATGTGGTAAGGTGTCTTTTCATGTCTAGGAATTACGAGAGAACGATTCTGAGTATAACAGGCAGTTGCAATTGTTTCAGCCTAGAAGAATAGTGGTAATTTTGAAGCAGAAAGCATTGTTCGAGCTGTCTCAACCAAAGTACGGTTTCGTCTTTCGACAACGTCGTTTTGTTCAGGATTTCGAGCAATAGACGTTTGATGTTTGATGCCTTCTTCTTGAAAGTAAGATTACCAAGTCTTATTCAAAAATTCAGTACCCCTATCTGTTCTTACAGTTAAGACTTGAGCTTGAAGATTGCGTTGTATCATCTTGAGAAAGTTTTTGAGAACCTCTGGTGTTTCATCTTTGGACTTTAAGAAGAAATTCCATGTGTATCTAGAGTAATCATCAACAATCACGAGAATATACTTTTTCTCGTTAATACTATCTACACGCATGGGACCGCATAAATCCATGTGTAGAAGTTCTAATCGTCCTTTTGATCTTGGGGTAGTCTTTGGTCTGAAAGACTTCCGTTTTGCTTTCCCCAACTCAGAAGAAGAACAAAGATGGTCTTTAATGAATTTTAACTTAGGAAGACTGGTCACAATATCATTATTCGAAAGCAAGTTGATGGTGTCAAAGTTGAGATGTGACAATCGTTGATGCCATAACCATGCTTGAGATGATGAAGCTTTAGCCATTAAGCAAATTGGATTTGTTGAAGATGTGTCTTGAAGAGTTATTATGTAGAGATCAGAACCACGAGAACCTATAAGAAGGTCATTCCCATCGTAGTCTCTAACATAGCAAGTAGATTTCCGAAAAGCCACTTCTAAATCCGCATCACAAAATTGACCAACCGAGAATAAATTGTGATTCAGTCCCTCGACATAATAAACCCGTTTGATAGTGAGATTTCCTTGAACCAAATCGCATTATCCAAGTATTGGTGCAAACTGATCATTTCCAAACCGCACCGTACCCAGAAACTTCTCCACGAAGTTAATGAGAAGCTTGAGATTGCCCGTCATGTGCTTTGTGCACCCGGATTCCATTATAAATAGGATGATTTCGACGAGCTACCGAAGAATTAGAAGACAATGTAACATTTGACAAATGGGAGCCCTTGATAGAAATGAGTTCCAAAATAGTAGTGGGCCTAGATGCAAAGTCTAGAGGCAAGTTGATATTACTTGACCTAATCACTAAAGTGGTTAAATTAGGTACCCATTTGTATCCGGGTGGTGTAAAAAGCTTCTTTAATCTGTTTTGTTTACGCAGAGTAGTGGAGTCTAACGCACTTAGTTTCTTAAGTGGTTGATCAGTGGATTGGTTCAAAGTTCTTGTGGGTTCTCTAGTACTTGTGGGCACAAGAATAGGCTTCATAGTTCTAGTATTGACGCCATTATGATTAAGAGCACAAGCATCATGATTGAAAGTACGAACACATTTTCCACATTTAACACAAACAAATTCAACATTCGAAGTCTTAACATTCAAACTGTCATTACATGCAGTTACATACGTTTTATTCTTAGAAATATTAAAATTCCTACGGTGGTCTTCTACTTCCATCTTCTTCCCTTGACTATTGTTAGGCATGACTCTATCTTGAATTCTAGTGCTCTTAAGCTGTGGTCTGCTAACACTAGTACTAGGAGTTACTCCTGTAGAAGAAGACACATGTTGATTAGTTTTCCTAGTATTCTGAGGTAACCGCGATGTTCCAGTTTGAGTGGACCTAGTGTTCATCTTATAATTCCAGGTGCCATCACATTTGTGCTCTTATCAGTTCCTAGCTTAGGCAAAGTCTTTGGGGGTTCGCCCGAAATAGATGATTTATGGCATTTGACCACATTCAGTTGACGAACGGCGGATGGTTTACCAATTCAGACTTTCCTTTCATTTTCTCAACGAGTTTTTGTATCTCACTGGTGGCTATGTCCCTTTCTTGTAGCTGAGCTTTCAAATCATTTATTTCGAAACCTTTTTCATTTAATTGACGAACCGAAGAAGCTGCCATTTCTTGACACTTTTTATGATTATGAGATTTTCACCTTTTTTTAAAGCATGTTCAAGAGAAATGGAGTGTTTCTCAAGTTGGGAAAAACTTTTCGAAAGTTTGTTATATGACTGAATTTGTTTCGAAAGCTCTACTTCAAGATTGCGACATTTCTCGTCCGTTTCTGACACTAGACATGCTACATGATAGTATTGATCAAGATCGGTATACGCACCAAGTATAGCATTCATATGGTCAGCATAAAAGTGTTCCTAAGAAAGTCGGTCTATTTTGTTAGAAAGTTGGTGTTCTTGTGTCTTTAATTTAATTTGAAGAAAATCAACTTCATCTTCAAGAGATTTAACATATCTTAAATCAGTTGTCATTTCCTCAGTGACAGCGTTATAAAACATTTCCACATTATTTGAAAGATCATCGATGGTTGGAACAATACATTGTTGAATGAAGACTTCTACTTGTGGGTTAGGTTTAATATTCCAAACGGTATCTCTAGAAAGTTTTTCATAGTCGACGACACCTTTGTACAAATTTAAAACCCCTTGTTTTATAAACTCAAATTGCTGAACACTTTTACTTTTCTCATCCAATTTACGTTTTTCATCCGGAATTTGTTTTTCTAACAAAATTGATTGTTTTTTGAAACTCCTTTTTAAAGAAACTTTCTTTTGGGGTTCATCACTTGGTGGTGGACCACTATTATACATATTTTGTTCTTTGGAAAGTTCTTTTTGAGGAACAAACTTAATATAATGATCAGAATCAGAAAGGTTTATTAACTCACTTAAGTTCGATCGACTTTCTTCTTGATGACGAATGATTTCGTCGCAGTCAGGGGAAAGCATAAGAGCAAGATTATCAACATAACAACCGACCCATTTTGTAAACAATGTTGTTTAACGTGTCGACTCTCTTTTCCAAAGCAAGAATTTTTTTCAATATCCTTATCTTCAAGACTTTTATAAAGCTCAGTTTGTTCTTTGTTAAGTGACTCTAACTCAGTAATCTAGAGTTTATGTAGCAGTAGTTGTTCTTCAAGTCCCAATATCTTTTGTTTTGACATATGAATTTCGTGTGTTACTTCAGAACAATATTGTTCATTGAGCACCTTACGTTCATATACCAATGTTGATCCCAAACTTAGATCGATTAGCTTTGTGTATACGAGATTAGATCAAGTACTACACGTAGAGAAACCTTTGCTTATGAATAAAGTAACAAAGTGTTATGCGGAATTAACACTTGATCTAAAACACAATGATGTTAAACAAACTTTCACTTGTATTAGAATAATCTTGTTGATTACAATGAAAGGTTTAACTTGCGAATACTATGAAAACTGATATTTAACATTAACCTAAAAGATCTTCTTTTATAGAACAAGAAGTCTTGTACAATAAGCTACGAATCAACTATTCTAGGTAAAGATAAACATAGAAAATACATTGTCGTTTCTATCCTTACTAGAAGTAATCTAGAATATAATATACGTGTAGCTCACAACTTCCATCAGTGCTTGTCTTCAATCTGTCAACGCTTGACTTTATCTTGTCAACGCTTATGCTGTCAGCGCTCACTTTGCTCTTGTCAACGCTTGAGTTGTTTCTGTCAGCGTTCAAGTGTTCTGGCCTAAATTTATTCCCAACAATCCTCCCCTAAACTTGATATCCACTCTGATGATCAAGTTTCTAAATAAACATTAAGAACTTGGAGGAGTCTGACAAACCTTATCATATTGGTAATAAATAAATCTGATCAAATTCTTTGCCACGTCACTTGTATAGTCTATCTCCAACTGGGTGTCCTTCATCTTCTCCAAAACAGCCTTGGATATGAAATACTGAGCATCTACAAGTAAATACTCAGCAAACTTTGTAGAACTCAAATGGTATACACCTGCAGCTGAATATAACCTCCATTGAAGACCACTGAGGTCATCTTCAAGATCCTTCCATATTTCAGGATCTTCTTCATTTGTCCCACACATTCTTTTGAATGTGGTCCAAAGTTTTATTCCATTGGCTGAAGTTGGTGCTTCAGCCTCATACTTGGTCTCTAGCAACCTCCAAAGGTCTACCAAGTCTTCTCTGTCACAACTTGCAAATAAAGATATGAGAGTGGTAAAAGTGTGTACCTCCTTGCCAAATCTTCCAATTTTCCAGAATCCACATTCATCTTCCTCATAACTTATAATTGGATTCCTGGAATCTAGTGGTAACACATGAACCATATCTGAAGCTTCTAATGGGGAGAGCTTGAGGCTCTTTCTAATGATTGCTTCACTTGGATATAGTTGAGACATATCCTTTGGAAACTCAAGAACAAATCCCTTCTTCACTGGTCTAGGGACTATCATAGCTTTCTTGATTGCCATCTCTTCTGCCAGTTGCTCCTTTCTTTCATCTGAAAGAAGTCTGAAAGTGTTCTCTTCCTGCACTTTCACCCAAATAGGATAAGCCCTATGTTCCAACTCATCAAATGTCAAAGCCTTCAGCTTCTGATGTGTCCATCCAACTCCATGACATTTGAGCAACATAAAATAGAGCTTCCTTCTATCCCTTTTCAATTCAGAGAGAATGTTGCTTGCCCTGTACTTCAACATTACCTTACAATCCTGCTGAACTCTAAGAAGAATTTCCAAACCCCATATCTGAACAGAAATGGTCAAGTCTGGATTATCCATGCAGCTTTCTTCCCAAGAATTGTACATCTGAACTACCTCTGGCATATCAAAATCAATTTGCAACTTCAAATCTCTCAGCCTTTCCCTAGCAAGCTCATCACCATACTCAAGTCTTTCTGGTTCAACAATCATCACACTTGAGTCTGAGCTAGCTCCATCACTTTCTTCCTCAGAAGTCACAACAAATGGTGACTTTTCCTTCTCACCTTGTTCCATCATTTGCTCAGCCAATCTTCTATCAAATTCAACCTGAGCTGCATTCTTTGGAACAACTTCTTCTACCAACTTACCCTTACCCTTATCTGTTGGTTCAATTGTTGGTAGGGTAGATGATAATACCTGAGTAGGAACATCTTTGATGATAGATGATGACTGGAATACATCACCTCCATATGCAGATCTGTCAACGCCCAAATTGGTTCTATCAGCGCCCAAAATACTTCTGTCAGCGTCCAAACTTGTCTTATCAACGCTTAAATATTTTCCCTCAGCGCCTTTTTGTTCCTTCAAACTAGTAAGAGCTTCAGCAATATCCAATGATTGACCATCTTGACTGCTCTTATCACTCAGATTTCTTGCTTCCTCCCCTTTGGAAGACTCCTCCATACCTCCCCTTGAATGAGCACTTTCCAAAACAACAATCCTCTCCCTCAATTCTTTGAGTTCAAGACCTTGGTTACTGACAATTTGTACTAAGTCTGCATTTTGCTTTTGCAAGCTAATGCAGACAGCCGTCAATTCTAAAAGCGTCATTGGTTCCAGTCTGCCCTCTTCCAAAATGGGAATTTGACCTCCCAAGTTAGGTTCATTGGGCATGGATGAGGACTTAATTATGGTGGGACTGTCTTGGCCAGCTTCTAAGCCAGAACCAATAGTCCCAGCCTCATCCAGGTCACCAACCACACTTGTGGTGGTGGTTCTCTCTGCTTCATGGCTAGGACCACCAGAGGAGAACTCTCCAGCAGTCCTTTGGCGTTTAATCAACCTATATTCTGGTGGTGTGGAAGATGGTGTAGAAGATGGTGTAGATGTGGGTTGATTAAGGGGTGTTTGGGATTGTGATGGTTGGGTGTCAACGTTGGAAATAGGCATATCAACGCCCACATTAGATGTGTCAGCGTCAAAGGGATTTTGGTCTATTTGCATTTGGTCAGGTGAGGGTAAAGGTTCAGGGATAGGTTCAAGTTGTGGTTGAGGGTCAATATGAGGATGGGGGTCTGGTTGGGGTTGTGCTGCTGCAATAACAGCAAGCATGGCTTGGGTTAAGGGTAGGTCTCTAAGAGGTGGTGAATTCATCTTGGTGAAAATAGCCTTCTTTTGTTCAGGGATCTTATAAAAGTCATTGTGATCCCTTGAACAATATCTTTGAGCATCAAAAACCATTTGCAGAAAACGGGGATAAGCTAAAGTCATTTTTGTCCCCTTGTTTTTACACATTCCTTCAAAAATCATTTTAGACCAATTATAATTTTGCCCTGTTGCAATACACACAATAGCAGATGCAATAGATCTATTGATCTCATTGTGTGCAGTACATTTGGGACTCAAACACTGAAGGAGAATGTGAATTAGGTACTTCCAGGCTGGGGGAAATTCCTGCTTATGGTACTTATTAAGAGTACCTTCATCAGGAATAGGGTATCCCAAAGCCCTTAGCCCTTGTTCTATTTCAGATATGGGAAGCATGGTTATACCATCAGCATCATTAAGATGCAAGGCCTGGCGTACCAAGGCCTCAGTAACCACCCAAGGTCTCCCATGTACAATAGAAGTCAATGTTGTCACTCCATTAACTGTTGTGGAACTGACAGTGTTCCAAAACTGTTTAATGTGTGTGACTGGAATAAGTGGTGCATGAGAAAGAGCATACCTTAAAGGGGATGCATTCAAATACTCCACCATCTGAGTGTATTGAGGGAACAAAGTATTATCAGCAACAAGATAAGCAATCATGTTGTGTTGAGACTTGAACCCCAAATCCAATTCTGCTGAGTTAAATCTTGGTGCCATTGATGAAAGCTGTTAATTTGATGTATAAAAGATGAAGGTTGATAAGAGAAAAGTGTTAGACAAGAATTATAGATACCCTGTTTAAAATAGGAGCCAAATTTATAGGAGTGGATGAATGCACGTGATTGGCCCAAAAATAGGCAAAGATTTTCAAAAATCAATCATGAAAATATTGAAAAAGTTTATAAGTTATCTCATGCATTAAATGAATGTAACAACTCCTAAAATTACGGCTTGAAAATATGTCAAAAAGTTACAACTGGGTAGGTCCCATTGTTTGTCAACGGTCAAATATAACCCATCAACGCCCAACGGCTATAATCCTGTCAACGTTCGCCTAAAGCCATGTCAGCGTCCAATTTGGTCACAACAACGCTTGGAAAAATCTTGTCAGCGTCCAAAAATAAAATTGTTTCAAAAAGTGAAAAATGACCTTAACAAGTAATTTATCCTAGAGAAGATAACCAAAAGCTGATAATTATCATAGGGCGGCAAGCACTGTCCAGTTATGCACACTTGCATAAGCAAGATAGACATAACAGTCCTCTAGTGTCCCTTGCTAACCAAAATTCTTAACAACCAAGTTACCTTATAAAATCCTTGTTACTCCCAGGTAAAACCCATATCAAAAGGATTCCCAAGCCTCCCAACAGACCATAACCAATTCTAAGTCAAAAATGTCTTGGCAGCATGCAAAGTTGATATACTATGCATGCTACAGTGCCTCATGGTTTAGTAAAACTAACCCATACTCACCAGTGGACACAATCTAGAATTGTGATGAGAGTATTCTAAGAATACCCAAGAGTCCTAAAGGTTCCTTAAACCTCCCCTCAAACGATGATACATGAGTTCTCAAAATATATATATGAACATTAAAAATTTATGTCAAGATAGGAATATAAATATTCCAACCATCATCCATAAACAAAAACATGTCCAAATAACTCTTCAAAGATTCATAAGCAACTCTGTATCCAATGGCATAAAGCCACTATTACCTGCACATTTAGATGAAAACCACAAAACTAACATTTGTTGCTAACAGCGTCCCGACAACACGTATCAGCGTTGAAGGAACTCTTGTCAGCGTTAGACCATAATATCTCCAACAACTGCAAAATAACACTTGACAGCGTTACATTTACCTTTGTCAGTGTTAGAAAAATAATGTGGAAAATCTAAATCATCACAAAGACCAATAACAATGCATTATCCTGTACATACTTTTACAAAAATATTCCAAAACACATATTAAGTGAGATTAACCATTCCAATATTTGTTACCAAATATTGAAATCTTCCAGCATCAAAAGGTTTAGTTAATAAATCAGCTACATTATCTTCAGTATCTACCCTATCTGGTTGTATTAAACCTTTCTCAAAGCAATCTCTTATAAAATGATGTCTAATTTCTATGTGTTTGGTTTTAGAATGATGTACAGGATTTTTAATAATGCATAAAGTACTGTTATTGTCTACAAAAATCTTGGTATGCATAAAATTATACCCATAATCCAACAGCTGGTTCTGAATCCATAAGACTTGTCCACAACAAGCAGCTGCTGCCACATATTCTGCTTCAGTTGTAGAGTTTGCCACCACTGTTTGTTTCTTGCATTGCCAAGATATTAATCTGCTCCCAAGAAATTGGCATCCACCAGTTGTGGATTTCCTATCAAACTTGTCACCACCATAGTCACTGTCTGAATATGCAATAAGATCCAAGGGAGAATCTTTTGGGTACCACAATCCAAGATCTGGGTAGCATCTTAGGTACCTAAAAATCCTCTTCACAGCAAAAAGGTGACATTCTTTGGGAGTCACTTGATGGCGTGCACATGCACACACAGCAAACATGATGTCAGGTCTTGAGGCTGTAAGATACATCAATGAACCAATCATTGATCTATAGTGCCTAACATCCACATCCTTTCCAGCTCCAAGTTTTCCCCAAGGGTATTGTCTATCCATAGGAGTAGAAGCCTCCTTCTCATGTGGAGAAAAACCATATTTCTTCAAGATTTCAGCTACATACTTGTCCTGGGAGATGAAGATACCATCTTCTTTCTGCTGAACTTGTAAACCTAGAAAGAAGTTCATCTCACCCATTGCACTCATCTTGAATTTATCTGTCATGAGCTTGGAAAAATCCTCACTCATTTTTGGATCAGTAGACCCAAAAATGATATCATCAACATAGACCTGCACAAGTAACACATGTTTTCCTTTCTTCTTTGTAAACAGTGTCTGGTCTATGGTGCCCCTCTTGAAACCATTTTCCACCAAGTAGGTGGATAATGTACCATACCATGCTCTTGGGGCTTGATGAAGGCCATACATTGCCTTCTTTACTCTATAAACCTTGTCTGGATTCTCAGGATCTTCAAAACCAGGAGGCTGCATTACATAAACCTCCTCAACAATTGTGCCATAGAGGAAAGCACTCTTCACATCCATTTGATAAACAGTAAAATTCATGCAAGAAGCATAAGCTAAGAAAATTCTGATAGCTTCAATTCTTGCAACTGGAGCAAAGACTTCTTCATAATCTATGCCTTCCTCTTGGGTATAACCCTGAGCTACCAAACGTGCCTTGTTTCTGACCACAATGCCTCTTTCATCTTTCTTGTTCCTTAGAACCCATCTTGTCCCAATTGGTCTCACATATCTAGGACAATCAACCAGCTCCCAAACATCCTGTATAGCAAATTGGTGAAGCTCATCCTGCATTGCTTCCACCCAACTTGGTTCCTTGAGAGCATCAAAAATTTTCTTGGGTTCTTCCTGTGACAGAAAACAGGCAAACAAACATGCTTGTACAAGAGGGGTATCAACCTTCTTGTGTATATTGGCAATAAATCCACCAAGACCTTGATGGGATCTTCTTGTCTGAACTGGAGCCATAACATCACCTATGATTTGAGATGTGGGGTGATCTTTAGCTGTGGAAGTGAGAACTCCTCCTTCAATAACTCTGGTGTCCTCAATTTCACGCTCCATGTTGCCAATATCTTCTTCAGATTCTTCTTGATCAACAGAAATCTCTTCATGGATATTAGAAGGTCCACCTTGTTCAAAATGAGAAGAGAAAAGCTGTGTAAAAGTATCTCCAAAGTCTGATCCTTGCTTGTCAGCGTTAGGGCTAACAACATTGGAACTGTTGTTGTCAGCGTTGGAGCCATCAGCGTCTGAATTGGTCGTGTCAGCGCTGGATTTCCCTTTGTCAGCGCTTGAAGAATCATGCATGTTTGTAGTTGGTGGTATCTGAACACCACCATTATCTTTCCTTGCAGCAGTAGCAGCAGCATAATACTCATCTGTCCATATAGGAAGTGTAACAAATTCTTGTGTGGGAGATGATATAACTGCTGGTGGTCCATCCTCCTTAGCAACCTGTATACCTGAAACATTACCAATTCTCTTTTCCAAAACACTTGAAGTTACCTTCACAATGTCTGGATCAGTAACAGGCATATAATTTAAAGCTCTAGACAAAGGTTCTAAGTCAAACAACCAATTTGGACCACTCTCAGGATCACTAGGTTTACTTTCTAAAAACCTAACATGTACCTTTTCAAGTATACGTTTTTCCTTTTTAATGTAAACCCTATATCCTTTACTCTGCACTGAATAACCCATGAAGTAGCCTTCATCACCTTTTGAATCAAATTTACCTAGGGCCTCACTAGTTTCTAACACAACTACATGACAACCAAAAGGCTTCAGAAAACCAATATTTGGCTTCCTTCCCCAAAGTAATTCATAAGGTGTCTTATTATGTATCTTGTTGACCAATGCCCTATTTTGAACATAACAAGCTGTGTTAACAGCTTCAGCCCAAAAAGCTATAGGAAAGTGGGCATCAGCCAACATGGTTCTGGCTGCTTCAATAAGGGTCCTATTCTTCCTCTCAGCAACTCCATTTTGCTGAGGAGTTCTAGCTATGCTGAACTGCCTAGTAATCCCTTTCTTGGCACAAAAATCATCTAATAACTGATTTCTAAACTCACCCCCATTGTCACTTCTAATAATTTTGACCTCATTACCATTTTTCTTTTCAATCTGGGTAATAAAATTAATCAGACTTAGGGCAGTTTCACTTTTCTTGGCTAAAAAGAAAGTCCATGTGAACCTGGAGTAATCATCAGTAATGACAAAACAATATGATTTACCCTTCAAACTTTCTATATTAGTTGGACCAAAGAGGTCCATATGCAATAAGTGAAGGGGTTTAGAACTAGAGTGCACCTGTTTAGACCTGAATGAGACCTTGTGCTGCTTGCCCTTAAGGCATGCAACACAAGAGTGGTCATTGTGGAAAGCCTTTTCAGGCAAACCATCAACTAAACCAAGCCTCACAAGCCTATTAATATTCTTAAAGTTTATGTGCCCTAGTCTCCTGTGCCAAAGATTACTTTCATCTACTGAGGCCTTAGCATATAGACATGACATTTTATTATTTACCTTAATTCCATTAAGATTCACATTATATATGTCTTTATGCCTTGGTGTTCTAAAATCTATGTATTTCTCTTCAGGGAGCTTATAATCTTTGCTTAACACCAAGCACTCAGTATCTGTGAAAAGAACCTTATTTTTGTTATCACACACTTGTTATACACTAAACAAATTATAATCCAGGTCTTTCACCAAGAAGACATTATCAAACCTTAGATTGTTGGTGACAAGGGTTCCTTTTCCAGTGATGGTGCCGTAGCCCCCTCCAAAGTATACCTTATCACCATCTTGAATGGGAGAGAAATTGGTCAGATAGTCTTCCTTTCCTGTCATGTGCCTTGAGCATCCACTATCCCAGTATCCATAGTCATTGATCTTCTTCTGAATGCCCTGCACATAAAGAAAACACATTAGTTTTCTTTGGGAACCCAAGCCTTGGAAGACTTGGATTCATTTGGTTGTTCAACAAGAACAGACTTGGTTCTCATAACAACCCCATTTTCATCCCTGTTTGAATGAAATTCCCAGTTAACCCCAATTGGTGTTGACAATGCCTTTGAAATATAATGAAACCTGTTGCATGTCATAGAAATACCAGTATTATTAGGGTTCTGGTCTTGTTTTGGTCTCCATGTTAAGCTAGTAGAAGCTTTAGACCTATTTCCCTGTGGCTGCAAATACCTAGGTTTAGCAGTGTTTCTATCAGCGCTGAAATTACTCCTGTCAGCGCCCCGATTGCTCTTATCAGCGTTGAACCTAGGGTTTGCTACAGGAACCCATTGCCTATTTGACCAAGTATTTGACTTTTGAAAAGGTCTTAGGCCTTGTGTGTTAGACCCTCTAGAAAAGAATGGGGCTGGTCTAACAACTTGTGAACTTTTGTTCACAAAGGTATTGGGTCTGACAGTGTTTGACCTATGTTGACTTTTGTCAGCGCTGAAATGGTTCCTGTCAGCGTTGACATTGGAAGCATTGACACATTTGTAGGCCAAATGTGAGAAGCTACCACATGTATAACAAGCTTTTCTAGACATAGTCTTAGGTCTAGAAGCAAAGAAGCCTGTTCCATGATTACTTACTTGGCTTTTTGGTGACCTAGAATTTCTATACATCTCTGCATATTTAACACTAGGTTTTCTAACATTTTGTGGGCCAAGGTCAACAGGTTTGCCAGTGGTAGGGTGTGTGATCTTAATAGGTTTAGGATCAAGGCTCGTGATTGGTGTGGGCTCATTTGGACTTTCACACAATAACCCTCCCTTAACAAACAAAGTGTGGTTTGCTTTCTTCCACTCTTCTAGGTCAGTCGGCTTTTGCTGATATTCCTCAACTGGGGAAGTCACTCTAGGTGGAGGAATAAACTCCTCCTCTTGGCATTCTGGCAAGCCAGTCCAAGATAAGTCCTTTGATTGGACACCATAGAAATCCCCAGCTGGTGGTGGAACAACAGTATAGTCATTCATCCTAATCCCACTCATATCCTTAGAGTCTCTTTGTTTACTAACACACTCTCCTAGGGATTGTGTGGCCTTATCAAATCTCTGGATTTTAAGACTCACATTATCTTTATTTTTGTTAGCCTCCTCTAACTGAGCTATCAAATCAAGATTAACCCTATTCACTATATCTTGAACATCCTTACTCTGATGTAACTCATGTTTTAAGATATTTATTTGATCCTTTAAATCAAACTCCATTTTCTTATACTCAGATACTGTCTTTTCTGTTTGGGTAAGAGCAACTTGATAGTTAGATACTTTGCACCTAAGAGTACTTGCTTCATCTAATAACTTAACTATCTCTTGTTTTGATTTTTCAGTATTTAAACGACAACCCTTAGAACAGAAAGCATCATCATATACCTCATTATCTGATGAAGAGGAGGAGTGTGCCATGAGAGCATATTCAGCATGCTCTTCTTTAACTTCAGCAACCAAAGCTCTGTCCTCTTCCTCATTCTTAGCCATCCAGCTCCAATCCCATTCTCCAACACCATCAATTTGTTGAACAGCAACCATGGCCTTGGGGTCTGGGCTCTTAATCATTTGGCTTGAAGGCTTCCCAGCATCAGATCTCCTTGGAGATCTACATTCCCTCATAAAGTGCCCCATCCTATGACAGTTGTAGCACTCCACCTTGGACTTGTCAAAACCAGCAACATCCTTAGCATTAAAGGTCATCTTCTTCTTGAACCTTTTATTGAACCTGTTTGCTCTTAAACTTACAAGAGCCATAGTCCACTTTATATCCATCTCTTCCAATTGTTCATCACTTATCTGCTCAAGATCTTCATAAGTGATCCTTGAATCACTAGGCAAAGAAGCAATGAAGGCACACACAGTATCAAGATCAAAACCAGCAGGTTTAATTCTATCAGCGCCATGATTGTGTGTGTCAGCGCTTGAGTACAAAGCGTTGACAGGATATGATCCAGCGCTGACAGATTGACATCCAGCACTGACACCTTGAGATCCAGAGGCTGAATGTCCATAAAAGTTCATGGAATCAAATTGGCCTTCACTTTGTGAAAAGAAGGCCATGTTGCTGCTGGAAGATTTGTTATCACTTTCCAATTGCCATTCATTCTCCAATAGTCTTAACTTGTTGAAGATGTCATCAAAACTGGAAGTCTTGTGGGTGTTATTGACAAGAATAGATCTTGTCTCAATCTTCCATACATCACCAAGGCTTTTGAGAAAAGTAGCATTCAATTCAGGATCATCAATCTGTTTTCCCATGAAGGAAAGTTGACTTGTGATATCAAGAAGTCTACCTCTCACACTGCTGAGATTCTCATTAGGTTGAGCTTTAAAGACAGCATACTCATGCAAGAGTTGCTTCTTCTTTTCTTCTTTTGTGTCAGCATTGCCACCATGTGCCACTTCAAGAGCTTCCCAAAGCTCTTTTGCAGACTCAAATCGTTTGTACTTGTGCTGATTCTCATGACCTAGGGCATGTTTCAAGATGTTCAGGATTTTCATGTCCACCCTCTTCTTTGCTATATCTTCAACAGCAACAGCTCTCCCATCTTCAGGTTTTTCCACCTTATCAGATTCAGGACAATTAGGAACAGCTGTCCTTGTAGCAATAGCAGCAGTAATCTTTGCTGCTTTATCGAATGTGTTCCCATATTTGATAATTTCCCAAAGAGTGTAGTCATGAATAGCTATGTATTGCTCAAAATTGGACTTCCAAAGCTCAAAGTTCCTGGCATCAAACATGGGAATTTTGATACTAGGGTTTGAGAAGTTGTTTTGAAGCAAAGCAGGAGGTTGATTTGTGCCAGACATGGTGTTTTTAGGGTTTTGAGAATTTAGGGTTTTTAGGGTTTGGTGTTTTAGGGTTCTGCGTTACTTAAAGATCAAAAGTTTCTCAACAAGCTCTGATACCACTTGTTGATCCCAAACTTAGATCGATTAGCTTTGTGTATACGAGATTAGATCAAGTACTACACGTAGAGAAACCTTTGCTTATGAATAAAGTAACAAAGTGTTATGCGGAATTAACACTTGATCTAAAACACAATGATGTTAAACAAACTTTCACTTGTATTAGAATAATCTTGTTGATTACAATGAAAGGTTTAACTTGCGAATACTATGAAAACTGATATTTAACATTAACCTAAAAGATCTTCTTTTATAGAACAAGAAGTCTTGTACAATAAGCTACGAATCAACTATTCTAGGTAAAGATAAACATAGAAAATACATTGTCGTTTCTATCCTTACTAGAAGTAATCTAGAATATAATATACGTGTAGCTCACAACTTCCATCAGTGCTTGTCTTCAATCTGTCAACGCTTGACTTTATCTTGTCAACGCTTATGCTGTCAGCGCTCACTTTGCTCTTGTCAACGCTTGAGTTGTTTCTGTCAGCGTTCAAGTGTTCTGGTCTAAATTTATTCCCAACAACCAAACCATTAGCTATTGCAACTCGTCGATCATCTTCTTTTACATAATCACACTCTTTAAGCCTGTCTATCTCCTCGGCTAAGGATGCGTTTGCTTGCTTCAAACGTTTATTAGCCTCTTTCTTTTCATCAATTTCACATTTTAAAGAATCAATAATAGACGCAAGCAAATCACGGTCCTCATTCGAGTCAGTATCCTGAACAGCTTTTCCGTCATTATTACACATTTGCTGTAAATCCGTAGAGATATTTCTATCCTCCGTGTCCATTACATATGTGTCATTGATGCTTTCGGGTTGCTCAGGATGACGTCGTTCATTGGCAAACATATTATTGTTATCGTATGATGGTACCTTTTCCAGTGGCTCAGTATCAATGATATGTCCAGAAGTATCAACAGTCTCTGGAATCACTTCTTGAATCTTTGCCATGTATACATAATGTGCCTCCAACTATTGATCATTAGCTTCATCGTCAGTGTCATCACGCCAGTCAACTTCATCTGCTGTGAGTGGAATCCCTGCTTCTTCTTTCTTACACAGCATCATCTTTTCCTTGTGATATCCTGAATCCTTAACACGTTTTGGCTTCTTAAATTCACTATCCATGTGCCCAAACCCCTTACAGTTGAAGCATTGAATCCCGGTTTTTGCACAACCGGAGTGCCTACAGTATCACTAGCCCCAACTTGATTCGGAATCCTCTGATTATCATACCTAGCATCACGATCATACCTAGGTTCATGATCAACTTAATTATATCTATCATTGTATGATGATCTAAGGTTGTTGTTGGTAGGTTTGTAGATATTCTTATAAGTTGTGGTGAGTAAAGACATGAGTTCTTCAATCTTCTTGTCCCTTGAAGTTTGTTCATCATCACTGTCTCCATCTGACTCGGTGTTATACTCTGGAGGTGGAGTGGGGACAATTGCTTTTGCTTTATTTCTAGTAGTAGCTACAGGTTTGGTGGATGAGCTTGATGACCTTGAGGAATGTGTAGGTGGTTGTTGACGGGGAACAGGTTTTGTAGAAGTAGCAACCACAAAAGCAATAGAGTTCGCAGATCGTTCTGCATTTTCATCCCTAAGTTCATTCACTTCATTCTGATGTTGTTTCAATATATCATAAAGTTTGTGGTAAGATATAGTCTTGATATCCTCCCTTTTTTGACCAAAGTCACAAACCTTTGCCATTCCGGTTTCAGTTGAAGTAGAAACTGAACGTTGGCATGATGATTGGAGATGGTGCACTTATTACTGACAAGCTCATTCATCATTTTGTAGAATCTTGATTAATATGAGTCAATGGATTCACCATCTTCGGAAGCAAATTTTCCAAACTCCCAAAGTAGATTAGTCTCGAGATCTTGAACATTTATCGACTCACCTTTCTTCAGTCGATGAATTGCATTCCACATTTCCATAGCATTAGGACGTGCATCAACCGTGGAATAGATATCGTTATCAATCCCAGTGAGTATGTAGTTCACAGCATCAACTTCAGCTTGGAGGAGTTTCTTTTTTCTCAGCAGGACAAGTGTCGAAGTTCTCTATCGCTCGTGTAGTTGACGATGTACCATCCTCTGCTTGTGTGGTAAAGGGTCTGAATTCAAAAACTAGAGGTGGGTTCTCAAGGCAATGACGAAGAGCGGTTCGGTTCTCCTTAGTGTCGAGAAATCTAAGGAAACGAGATATCCACTGAATGTAGCAACCGGTAGTGAGCACAGGTGGATTACCATTGTCACCTTGTTCCGAACGAATTTGATTAGCCGTCGCATTGTTGTTGTCGTTATTAGACATGGTTATTACTTGTGAATGGATTAGGATCTTAGTGAATTTGTTGTGATGAGGTGTGGTGTAAAATTTCGAAGTGTTCCGAGAATTTTCAGTCCGAAATAAAATTCCTCAGTCCGACAAAACGGTAAGTCGAAAAAAAAGATTGTATTGCCAAATTTTGAAATTGAGTTATAAACATCCAAACACTAGTAGGGAAAAATTTTGATTTTACTTGACCTAAAATTTTTAACTTCGTGTAAACTATGTTGCGGGACTAGTCTAGATAGTGGCTAAGTCTAAGAAGTACTCTAACAAAATTTAGATGTCCATCGCAATATCCATCGCAATACCCATCGCAATGTCACCCATCGGAATACCCATCGCAATGTCACCCATCGGAATCCCATCGCAATCTTTGATCGCAATATCATATCGCAATGTGTGATCGCAACTTTAGATCGCAATACAGATAGCAACTTTAGATCGCAATACAGATCGCAACTTAAGATCGCAATACTGATCGCAATAAGCTATCTGAATATTCGATCGCAATGTAGAAACCCTAGGGTTTTTGCGATCGTAATATTCTGATCGGAATATAAAACCCTTCAAACTTTACGATGGATTCGATCGCAATATGGAAACAAAAGTACCACTCTTCTCGGATAATACACAACAAATTCGAGATTTTTAGCTTAAAAATGATCCAAGCACCCAAAAAATTTGTGTTTTTAACTAAAGTAACAATACCAAATCACTACCAATAGTATGTAGATGATTCGTATCAAGAATAAGCCATAAAAACACAAAAAAATGAGACGTGAGTTTTAGATCAAAATAGGCACTAAAAATCAAGAAAACAACACATGAATCTTCAATCACCTATCCACTATAGGCTCTTGATACCAAATGTTAATCCCATATTCAATCCATAACACAAGATTTAGAGTAGAAAGAGAATAAAGTTAGAGAGAGAAACTAGAGAGATTTGGAAGGTTAAACACTTTAGAGAGAGAAAGTAAAATGGTAACCAACACCCTCTTCCACACATGGAAGAGGGTATATATACCCACGAACCACATGGGCTTTCCATGGGCCGTGGGTTTGTTTCTATGGTTCGGGCTTGGCTTGTCTTGGGCTTAGAGCCCCTAACTTATACAATATTAGCTTAAAGTCTAAGCCCGGTTTTCCCGACTAACCTCTTACAATACAAGACCATTTATGACTAAGGTGGCCTATTACATTCCTGTTCGATTATATAAAATATAAGGCTAACAACTTTATATTAGGCTAAGTCTCTTAAATGAGGACGAGAAATGATAGAGTTAATTATAAGTTACTATGCTAAACGTAGAGTATTTATATTCTTTCAAAAACTCATGTTTTCTAATTGTTTGCTTATTCTCCCTTCGCTTGTATATATATCTTGCTAATAAGTATTGGCTTAGCGGTTTAGTCTTGATTGTTGGTTTCTAGTCTTTTCTAGTAGCTTCCATGTAATTACATTGGGAAAACATTAAGGTATCGCCAGTGTCACGGTTTTGAAGTATTGGCACCCCGAATAATCAAGAGCTTCACCCAATAATAAGATTTCCAGTGCTCACCTAAATCAAGCTAAATTTTCAAGCTCACAAGGCCGAAAAATCTATGCAAAAATTGTAAGTGATTAAGCCTTAATCTTTGAAGCTTTAAAGATCCAAAATTCGCTTTAGCGTGAGGATATACGTCTTTGGCCATAATAAACTCCTCATGGCGAGGTTAAATAAAAGGCAAGGCAAGACCAAAGCCATAATAAAAGCTCCATGGCGGAGTTGAATAAAAGATGGAGGTAAACCTATGATAATAAAGCCCATCCGTTAGGGGGCGTATAAAAGTCTTGGTAATAAGTCTCATGTTCAAAACCGTTATAAAACCGTGTTTATCGATCCTTCTTGTTGACTTAATTTTTTGACATCGTTGTCTATTAGGGGAGGTTATTAATTCGATGGTCTTGGTTACACCGTTATGACTCTATTTTTGGACCTTAATCTCTATCATCGCATAAGTCAAACAATGTATCCTCGTGAACATTCAAGAAAAAAATAAAATATGAGAGATACAAATTAGGATTAAGGGAGTCTAAGTACGTAGTTAGGGCATATGAGTAGTGTTAGCATTACTAAATTATAATGACAATGATCTCGTTACACGCTTGGCATGAAATTGGGTGAAAATCGAGGACGACCGAAGTTATTTCTAACGAAGCATTCACGTGTTCTTGTTCTATGAACCTAAACGTCCCATTTTGCGATGAAAATCATACATTATGTCTAAAATGCAAGTAGTGCCAAGTAGTAGAAGTGTAGTAAGTTTACATTTCAATAAAAGTCCATAGAAAATGAATTTTGGAGGTGTTATGATACTTTATTCTAGCATTTCGTGAGTGCACGGCAATGGTTAAGTATAGGGGAGTGATGAGACTGCTTATATACATAGTCTCATCGTCCAAAACGGGCTTAAAACGGTTAAAATATCATAAAAGGGCCATATATATGCTTGTGTTTGCTCAATGTGTATTTTAGGTACGGATATCGAGAAAATCAAAAAAGATCACAGGAATCAATCAAAAACGAACACGGGAAAAGAAGCTGCACAATGAACCGGACCCTAGAGTTGATTTTACAAGAAAAGACCTTGAAGAATTGAAGATTGTCCTTCATTATTGAAGAACTGACACTTTAAACCATTGTATATTTATAATTACAAGTTTGGTCCCTAAAGTTTGTCAAATTTAAAAAAAGGACCCTCAACTTTGAAGAATTGGCAAGAATGGTCCCTCTAAATTGAAGAACTGTCACATTTATTCCTCCTTGAAGACAAGAATACAAGTGAAGACCTTGAAGAATGAAGACATGCCAAAAACAGCCCTTCAAATATCATCAAATTACAAAACAAGTCCTTTGATAAACTCTTGGAAAGTTTTTGTGGCAAATGTGTGAAGTTTAAAACTTCATTTACAAAGGAAAGCAAGTTTTGGGTTGTTAAACATGGAATGAAACAAAGAAGAGAGATGGAGGGTTAAACATGGACGACAACCAAACTTACCTAGACCTATCCATGCTTGACACCTCACCCACTCAATCCCTATAACCAATCACACTCCATCATTTTGCCACCTCACACATCCACTAACTGTATATATTTAATCAGTTTAAACTGATTAAATTATACTTAATCTTAGCGCTAAACACTTCACTTAAACCCAAAACAGATCAAACCCATGTTCTTCAAGTTCTTAACCAAATTTGGGTTTTTCTTAACCACTAACAATTACAACCTAATCTACTCCAGAATTAAGATTAAGGTCATACTAAACAAAACACAACTCATAAATTGGTTGCCACCTCATCACAATTGTCACATGAAGCCTCCCCTGACCCACGAACTAGCATAAAGACAAACCTTGGCAGGGAATCAACGAACCAAGCTCATGCCTCATTCCTACGCATCATTTGGACGTCCAATATCATCTCTACACCACTGGAATCTTAGCAAAACGCCAAGAAGTCCAAATTTAGTCAAATATTTAAACTTCACAAGGTCAAAATTGGGACTTGATAGGTGTGAAAACACCCATCCTTTTTACCACTTAATTGCAATAATAACCGAGCCAAAACGTGTATTTTATGTCATTTATGTCGGAATTATGCGTGGTTTGTGTTTTTGTTGTGGTTTAGGACGAAAAGGTGAAAAGTGGAGAAAACACGGCATTCACGGGCTTTTATCGAAGAAAAAGACGAAAGATGAAGTCGAAAGATCAAGAGTGGAAAAAGAACGGAAGTCCAAGACCAATTCTGAAGATTTATCGAAGAAAAAGTCAAAGGACGGAAGTTTACTAAAAAGCCGAAGAACTCGAGTCTTATTTATAAAGAAAAATCAAGACGAGTTAAAGAAATCCCAAGACAAAGTCCAATATTAACAAAAGATTAAGAAGAAAAGGACTTAAGTGTGCAATTAAGGCAAAGAGGAAAGAGGGAGGAAGCTTCCTAAGCTCCTCCCTAATCACCCCTATATATAGATGATCCTAGTTTCATTTTCATGTTGTTGGGTGGCTTGACAAACCACCCCTTCCACCATTTTTCATTCCTTGTTATTTTTATTGTATTTGCACCTTTAATTTCTTTCCTTTAATTCAAGTAAGTGTTTTTAATTTTGTTATCTTAAATCTTCTTTACCTTTGATCAAGCTTTTAATCTTTCATCTCTTTCTACCTTTCTTTGATTCTAGTTTACTTTTGGTGCGAATTACTTATGATCCGTGTTGTTCATTAATGTTTCGTGCTTAAAAAGTTCATCTTTTTATGGTTTGATTTAAAAGTTTGTTTATTTTAAGTTTGGAAAAGTTGTTATTTGTGCTTATTGGTTCGTTTTATTATTGATTCGTTCTAGTTTTAGAGATTAGCTTATTCTTATAGCTTATTTTCTTTGCTTATTTCGAATCACACGCAAATCGGAAAGGGAAAACCCCTTTCCGATCATCACTTTCCGACCAGCCACCTCATCCCGGTCATCTTGATTGGAAAAGGGTTTTACATTCCTTTTATACATTCCTTTTACATTCCGATCATCTTGATTGGAAAAGAGTTTTACATTCCTATCAGCATTCCTATCAACATTCCTATCAGTATTCCTATTAGCATTCCTATCAGCATTCCTATCAGCATTCCTTTTACATTCCTATCAGCATTCCTTTTACATTCCTATCAACATTCCTATCAGCATTCCTATCAGCATTCCTATTAGCATTCCTATCAGCATTCCTATTAGCATTCCTATCAGCATTCCTATCAGCATTCCTATCAGCATTCCTTTTAGCATTCCTTTTATATTCCTATCAAGATTCCTATCAGCATTCCTATCAGCATTCCTATCAGCATTCCTATTAGCATTCCTATCAGCATTCCTATCAGCATTCCTATAAGCATTCCTTTTACATTCCTTTTAGCATTCCTTTTACATTCCTTTTAGCATTTCTTTTACATTCCTATCAGCATTCCTTTTAGCATTCCTATCAGCATTCCTTTTAGCATTCCTTTCAGCATTCCTTTTACATTCCTTTCGCATTCCTTTTGCATTCCTTTTACTTATCGCAATTTACATTTTCATTTTACTTAGTAATAGATAACCAAACCATTTTCATTTCCACCAAGAACAATTGAGTCGCACTTTAAACCGGAAATCAATTCGATTAGACACCGAGAAAACGAACTTTTTCAATTAGCAAAAGCTTGTATTAAAATGGCGTCGCTGCCGGATCTTTTCGTGAGGATTTACGGTTTTTTGTGAGAGACGCGTTGGCTTTTGGGATCCGTTCACTCGTGAACGTTATTTTTCGTCTCTAAAATTTTCAAAAATCCAAAAACATTTGAAAAATCATAAAAAGCATTTCTTTTTCAAAGTTTTGCACCAAAAATATTCTTCTTGCTTATCTATCCTTCTTTATGGATTTTTATGTCCATTGCGTCCGGTGTGGGAAACAATTATCTGGGAACGACTCTTGTCAATGGTGTACATGTGAGCGGTGCAGAAACGATATCGACAATACACAATTCCTATTCGGATTTTGTCCTTTGTGCAACTCGACTAATTCGTCCTTTTTGAACCCACCTCCTCCTGTTCCCCCGTGCATCTATTGTGGAAGCGATTCTCATTGGCATGTTTCGTGCCCGGTTCAATACCCGTATGGAGACGGGCAAGAACCGGGGTACAATTATGAAAATGATAATAGCTATCCACAAGAGTCACCCAGTTTCTCTCCATACCCATGGTGCTATATTTGTGGGGGCCCTCACGATGCTTCTTTTTGTGATCCGTCGCAAATCTTTGAGAATGTACCGTGCTATCATCCTAGTGTCTATATTTTTGAGCCCCCACATCACACCCTCAATCATCAATCCTCTCAGCAAATTAGTCTTGATCAAAAACTCACTTCTTTGAATGGCATTCTAGAAAGTATGGCTCAACTTCGAGTTGACTTGCATCAGGAAAGGCAACCGTTGCTTGATGTGGACGAAACCTTGAAAACCACTGACACCTTTTTGAGCCAATTTAGTCGTTTTCCATTCTTTTCTACACTAAAATGTTTAATTACAGCGTGGGATAGAATTGGTGAAATTGAACATACTCGGGGCGATGAACAACAAAAGTTGCTGCATGAGCTTCTTAAAGATGTGGAGGTTATAAAGGAAGAGTTAGCCGACTACGTCACTCCTAACTGGACTCGTCCCATCTATTATGATGATGACGACGACGATGATGTCTACACTTTCAACCAATCTTCTGAGGTTGCTGCTCCTACTCTCGATGTTCCTACTGCATCTAAGGATCTAGATTCGTTCAATGAGCTTAGTAATGTTGGTCTCGACAAGGTATTGGATTATGAGGTTTGTGACTTACTTGCTATGGAGCTTGAGGACGACGTTTCTCTTATGAAAGAGGTCGATCCTAGTGATGACGATTCTTCTCTCTGCTATGAGAATTTCACTTTTGAAATTTCTCAATCTCCACCGGGGGATGCAGACGATGACGATTTATTCTCTCCGGTTTACGAGAAGTTCACCGATGAACATGATCTTGTGGATAAGGTGGAAGACGTGCTTGTTCGCGATAGATTACGGAAACTTCATCTTCTTATTGCTTAAATCGAAGAGTTGACTTCTCATTCTCTTTCCAAGTCTTTACCTCCATCTATTCCTCCCGTTGAAGATAATGACCCATTGCTGGAAGAAATCGATATTCACTCCATGCCTCCAGGTATTGATGATAATGACACGGAGGGGGATATTATTTTTGAAAATTTGCTGCAGGAAGGTATTGTCCCAAGTCCCCCTCCCGAGCACCTTTCATCCTCCCCTTTAGCCACTATCACGGAGGATGAGTGCTTTGACCCGGGAGGTGACATTGATTATGCTATGATTGATAACAATACGGCTTTGCCGCTTGCTCAGCCTCCATTGTCTTTGGGGGAGGACAATGTGCTTACTTTACCCACCCCACCTCCCGTGGTTCTTGAATTCACATACTTCTCGTATGTTGAAAGGACCTTTCTCCCATTCAAGACTTATCCCCCCGCCTCTCCTTTGTTGATGTCTACAGGGAACGAGGACAAGGTCTTTGATCCCGGTATTACATTCGAGGCTTCCCCATGGACTATTTAATTCGGGGACGAGTCAGGCTCGTGACTCGGTTAACAAAAACAAGCGCTTTTTTGGGAGGCAACCTAATTATCTATCTATTTTCACCATAAGTGTAGGGGGAGCCCCGTGGTGTTTCTTGCTTTCTTTCTTATCATGTGCAGGGATTAGAGCTTCAAACACACACTCTTGATGACTTTTGACGAACCGTGACTCCGTGTTCCCTTCTTCCCGGTTCTATCCTAAACTCTTTTCGATTCACTATTTTATATTTCTCAATATTAAAATAGGAATCTCTTTAGTTGTCTCTTTCTTAGCGAGATTTAAACAACGTGCACAATGTCCTAAGTGTAGGGGAGTTTACTTCCACATGCTTAAACATTGAGGACAATGTTTAGCTTAAGTGTAGGGGGGACTTCTATCGAAGTTAAGTGGCCTTTTCCTTATATTTGTCCTCATTTTAACCGGAAAATTTGATTTTTCGACATTTTTCAAAATTTTTGATCTATTTTGGCCTATTAGTTTTTACTTTTGTATAGTTATTTTATTTCCTTATTAGAATAAATTTTAATAAAGTGGTTTTAATTTTCAAACGTTGTGAATCTTTTGACTCAACCCGAGTTTACTTATCTAAGTTTACTCTAGCTAGTATCCTTAACGTGTTTAAGTCAAGTTTTGCTAGGCTTTTATACAGGGAGCTATAAAACGCGAAAGTCTTAACTCTCACGGGTTAAGAACAAGAACTTTCACAAGTTCCTATAATTGATCCTAGAGAGTCGTTTATCAAAGGAACTTTAAAATGCGATTTCTAAACTTGAAAAAGTCTATCAGTTTGCAAGATCCTATAGGCGACTCGAAAACCCAAAACTTTGATTTAATAGGCTAAGCATCCACGAGTCTCATTACTTGAGATTTTAAATCGTGGAGAACGAGAGATGATAGAGTCAATTGTAAGTTTGGTATTCTTTCGGGAATTTATGTGAGTTAATTATAAGCCTATTCTCCCTTCGCTTGTTAATAAATTTATCTGCAATAAATAAGGTTGTACGATTTAAAAGGTTACTTAGCTTCTAGCCCAAGATCGTTTAAAAGTTGCTCGGTATGGATTAGAGTTCATAGCCAAGGCATAACTTATTGAAGCGGGATGCGAAGATTGTCGAGTCCGAAAAGGCCCTAACAAGGCATGAGGGTTATATTTTGTTGCTAAAGATCCAAAAGTGATGTGAAGAATCATTTATCGAAAATCTATATGAAGGATCGAGACACACGACGAAAAGCAAGTACTCCTAAAAGATCATGGAGAAGTCTATCCAAAAAGCCCCTAACAAGGTATGAGGATAAATAGATCCAAGTCCTAAAAGGAGGCGGATCGTTGTATATCAAAGTCCAAAGTAATGATTGGAGAAAAATGAAGAAGTCGTAGTCCATTTATGAAGAATCTCTCAAAACTTCAAGTGAAGAAATTCCATTATGAAGAGAAGACCATTATTTCAAGAAGGTCTCTCAAGGTTTGAAGTATGAAGTCGCTGCCAAATATCGGTCCGAGAAAGGTCTCAAATCGCGAAGCAAGTTATGCCAAGATATGAACTTTATGAGGTCCCGAGAAGCAGTTTTAAAAGATTTTGTCCTTTAGCTAACTATTGATTAAATCGTCCACTTTATTTTCGGCCTAAATAACTATCGAAATAAGTCAAACAATGCATCCTCGTGATCATTCAAGACAAAAATAAAATATAAGAGATATACCTAGGAATAAGGGAGTCTAAGTGAATAATTGGCCCACATGAGTTCGTGTTAGTTTACTAACTTATAACAACAATGATCTCGTTTTTAAGCTTGGTTTGGAGAAAGTGAAAACTTGAGGATGATGATCAGTCACGACATTTCCAAAACCCAAGGTATGTTTTTAATTTCTTTACTTTGAATGTTTATAATTTTCTATCTCTTTAATAAAGGCCAATGTGGATTGACTATGATGAAAAGTGTAAATTTGCTTTGTAACTAATGCATTACATGAGGACATTGCAATGGTTAAGTGTAGGGGATTTGATAGGTGTGAAAACACCCATCCTTTTTACCACTTAATTGCAATAATAACCGAGCCAAAACGTGTATTTTATGTCATTTATGTCGGAATTATGCGTGGTTTGTGTTTTTGTTGTGATTTAGGACGAAAAGGTGAAAAGTGGAGAAAACACGGCATTCACGGGCTTTTATCGAAGAAAAAGACGAAAGATGAAGTCAAAAGATCAAGAGTGGAAAAAGAACGGAAGTCCAAGACCAATTCTGAAGATTTATCGAAGAAAAAGTCAAAGGACGGAAGTTTACTAAAAAGCCGAAGAACTCGAGTCTTATTTATAAAGAAAAATCAAGACGAGTTAAAGAAATCCCAAGACAAAGTCCATGATTAACAAAAGATAAAGAAGAAAAGGACTTAAGTGTGCAATTAAGGCAAAGAGGAAAGAGGGAGGAAGCTTCCTAAGCTCCTCCCTAATAACCCCTATATATAGATGATCCTAGTTTCATTTTCATGTTGTTGGGTGGCTTGACAAACCACCCCTTCCACCATTTTTCATTCCTTGTTATTTTTATTGTATTTGCACCTTTAATTTATTTCCTTTAATTCAAGTAAGTGTTTTTAATTTTGTTATCTTAAATCTTCTTTACCTTTGATCAAGCTTTTAATCTTTCATCTCTTTCTACCTTTCTTTGATTCTAGTTTACTTTTGGTGCGAATTACTTATGATCCGTGTTGTTCATTAATGTTTCGTGCTTAAAAAGTTCATCTTTTTATGGTTTGATTTGTTTATTTTAAGTTTGGAAAAGTTGTTATTTGTGCTTATTGGTTCGTTTTATTATTGATTCGTTCTAGTTTTAGAGATTAGCTTATTCTTATAGCTTATTTTCTTTGCTTATTTCGAATCACACGCAAATCGGAAAGGGAAAACCCCCTTCCGATCATCACTTTCCGACCAGCCACCTCATCCCGGTCATCTTGATTGGAAAAGGGTTTTACATTCCTTTTATACATTCCTTTTACATTCCGATCATCTTGATTGGAAAAGGGTTTTACATTCCTATCAGCATTCCTATCAGCATTCCTATTAGCATTCCAATCAGCATTCCTATCAGCATTCCTTTTAGCATTCCTTTTACATTCCTATCAGCATTCCATTTACATTCCTATCAGCATTCCTATCAGCATTCCTATCAGCATTCCTATTAGCATTCCTATCAGCATTCCTATTAGCATTACTATCAGCATTCCTATCAGCATTCCTATCAGCATTCCTTTTACATTCCTATCAGCATTCCTATCAGCATTCCTATCAGCATTCCTATTAGCATTCCTATCAGCATTCCTATCAGCATTCCTATAAGCATTCCTATCAGCATTCCTTTTACATTCCTTTTACATTCCTTTTAGCATTCCTTTTACATTCCTTTTAGCATTCCTTTTACATTCCTATCAGCATTCCTTTTAGCATTCCTATCAGCATTCCTTTTAGCATTGCTTTTAGCATTCCTTTTACATTCCTTTCGCATTCCTTTTGCATTCCTTTTACTTATCGCAATTTACATTTTCATTTTACTTAGTAATTAAAACCAAACCATTTTCATTTCCACCAAGAACAATTGAGTCGCACTTTGAACCGGAAATCAATTCGATTAGACACCGAGAAAATGAACTTTTTCAATTAGCAAAACCTTGTATTAGGACTTCATCACTTGGGGTTTTTAGTTTTCAGCTTTGTAGAACACATGTACACCCTCTATATACAAGGTTTAGCTCATAACATTTACCTTTGTTCTTGGTTTTTCCTTTGGTCAAAGTCTGTAAACCTTTGTTTCATGGAATGAAAAAAGTTTGAACTTATTGACGAATACCAAGTCCGAATTTGTTTTACTTGTCCTTGTTTACATGTTTTGAGTTTGTGTTTGAGGTTTTAAAGTTTGGTTAAAGTTTTATGCAAGTTGGTTTCAAAAAGTTTTAAAAAATCTGATTTTTCCAAGTTTTGTTCAAACACTTGAACTTTTTGGATCAAAAGTTGATCATAGCACCCTGATAAGGTACTTATCAAGGTGTAGTGAAGCTTGTGGTTTGGGAAAATTCAAGGAGTGGGGTACAAGCTTGAAAGAATCTGTTTCATTTTCCATTTTTCTTTTGTTATATAAACTGTTGCTTTTGACTATGTTGATCTTAGCTGGGTGTTGTATTGGAAGCTTGTGGTTGTTAAGCTACCACATAAGCTCTTAGATTCCAGAGTATGGATGTACATTCCTTAGGTTTGTACTTTCCTTGTTCAAATCTGGAAAAAATACTTGTGCTAAGTGATTTTGTTGCCTGCTGTTGTATGGTACTATTTGATGCATGTTTTGTTGTTCTAAGTTTATTGTGTGTTTGTTATGGTGCATGGGATTAAGCTTGGTTCAGTCTTGAAAACACTTTTGCTTGGTTAAATTTTGATTTAAAAAGTTAAAAGGGTGTTTGGGCTTACTGAATTATTGAACTTGGTTGTGTATTGAGTAGGTTTTTAGGGTTGTTGAGTGTTTGTATTTGATATTAAGGTGATTGTATTCTTATATTTGCATAACTTGTGCTCTCAAACTCTAAATCTAAATCTTTGGCATAACTGGCTTGTTTTAGGTTGTTTTAAGTTGAATATTTGTGCACAGCTAGATTGCATGTGTAATAGGGGTATCATGTGCTAAAACAAAGATTATGAAACCTAAGTAATAGATCTAGGGCTTTAAAATTGGATTTTTGGTCAAGTATATCAGCAAAGGTCAAATCTTTGTTCACTATCATATCAGTAACATTACTTAGGCCTAAAATCAGTTCAGATTTTGGAATTATTGCATGAAACCAGTTTGTTTGTGTTCACTTAAGTTTGTTTAAGCTGTTGTATGCATTTGGTGGAATTTGGTAGGCTTATACTAGCTTAATTTTAGCTTTTATTCATTAGATCTGCTTATCCCATGTTTGTGTCATGTCTGTGCACTAATTGAATTAACTGTATCATTTGGCTTGCTCAAAGTGTGTTTATTTGCTTGTTCTTGACTCCCTACAACCCACTGGTTGTGGGGTGCCCTTATTGTCCAAAAACACCAAGTGAATCACTCTAGAAAAGCAAGTCATAAAAGTCAAGCAGTGGGAACTCTTTCCCACTGAAAGTTCCCACTGATAGTGTAAATTGGTAATCAGTTTATTAATAAGCTATTCTGGCTTATTCTATTGTGCAACAACTTGTTTTTTGTGATAGAACTTATTATTTTCAGCTTATAAGTCAGTTTTGAGGTTTACAGCTTTTAGTTTTAGTTTTTGACTAGAAAACGACTACTTTGTCTTTTTCCAAAATATCTTATTGCTATTTCCAACTTATTGAGTGTGCTTATTTGAAATATTTTTGTTGATTAAGCTTAATTTGGTCATTACAAACCTTTTACAACTTGAATCAGCTCTTGAAGTGGTCTAGAACTCAAAAACGACTATTTTGTCGTTTTATGTAGAGAGCTTTGGCTTATTTCAAGCTTATTTCTTGAGCTTTTTCAAAAATTCTTTTAACAAACATCTTTATAATCTCAAAAGAAGGATGTGTGTCAAATTTCAGCTTATGGCATTAGCTTATGGCTTAATGGGCCAAAAAGCCCATTAAGAATAAGTTGAATTCAATTAAGCTGTGATAAGCACTGATAAAGCTTTTGGGCCTTTAGAGTTTTGTGTTTAAAATTGAATTTTAAGCTTATCTGGATATTTTGGGCTTATTTGGTTAAGATTTTCTTATTGGGCCTTAATAAGCCCATTAAGCATTTTGTTTTATATTTTGGCCCATTTGGAGGCCCATTAGGGGTATTTTGGTCATTTCACTTTCATTTTTAGTTTTATTAAGTTAAAATAAATTAATTGCAAGTTTTTAGAAATTTTTAAAAATTTTGAATTTTGTTATATTATTTTAATATTTTATTTTAATTTTTAATCATTTTAAATAGTTTTAATTAGTTTTAAATTTTTCAAAAATACTTTTTAATTTAATTAAGTTAATTTAGAGGTTTACAAATTGAAAAATCTTATTTTGGGATTTTCATTAATAAATTGATTTTTAGGGCTTCAATTAGCATTAAAAAACTTATTATTTAATTAAATAAAAGGTTTGAGTAAGTTTTGGTTTTTGGTAAACTCTAATTGCATTTTTAGAGATTTATTGTGATTTTCTAGGAATTTTTAGGCTAATTTTTAAATTGCGTCACGTTTTACGGTTTTACGTTTACGTCATTCGTCGTAGTTTAATTTTATTCATATCCGTCATCATTTTTCTTTTTCCATTCTCTTATCAATATTAATCTCAAATTTAATCAAGTCTTAACACACGCACCAAGCCTTCTTGAGAACGAACTCACACAAAGGGTCATAAGTGTTTACCTTTACCAAAACGTACGCTTAATACTTACCCTATTTACGCTCTTTTTCTAAAAGACGTACTTACTACACCTATCACACTCAGAGAAATCATGAGCTCCAACACAATAAACACAAGAAACCTCAACCGCTTTAGCCGTAGCGGGAGTGGGTTGTTCACCAATTTTAATCTCTTTAAACAATCCCTTAAACCTATCGAACAATTTGTTTTCCAAATTAGACTCAATTTGTCTAGCATCATTGATAGGTGACAATGAACTCGAAGCCATTTTAACACTCGGTGTGTTACGAGGGCTATACAATTTAGACCTATTTTCAATGATTGTCAATGCTTCCTCGACCGTTTTAAAAAAAATTACCACCCGTGGCGGCATTAAGATAATATCGTTCATGATCATTCAATCTATTGTAAAACGTGTCGATTTGATGTAAGTCGGAAAAACCGTGATGGGGACATTCATGCAACATTTCCTTAAACCTATTCCAAATCATTGAAAAACTGTAACACCCCCAAATTTACACAATTCAATACAGCGGAAGACTCGCTGGTGTTACTGGATAGCACATTACTCACATCATAGACAACGATTAAAAATCGCGTCGTTTAATAATAAAGCATTTCCATTCATAAATATCAAATTTACATAGGTCCCAAGTCACTGTATTTCATACACGTTTTACAAAGCATTTGAATGGAAATTATAATTTAAGTGCGGGCCATGAATTCTTGTTGTCTTCCCGAGAATTACCTTCAAGTACATGAGATAAAACATGTTAAAAGAAAAGGCCAGCAAAAACGCCGAGTGAATTCATAGAGTATTAATTAAATCCATCAATATAACATCGGTATAAAATTATTACCGAAAATCATTTTGTACAAATCTTTGTAATATGCCATAAAATTGCCAAAGTCATTTTATACAAATCCTTATCAAAAATCATAATATAGGCTTTTGCCTTCAAAATCATTATACGAGCCATTGTCGTAAAAACATCATACAATACGTTTTATAACGTTGTATAGAGTTAAATAAAAACAGTTATATAATATGGTTATGAAAAAACAAAACATGAACATAATATCAATAGTGAGACCCCGTATTGCTAGTCAGGCAATATATCGTAATTTAGTGCGTATAGCAGTATTTCGTTATTTGGATTATTATAAGCCGCATGACATTGTTACCTTACTACAACAAACAACGGGTAGCTAGCCCGAAACTCAATTTTCCCATCAAAATTAGTGTGTCGTCACAATAATCACGCTTGTGTAAATCTTCTCATACATAAATTCGCTTACCAATCAATGTGGCACGACGGGGATCAACCGTCAAGGCGCGAACTGGGGTGATCGTCCCCAAATAGTACTATTATATGCATAAGCGTCTACCAAATCCCGGTAGTTCACAATTCATGCTAATGGGACTTCTAGTGACATAACCTAACTTTAATAATCAATTTCATTTCATCTATCGGGTCATTTAATCATTCATCAGGTTATACAATCATTCGGGTCCAAATCAATAAACAAACAATCGGGACAACTAGTGTCCTATTTCATAAAAACTAACATGTTATCTCCCTCGCGGGTTTATAAAATATTTCATAAAAATATTTAAAAGAGTGCGAGGCTATGAACTCACGTTGATTTGGAAAGGCGGTTATCGGCAATTCGGATGTATGGTACGTGCTTCAATCACGAAAACCTAGACAAATAATACTCGTCTTAGAATCTTGTCAAATGACTTTATAAAAATAACAATTATGTATACATATGATGATCATCAAGTGGGTTTATACATTTTTACTTATTCATTATAGTGTTTATGTGTTGGTAACATTTTTATACTAGTTTTACTTATTTACATGTTTTAGGCCCAATAAGCCTATTACAAGCCCAATACTTTATATTAGTCCATTTTACACTTTTATTATCAGTATTATACTTTTCATGTTGGGCCCAAGTGGGTGAAGCCCAATAAGTAAATTTATAAGTGTTTTACTAACTAGCCGGGTTTATAGTCCAATAAGACTACTTTGGCCCGTTAATGTCTATATGTTGTAAAGTTTGGGTTTTATCGGTTTTTACTTGTTATATATGTTTATACATCAGTATGTGAGTTTATAAAAGTTTATATTAGACGGGTCCAACCGTCTAAGTTTTATTTAACAAAAACGTTAATCTTTCGGTTTTAGCCGAAAAGACGTAAAAATCATGTTTATAGTTTTTATAACTTATAAAACTTACCAAACTACCATTTTTATAAAATGTCCATTTATTTATCCTTATACATATTTATATAAATGAAATATATAAGTTAGTGGGTTTTAATTCACATTTTATAATATATTTATTTGAGTGCTTATATAATAATATTAAACTCTAATTTCACAAAATCAGTCCTAAATTTTAAGTTTACTAAAATGTCCATATCTAGAGTTCTATAATGAGATAGGACCTCAAATGTATATGACATAAAATATGTGCTTCATTTTATTCCTTTATAGCTACTGATGAATCAACCTCTAAATATTTTAATAAATTCGTCCAAAACAGTATAGGCAGATTTGCACTCTAATCTTGTTTTGATCATATCTCACTCATTTTTATGATTCCATTGTATGGCCAACTCTCACATGTGTATAACACCTAATACTTACTGTATATTGATTCCACATTACCGTTTTATCAGTTTAACATTTGGTTACTTACTGTTTTTATACAGCCATCACATTAAGCAAGATTTTAACCTTTTTACCTATGGTTTTCCATCTATTTAACCATGTTTATCAAATCTATCAACACCAAATCCCCACATAATATTTTTAATCATCATTCATCATCATACACATGTACATAAATAAAGAAATTACAAGATTACATAACCAAAATAACAAGAGGATAGGAAGAACAATCTTTATACCACCATTAGTGATGAAAAGATGAGTCTTTGATGAACAAGGCTTGGATTTTGATGGCAAAACTTGTGATAAACCAATATCATCTTCAAGTCTACCAACCTTTATAAACTTCTCATGGAAAATCAGCCCTATGACACCAACAAATCTTCTCCTTGGATGTTAGAATCACCTCCAATCTTCAAAGCTTTAAAGTAGCATCATCATGTGTATGAGTAACACATGATTTTATAGCTAACATAGATCAAATGAGGGTTGTTTTTGATGATGGTTGGACGAATTTTAGAGAGAGAGGAGTGTGTTAGTTTTGCATGTGTAGAATGAGTTGCTAGTTTTAGTTTGGTTGTTTTGTAAGTAAAAATGGTTTTGGTGTAAGGCTAAGGACAAGTGTCCTTAGCTTAAAGATTAAGTTGACACCTTTGTGGTGTTGTGTAGCTTATGCTTGATGTCCAAGAGTGGGGGTGGGTCAAGTTTATTCTTGTCTCATCCCCATTTAATTACGGGTACTCCTCGATTCTAGTTTCCTCGATTTACGTGCCCTCGGGTCGTTTTACGAAAAACATTTTTATAATTATGAATCAACGGCACAAAACGAATCTAATAAAAATTGTCTCATCAAAAACGGAGTTCAAAAACGTAAATACGTAATCCTAAGGTTTCTAGTTTAGTCGTAAAGGAGGTTAAATTATAATCGTAAGTCCTAATCTCTTCTCGTAATTTTGTGAGTTTATGAACCAACACAAATTTAAAATCTCAAAATAATATTCACGGATAAATATATTTCCTGAAATGTCGGACTGTCACCAAAATGGTGTATGTAAACGTAAGCACGTAACGTAGAATCCTCCGGTTTAGACGTAGTCGATGCTACTTCAAGACGTAAATCCAAATTTCTTCCCAAAATATGTGAGTTCATGATATAACATTAAAAGAATGTTTTTAAATAACACTTGAGAATAAAATATCAACCATAAATTGACGGATTGTCACAACATTTACCCCTAAACAGGATCTTTGTCCTCAAATATCATCTTATCTTACTACTCGCTTCTTATAGAGTTAAAGCCATGTGGGTATTTCCTCCACATTCGGTCTTTTCTAACAATTGTAATTTATTACAATACACGAGTTCCATCAAACATAATCTACGGGAATAAGATCAGAACTAATGTTGACTTACTTTCTCTATCCATGATGTTCACGGGTTTTTGATGAATGCAACTTTTCGCCGATCTAAACTTCATCAAGAAGTGATCAGATTCTCACTTGATAGACATTTTATCAAGTTTGATATACGAAACATAATTGACGCAGCTCTTGAAGTCCTAGGGTAGATCCAGCTTATATGCCTTTCAAACCAATCTTTTACATCATCTCAATGGTCCCATACAACGGGGACTCATATCCCATGATCTTTCAGATCATCAATTCATTTTTCCATGATTAAAATTTTTGGCATAACTTCGCTACCCATCTGGTACTTCAAGATCTACATTACATATTCACATAACCTCCTGCCCACTATCGGCAGTCAATAATCAGATCCTAATTTGAACAATCATTTCAGGTCTCGCGGGTCGAGTATTTTGTAAGGTTAGGTTCGCCATCATAGGAAACCTTAAACCTAAAAGACATGTCCAACTCACCATGGGTGTATGTCGGGTGTCTTTATCCCAATTCCTGCTTACAGATGCTCTAATATAGATCCTAACAAGATTCGATCTCGATACTAACACGATAATTATCAATGATAATCTTTCCAAAGGAAAGCGATTATACAGTTTATTACCAAAGGTCAATCATTCAAGCATAAAACAGCGCTTCTAGCATTTTGTATTGTTACTTTACCTCGTCCCTTCGATTGGGATGGTAAACAGTACTCTCATCAAGGTTCGTTCCCAATGACTTCTGAGCAATTCTCTAGAAATTCAATGCGAAGCGAGGATCTTGTTAGAGATGATCGATATAGGCACACTATGTTTACACAACTCCTTTAAATACAAAGAGTCAATTTCTTCATCAAGAATCTATCATTAACAAGAATGATATTAGCAGATTTGGTCAGTCTGTCGACGATGACCCAAATCGAATCAAATTCAGATGATGACCTTTGCAATAGTTAGACGTTTACTAATGTATGAGGCGATGTCTGCCTTCATAATTTTCCATTAGTACAACTTTTTTCATATAAAGATACATTTAATCAGAAATGACAGGAATAGAATACTTATACTTACGAGATTCCAACATAACTATATCTCACAATCCTCCATATTTAGACAATCACAAGTGGCCTTTTAATCATTTAGGCTCCATCGGCTCCTCGATTCTAATGGTTCATACTAGCTGCGAACCCCCTTTTTTATTTATATGATCCTTCTTACAAGCATTGTTTATTTTTATATTGTTCAGCAATTTATTTTGCACCTTCATTATTAAGGAACATGTCCTAATTGATTCTTTATCCTTCCTATATTATGTGTCAGTATCTACATTCATCTTCCTTGATGAAATAAATATCATGGTCAATATTACTCAGAAATTCTTTCCTCATATTTTTTAAGTTTTAGTTTCGTCTCAACTATTATTTTTATCAGTTTTGCTTGATCCGACGTTTTAAAGCGTCGATAATTATTACACGTAAATTAACAATAAATATTAAGTTTTTATGAAAGGTAAACGTTAAAAGTTTAAATTTCTTAGTTCGACCAATTATACTAAAATGTTCAAAACAAATTTGAATTTAATTAACACGATTTTTGCTGATTTATCGAAAATAATTAATAGGATTCGTAAATGTTTGAAAAATCTTTGGTTATACTTTGGTCAAAATTTTCATAGTTGAAAAGCAAAAAGTGTCGTTTCAAATTTCAAGTCATGGTTTAAATGGTTTCCTCAATCCCTCTTAGGTTGTCTTGAGGTATACACGAACATTTACCCCTAAACAGGAGTTTAGTTAAATGTTCTGGGTATAAGGGAATAATCCCTCAAAAGTTCTTTTTGATAAAACATTTGTCAAAACATATTTGTACTTTCTTTTTGGTAAACCCAAAAGTCTTAAATGACTTCTAATTTTTGAAATGTCAATATAGATCCCATTATCTTATTAATCAGACGGTCAAATCATATAAAGGATTAAGCCGTTAATCACATGTTAATTATTCAAGGTACAAGTTTTCATTACTCTGTCAATTCAGGGCAGTCTATAAATGATTATTAACTCCTTATTCTTATAAAAAAACAGATGGTCCTTAATGATCACAAACATGAATTTATCAAATTACAGCCTACACATGTGATTCACCAAATTTATGAATGCTACATGTATATTAGTCAATCCAAACGACATCAAGTGAAACTCATAATGTTCATTACAAGTTCTGGATGTAGTGATTGAAATCGATAATCTTTTTCGCGGACGCGAAATTGATGATAGAACCTTGTAAATGATCGAACAATCTATCATCTTGGGTAGTGGATATAGATTTTTATCATCAATTTACCTAGTTCACGGTAATTCAACAAATATAAGGAATGATAACACCATAGCTCTTCATGATGACGAGCTCGATAAAATAAAATCTTTCTCCAACAACTCTCTTAGTTGTACGGTAATTCCTTTAATTCAGATGATGCTAACGTACAGTGCACATGCCACAGGTGCAAAACCGGGAATATAATCAATACCAAATTCAACTTGCCTTAATGGGGAAAGTCTAGGTAATTCACCATCAAATACCTCCTAAAGTTTCAGATAACAGAAACATCTTTTAATAAATTCATATTAGGTTCTTTCTAGATTATAATATCTATGACTAATTCACAACCATTCACAGTATAATTCCAAGTCAAAATGCAGGATATGATCATCCATCAAGAATTATTTAGATCACTTTTGATAATCAACATCTTATCATTTAGGGGAATTCTACTCGAGTTCCCATCAATTAAGACAATGTCGTCATGTCATAATCAATAAATCCATTCTACTGGCACTATTAACTTTCCAGTTTCATTGTCGTTGATAAGATGTGAACTTCTCAAAAGACTAATAATAATTCATAATCCTTCACAAATTCAAGGATATCTGGAGACATAACTAACCTTAAAAGATTAAGGTCAACGCATAATCTACGCGAGAGAATTTCAAATCAGATATAGAGGAAAACATTTATTGAATATGAATATATTCCATGTTTTCATAATTTGAGTACGCATTCGAAAGCTCCTCGGATCGTTACCCAGGTCATTTAAATGAAATCAAATCAAAAGAAATGATAGGAACGTCAATTCATCCAGTCGGGTATCAACACTCGGTAATCAGATACTTTTCCTAAGAATCTCACTACGGGAGAATTGGACAAGAAAGAATTGTCAATTGTCAAATAAGACAATTTCCACAGATGAGTAAATTCGACTCAGGAGAATAAATAGTACCGGCACATATGTAGGTGTCCCTATCAATATGTCCCTGTTTTTCACTTCTTGCAGATCTCATAAAATTAAATCTTTCACAATCTTCAAAGAAAATTTAGTGTTTATTAATAATTTCATGGTGACTGCTAATCAGCCTTGCATGGTCACTTCCAAATTGTATGTAGGCTCGCAACTATATACAATTTCAAGATTAACGATGCAATACTCAGTTCGTCAAAACTTTATCATCATGTTTATAATAAAAACACTTTCATGCTTAATTCTTAAATAAGGATCAAAATAAATTTACAAAGATGTTCTTTGTTATGAAAACAATTAAGTTCTCCAAGGTGTTTCTTAAACAACTTCATTTCGATAACGATTACTTATAAATCTCACTTTGAATAATCCTTATAGTGATGAAAATTCAATTTTCTCAAAGGATACTGTTTTAACTTTATAAAAACAATGAGTGATCTGCAAAAGAGTGTTGAAAAGTTGTTCACTAAGAACTAACTACAATATAATAGGATATGAGCTTAGCCAAGTAATCATGAGGTTCATGACCTCGATGGCACTCAAAAAGAATAATTTACAACGCAACTCAAATCGAGTTGAGTGCTTGTTAAATGGCTGCATCACTTCTGCGATCATTAGGATGAAGCAATAAAAGATAGATAACATCGATACATGTAGGATTTAGTAATCAAAGGTAGTCTTTTCGTTAATCACAAACATGTCAAAATTTTACTGTAACACATTACGTGTCACTATGTCATACAATTCCAAGAACTCATCCTACTAACTGATGTCTCAGTTAAGTTAGGTATTATTTTTAATAGAGACCACAATGAATACTAATCTACAAGAGTCATTAGGTGTTCCACCTGTCCCGGAAGATCCATCGGTCCCAATTCAGAAGAAGATTTATTCATATTATTTATTGGACACTGTGCATCTTCGTCATTGGACAATGGCCTAGGAACAATCCTTAACACGAATCAACAATCAACTAAAACCTTATAATTCAATCACAGGACTTAACGACTTCCTCTTAACAATCTCGTATTCCATACGGGTTAATTCTAACTTTATTCAAGTTTCAATCAACTTATACTCAATGCGATATCCTACTTCATTCTCCAATACTTTCAATATTTATTCTTAGACCTTAAAAGGGCAATAAAAGCTTGATATGATCAACACTTAATTTCCAATCCTATAGCTCTTACAACAACAATTATCAAATGAGTCACTAGTATGAAATGACTCATATATTAAATTAGACTTCTCGGAAAGGTACTTGTGGCATGAGGCTTTTGGGTAATGGTTCTAGTGACAGCCTCAAGTGCAACATTCACCCTTTCGATTTCAACTTAAGAATTGGATGACAACGAATCAGATGACATCTTTCTAGGTGGTAACGTTTTGTCAAACTCCACTCTATATGGAAAGATCGTCATGACATCGATATCAGATATAATCTCGCCAATTCTTCTTTAATATCACAATCAACTAATATCAACATTTCTACGAATATTAACCATTTTGTTGGGATCATAAATATCCGCAACGTGGTTTAGATCAAGAATAGCTAGAATTCCTACAGAAATAGCTTAGATTAATTTGATAGGGGAATTAGGGTTCCCTGTGACAATCTACGTCGTATAAATATCTCGTATAAATATAGAAATAATCATCAAACAATCATGTAATCAAATTACATTATATGTATATATATAATCCAAGTTATATATATATATATATATATATATATATATATATATATATATATATATATATATATATATATATATATATATATATATATATATATATATATATATATATATATATATATATATATATATATATATATATATATATATATATATATATATATATATATATTAAAATAACACTTCTCAGTCTGGCCTTGTCGGTAACTCGGGAATTCTTCGGCACCGATATAGTCAAAAGATTTTTAGACATTTTGCAATGATTATGAAATGTTTTATTCAAAATCTAGTTTTAAAAATCTTTCGTTCGCTATAACGAGAGCTCTGGTACCAAACTGTAACACCCCCAAATTTACACAATTCAATACAACGGAAGACTCGTTGGTGTAACGGGATAGCACATTACTCACATCATAGACAACGCTTAAAAATCGCGTCGTTTAATAATAAAGCATTTCCATTCATAAATATCAAATTTACATAGGTCCCAAGTCATTGTATTTCATACACGTTTTACAAAGCATTTGAATGGAAATTATAATTTAAGTACGGGCCATGAATTCTTGTTGTCTTCCCGAGAATTACCTTCAAGTACCTGAGATAAAACATGTTAAAAGAAAAGGTCAGCGAAAACACCGAGTGAATTCATAGAGTTTTAATTAAATCCATCAATATAACATCGGTATAAAATTATTACCGAAAATCATTTTGTACAAATCTTTGTAATAGGTCATAAAATAGCAAAAGTCATTTATACAAATCCTTACCAAAAATCATAATATAGGTTTTTGCCTTCAAAATCATTATACGAGCCATTGTCGTAAAAACATCATACAATACGTTTTATAACATTGTATAGAGTTAAATAAAAACCGTTATATGAATATGGTTATGAAAAACCAAAACACGAACATAATATCAATAGTAAGACCCCGTATTGCTATTCAGGCAATATATCGTAATTTAGTGCGTATAGCAGTATTTCGTTATTTGGATAATTATAAGCCGCATGACATTGTTACCTTACTACAACAAACAACGGGTAGCTAGCCCGAAACTCAATTTGCCCATCTAAATTAGCGTGTCGTCATAATAATCACGCTTGTGTAAATCTTCTCATACATAAATTCGCTTACCAATCAATGTGGCACGACGGGGATCAACCGTCAAGGTGCGAACTGGGGTGATCGTCCCTAAATAGTACTATTATATGCATAAGCATCTACCAAATCCCGCTAGTTCACAATTCATGCTAATGGGACTTTTAGTGACATAACCTAACTTTAATAATCCATTTCATTGCATCTATCGGGTCATTTAATCATTCATCGAGTCATACAATCATTTGGGTCCAAATCAATAAACAAACAATCGGGACAACTAGTGTCCTATTTCATAAAAACTAACATGTTATCTCCCTCACGGGTTTATAAAATATTTCATAAAAACATTTAAAAGAGTGCGAGGCTATGAACTCACGTTGATTGGGAAAGGCGGTTATCGGCAATTCGGATGTACGGTACGTGTTTCAATCACGGAAACCTAGACAAATAATACTCGTCTTAGACTCTTGTCTAATGACTTTATAAAAATAACATTTATGTATAAATATGATGATGATCAAGTGGGTTTATACATTTTTACTTATTCATTATAGTGTTTATGTGTTGGTAACATTTTTATACTAGTTTTACTAGTTTTACTTATTTACATGTTTTAGGCCTAATAAGCCTATTACAAGCCCAATACTTTATATTAGTCCATTTTACACTTTTCTTATCAGTATTATAATTTTCATGTTGGGCCCAAGTGGGTTAAGCCCAATAAGTAAATTTATAAGTGTTTTACAAACTAGTCGGGTTTATAGTCCAATAAGGCTACTTTGGCCCGTTAATGTCTATATGTTGTAAAGTTTGGGTTTTATCGGTTTTTACTTGTTATATATGTTTATACATCAGTATGTGAGTTTATAAAAGTTTACATTAGACGGGTCCAACCGTCTAAGTTTTATTTAACAAAAACGTTAATCTTTCGGTTTTAGCCGAAAGACGTAAAAATCATGTTTATAGTTTTTATAACTTATAAAACTTACCAAACTATCATTTTTATAAAATATCCATTTATTTATCCTTATGCATATTTATATAAATAAAATATATAAGTTAGTGGGTTTTAATTCATATTTTATATATATTTATTTGAGTGCTTATATAATAATATTAAACTTTAATTTCACAAAATCAGTCCTAAATTTTAAATTTACTAAAATGTTCATATCTAGAGTTATATAATGAGATAAGACCTCAAATTTTTATGATATAACCTACATGATATGTGCTTCATTTTATTCCGAGCTACTGATGAATCAACATCTAAATATTTTAATAAATTCGTCCAAAACAGTATAGGCAGATTTGCACTCTAATCTTGTTTTGATCATATCTCACTCATTTTTATGATTCCATTGTATGACCAACTCTCACATGTGTATAACACCTAATACTTACTGTATATTGATTCCACTTTACCATTTTATCAGTTTAACATTTGGTTACTTACTGTTTCTATACAGCCATCACATTAAGCAAGATTTTAACCTTTTTCCCTATGGTTTTCCATCTTTTTAACCATGTTTATCAAATCTATCAACACCAAATCCTCACATAATATTTTTAATCATCATTCATCATCATATACATATACATAAATAAAGAAATTACAAGATTACATAACCAAAATAACAAGAGGATAGGAAGAACAATCTTTATACCACCATTAGTGATGAAAAGATGAGTCTTTGATGAACAAGGCTTAGATTTTGATGGCAAAACTTGTGATAAACCAATATCATTTTTAAGTCTACCAACCATTATAAACTTCTCATGGAAAATCAGCCCTATGACACTAACAAATCTTCTCCTTGGATGTTAGAATCACCTCCAATCTTCAAAGCTTCAAAGTAGCATCATCATGTGTATGAGTAACACATGATTTTATGGCTAACATAGATCAAATGAGGGTTGTTTTTGATGATGGTTGGACGAATTTTAGAGAGAGATGAGAGGAGTGTGTGAGTTTTGCATGTGTAGAATGAGTTGCTAGTTTAAGTTTGGTTGTTTTGTAAGTAAAAATGGTTTTGGTGTAAGTCTAAGGACAAGTGTCCTTAGCTTAAAGATTAAGTTGACACCTTTGTGGTGTTGTGTAGCTTAAGCTTGTCGTCCAAGAGTGGGGGTGGGGCAAGTTTATTCTTGTCTCATCCCCATTTAATTACGGGTACTACTCGATTCTAGTTTCCTCGATTTGCGTGCCCTTGGGTCGTTTTACGAAAAACGTTTTTATAAATTGTGAATCAGCGGCACAAAACGAATCTAATAAAATTGTCTCATCAAAAACGGAGTTTAAAAACGTAAATACGTAATCCTAAGGTTTCCGGTTTAGTCGTAAAGGATGTTAAATTATAATCGTAAGTCCTAATCTCTGCTCATAAATTTGTGAGTTTATGAACCAACACAAATTTAAAATCTCAAAATAATATTCACGGATAAATTTATTTCCTAAAATGTCAGACTGTCACCAAAACGGTGTATGTAAACGTAAGCACGTAACGTAGAATCCTCCGGTTTAGACGTAGTCGATGCTACTTCAAGACGTAAATCCAAATTTCTTCCCAAAATATGTGAGTTCATAATATAACATTAAAATAATGTTTTTAAATAACACTTGAGAATAAAATATCAACCATAAATTGACGGATTGTCAAAAAACTCTCATTATATTATTGTGAAAACGTTGAAATCTCGTTTTTCAAATGCGTAGTCTTAGAGGGCGGGAAAATTAGTTCACGAACTTTGAAACGAGATCCTTCCACGTCAATATAGAATTGGGTAGCTCTTTCTCTAACCAAATTTTAGCGGGCCCCGCTAAGGAATACGAAAAAAGCATCATCTTAATCGAGTCATTCGAGACATCCTTAAACTTGCAAGTCGAGGTACGATGACTAAAATGGCGAATGTGGTTATGAGGGTTGTCCTTTTCGTCATCACGAAACTTGTTAGCTTGGATCATGGACAATAAACCCGTCTTAACCTCAAAATTCTCCGCAAGGATAGTGGGAATCACAATCGCTTCTCCATAACCCTCGATTGGTGCTTGAAGCAACTCCATCATAGTACGATTAGCCATGGTGACTTCTTGTGCTACAACGGGTTCGTCAATTAGAGATTCTTCAATAGAAGGGGTTGGTGTTCCTTCCTTTCGGTTTCAACGTTTACGTGCACGTTTTCCTTGTGAGCGAGTTAGCATAAACGTAACGTAATACGTGGGGGTGAGCAAAGAAGATTCTTTTTGGTGTTTTTACGTTTTTCAATTTTTTTTGTTCTTTTGATTGTTTTTAACTTTTTACTCGTGAATTACGTAGACTCAAATCTAAAAATCTCTTCTCGAATCAATTTCTCGATTAAAGGATCCTTAAGGAATGAAAAAGATCACATTGAGTGAACGTCTTCGATGACTTTAGAAGGTTGGTGGAACACCAAAACGTTCAAGAGGGTTTAATCTTTGAAAAACAAGCAAATATATATGATACGTAGATAATACTTTGGTTGGCAAACCCTCGATTAGCCCTTTTTCTCAAAACACGCACAAGCAAGCGGAGGAAACGAGGCGGCGCGAAACACTTAAGAGCCTTTTTCTTTTAGGTCGTGAAATACGACCGCCTTATACCTACCTTATAGTTTGTGTTAATCAAAATTAAGCCTTTCGAAAGTAATTATCTATTTTGCCTTTTCTTTTGTTTTGGATTCGAATACAATAATTGAGTGATGAAATCCCAATTAAGGTTGCGTTTTAACACTTTTGGAGATACTGTAAATTCATTGTGACACGTAAAACAATATAGTTATATTTATACACAAAAAACGTTAAAACGGATAATACGTGTGCTTAGAGTGCTAAAACACACAAGTACTATTTATGGATAATATCAAAAACAAAATTGTTCAAATTTAAACACACACACCTCCACGGCAGCGGCGCCAAATTGATAGTAGTAAACTTACACTTGTTTAGGAAAACAAAGCGTAAAAGCGGTAAGTATTAAGTGTACGTTTAGGAAAAGTAAAACACTTATGACCCTTGTTAGATCATTCACTGAGGAGGATTATTGCGTGTGTTAAAATTGATATATTTGAGATTAATATTGATGAGACGAAAAAGGGAATAAAAAAACTGTCGGATTACGCTAAAGTTGTACTACGGCGTAGAACATGTAAGATCGTAAAAATGAACAAATTAAAAACATTAACTAAAAATTACCCAAATTTTAAATTAAACACGTAAAAATAAGTCTAAAGTTTAAAAATGAACAAAACTTTTTGTAACTTTTTAAAATTAATTAATCTTTAATTTTTAAATGCTAATTAAAGCCCTAAAAATTTAATTATATAATAAAAAGCCCAAACAAATATTTTAAAACTTTTAAACCTTAAAAATGTTCTAATTTGAGCTAATAAATATTTTTGTGAAAATTAAAACCAATTAAAATTAATTTTAAAACCTAAAAAAGAAATACCTTTTTAATTAAAAACGTAAAACCTAAAAACGTGACGAAAAACGAAAGCGACCAAATAAACAAATAAAATTCAAAAACAAATCCAAGATAATATAAATAAGAATAAAAATTTAACAAAAATATTTTAACACTTATTTTCAATTTAATATTCAACTTTAAATGCTATTTAAAGCCTTAAAATTAAATAAAATTAAAAATAAACCTAAAATAATATTTTTCTTAAATTAACATCTTACTTATGTTATATAATAACTAAAAAGTATTTTTCTAGACTTTTTAAATTTCCTATTTTTAATTGACTTAAAACTATTAGATTATTAAAATAATCCTAAAAATTAGTTAAAAAATGGAAAAAATAAAATTGCTTTTTCATAAATCCTAAGTTAATGTATTAAACTGAGGAAAAATGAAAATAATAACTGAAAGTGCTAAAAAAATCCTAATAAGACAAAACAGAATATTAAAGATAGTGACAGGTTTGACTGTTTTCTTTTTTAGTCTAGCAGTGGCTAGAAACAAGCAAGCAGTGGGAAAGGAGTTCCCACTACTCCTTTACAGTAACTAAAAAGAGGTGGTTTTGAGCCTGTTTTGATAGTATTTTTGGATACAAATGGCACCCCTACAACCAGTAGGGTTGTATGGAGTCAAATCAAGCAACAAACACAACTTAGCCACAGAAATGAAGAAATTCCCATAAAATTAAGCAAAGTGGTGAGTCTGGTGGTCTGGAGGTATAATAGTAAGCTCCAATAGTGACTTAGAATCCACAAAAGACTACCAAGCCAAATCCACTAACTAACAACTAATTTCTAACCTTAAATTCAGCAGATTCCTAACATTAAACTAACTAAGCACAAGATTCTAGATGATAAGGACCTATTGTTAAGAGAACTGTATATAGAATACTTGTTGCTGATGTAGTTGGCACTTAAACGAATTGCAAATCAACAAAACTTGATTTTAAACCTCACACACACCTACTCTAACAACACACACTCTTAGGTGACATAATTACTTAGTTGTGAACATACTTTTGTCATTCAAATCATTCAAACAAACCCTATACACTCTACTGATTTCTGATGACAGTTTTTTCTTAACTTAAAACAAGCAATCTCTTTTTTTATACTAAACACTTGAAACAATGCACACAAAAAGCCTACTACTAACCTAGTGGACTTGTTTAGATCAATGTTCAACAAAAGTATGTCACACAAAGCCCTACAAACACTGGTCCCAGACACCCCTTTATAATATGATAGGCAGATTTTAGCAAAAACATTTGTTTTTAATCACCACCAGAACACAACACAGACAATAGTATCCCTAATCTATCATCCAAAGACTATTCAAAAACTCAATACCACAAATCAACAGCAAGTACTAACGAAGAATTTGCATGCAGATTTTCAAAAGAAAAAATAAAAAAGAGAGAGTTAGGAGATGAACCTGCCTTACTTTACATCCAAGCAAGGCCAAATATGCTCCCCTAGCTTGTTCAACAGCTGAATATAAGCTAGGGGTATCTTGGACCAAGAAGTGGGGCAAATTGTGCTTAACTGCAGCAAGGAAAGAGATAAATTGCTTGTTGTGGTTCAACAACAGAACCAAGCACCCAACAAGGATTTTGTGGACTAATCTACCACCTATTAAACAAGAACAAGAATACTCAAAGTAGTAAGATATGAGTGTCTTACTACAATGAGGTTTAGGCATAAAAAATAAACACCAAAAGGAAAGTTTCTTTATATTTTTTTCTTTTTTTTACCCGTCTTAATACCAACTAACAATACTTAAACAAACTTTGCTTCTCACTTAGGCTTGATTATCTATACAATAATCAGGCATATATGATCAGAACCCAAGCTTGGATCCAAATTTTGATTAAAAAGGTATATATTAAAAACTTTGATAAACTGATAAAGCAAACTTAAGAATACTTTTATATCATGAAATAAACTTAAACAAGAACAATAAAGGGTCTCAGACTTTTTTTGAAGAACAAAACACCAACTTTTATATCACATATAAAAAGGAATTACAAAATGCAAACTCAAAATCTGGACAAATTGAAACAACAGCCTACATGTCCTTATATACTGGGCTTACAAAAGCTTCTAGAATAAAAAATAAAGCAAACCCTAATCAATGATCTTCCAAAAATGCCCTAAGCATATTCCATAGTATATGCTGAGTTTGAATGCTTGATTTTGAGCCCATGTGATGGATCAGTTGTTCATGTTGTAGACAGCTGTGAAAACTTGATCTCAAACATTCAAAGAGTTGTGGAGATTAAGCTACTTCCCGTGAACCATTGATTTCTTCTGTCAGTTCTTGTCTTGGAGCAACAGTGGGTCAGGGTGTCATGTGAGAAGAATCTAGGGTGAAGTAGGGTCGGTTTTTTGGTTTAGATATGATGAAATATAGATGAATGAATGACCTGCATCAAGGTTTGGATTAATTTTGAGTAATTAATCGAATTCAAAAATTAGGGTTTTGGCGGAACAAATTAGGGGTTTAATTCGAATGGGGGTGAATAGTTTGTGTTAAGCGCACCTTTTGCTTAATTAATATTATTTCAAAATGAAATAAATATTAATATTAGTAATAAGTGGAAGCTGACGTGTAGGGGGCTTATTGGGCTGATGGGTCAGGCTAAAGGGCTGGGTTTGGGTGGTTTATAGGTTTGGTTGGGTAATTTAATGGGTTTGGGTTTGTTAATTGGCAGAATGTACCCCTCATCTTTCCAAAAACATGCAAACAAACTTTAGGCAGTATAAACATGGATTTTCTTTGTAACAACTTTGACCAACTTGTCAATTTTAGCACAAGTATCTTGAAACTTGTATCAAGTGCTTATTTTTTATACTTTGAGATTTTCAAGGACCATTTTTGCCAAATCTTCATACATCAAGGACCATACTTGTATAGAATTATTCTTCAAGGACTATTCTTGACAATTCTTTAAAGATGAGGGAACAAATGTGAAAAATCTTCAAACTTCAAGGGTATTTTTGGAAAATCTAAACTCGGGTCCGGTTCATTGTGCGACTTCGTTTCCCATGTTCATTTTTTATTGATTCTTGTGATCTTTTTGTCCTTTTCATGATATCCGTACCTAAAACATACAACAAACGAATACAAGTATATTTTCGGTATCTTATGATATATTTGATCGTTTTAAGCCCGTTTTGGACGATGAGACCATGTATAAATGTGGTCTCATCAGAGAGGGGATCAAGAGCTTCGTATCAGTGCTATAATGGTATGGTTGAATCTAAAGAGACATGGAACAAAGGGGCATCGAGTCTGAACATGACTATTCCTTGAAGCCTAGTCTAGAGCAGCTTAAGGTACCCATCTTTGCTCGCCATTATGATCTTCTAAATCCCTTCAAGGTTTCTAGATAGGTTCCATTACGCGAGGTGCTTGAGGCACACGCTATCCATGCAACATAGAAGAAGAGAGCCCGCGGACAAGATGTTACCCATGGTGTAGGTGTTGCCCATCTTCCTCGAACTAATGTGACATCCATCTTACCGCTCCTCTTGTCTGTCTAAGATGCTCGAGTCTTATAAGACATAGAAAGAGTTCGCAGGGATCACATCACTTCTTCTTCTAGAACTGTTTCCTTAAAGCTGAAGAGGTCGTCATCTACTAGGGATTTGTTGTAAAACAATATTTGTGTTTAAAACAATTTATTTTTTATGAGTGCGAATGTTCGCATTCTGTCTATAATAGTTGAACACTTAAAACTGTAGTCCTTAATTTTATGTCCTAAAAACACGTAGTCAGGAACGGTGAATGACTTCTGTAATCACAAGTCAATCCACAGAGAGACTCTATACACAATATGAATGTAGAATACAAATATAATAAAGAAGAACAGAATAACTATAAAGACTTGATCCTTTCTAAGGATTTCTAATATTGATAATCACTAGAACTACGTTTGGTGAAGGTGTCCATAACCCTTCTGCCTAAGGTTCCTTTTATACTACAAGGAAACCCTAATACAGCATTAAACAAAACGTGTAAAACTGATATGCATATCCTTTCCTAACATATCTCATGCATATCCTAACAGAATAATAAATAAATATAAAGTTTGACTTCGACTAGGACCAGGAGCACGACTTGCTCCTACTACTACTAGGACCAGGAGGAACTACATACCTCCTAGTCTACCTATTACATTTAACTATTACAATGGTCCTAACAATCCTCCCCTAAACTTGAATTTGACCTGTTGAGTTCAAGTTTCTTGGAAAACGTGCAAACAAAGCCCGAGGATTGAATTAGCAAAACTAATAGCAGCCTTAGCAAGATAAGAATCAGAGTAACCGCCGCAACATGACACACTAGAAGCTTCTTCAAAGCTTGGAACAAATCAGCATCGTGTTGAATCTTTTCAGCAACATGAGCAGATTTGATGAGCCTTTACCAAGTAGCTACTCGCTCTTGGGCTAGCCAGTCTTTCTGGTGGAATAAGCATCACCCTGGGAGACTAGAACCCAAACCAACTCTTAGAACTTGAATCAATGGTGAGTGGGAGTACCCTAATGATTTTAGGCAAACCATCACAGCCGTCAACGGATTTGATATGTCTTTACCAGAAGCCGTACCCCTCTGGACTCGCCAACTCTTAGCAATGAAGCATCAGTGAGTTGAAAACCCTATAGCTTTAAGCAGGCTATTACAGCTATCAACGGATTTGATAAGATCTTTACCAAGAGCCGTACCCCCTTGGATTAGCCACTTTTCAGTCCAGGACTATGGCAAGTGAAAACCATCCAGTTTTGGGTAACCTGACAACCATCAACGGATTTGAGAATCGCACCAGGAGCCGTAACCTCAAGGTGAATCAAATCTTTCTAGTCGATTAGACATGGTGAGTTGAGGACCATTTGTTGTGAGGACCAAGTCCAACACCAAGTGAAACCAGTAACCAGCACAAGCACAAGTCAATAACCAGAACCCAGAGTGTGAAGCAGAAAATGGTATCATATTCACAAGTATAAAATCCAAGATGTGTTAAAAGTATAAGCAGATATTATATAAAAAGTATTTTTTTTTTAAGTATTGTTATTTTTTTTTATTTTTTTTTAACTATAAAGAATGAAATTCACCAATCACTTTACATATTGGTGAAAAGAATGATAATAAGAACAAAAGAACAAAAAATACAAAACAGAAACACTTACAACCCAACCAAATCACAAACCAGAAGCAGCTTTCTTATCAGCCTTCAAACGCGCCTGAATACCTTCCACCAATGTCGTGGCCATAGAGGACTCATTCCCTGATGGAGCATTGGAAATTTGCAAGTGACTAGCCAACATAGCCTCCATCGAAGAAATCGTCAAAGGATAATCCACATCTGTAAGCATGAAAACCATATGACCAGATTCCAATTCTAACATATGCACACCACATCCCACATACAACTTCCATCGCTGAATCACCCATTGCATTTGATCCTTCCATATACCCGAAACAGGAGCATGAGGAGGTGCATCCAGCATCAGCTTAAGATCAGCCCATATACGCAGACCAGGCCAGGAAGACACAACCATGGGGTCAAACGGCATGCTAGAATCCACAAATCCATATAAAGCCATAAGATCGTGATGATCAGCCCAAGATAACACACCCTGCAAACCCGAAGCTAAGCGCACAGACCCATCACTCAAGGTAATTCTATGGGATACCACACTAGGAAGAGTTGTGGAACGCTCAACCGTCCAACCAGTAATAGTTCCATTTCCCAAAGGCAAATCAGAATCACTGTCAGAAGCAGCATCAATCAAATTTTCAGGATCACGATTCTCATAAGGGACCGTCTTGCCACGTCTAATACGGCGAGCTGATTTCTGGCGAAGCGAACGTCTAGGTGTGGGATCACTAGGTGTGGGTTCAACCTTTACCTTTACCTCAGCAGCAGCAGTGGGAGCAGGAGAAGTAGACTCATTAGTTTGCCCACCCAAGGGATCAATAGGAGCTGCACTAGAAGTAGGAATAGGTTGAGTGCCAGGAACCGGTGGTGATGATGATGGCATATCAGGTGTAGCAGTGGTAGTTGTTGTGGTAGCAAAGGTGGTGGTGGTAGCATGTGTGGTGGTGGTAGCATGTGTGGTGGTGGTAGCATGTGTGGTGGTGGTAGCAGGACCAGCAGAAGAACCCAAAGGAGCAACCAAAGGAGAAGTAGTGGTACCAACTGAAGTAGCAACAAAAACTGATGGACTAGCAACAGAACCAGGAGTAGAAGCAGATGAAGGACCAGTAGTAACAGCAGCGAAGAAGAGGTCACCACACGAGGATGGTAGATAAATCGTTCCGGAATTGGTTGACTCTGACGCTTAACCATACGCTCATAAAGTGCCTTGAGCTCATCAAAAGATAAAGCCCGAACCCTGTCCCACGTCCAAGGAGCATTAAAATGAGCAGCGGACTGATACTTCACATATCGCTGCATCTGCTTGCGCTCCTCAGTTCTCGATAAAGGTCTGTTCTTTCTCTTCTCATGAAGCTGTGCAGCAAGGGCCAACTGTTGCTTGCGCATCAACACCATGGCTCTTGGAATACAGTTATGCTCATCTACATCGTCACCCAAAAGATCAGTGAACTGGGCATAATCTCTGGTAAGAATAGTCAATACCTGCATCCAATCACTATCACTCCAATGCATTGCATCGTGCTGAACTTGTTCACGCCTCCGTTGTCGAAGCTCCTCTTCTGCTGCCCTATCAGCTTCATCAATCTCGGCTTGAATCCATTGAGCAGCCTCCTCACCAAGCCTATCCTCTTCAAGCTGTCTGCGGGTACGTTTGCGAGATGGTGAGGGAGCATCAGTCATTGGGGCCTTTCCCTTCGAATCATGGGATGGACCAGCATGGGAACCAGCAGCAGGACCAGAAGCACCATCCATAGGAGTGGAAACACCAGCCGGAGAAGGAACACTGGAGGATGTAGGAGGAACCGGTAAATCATCATACAATTTATCAGCAAAGGCAGCCTTTGCAAACAATGTCAAACCATCCTCAACATGCTCCGTACCCTCCTCATCAGAATCAGAATGGATCACATGCTTCTTTCGGCGTCTTTGCTGAGTTTCCAAAGCTTTGATGCGATCAGCCAGAGGAAGAACAAACTCCCTAGTAAGTTTCCGGTGTTGGTTCAAATCAGCTTCCAATGAAATAATCCGCTCATGATACCTGCGCATAAGATCAAGTAAAGACATAAGTGTAGTAGGCTCCTCCGCCTGCCCACCAAGAGAACTCGGGTCAGGGAAGGCGTCATTGGAGCCCGAAGCAACAGATGGGTCAACATGTGGAGGACTAGCACCAAAAGGCTTATCAAAAGAGTGTGGAGCAGGACTAGGAGGTGGAGTCTCCACAAATGGAGACTTGTGTGGTACTGAAGAAGGACCAGCCTTGGAAGGGGATGGTTTTTCAACCACCACCTCCTCAACCAGCTCCTCCTCAACCACATGAGAAGCTCCTCCTCAACCACCAGTAGGAGCCTCCTCCTCCATAGGGTCATCATCAATCATAACAAACTCAGGAGCCTCTTCCTCCTCACCCATAGGACCCTGAGCCAGTCCTAACATGGCCTTAGTAAGGGGCCTCCACTCCCCGGTAAACCCATGGACCATATTATAATACACTTTTGCAGTAAGCTTAGACGGCACATGTTCAGTCCTATCACGAGGAATGCAAACCAGTATTTGTTGTAAAAACCTAGGATACATAAGAAACTTCTTTCTAGAACCAGCATTAGATAGATTACTAACCATCCCCTCAAATAGATAATGAGAAAAGTTAAATACCCTACCCTGGGCTAAGCAAATAAGACCAGTAGCAAAGGGAGTAGGGAAAGCATCCCAACTCCCAGACTTGGGACTCATACAATGAATTAGAAAATGCACCAAAAGCTTCCATTGGGGGGAAAACCTATTTTTCTGGAAGTTAAACTTCCCCCCATGATTGTACCCTATAGCAGCCATCCCCTCCAATACCTCCGAACTGGGGATGGACTCAACACCACCCTCATCTTGAAGATGAAGGGAAGATCGAATAGAAGCCTCAGTCACCACGTATGAACGTCCATCTATGGTAGCATGGAGTTCACGTGGACGACCAACCACATCCACAAGACGAGCAGATGCCCAAAATTGACGAATAACACTATCATAAATAGTGGGACATACAGTAAACGCATACCTTAGGTTGGAAGCTTCAATGAAATCCAGAATGTCAGCAAAATGATCACGATGTGGACCATCACCCAGATAGGCAACTCTGTTGTGAGCAGGTTGGTAAACTAGAGCATCCATGGATCTTGAGTAATTGATGGAAGAAGGATTTTGGTTAGGATTTTGGAAGAAGCCAATCACCACTTGAAAAAGAAGGATTTTGAACCACCAGAAGTCAACCAATTATGACTAGAAGCTGACCAATGAGGACCAGAAGCCAGTCATGTAAGACCATAACCACCAGAAGATAGCAAAATCCTTGACCAGAAGCAACACACACCACCAGAACCAATGTAATAAGTTGTTAAAATCTACCAATATGTTAGTCTGTCCTAATAATATGTACACAAAGCCTCCCCTTAGGCTTAGCCTCCCCTCAATCCTAGACCTCAAGGATTGACCATCCCAATGTGAACCACCAAGTGGTTAAACCGAGGACCATCAAAGGCATTTGTCAACAAATCAGCAACATTATCATCCGTATGAACTTTAAGAACCTGTATCAACTTCTTCTCATTGGCATCCCGTATAAAATGATGCCGAATTTCAATATGCTTTGTTCGCTGATGAAAAACAGGATTCTTCACAATGCAAATAGTGCTTTGATTGTCAATAAAAATTTTGGTGTTCATAAAATTGAAACCATAATCCAACATCTGATTTTGGATCCACAAAACCTGTCCACAACAACTAGCAGCAGCAACGTATTCAGCTTCTGTTGAAGAAGTAGCTACGATTGTCTGTTTCTTGCATTGCCATGAAATTAGTCGACGACCAAAAAATTGACAACCACCAGTAGTAGACTTCCTGTCATTATTAGCACCAGCATAGTCACTATCACTATATGCTTCTAGAACACAAGGTAATTCTCTAGGATACCATAAGCCCAGTTTAGGTTGAGCCTTGATATACTTGAAAATCTTCTTCACTGCATTTAAGTTCGAAACCATTGGAGCCACCTGGTGTCTAGAACAAGCACTTACTGCAAACATGATATCCGGACGTGATGCAGTCAAATACATGAGGGAGCCAATCATAGACCTGTACATGTGAACATTGACTGGGGGGTCTGGCTCATTCTTAAGTTTGACTTTCGCAACTTCATAAGGAGTTGCTGCTGGTCTAAGAGGATCCATGTCAAACTTCTGAAGGATCTCGTGAACATATTTATCTTGACTGATAAAAATCCCATCCGATTGTTGCTTGACTTGAAGACCAAGGAAGAATGAAAGCTCTCCCATCACACTCATCTGAAATTCGCCTTTCATCAAGTGTTCAAACTCATCACACCATTCCTTCCTAGTAGAACCAAAGATAATGTCGTCCACATAAACCTGAACAAGGATAATGTCCTTGGTATTCCTCCGAAGAAATAGTGTTTTGTCAATAGTACCCATTCTATAGCCATTCTTTAACAAGAAAGTTGAAAGACGCTCATACCAAGCTCTAGGAGCCTGATGTAATCCATAAAGGGCCTTGACCACCTTGTAAACTTTCTTGGGATGAAGTGGATCTACAAATCCCTTAGGTTGAGTGACATACACCTCCTCGTCAATTTTTCCATAGAGAAATGCACTCTTGACATCCATCTGAAACACCGTAAAGCCCACATAAGAAGCAAAAGCCAAAATCAGACGAATGACCTCAATCCTTGCAACCGGAGCAAAAACCTCAGTGTAGTTAATGCCCTCAATTTGAGTGTGGCCTTGCGCGACAAGCCTAGCTTTATTCCTCACGACAATTCCCCGTGCATCCTTCTTGTTCTTGAGAATCCATTTGGTATTGATTGCTGTCTTTCCATCTGGTAATTCAACCAGAACCCAAACATTCTGAAACAAGAATTGCTGCATCTCCTCCTGCATAGCCTCCACCCAACTTTGATCCTCAAGAGCATGAGAAACGGACATAGGTTCTACCTGTGAAATAAAACAAGCAAACAAACAGTGTTGAAAGTCCGTATGATTATTACGCTTTTGATCTTCAATATAGCTCACAAGAGCATGATGATCAGACGAGGCCTTCTGCTGCATTCTGTGTGTCTTGACAGTAGAACCAGGATCTCCAATGATTTGAGTGGTAGGATGATCTTTGTGTGATTGCAAGACTGGATTGGAAGAGACCTCCATTTCTGGTGGCAAGTTATTGAGATCACCAACAAAGTCAGCATCATATGAAGCAGTGTCGAAAATCCCATCTACTTGTTGTTTATGAATATCATCCAGCTTGGTAGAGGACTTCTTTTGATGGTTCCCCAAATCAGAAGGACTGGAGAAACGAGTATTGGAAGCAGACTCACTAGCTGGAGTACCAGTAGGTGATAAGCTAGCACTAGGAGCAGAAGCTGGGGGTACCAGGAGCAGCTTTGTCAGTAGGCTTATCCAAGGGAAACTCAAAACCACCTTGAGTAGCTGCTGTAGTAGCTTCTTGTTGTTGTTTGAGCAGAGTGTCAAGAGCTACTTGGGAATCCTGTACATCCAATGGAGTTGCATCACTAGGAGGAGTAGGAGAGACAGTGGTGGAGTAAGATGGAACCACAAAAATGTCATCCTCATCATCTGAATCAGAAAGATTAGAAGGAACACCAGTACTAGAAGTTGCAAACACTTGTGGTCCTGAGATTAATAGTTTCAATAATCCGCTTGGCTTGGAGATTGTAGACACGATAGGCCCGAGAGTGAGCTGAATATCCCACAATGTATCCTTCATCTGCCTTGCCATCAAACTTCCCTAAATAGTCACTAGTATTCAGAATGGTGACTGGACACCCAAAAGGCTTCAACTGAGCAATATTTGGAACTTTGCCTGTTAGAAGCTCATAAGGAGTCTTCTTGTGAGGATTGGTAATAGAAACCCTATTCAAAACGTAACTTGCAGTATTAACAGCTTCTGTCCAGAACATGGTTGGAAGCTTGGAATAGGCAAGCATAGTTCTTGTTGCTTCTATTAGTGTCCTGTTCTTTCTTTCTGCCACGCCATTCTGTTGAGGAGTCCTTGCTGCACTATAATCTCTTTTGATGCCCTTAGCATTACAAAGTGCTATGAGGTCTTTATTTTTGAACTCGGTTCCATTGTCGCAACGAATACCTTTAACCTTCTTGGTCAACTGGTTCTCAATAAGGGTAAGAAAATCTCTAAGAATTGAGTAGGTCTCACTCTTGGCAGCCATGAAGAACACCCACGAAAACCTGCTATATCCATCAGTTACTACCAGACAGAATTGTTTGTGGTCAATGCTTCTAATGTAAGTAGAACCAAATAAATCCATGTGTAGTAGCTGCAAGGGTTCAGTAATAAGACTAAGAGCAGTAATGGCCTTGAAGGATGCTTTGTGCTGTTTGCCATTGCTGCAAGCAATACAATTTATATCATTTCTAAACGACTTGGGAGGTAAACCAGAGACCAGATTCAGATTTGCAAGTTTGTGAATGGTCTTGAAGTTCACATGCCCCATCCTTCGGTGCCATTGAGTGGCTTCATCTTCTGAGGCTTTAGCAACTAGACATGCTAGCTGACCAGTAGGATTGACTTCATCAGCTTGATGCTATAGAGATTGTGTCTTCGAGGGATTCTGAGCAGAACTTGTGAGTCATCCGGAAGCTGAAAGTCTTTGGAGAGCACAAGTGCATCAGTATCGGTGAAGAGAACAAACTGCTTCTTGTCACAAATCTGAGAGACGGATATCAAGTTGAAATGCTGAAGTGCTTCCACATAGTAGACCTGCTCAAAATTTAGATTTGGCGTCTTAATGGTTCCTTTCCCAGTGATCCTGCCTTCACCCCCACCAAAATAGACCTTGCCTCCATGAAATGGTACAAAGTTAGAGAGAAGACTTTTATTTCCTGTCATGCTCCTGGAGCAACCACTATCAATAATGCCTAGACTAGGATCTTGGTATGGAGTAACCTACAACAACAAGTTAATAAAAATGCAAAAGTTAGTGTCTTAAGGGGACCCAAACCTTTTCAGGTTTGAGCCTGCCTTGTGGATCTTTAGTAGAGTGCCAAGAAGATTGATGAGATCCACCATTGTTCCTCGGTTGCCAATGCATCATATGGGTATTATTATTTGACCAAGAACAACCTGCTGAGGGCTTAACAGCAGTGCCCAAACTTCCCAAACCAAAATATGTGTGGTCCAAATTATGTGGATAAACTGGATTAAAATTTTGAAAATAATTACTAGTGGTTTGTAATCCAATGTTTCTCCAATGATCAGAAACTAAAGGATAGGACCTTCTAGAAGAAGAAAACGATTGAGCACTAGGATTGAGTCTTCTAGAAGTATATGGGGCAGCTCCTGGTGGACCAGGAGCAGGAAAAACATTGATTAACAGAAACATGTGTGTCATAATAATCACAATCTTTAATTAAATGAAATGCACTTCCACAAACAAAACATGTTTTAAAAGACCATTTATTAGAATGAGATTGTTTCATACTGCCTACATTATTACACACATTTCTAGGAGTAACATTCTTCCTAGGACTCAATAAACTAGGACCAGACACACTTGACTTAGCAGCAACTCTTTCTTCATACTTCCTAGCACCAGTAGTAGCATGATCATTCAACTTGGAACTTGTAGGTCTTGACTCTTCACTTAAACCACGAGATGCAGAGTCACTGGCTTTGTCACTGAAAGTACACGAGACAAAGTCATTAGAATTAGTAGAACTTTTTGGGGACTCATGCATCTGTGATTCATCCAAGTCAGTATGCCATGAAGTGGGCATAAAAGTTCCAGTAAGAGGAGGAGGGACAACATGCATTTCTGCTGTTGGTTTAAACCTATTGTAACTAGGTTTTCCCTCGTCTTCTTTGTCGGCATCAAAGACACTTGAGAATGATAAATCAAACACATCTTCTGAATCAATATATTTTCCAAATCCTAAGCGTCTTTTAGTTCTACCAGACATGCTACTATCAATTAATTTTGAAAGATTTTTAGGTGCCTTTTGCCATTTGTCAAATCTCAACATTGTAGTATCTAATTTTTCTTGCATCTCCTCTTTTTCTTTGATACTGGCATCTCTTACTTTTTTTGTATATTTAAGCATATTTGTTGTGTTTTCTAAATCGATGCTTAGTATCCGGATTTTATCCTCATACTCACGTTGAGTATCTTGAAGCCACCTCTTTTGTTGTTCCAATGTATTTAAAGAAGCCTTATAGGCTTGAACCTCTAAAAAGTACTTATCATTTTGATCATTTACTTCATTAAATTGGGACAACAATTCAGATTATTTATCATGACAACCAAGAGGACAATGTTGTACCTGAGGTGAGATGCCCATAAGAGCAAACTCGTCTGCTTCTTCTGCATCAGAGAGATTCCCAGCAATCATTGCAAACACATCAGTCGAGGACTTAGCTGATTCCAGAGTAGAAGCCTGATGATCATTCCAGTTGACCATAGAGTCAACAGATACCAATGCCTTCTTGCCATCTTTTATCTCCTGAACCTTGAAAGTTGAGTACCTACTCTTCTCCTGGTCATTCTTGCTAGGGCATTCCCTTGCAAAGTGACCTTGTTGCTGGCAGTTATAGCATCAAACTTTGCTTCTGTCGAATCTTGCTGGCTCCCGAGGGTTGTAATTAAATTTTCGTCCTGCTTTCTTCTCAAACTTGTGAACCCTAAGAGTGAGCATGGCCATCTGCCATTTAAGATCCATTTCATCCAGGTCAAGTTTATCGACCTGTTTGAAGTCATCAAAAGCAAGTTGTTGTTGAGCATCAACATCAGCCACAAAAGAATGGAGAACAGCTTCTACCATACTACCAGACTTGGCAGTAGGATCAGGAGCAAAAGTATGCTGAAAAGTATGTTGAGAGGACACAGTATTGCTTGGGCTACTAGCATATGTCATGGGACTGGATGCCATAGAACTCACAAAGGCAGAATTAGCAGGAGTGGGAAAAGAGTCACTTGAAAAACCTCTCACATGGGGTTCAAAAGTTTTGAGCTTATGAAACAGATCATCAAAGTAGAGATAGTCAAGCCCACCTTTGGCTTTGAGAGAGATCACCACCTGATTCCATGAGTAGGGTAAGGCTTTAAGAAACCTTGCATTAATGTCACCATCATCAGGCTTTGACCGAAGTTGATTCAATTGGCTCAATATCTTTTGAAACCTGTCATAACCTTAATGTAAACCTTCAGTTTCTGAGATTTTGAATTCTGTGAATTCATCTCTCAGCATGGATCTTCGCATTTTATTTGACTCCTCATTCCCACCAAACCTTGCTTTTATGCCATTCCAGATCTCTCTGGCATCATCCAAATGGTAGAAGTCACCCATGTGATCTTCAGGAAGAGATTGAAGCAAAATTGTTTTTGCTTTGACCTCCTTCTGAATAGATATGATTTCTTCATGAGATTTAGGGTCAAGAAGAGTAATATTACCATTCTTGTCTCTTCCAGTTAGCTTTCTGCTGTTCCCATTCAAAATGATCTTCCAAAGATCTTGATCAGTATTGGTGATCCACCATTCCATCTTCATTGCCCAGTTATCATATTCATCCTTTTTCAAAAGAGGGAATTTACCATTTGTGTTGGAAACCGTAGCAACGATCTGCCGAGGTTGCACAATTTTAGGAGTGCTGTCTTCTCCTGTTTGAGTAGAAGTTGAGGCAGACATGATAAACCAATAATGTCAGAAATAAGAAAACATGATTCTTCTTTGTATAGAGACCCTCCCAGGCTCTGATACCACTTGTTGGGTCTACTAGATGTAGATCTTGCAGCCTGTCAGGAACGGTGAATGACTTCTGTAATCACAAGTCAATCCACAGAGAGACTCTATACACAATATGAATGTAGAATACAAATATAATAAAGAAGAACAGAATAACTATAAATACTTGATCCTTTCTAAGGATTTCTAATATTGATAATCACTAGAACTACGTTTGGTGAAGGTGTCCATAACCCTTCTGCCTAAGGTTCCTTTTATACTACAAGGAAACCCTAATACAGCATTAAACAAAACGTGTAAAACTGATATGCATATCCTTTCCTAACATATCTCATGCATATCCTAACAGAATAATAAATAAATAATAAAGTTTGACTTCGACTAGGACCAGGAGCACGACTTGCTCCTACTACTACTAGGACCAGGAGGAACTACATACCTCCTAGTCTACCTATTACATTTAACTATTACAATGGTCCTAACAAATAACCTATGTTATCCTTTGTTTATGGTAAAACAATATTGTTTTGTTTATGATAACCAACATGTGTATCATAACTTGTCCTAATCGGTGAAACCAAATCATTACATGCAACGTGAAGCGTGCCGCTACTACCATAAGGACAGTCAAATATTTTGACCAGTTGTTAGACGCGCACAGTGTGTCTTTCGCATGCCCATCATGGAATGTGTGGGATGCATAACTTGCTACAACGTCTTGATTAGAAAGGTGTCTAACAAGGATACGTGATCTGTGGTCGATGGGGTCGCATCCCTCTAACACGACAAGTTGAATTAGTAGGTTTACTCAATCCTCTTATTTATCATAGAAACGATAAGTACATGTACGCCTGCAGGCAGGATATAATGATAATCAATAACAACACAACTTAAGAACATAAGTAATTGGAGAGAAAAGAGTCGCGGAACTAGCTAGGGACCACGAAATTTTATTAATACTTACAGGTTTTGAAATACAAAAAACCACAATGCCTAAAAAAGAAAAAATACATGGATAGTTAGTGGGGCTAACTACAGCTAAGAGCGTCCATGCAGAGGCCGTAGCCTTAAAGATAGCACTTCTTGAGGTTGCAGATATTCCACGTACGCGCCAAGTCAGGACCATCCATGTCACGCAACTTGTACGCGCCTTTACCCAAAGCTTTAGTCACTATGTAAGGTCCTTTCACTTTGGCCCAAGTTTCCCATTATTCTCCACGCGACTTGCCTCGTTAGCACGGTACACAAAGTCGCCTAGCTTGAACGAGAACCCCGGGACTCTAGCATCGTAATAGCCCTTCATTATTTACTTTGCCTTAGCTTCGTTAATTACGGCTAACTCTCATTTTTCCGTTAGTAAATCCAAATTCACCCACAATTCTTCATCATTCGTGGTGACATCAACCTCGCTGTGCGAAACGTTGGTAGTCTGATCTCAGCAAGGATAACCGCTTCTATTCCATATGTCAGCGCGAAGGGGGTTTCCCCATTCCCTGTTTTTATCATGGTTCGATGTACCCATAGAACATGGTATAACTCATCTACCCAATTTGTGTTTTTCTACCCTATTCGCGCTTTGATGCCATCACCCAAGCTTTTGTTTGCTCTTGCCACCAACCCATTGGACTGCGGATGTTTTACTGATGTGAACCGCTGTGTGATGCTCAGAGCCGCACACCAGTCCTTGAATGGATTTTCAGCAAATTGTTTGCCGTTGTCCGAGACTATCTTCCCTGGTAGGCCGAACCTACATACGATGCTCTCCCATACGAACTCTTTTACCTGCTTACCCGTAATGGTAGCGACCGTCTTGGCTTCGATCCACCGAGTAAAGTAGTCCATAGCCACTATTAGAAATTTAACCCATCCCGCTTCTATAGGAAAGAGTCCTGCTATGTCGATTACCTATTTGTAGAATGGCCATGGAGATGTGATGGGCGTTAGCTCTTGCTGAGGGTGGTGTGGTACCGGCCTTTGGACATGGATCATTGCACTTCAAAATCAAATTCCGTGCATCTTTGTGGATGGTTGGCCAATAATACTCACTATGCAGTGCCCTTGCTACTACCGATCTAGGCCCTTCATGTATGCTGCAAGACCCTTAATGGATTTCACTGATCACATAGTTCTCGTGTCACGGTCCTACGTATCGCAGCCACGACTACAAGAATGATCACTTATAAAGGATTCCATTACGAACCTAAAATTGATGTGATTGTCTTCTGAATCATCACGCCTCTATTTCATCTTGTGGAAGTTCTCATCGGCCAGGTAATCAATGATCGGGGTCATCCACGTAGGACCTTCCTCTTCTACAACTGTGGCCTCTTCTACTTTTGTTATGGATTTATCCCCTAAGATTTACACCAAGAACTGTTTGGAAAGGTGTACGAGCTGGTGGACGCGATCTTACTGAGGGTGTCAGCCTTCTTATTCTCACCTCTTGGAACTTTTTGTGTGGTGAACTTACTGAATACTTTGATTAGTGACTTAGTTTTCCTCAAGTATTGGATCATATTATCCTCCTTAGCTTTATATTTATCTAGAATGTGGTTACCCACTAGGCGTGAGTCCACATTCTCCTCCAAGTTACGTACGCCCATGCGAGCTGTGATCCTGAATCCCGCTATTAACGCCTCATACTTGGCCTCATTATTTGTGGCTGTGAAGTCAAAACGTAAGGCGTATGTGAATTCCATACCTTCTGGATTCGTTAAGATAAGGCCTACCCCAGATCCGTCTACACAGGAGGACCTGTCAGTGAATAAAACCAGGGGTCCTGCGGTTCCTCTTCCTTTTTAGGCATAGGCTCTTCGTCTTCTGGCTTATATACATTAAATTTGCTAAGATCTGACCTTTGACCGTGGTGCATGGTCTGTAGTAGATATTTTGTTTGCCCAACAAAACACTCTATTTTTGTAGTCTTCCCGCAACATACGGTTTTGATATAATCTGTTTGATAGGATGTTTTGTGATCACGACTATGGGATGTGCCTGGAAATAGAGACGCAATCTTTTTGCACCATATACTAGTGCCAAAACAAGTTTTTCCATTGGAGGATAGTTCAGCTCTAGACCTTATAAGGCTCTGCATATGAAGTAGACTGGTGTTTGAACAATCTCCCTGTCCATCATTAAGACTGTGCTGATTGCTCCATGTGTGGCCGATAAATACACAATTAACTCCTCTTTCGGTCTCGGTGAGACCAACATAGGAAGTGCTTCCAGGTGCTTCTTTAACTAGTTAAAAGCCTTATATTCCTCCTTTTTCTAGTGAAAGTTTCCCTTCTTTATACACTTCTTGAGTGTCTTAAATAATGGTAGTGATTTCTACGCTAATTTGGAGAGGAATATATTTAGTCCTGCTAGGTTTTCGTTGAGGGACTGTACTTCCTTCAATGTGCATAGAGACAGGAGCCGTATTACGGATTCCGTCTTGTCTGGGCGTGGGTTGATGCCATTAGGATCAATGATATATCCTAAGAACATGGCTTCCGTTGCGCCAAAGGTGAACTTCTTAGGATTTAGATTCATGTTTATCTTCCTTAATGTTCTGAGGGTCTTCGATATCTCAGATGAGCTTTTCCTCTATGTGGCTCTTCATAACTAGTCATCCACGTAAACTTCCAAGTTACACCCGATTTGACTAACGAAGGCCTTGTCCACCATCCGTTAATAGGTCGCTCCTGTATTCTTTAACTCGAAGGGCATCTTAGTATAAAAGTAGGCTCCTTAGCTGGTGTGGAATGTTGTATTTTCCTCGTACTACTTCGCCATTTGGATATGGTGATACTCCTTATATGTGTCCAGAAAGCATTTAAAGTGATAGCCACACAGCGACTCAACCTTCCAGTCTATTTCTTGTAACAGGTAGCAGTCCTGAGGACAATCTTTGTTAAGGTCCTTGAAGTCAACACACATGCGCCATTTGCCGTTATGTTTATTGACCATGACTTGTTTGGAAAGCCAGTCGTGGTAGTAAACTTCACGCATGATTCCCGCGTCCACTAATTTCTTCACTTCTTCCAGTATTTCCTAGCTGCGTTTTGAGGCTTGCACACGCTTCTTTTGTCTAACTGGGGGATACCCCCGCGGATTTGCAGTTTGTGTTCTGCAATTGAGCGTGGTACTCAAGTCATATATTTTAGTTCCCATGCGAAGTGATCTAGGTTTGTTTTTAGGAGTTTGCACATAGCTAATCTCCCTTCGTCGGACAATGTCCCCCCAGTCATTACTTCCTGTTCTAGGAAGTACGGGTGGATGGCCACCTTCAAATTTGGTGGTGATGGCACTTTTGGTTCTTCGGTTACTTTAGGTGGTTCAGCAACCGCATTGCATTCTGACGGTGGTATGATAGTGTTGAAGATTGTGACCACACCTCCATCCACTAGGAACTTGATCATGTCATAGGTCGTGGATGGTATGGCTCGCATTGCCAAGATTCCTGGTCGTCCAATGATGCCATTGTATTGTGATGGTGAGCGTATCACCAAAAAGTTCTTCCAAACCGTGATTGAATGTTCATATTCGTTGACTGTTACTAAAAAACATAATTGAACTAAGGGCCACATTACTTCGCCACTAAAGCCGCTTAGTGGTGACGTGGCGGGATGTTGGTTTTTTATGTCCGGTCTTAGCCGCAGGAAGCAATGTTCATACACGATTTCTGCTAAGGAGCCTCCATCGCAATACTTACAGTAAATAACGTGATCCCTAATACTTACCTCTATCGTCAAATGCCCTTCGGCCACATTACTTGCAGTGAGTGGTGGGAAGGAGATCTTTGTTCCTCGAGAAATTTTTTGATAAGTTTTTTGCCTAGACCTATGCTGCCATGATTGTACCATGTAGGCTATCGCGGGCTTGTCCTTTAACTTATTTTTCTTATCTTAGGTGTTTTCCCTATCTTTGACGATGTGACTTAGCTTAATCGACTTTACCAGGATCTCAATGTGCCTTTTTAGTTGGATGCACTCGTTCATTCCATGACCTTTCTCGCTATGGTACTCATAGTGTCTATTACCTTTGCCCTTTCCACCGGGGTGGTCATTGGCGGAGACCTTGGAAAGTTCGCACTCTCTGATAAGAATATTTCCCTTAGCGTCATCTTCATGGGGGTGAACTTGTTGTTGTTATCAAGTCCTCCCTTCTGACTTCCCTGGAAGTCGAGGTTTCGACCATTGTTTTGATTATTTGATTTCCTCTTAGGCTGGTCCTGGTAGCTGTAGTTGGAAGTCCCTCGTCTGCTATCCGCAGTTGCGGCCTCTCCTTGGATGAAGGATCTGACTAGTCACATGATGACGTATAGTCCCTAGCCGGGTCAGGAACCCAGCCCACGGGTACTACCCGTATCCGGCCCATCACAGATGGGTGGGAATAATGTCATTTGAGCTTATGGGCTTGGATGAACAGTAACCGCACACATGTGTGCGGCCCACGGTCCGGCATGACCGGTACAGGGTTAGACAGAATCATATTCTATCTCTGAATAGGATATTCACTCAACATGATTAGAAGATAACAATCAATCTAATTCTGGTGCTAATCCTTTCCTTGGGGTCGAAGCATCAGTGACAGCCCATTAGGGATTCACTGCCTATAAAAGGAACCCCAAGGGTTCCACAAAGGTATTACGTTCTATACTCTCAACTCACTCGACTCTCATAAACCCTAAAACCAATACTTACTCTCACGTCGGAGTCTAATCGTGGGAAACATTCCCACGGTAAGCCTAACGCGTGTTGTTTAGTGTGCAGGATCCCAACCATACAGTTCACTTGGTGCAGGATCCGGAGCCCAGTCAACACAAATTAAGCCTAATTCGGGTCTAGCAAGGATCACCCAACTTTTGCATCAACAAGTTGGCGCCATCCGTGGGACCCATTACACTAAGCTAGAGCAAAATCTCATCTTGAACTCTCAATGACGAAGGGGCATCCGCAAGCTAACCCCAGGAACATAAATCCTGGAAATCGGAAGTCCCAAGGGGAAGGGATACTCATCCCCAATCAATCCCCTAGCCGTCCAACGGGCGGACAGAACAACCGCAGTGGTTTTCAGTCTATGGGAGTGACGAGCACGATCTCTATGACTCCTCCACCTACTTCGACCCTGGACAACTCTGACCTAGGGAGTGCGCCCAATCCCCCTAACAAGGAGCCGCGCAGACCAACGATTGAGGAAGAAGAAGAAGTCCAACCACTCAGCAAGGAATATCTCACTCGGGTTCTCACAAAGAACTTTGATAGGATCATCCCAGGGATTGCATCAAGGTTGAATCTAGGAAGGAACCTCCCGTCCAGACTCAACTTTGGAAACGCCAGACCAAGCACCTCTTCCCAAAATCAGAGGAAAAGGAAGGCCCGGCCTCAGGAGCGGGGCCTCTTCGAGGAAACTCCCCAACCTAGGAATGTGTTTGAGCGCATAGGAGACCGCCTCATGTAGGAATTAACGTAGTCTCGGGAAGGAGAGAAGTCCGACGGTTCACCTGAGCGACCAGATCTGGAACTGACCAGAGCCACCTGCCGCACAAGTGTGTGGGATAGGATGAACACTGGAAAGAAGGCTCCTAGATCTTCTCAAAAGAGCGGTCCTCACCCAAGAGATGGGGCACCACCCCCCTCTCCAGATCCATCAGGAGAGGACTCGGATGACCATCCGCCCAAGCATCACCGACCTAGGCGTACCCCTCCACCACCACCAAATAATGATGAGTATTATAGTGGACCCTATTATCGAGAGGCAGAAGCGGAGGATCTTTCCCGCCCGTGGTGTGACCCATGGGAAGACCCTAGGCTCACCCGTCCATGGGCGGATCCCAGGGAAGATCCTTTTACACTCCGTATACGAAACTACTCCGAGGACACAAAACGTCGCATGTCGGCGTGTGTCAAGACCTATGATGGAACTGGTGATCCGGATGATCACCTCAATATATTTGATACGCAGGCTAGAATTGAGCGATGGCCCATGCCTATATGGTGCCAAATGTTCAATTCAACCTTGATCGGCAATGCCCGTGACTGGTTTGAGGGACTCCCTCCACGAAGCATTGATAGCTTCACGGAACTACGCACTGCGTTCAAGAATAATTATACTCAGCGGAAGAAGTATAATAGGGATCCGGTCTCATTGGCAACTGTCAAGAAACGGCCGGGGGAGTCTACAGAAGCCTTCACTGAACGCTTCAACGACGAGTGCACACGCACAAAGACAATGCCGGAACTCCTGAAAATCTCCAACTACATGCACGCCATAACAGACAGGGAATTAATCAGGCGTCTCGACAAGCGTCCGGAGAGATATGATGATCTCATGGAAAGGGTCAGAAACGTCATAGAAGGAGAAACGGCGGTTGCCGCGGCTTACCCTTCAAAAGGAAACGGCTACCGATCAAAGGACCAGTCCAGGAGGCAATCGGGCGGTCAAAGCAATTAGAACAATAGTAGGGGCTCAGACTATAAGAGCCAAAACAAAGGAGGACGGCCGGACGATAAGTTTACCCCCTAAAGATGTCCTACCGGGAGTTCTTGTTGACGGAAGGGGCAAATTTTCCGAGGCCTCCCCCAATGACAACTCCGCCGGACCGTCAAAAAGGAAATCGCTTTTGCCAGTTCCATAATGACAAGGGCCATGGCATGGAGGAGTGTATCCTGCTCAAGAAGCACATTGAGTCACTGATGAAATCAGGTAAACTCAAGCATTTGGTTAAGGATTGGAAGGATGGAAAAGACAACAAGAAGTATGACAAGAAGGATCCCCAAAAGGACAAACCTTCGACCATATACATGATCCAATCCAGACAACGCCGTACGAGGCAGAAAATTGGCCAAAAATTTTCACGTGGCAGGGAAATCTCATTCCCTCCCATCACAGCAAGCGATGTGATTGATGCGCCTCTCACTATTGAGATAAGGATTAGAACACACAATGTTCGTTGCATGTATGTGGATGGAGGGTCATCAGCAGAATTACTGTACGAACACTGTTTTGTGCAGTTACGGCCAGAAATAAGAAACCAATTAGTACCGGCCACGGCGCCGCTCACTGGCTTTAGTGGAGACACCATCTGGCCGATAGGGCAACTACGTCTGCTTGTAACCATTGGGAATGAGGAGCAATCCACTACGGCGTGGATGAACTTCATGGTGATATGCTCACATTCTCCGTACAATGGGATCATAGGCAGACCAGGTATTCCGGCTATACGGGCGGTACCTTCCACGACACACGGAATGATCAAGTTCCCTGTTGAGGGAGGAATCGTCACCATTTACAACACAATCGTACCAGCATTCGAGTGTCATATCGTGACAACACCGACTCCACCTGTTCCACCCAAGGATGGATCACCACCTCCCAATTGGAGGGTGGCAATCCATCCTGACTATCCGGAACAGGAGATATCCATAGGGGGGGCGCTCTCGGATAGCGGCAAAAGGGCCATGTGCTCTCTTTTAAGTGCAAATCTAGATATATTCGCATGGGAGCCAAAGCATATGACAGGCGTACCACGCGCGATAGTAGAACATAAGCTCCAAATCTGCCAGGGGTACCAACCCGTCAAGCAAAAGAAGTGCGTCCAGTCGCCTGAGCGCAACCGAGTGATATTGGAGGAAGTACGGAAACTAGTGGACGCAGGTATCATGCGCGAGGTATACTACCACGAGTGGTTATCCAATCGGGTCATGGTCAAAAAACATGACGGAAGTTGGCGCATGTGTGAGGATTTCACGGATCTGAACAAAGCCTGTCCACAGGATTGTTACCCGTTACCAGAGATTGACTGGAAGGTGGAATCCCTATGTGGATATCCCTTTAAGTGCTTCCTAGACGCATATAAAGGATACCACCAGATCCAGATGGCGGAGGAGGACGCAGAAAAAACGGCGTTCCATACTAGTCAGGGCGTATATTGTTATACGAAAATGCCGTTTGGACTAAAGAACGCCGGTGCTACATACCAGCGGCTTGTGGACAAAGCCTTTGACTCACAGATAGGTCGCAACCTGGAAGTCTATATGGATGACTTAGTCATAAAAAGTCATACGGAGGATGCACTTCTCTGGGATGTCCAAGAGACATTCGACACACTGAGGAGGATTAATATGAAGCTAAACCCAAAGAAATGCACGTTTGGGGCAACAGAGGGAATGTTCCTTGGATAAATTATTGATCCAAATGGCATCAAATCTTGCCCAGAGAAAACAGATGCAGTAATACAACTGTCATCTCCTCAGACACGGAAGGAGGTGCAATCCTTAAATGGGAAGCTGGCCGGGCTAAATAGGTTCCTATCTAAGTCCGCAGAGAAGTCATTACCCCTATTTAAGACACCCAAGAAGTGCATTAGGAAGGGAGACTTCCGGTGGACAAAGTAAGCCGAGGAAGCTTTTGGCCAACTCAAGAAGCACCTTGCATCTCTCCCTATGCTAGTAGCTCCCCGGCCAAAGGAGGAACTCATTATGTATCTCTTAGCCACACATGGAGCAATAAGTGCGGTACTCATGACGGATAGGGATACGGTACAAACTCCGGTCTACTTCATAAGTAGAACACTACAAGGGCCGGAGTTGAATTACTCCTCTATGGAAAAATTGGTTTTGGCACTAGTGTTTGCTACAAAGCGGTTGCGCCGATACTTTTAGGCGCACCCAATTGTAGTCATTACTGATCAACCAATAAAGCAAGTTATCTCTAGACCGGATGTGACAGGAAGGCTACAAAAATGGAGCATTCTATTGGGGGAGCATAATATATCTTATAGGCCAAGGACGGCTGTTAAAGGCCAGATCCTGGCAGATTTCTTGATAGAGAAGCCGGATGAGGAAGGGCCAATCGTAAAACAAGACGAGACTCCAGCAGCACCATGGGTGTTATTCACGGACGGATCTTCGTGTACGGATGGGTCGAGAGCGGGTCTCATCCTCACAAATCCGGAAGGAATGGAGTTTACGTACGCCCTCCGTTTTGAGTTCACAGCCACCAACAACGAAGCAGAATATGAAGCATTAATTGCGGGTTTAAAAATCGCCGCTGGAATGGGAGTCCGCAACCTTGAGGCCTACGTGGACTCGTGGCTTATCACGAACCACATTCTAGGTGGATATGTGGCTAAGGAGGACAACATGGTCCGATACTTGGAGAAAGTCAAGTCACTCATCGCGGCCTTCAGCAAGTTTTCCATCAAGCAGGTGCCAAGAGGTGAGAACAAGAAGGCGGACGCTCTTAGCAAGATTGCAACCACAAGCTTCGCCCACTTGTCCAAGCAAGTCTTGGAGCAAATACTCAAGGAAAAGTCTATAACAGAAGGGAGGTCGCTACTATAGTTGAGGAGGATGGACCTACATGGATGAACCCGATCGTCAACTATTTGACTAGTGAAACCCTTCCGGACGATGAAAAAGCGGCGCGGCGCATAAGAAGGAAGTCGCAGCACTTCGAACTTCGAGAAGGTATCATCTATAAGCGTTCTTTCTTGAAGTCGTGGTTGCGGTGTGTTGGACCACGTCAGGCCACTTATGTAATCAGTGAGATACATGAAGGGTTATGCGGCATGCATGCAGGTCCACGATCCGTGGTAGCTCAAGCCCTATGTACAGGATATTATTGGCCTACCATGCATAGGGACGCACGCGACATGATTCGCAAGTGTAGTGATTGCCAAGTGCATAGACCAGTGCCGCGACACCCGCAGTAGGAGCTTACACCTATTACATCCCCATGGCTATTCTATAAGTGGGGAATCGACATCGCAGGACCATTTCCTGTAGCTGCGGGGGGAGTTAAGTTCTTGATTGTCGCGATGGACTACTTCACACGATGGATAGAGGCCAAGGCAGTCAAATCCATCACGGGCAAACAAGTTAAAAAGTTTGTTTGGGAGAACATTGTGTGCCGTTTTGGCTTACCAGGAGAAATCATCTCGGACAACGGTAAACAGTTCACGGATAATCCATTCAAGGACTGGTGTGCATCATTAAAAATCAAACGGCGCTTCGCGTCTGTTAAGCATCCGCAGACAAATGGCCTTGTGGAACGAGCAAATAGAAGCTTGGGAAACGGCATCAAGGCACGTCTGGATGAACGAAGTGCCAAATGGGTGGATGAGCTACCACATGTTCTATGGGCACATAGGACTATGATAAAAACAGCCAACGGAGATACTCCATTTGCATTGGCCTACGACACTGAAGCTGTTATACCAGCAGAAATAGGAATGCCTATCATCCGCAAGGCGGAGGTTAATGTCGTCACGAATGACGAGCAGCTGCGAATCAACCTGGATCTGTTGGCAGAAAAAAAGGAGATAGCAGCCATCAATAAGGCTAAGTCCAAGGCTAAAATGAAGGCTTATTATGACGCCAAGGTTAAAGGTGTTTCTTTTCCACCAGGAGATTATGTCTATCGTGCTAACGAAGCAAGTCGAGCGGAGAATACAGGAAAGCTGGGCCCTAAGTGGGAAGGACCGTATGAGGTCACGGAAGCCTTAGGACGAGGCGCGTATAAGTTACGTGACATGGATGGCCGCGATCTGGAACGCACATGGAACATCTCCAATCTCAAAAGGTGCTATCTTTGAAAGTTACGGCTTCCGCATGGGTACTTCGCTATATGTGGCTTTAATGAAGATCCATGCACTCTATCTGTTTTGCTTCTTATGTTTTGTCTAGGTTCCTTTTTTGTTTTTTAGGACTTATCATTCTTGTTCAAACAAAAAATGTAAACGTTCTAATGAAATGCCGTGGTGCCTAGCTAGCTTCACGGCTTGTTTTGTGCAAATTATTTCTTAGGATTTTGTTAGTCATATGAATTTTAGTTATTATTATAATATGCCATGTTTCATTCATATGCATTCATTCAATCACCGTACATGTACTATACGCCTCCAGGCGGAGTAAGAGGATTAAGTGAACCTACTAATTCAACTTGCCGCGTAAGAGGGATGCAACCCCAGCGGCGCAGATCATGTATCCTTACTAGACACCTTACTCACAAGACGTTGTGATAATTTTCCATATGTCGTACTCACGTAGTGCTTGCATAATAAAGACGCACGTCGCATGTCTAGTAAATTATAGACTTGAATGTATTTTCCCTTTTGGGTAATACCTGACATGTCATGCAGTATTGGTGTACGATATTTAACAAAATAAAAATACACAAGTTTCCAAACAAATAATAAAATGGCCGTGGTTATCACGGACCTACAAACAAAAGACAGTTATCTACCATATCAGTCTTAGCCGTATACATGCACGGACGAATAAAAGTTACACATGTTTACAAGATAAATTACAAGGGAGGTAGGAATTCCCCTATGTCTTTCTTTCCTTCTTCGATCAGAGCACGGAGGGCCTCCCTGCGAGCGTCCTTTCCATCAGGTTCCTTGACCGCAGTCGTATCCAATGCCTCCGCAAGCAGCTTTTCACCTTTCATCACTTTCGATACGGAGTCATAAGTAGGCAGGGTCAAGGGGATGGGATCCGCAGTAAGCTTGGACATTACCGCCTCGTTCGGAGCATCCTTAAGCGCCTCGAGTTCATCCAGAAGAGGGTGTTGGATTTCCGCCAGTGCATTCATCGACGCGGTCATATTGTCCGCAGCTGAGGGATTATGGTAGGGATGCTGCATGATGTCTTTGTTCTTACCTATCAATTCTGCAGCCTTGACCAAACCCTCATGCCTACCACGGTCGATTCCATCCGACACGACCCCGACGAAGGCTTGCAGCAGGTGCGGCGCTTCCATGGCCTTGCTTACGGCAAGGCGCATTCCTTGTCCAATCATCCACCTGCGTCCAGCTATGGCGGATAGCAGGGGAGGACACGGTCTTTCAGCACAACTTGTGGCCATCTTGCTCAGTTCCTCCTCCGCCGTTGCAGTTTGCTCTTCCAACTGGGCCTGCACTTGTGTTAGCTCATCCTTCAGCGCATCACGCTCTTGGGCGATGTTGAAGGCTTGTACGGTTACGGCCTTGGTAGAAGCTTCGGCCGCGGACACCTGCATATGGAACTTCGAGTTATCACAAGGGTAATATGTTCTTTTTCTTGGGTCAAATAAAAAATCAAGGAAAGAGTATATGTGTAAAATTTTCGAAAGCATACCTTCTCGTTCGATGCGGCTAAAAGGGCCTCGAGCTCGGCAAGGCGTTTTTCTCGGCTGTCGGTGTGATGAGCTTGCTCTTTCACTGTAGCCTCGGCCGTCACCAGCGCCGCTTACAAAGACGCGATGGTCTTCTCATTCTTCACGACCATTGCCTCCCGGCGAGCTATCCTTTTGTCTGCCCGCTTCACATTCGCCAGGGCCTTGATCAGACGGCGTCTTAGAGCGGCACCCACCGTCACTTGATGCGCGGACGACACGTCAAACTGCTCAAGAAGGGATTCATGATCCAACTCATCTAAGTCTTGTGCAAGGGCTGGAGGGGTAATGTGCTCGATGAATTCTGAACACTCAGATTCCACCTCCAACCTTGTTAGACTTGAGAGATTCCATGCTAGGCGCAGGCTATTTTCTGGCCCTTCGGGGAGTGGCTCCTCGGCGAGTGTCGCAGTAGGGGATGAGGGTCTGTTTGATGGTGCGGGGGATGGATTCCTCTCCACTTCTTCCTCTTGGGCTACGGCCGACGGATCCGCCCTGTTATTGACATTGCAAATTTTGTTTAGGCATTATATATTTCGCAAGCAAAATGACACGACTGACATACGAACGGTACTTACGTGGTACTAATTGCAGGTTCTGGGGCGGTAGGCGCTATGGCACTCACAAGGGTAGCTCGCCAGACTTGCTCTTCCATGTGCGGGGTAGGGTCGGCCTGAGTAGTCGCAGTACCACTTCCCTCCTGGTACTGCGGATGGTCTTTCCTCAGTTTCTTTGGGGGAGCATTCGAGGCCCCGGCCTCATCCCCTATCGTCTTTGCCACCCTCCTGGTGGTCTTTCTCTTTCTAGATGTGGGCGGGGCGGACCCGGAAGCTTGAGTGATGTCTTTGTTCTCAAGGTTGAGGAAATCGTTTTCATCTTCCTGGTGGGTCGCGGTTCCTTCCAACAGTAGCTCTCCACCATCTTCATTATGGAAGTCCAATGGGGATTTCTCGATGATAGGCTCCTCTTTATCTGATCTTTGCTCGGACGTTTCTTTGAGTGGAATGGTGTGGTCTGCGGTCGCATCGAGAAGGGGGAGTTCATTCTCCTTCAGAGGGCGGAATCCTTCAGGCACTTTCATGGGGTCGCCCTGACGTATTAGTCCGTGTAGGTTCATCTCTGTGGACATTTACAATTGCACGGGTCAGTAAAGTCCTGAATAAAAATGACATTTCACATTTACAAGGTATAAGTAAACCTACCCTCTCCATGTTCCGTCAGGAAGCACGGATATAAGTCATCCCTCCCATAATAACGACGACTTAATCCTACTAAGCACAAGAAATATTCTGGCAACCCCTTATGGAATTCCGTACGGTGGGTATCTAATATTTTCAGGTCTCTGCTGCTATAGTCTTTGGATTTGGCCGGATAATCTTTGGGTACCCTAGTTTTAAGGACGAAAGGAGTAGGGAATACCTTCTCATCAACAAAGAAGTAATGGTCGTACCAGTTCTTAAGGGAGTCTAAAGGCTTCCTATACGTCATGGGGGCGTTCCCGGATCGTTTTTTAAACGATAGCCACCCATTTACTAGTTGGGGGGCGTAAAAAGCTCTAAATAGGTTCACGGTCGGAGTCACTCCGCATGTATGGCATGTAATTTCAAACTGGTTGACTTTACACGCCCCTATGTAGTGAAGCTGGGTTATGTGGAAGTCATAATACAATAGCAGATCTACCAAGAATTTGGACAGGGGGATACGATAGTTGGCCGAGTCAAATAGGCGCGTGTACACGCCTATTTTCCCCGCCGGTGCATCCGTAATTGCCTCACCTTCACCTGGATAGGTGGGGTGTACGCTTTCGGGAATGTAATACTTCGACAAAAAGTCTATGTATTTTTCCGCCGACATCACGTTAAGGACATCCGTGATAAGTGGGTTGTTCTTTACCATGTTTTATAAAAAGGTTCTGTAAGGTGTGATGATCTAACCTGCGGCGGAGGAAATCCGTGGAAATAGAAGGCAAAAGTTTGGAGGATGGAGCTTGGAGATAACAATGGCGGAAGACAGTATGAATTGTGTGTGTAACAAACACACACACCAACTCTTATATAGGGTTGCCTCGGTTTCTGAGGTAACGTGGATGTTTGACACGTGTAGGCCACTACGCCTATCCAACGGATGGGATTTCTGACACTTCTGCAAAGTCAGGAGGGACCCACGGTCACTTCTTGGCAGTTTTATGTGGCTCAATGGTGGGCATTAATGGTGCACTTTTGTAGAAGTGAGGCTGACCAGTTGACTACCATTAATGCATTTATTCTTGTGTCGGGATATGCGGTCTTACGTAAGACCATATTCAATGCTACATTTAATTTGTCTCGGCCGTTACGTGCGGCTGAGGTTCTATTGGAATAACATTCCTAGACGGACAGCCACGTGCGGCCGAAACAAAATCTTACATATCTATCATTCCCTAGGTCTTTCTTGGTACGTCCGGGGAGCATCTTGATAGTCTAGAGGTTACGCCTACGGCTGTAACAACTAGACTGGGGGGACATGATGACGTATAGTCCCTAGCCGGGTTCCGGCCCACGGGTACTACCCGTATCCGGCCCATCACAGAGGGGTGGGAATAATGTCATTTGAGCTTATGGGCTTGGATGAACAGTAACCGCACACATGTGTGCGGCCCACGGCCCGGCATGACCGGTACAGGGTTAGACAGAATCATATTCTATCTCTGAATAGGATTCACCCCAAAGAATAGGATATTCACTCACCATGATTAGAAGATAACAATCAATCTAATTCTGGTGCTTATCCTTTCCTTGGGGCCGAAGCATCAGTGACAGCCCATTAAGGATTCACTGCCTATAAAAGGAACCCCAAGGGTTCCACAAAGGTATTACGTTCTATACTCTCAACTCACTCGACTCTCATAAACCCTAAAACCAATACTTACTCTCACGCTGGAGTCTAATCGTGGGAAACATTCCCACGGTAAGCCTAACGCGTGTTGTTTAGTGTGCAGGATCCCAACCATACAGTTCACTTAGTGCAGGAGCCGGAGCCCAGTCAACCCGAATTAAGCCTAATTCGGGTATAGCAAGGATCACCCAACTTTTGCATCAACATCACATTACTCCATCGAAGGTTTCTGAGTTCTGTCGTTTAGCTTCCTTATTTGGTCCTGATTAGTTATCCCTGCCATGAAACCAAATTTTTTTAAGATTTTAGGTCATTCCCCGATGTGGTTGCAATCACTCTTTAAGCATTCCACAAAATCTTACAGATATTCCCATTGTTTTTTCTTAACTCTTGCAAGTGACATGGGGCTCTTATCGCACTTCTTTTGTTACGTATAGTTTCTTCTAAAAACTTTTCGTAGATCTTCGAATCCATTAATCGATGTGAGAGTCAATAGAACCAATTTCAGCATTACTGATTAGGGTAGAATTGAACATATGGCACCACGTAGGTTCTGGCCACTGTTCAATTCCTACATGTGACTCGAAGACCTTCAAGTGGTCATCAGGATAGGTGGTACCGTCGTAGGTCTTGAAATTTGACGGCATGCGTCGCCGTTTGCTCTCTGGGTAATTTTGGATGTGCTTTTTAAAGGAATTAGCCCTTTTTCGACGCCATAGAAGAGATAAGTCCTTGTACTCACGTCGAAAGTCCCGCTGGGATTGTTTCTTGCGTTTTCCCTCGCTATCCGAAGATACCAAGGAAGAGTACCTCAACCTCTAACGCCTGGGGTGATGGTCCTTAGAGTCAGAGCTAGGGGAGTCATCGTTCGGGGATCGCCATCACTGATTGGACTTGCTACGGCGGCTTCTATCGTGTTTACTACCTTGAGATTCCCGGATGGTATCTTTTTCCGCGGGAGTTTCTAGGGCTCCTTGAGATCCTTCTTGATGTTATGGGACTAGCTCTCCTTCTTCCAGGTCTGTTGTGTCTTGGTTTTTTACTTGTTCAGCCCACATACGTGCGGTGACTAGTGAAATGAGAGCATCAAAATTTTGAGTGACATACTCCTCCCTCTCATGTGCTTTAGTGGCAACGATGATGTCATCCTCTGTTTTTGCAAGGGGTTGTTTCTGTTTGTCTTTTTTAGGAGAAGGTTGTGTTGGTCCTTGATTAGGGCTTCCCCCTCCTAGCATAGTCATAAGAGTAAAGAATGGCGAATTAGCTCTTTGTGGAGGCGTATTTGTGACGTTCCTGCTGTTCACCCCATTGGCTGTCCCAAGGTGTAGGATATTGTAAATCTATGCTTAATCTAGAGAGAGAAAGAGATAGAAAGTTGGTAGATTTCACACACACTTTTAGAGAGAGAAAGTAAAGAAACTATGTGTTTTTTAATGAAACCACACCCTCTCCATCAAAGGAGAGGCTTTATATACCAAGCCCATAAGATGGGCTTCGGCTTACATTCTTAGATCAGCCATACATAACATGGACCGGGCTTTTCCTTGTTGACTAAGTATAAAGATACTAGACTACGAGCTACTACACAATATATTATTGGAGTGACCGAAACTTCCTAAATACGTAAAAACATATTTCTAACAATCTTCCCCTAAGGGATGTCACTCCAAAGTACAAGGGGGTTACCCAAGTTACAATACAATAAAAATAAGCCTAGCATACCATGCTTTTCTTGAGCTCGTAGTCTTCGTCTTTCTTTTCTTTTTCTTTTCTGGTGAATATGTTGAAGTGATCTTTGATATCAATCTTGAGCATCTGTCTCTTGCTTGGATCTTGTGCATCACTTGTGGTCTTCGCCTCTTCATGAATTCATGTCCCACAGAATTATACCTTTGTAATTCTTGAAAGCTTTAGAGTTTGATACAGCAGAAGACTTGACTTTTAGGCTTTCTTGAATTTTGTTGAAGTATTAAGTGCAAAACGTATAAGCATGCGGGGATGACTTCATCTTAGACTCCGCAACGCCACCGTCTTCAAATATAGTAACATAAGTACACACGAACGATATGGCTTTGAACATTTCATTCTAATTCGGTAGCATTTTACCTCCAGTCGGTGAAGACCGTAGGACGATATAAAATATCGTACTTGTGGCAGGTAGATTTAATTAAAAATCTCCTTGACAAGATTTCGCGGGTAGACCCGTTCTCTTTACTCGATCGTCCAAATCTGACTACGAATGTAAAGAGTGAATCATTTGGATAAAGTTATTTCTGATACATGGAACAAGTTTGATTCCTTAAAGAATCGCACCATTGTTACTTTCTAGTTGTCACGAGCTTGATTCATACTGAATCTTGGAAGTTACCTACCAAGTGCTGTTTGAGGTTAACACTAGAAGGATTTCCACTCATCACTGTGAACACTTAAGAGTGTCACTCTGAGTGTTCTGGAAAGATCATTAAGATATTGCGTAGAGGCCTGGAACGTGTTTAAATTCAATTAAGAATTAAACCATTGTTGCTTTCCAGTTATCACAAATTTGATTCATAAACAATCGCACAAGTCACCTACCATGAACTTTATGATGTTCACTCAAGAAGGATTTCCATCTTCATTGTAAATACTTACGTATTCCTCGGATGTTCAGGAAAGATCATGAAGATATTGCGTAGGACTCTTAAAATGTTTCTTACTTTTCACATTGTGTGAAGAAGCAAGTAAATATGGAAGTGTGTCCTAATGAGATATTTTATGATCTCAAATGGCTCTAGACTCGATCGTGCACCTTGAATTTTAGTGATCGAAGGCTGGAGAGGAGTGCCACCTTTTCAATACCAATTTACTCGGAGTGAATAAATCGATAGATAATGTGTTCATCTCCGTGTGATTAAAACAAATATATTTTGAGAGATATCTGAGTTAGCTAGGATGGGTTATGCATTGCATCACTAGGTCCATGATGTCTATCTTCAATATCGAGCATCATTAAAAATGATCTCAATAGTTATTGCGTTGACCCGGTTTCTGTCTAAGTTGTAAGGAGGGATTCTTTCTTTAGACCCTTTATCTTTACAATTCTTTTTCATTCTTCAACCCCTTCAATGCTTACCAATACGTCATAACTAGCACCTTGTTGTGATTGTTCCACTGCTAACTTAAGTACTTGGTCGGCATTCAGGTACATTCACAATCTTCCCCATCTTTTCTAAGGACTACTATTTCTAGCTATGGAATGTCCTTGGGAAGATTCCTCCAGTTTTTGAGGAATCATTGGACTTAACCTATCCTATCATCCCTATGTCACCACAATCTTCATCGTCGTGAAATAAATGAGTTGAGGGTAAGTATAAATCACCATGTAATCCATTTTAGATGTGCAAAACCATTTTGCTCCCCCTTAACATATGCCTCGATATTCGAAAACATTTCGCACATGTCGGGATGAGCTATCATGTTAAGTCAAACCATTTTTGATTAATCATTTCCCGTATTAAATCACATTTTCTCCCACATATCAAAAATATTAACCCAACCGATATTGTTGATATCAATTGATTTAATGAAGTTTTAACAAAGATTTTGGGAAGAAAAATGCAAGTTCGTTTAATCTTCATGAGACCAATTTTTGAGATACGATACCGATTTTAACATGATCACATATTCACCATATAAGAATAAATTGACAAGGTTGGACCTGATTGATGAGAACATCATATGATAAGATCAAATGGTTCTTGTCTGCAAATGTTGGTCGCCTCGTCACGTCTGAAGTCATCTCTTGGCACCATATGTACGATTGGTATCATTGTCTTGACACCAATTTGTGAACTTGACACTTTTAGCATCGAAGATTCTGAATTCTTGACAATTGCTCCGCCTCAATTTTAGACCCGTGTTCTAAAGAGTTGTAGTCGTTGGTTGAGTAGTCTCATCGTTGAGTATGTAGATACCAATTGTAAATTGCTATGGTTATAGAGATGATAACTTCATAAAAACAAGATTTCTCTTGTGGTAACAAATAAATGCACCGAAGCGTACATATATCCGTGTTAGATTGTGTTATAACGTAAACACAATCCCTTACATGGTTATAAAGTAAACCATGCCCGAGAAATTTAATTCCCTTTGTTGAGCCAAAGCTTTCATAAGAAATACTTGACTTTAATATGAAAAACGGGTTGCAGTCTGAAATAACTACAAGCCATATAGGCGTGTTTTATGAAATATTTACAACTTTTGTATGAACTCTATTTATGACGTGGTGTCAATATTAATCAACTTTTGTAAGGCCGTAAATATTATCGTACCAAAATACATGCCTTTGAAAAATAAAGTAAAAATATTTTTGGATTTTTATAAAAAATTTCAATTTTTAGGGTTTTTATATGGTTTTATATTTTTGTATTTTGCTTTTATGGATAAAAATATAAACAATATATAAAGATGATCAAGAAGGATACGGAGAATAGTTTACCATAACTATTCTTTCGCTTCATCTGCCAGTTCCTTAGGAGTCTCGGGCGAGAAAGTTCTCAATCCTAGCTTGTCAGCCAAAAATTCAATTAGAGCGCGATCTAAAGCCTTCGTGAAAATATCCGCCAATTGATACTCAGATCGGACAAAGTAAAGCTCCATCACTAAATTTTTCACTTGCTCCTTGATAAAGTGGTAGCGAATGTCAATATGCTTCGACCAGGAGAATTGAAAATTGTTACAACATAAGGCAATTGCACTTTTGTTGTCGCAGTGCGTCGAAAATTTGTTGAAACCTAGACCATAGTCGGTTAATTGCGATCTCATCCAAATAATTTGAGCACAACAACCGGACATAGCTATCTATTCTGCCTCCGTACTTGAAACTGCACCGCTTTTCTGCCTTTTCGATGCCCAACTAATTAGTTGATCTCCTAGTAGATGCAAAGTTCCACTTGTGCTACGCCTTGTATCTTGACAACCCACGTAATCCACATCTGTATATGCCATGAGTGCAACCGAAGAATCCTTCGTGTACCAAAGTCCCCGATTAATGGTTCCTTTAAGATAGCAAAAGATCCGTTTAACATTAGCTAAGTGTAACTCAGTAGGCCAGTTTTATACCGAGCACACATACATATAGCAAATTGAAGATCAGGCAGACTATCTGTGATATACAGAAGGGTACCAATCATTCAACGATAAAGTGTTGGATCAACGGCAATCCCATGTGGATCTGCATCTAGCTTAGTTCGTTCCACCATTGGAGTATCCACGGGGTCCCAAGATTCCATCTTATATTTGTTAAGCGATTCAAGGGCATACTTGGATTGATTGATAAAGATGCCTCTAGGACTTTGAGATATCTGAAAACCTAAGAAAAATGATACCTTGCCCATCATTGACATCCTAAACTTGGAAGACATAAGTGTCCCAAACTCATCGGATAAGGTTTGGGTCGAGGCTACAAATATAATATCATCAACATATATTTATACCATAATCATATCTTTACCTCATTTCTGAATGAACAGCGTGGGATCCACCTTGCCTTTAGCGAAGCCTTATGTAATGAGGAATTGTGATAATAGATCATTCCACGCGCGTGGAGCTTGCTTCAACCCATAAAGAGCCTTCTTAAGCTTATACACGTGATTAGGATATTTAGAATTCACAAATCCATCCTACTGTTGAACATAGACCTCTTCCTTGAGTTCACCATTTAGAAATGTCGTCTTCACATCCATTTGATAGACGGTCATATTCATGTGGGCAGCATAAGCTAGGAATAGTCTAATAGCTAACGGGCAACCGGTGCAAAGGATTCCAAAAAGTCGATGCCCAATATATGTTTGTATCCACGAGCTACTAGTCGAGCCTTGATCTTCAATATTCCGCTTAACTCATCGAGTTTTACCTTGTAAACCCATTTCAAAGTGAGTAACTTCACTTGATCCGGGCATGGGACAAGTTCCCATACATCAAGACGTACAAATTCATTAAGTTTTTCTTGCATAGCTTCTATCCAACAAGATTGGGTAAATGCTTGTTACCACGTCTTAGGTTCAACTTCACTGAAAAAAGCATCAAAATGACAAAACATTACACTTTCTTGTAACTGACTTCGTATGGACACAGGACGATTAGGGTCACCAATAATAGAATCTATAGGATGATCCTTTGTCCACTTTCTGTCATGTTTACGAATCCGTGGATTGGAGTAGACCATATAAGGAGCTTCCTCTGAGGTGGACGACTCGACTTGATTATAGTCGGGAATTCGTACACCAAAGAATGGAAGTTCACGCATTTGAACGAATTCCAAGTCGTGATCATCATCATCCTCTTCATCATCAATAGGCATGACATGGGTAGTTGGAACATGTGTTGGTTGAGAATTACTCGTTGAAGATGCCTCTTGCCTAATTGTTGGTGTAGACGTATCTGATTGTGCTTCGGTTGCTGGAGCGACACCTTCGGTAAACGGAGTTATTACTTTAGGTTCTGGAGCAACAATACTTGGAGGAGTAAAGAATTCATCAAAGAACGATTGAAACAACGTATCCCATTCATTCCTAGAAGGTGGTGTAAATGATGATGAAGTAGGGTTGTTTGGGACAAGACCAGAGCTAATGTTAGTGGGTCCCATTTCATGAAGTGCGGGTTTAGAGCTGCTTTGCTCAGAAGCCATTATCGTCATCATCAAAATCAACATTCAAAGTTTCATGGATTTTACGAGAATTATGGTTGTAGATTCGGTATGCTTTCTTTGTGGGTGCATAACCAATGAAAATACAAATATCAGCCTTTGGTTGAAGTTTTCCCAAATTGTCACCATCATTATTTGGATAGTAAAGAGAACCAAATACATGAAGATATGATAAATCTGGTACTTTACCATGTAGAAGCTCATACGGTATTTTACCATCTCATTTTCGAATTAGTGATCGGTTTTGGGTGTAAACTGCTGTAGATACTGCTTCTGCCCATAAAAACAATAGAGCCTTTGCGTAAATTAACATCGTTCGAGTAGCTTCCATAAGTGTGCGATTTCGCCTTTCAACGACACCGTTTTGTTTTGGAGTGCGAGCAACAGATGTTTCATGAGATATACCAACTTCTTCATAATACTTATGCAAGGTTTGATTCACAAATTCGGTTCCATTATATGTACGAATGCGTCGGACAGTTGTGTTGAGACGTACTTGAATCATCTTGAGAAAATCGATGATGACTTTAGGTGCCTCATCTTTTGTTGCAAGAAATTTCACCCATGTAAACCAAGAGTAATCATCCACCATGACGAGGAGGTACCTTTTACCACTAAGACTTTCAACACGCATTGGCCCAAAAAGATCCATATGTAATAAATAAACTTTCTCTTGATTGATGTCTTCAGTCTTTGGTTTGTATGATTTCTTAGTACTTTCCCCCATTGTACACGCGGAACACAAATGGTCCTTGTGAAATGAAATTTTAGGAAGACCACAAACAAGTTCGTATTTTGCCAAATGATTAATAGCGTCAAAGTTAAGATGAGATAACCGTCGATGCCATAACCATGACTTAGTCTTTGATGCTTTGGAGAAAAGACATACGGGGAGAAGCGGCCATCATATCTTGTAGAGACAAAGTGTATAAATTATTCCCTCGAGTACCTTTCAATAAATCTACCCCTCAAAATTACGAATGAAGCAGGCATGCTCATGAAATGCGACTTCAAGTTGTGAATCAAAAAAATTGTCCCAAAGAAAATAAGTTGTGACCGAGTCCTTCCACATAATACACTCTTGAAATAATAACATTCCCAATATGAGATTCACCATAACCCATTATCTTTGCAATATGATCATTTCCGAATCGAACCGTACCATGAAACTTGCTGACGAAATTTATGAGATGAGAGCGATCTCCGGTCATATGCTTAGAGCAACCAGAGTCTAAATACTAGAGAACAATTTGGACCACCTGTTTCATCAACAACAGTAGACAATGCACTTGAAACTATTGGTTCCGGAGTGTTAGCAGATACAGATATAGAATTATCAGAATTGCTAACATTTGTGTTATCCTTAGTTTCCAGCTTTTTCTAATGTGAGTTTTACCAATAACAGGTTTTATTGTTCCAACTTTCTGAGGTTTTGGATTATTAGTGGGTACTACAGTGGGAGTAGACCTATTTAAAGGGCATTTGGTTCCTACAGTAGTGTCGGTGTTCCTAGTTAAAGGACACGCTTGTGTTTTGGTAGCCTTGGTACTCCTAGTTAAAGGGCACACTTTCTTCGTTGTGGTGGGAGTGATCCTAGTTAAAGGGCACACATTTCCTACTATAGTGAAAGTTCTACCAGTGGGACGCCACATCCAGCCAACTTGGGTTAACACTTTCCCAGTCGGTTTCCATTTTAAACCATTTTTACGGGCATTCATCTCATTCACATGGTCAATAAGGCAAGAATCATGAAGACTAGAAAACATACATTCATTTCAGTTCCAACATTTCAAATTAGAATTCACAATAGGCTTAGAACACTGCACAACCGCAGAGCCTTTAGGTTTAGCTACAAGATTCTTTTTACTCAAAATAGAAATAACATTCCTAGGGTGGGCTTCTACTTTCTTCTTCACTTGACTACTAGATGAGGGCAAGATCCTATCATTCTTCATGTTTCTTGTTAGCTTAGATCTTTGAGCCTTAGTAGTGGTGTTTACTCCTATAGAAGGCAACACGAGAATATTAGAAGCTAATTTTGATTTTGCCTTATCTTTAGTGACCAATGTTTGAGATGGTTTAGTCCTAGGGCCCTTGTTAAGTGGTGTGACAGCGATGAGGTTCCTTTTGATCGCACTAGAGGACAATGTTGAGACGATGGTTGCGTTATCCACGACATTCTTACCTTTAGGGTACGAAGTGCTTCCTTTAACTCAGCCAAAGCCAAATTTTTATCACAAATTTGTTCCCTTAAATCAGATATTTCCACCGAATTTCAATTCAATCGTTCAATCAATGATTGATTATGTTCAGTGTTATTAGCACATGCAGGCTTTACTGAATCGAAGAGTCGTGTATTTTTTTGTTTTAAGTTATAAACTTTGGACAAGATCTTGGAAACTCGATTATCTAGATCAAGTTTAAAAATCCCAGCGGCCTCAAGTACGTGCACACAGTTAATCTCCTTAGATTTCTCTATGTCTATTGGCAATAATTTAGCAACCTTGTCACTTGGCTGACACTGTTTTGATTGTAAAGTCAATCGAAAATCTTTTTGAAAATTTGGATCATTTATATTAACACCTTCGAATGACGTTTCAAAGATCTCCTGAATAAATTGTTGCTTGCATTCAAGCCAAATACAATGTTTTTTAGTCTCATCAAAACGTTTTGAAAGCGAAGAATACGAATCTTGAAGCTTTAAAAATTCAGCATCAGATTTGTGACAAGTAATATCTACCACGTTATCCACAAATTCAACATTATACTATTATTCACATAGACGGAAACAATATCAAACGACATCACTCGCTTTAGAAGCTGATCATTTTGGCGTGAAATTCGTTCTATTTCAATTAAACCGTTTTCATAAGCATCATTCATTTCATTGAAAACACGTCTAACTTCTTCTATTTCCAAAGAAAATCTTGATCAATATTGCTAAGACAAGCTTTTATATTGTTTACAAACGGAACAATTTTGTCTCGAAACGCAGCTCTAGTGTGCTCAAAATTCCATTCACCTTTCGTTTTGGCCGAGGCCGTCATACGTTCCTTAATGACCTTGTCAAAATCGGCTAAGTGTTGGTACACCGCATTTAAGCTATCTGACACCTTACTTACCGGTGGAATTACCTTAGTTAAATCCTTTTTGACAAGTGTAGGAGACGTACTAGGAAGGTTTTCCTTTGACAAACTTTGGGGCACAAAAGCTGATAATTGAGCTAATTCCTTTTGTAAGCGAATACGGGCGTTTTATCAAATTGATCTTTATTATGCTTAACATAATCAAGCTTATGGAATGTTGGAAGCATTTTAGCTCGAGTTTCTTCCGCAAGTGACATTGTCTCCTTAGTATCATGAACATAAGGTGCATCTTTCGATTTGCCAATTAGGGTCACATCATAAAGACTAGGAATATATTCCGGAGCTTGTTTTGCATAACCGAGATTAGGTGGTAAATCTTGAAGACGCTTAAGTTCTAGTTCTTTAAAAGATTAGTTAAAAGATGAATCTTTTTTGTGGAAGTGTATTGTTTTAAAAGCTGTTGTTCCTTGAATTTAGGAAGTTTGGTAGCATTAATTTCTGATTCAAGCTTTTGAGACTCGAGAGTTTCGAAATCCGTTTTAAGTTTTTGAAAATCATTGACAACGGACTCTTTTTCTTTTAATTCATTGGAAAGACTAGCTCTTAATGATTCTATTTCATTTAAGTGTTCTATCTTTTCAAAATGAAATTGGTCAAATTCAGAATAAGTTATTTCTCTGGTTTAGGGACCTTTTCAAAAGCTTTGACCTTTTCCTTATACAACGCAAGCTCATCGGTTAGATTGACATTTAAATCTACGGTTTATAGGATGGCCACATTCATGTCATCAATAATATGTTTAGGCACCATAACATAATCATGTTGATCATAAGATTCCATACCCGTCGTAGCATTTGGTTGAGGTTCACTAAAATGTGTTGGTTTGAATACCACATCATTTGAGTTACTAGTTCCCGAATGTTGTTCGAGGTTGTCATTCTCATGCTCAACTTGATGTGGATAATCATGAACATTATAGCCGTATTAGATATGGTTGGTACCTCAATGACGACATCAGCACCGTAGTGAGAGAGATTAGCAACGAGAGCAACTTGGGCTGTGTGAATGTCATCACAATTCGAATCATATGTATCAAGATCATCTGCTTGATATGCTGCATTAGAAGTAGAGACGACTGTAATGCCTTCATTATCAGCTACCCATGGGTCTACAAGAAATGCTAATTCCTTTGAATCAAAAATCTTTCCCTTAGATTGAGCATCAACCAAATACATCTTCTCACGAAACCACGTTGCATCCCTTCTCCTTTTCGGCTGAGTGCATTACCTAGCCATATGACCTTGTCCTCGACAATTGTAGCAAGTCACAACCTTTTGAGGACCAATGGGGCTTCCATTTCCACTAGCTTGATAATTCACACCTTGAGAGTTCACGGTCCTTGTTGTGGGTCCATATGAATTTTGCCTTTCCTGAATGGATTGCACCTTCACTTGACCATCTTGAATACTGGCTTGTTGGCGAGGATTTGAAGAAGTGCAGAGCTGATTGTTCGTTGCTGGAAATCCTCTAGTTGCAACAAGTTTTTAAAACTAGGCATTGAGATGGTTTAAGACATCAGTAGGTGTATCATTTGGAGTAAAGACCGGTACATGAAGTGGTGGAAGTTCATTGGAGTAGAAGGCTTGTGCTTGTGGTGCTTCAATTAGAAAATATCCTTGCTGAGGAGTATAGCCCATTAGAGAAGTGATGGCTTGTGATGGTGATGCCTGATGTGTTGTTTGTTGTGGATAAGGCTGTGGAAGAACACTTTGTTGAAATGCTTGTTGTGGCATCATTGATGGTTGATAAAATGATTGTTGTGGTTGTTGCTGCAAGTATGATGGTTGTTGATAAGTGTAAGCCATGTTTTGTTGGGGAGTCATTTGTTCAGAAGCATACATGACAAGTGGATCAGGAACTCGAGGTGTTGACAACCGAGCCTCAATCACGTGGCATTCGTGTTGTTGAAGAAAAGCTTGAAGTTGATCCACGTTGGTTTGATGCAACTCCTTAGCCAATGTAACAGCTGTCACGTACTTGCTCCATTCGGAAGGAAGAGTATTCAAATACTTGGTGTTTAACTGAAATGTATGAATTGCCATGCCATAAATGTTGAGCTCGTTCAAGTAGTAATAATTGAGAGTCTCCCCGGGAACATATACAAACTTATCAAACGTATCATATAGCTTACACTCTCGTTCTTGTTTAGTTAACGAGGTGCCTTGCATTAGAACACGAATTTTATCCCATAAATCTTTGGCAATTTTATGTTTACTGACGAGTTTGTAGACATTTGGAGGAAGGGCTTGGAGAATGATGTTTGTAGCTTGTTTATCACACTTATCTTGAATCTTATCATCTCCAGTTAATTCACCCGTTATGCGAGGACGAGTAACTGCACCTTCCGTCACCGTACCATATACCAATGGTCCATTGAGCACTGATGCCCAAATGAGATGTCCATTCTCTTTGTTCAACATATAAAGTTCCATTCGGGAAGCCCAATCCTCGTACATAGTCTTAACCAACATTGGTGGACGATTATCCGTACCCGAGAGGATGGACTTATCCGTGAGAGATGTGTACTCCATTTCGATAATAAAAGATTTACAACTTTGGATCGAACAATGATAGAAAGTAAATGTGTTAGATTTCGTGTGTTGAAGTCGAGAAATAAGGTTAAAATCCCCTAAGATATGTTTACGAGAAACCAAAAATTCCAAAGCAAACTCAAAAACTCACGAATCGAAATTTTTCTGGATGAAAAATTTATTTTCGGATGAACTGGAGATTTCGGAATAAATAAGGTTTTCGGATAAATTGTAGTTTTCGGATAAAATTGCCTTTCTTCGGATAAATACACGAATTCGGATAATTGACACGTCTTCGAATAAAGTGCAAGATTTCGGATAATGTGACTTTTGCGGATAAAGTTACTTTCTTCGGATAAAGTTGTCAATTTCGGGATAACGCAGTGCGTTCGGATAAATGGCTAATTTCGGATAAAGTAGCAAGTTCGGATAAAGTGGGTGTTTCGTAACAATGGGTTTTCGGATAAATTGGTTTTTTTCGGGAAAATTGGGTTTTTCGGATAAAGCAGGGTTTTTCGGATAAAGAAAGTTTTTTTGGATAAAGTTGTGTTTTCGGATAAAGCTATAGTTTTCGGATAAATGAAACTAACCTTCGGGTAAACGAGTCAGCTTCGGATAAACTAATCAACTTCGGACAAACACTCAACTTCGGATAAACACACCTTTTTCGGAAAACACACCCTCTTCGGAATAAACTTCTTTTGATAAACACCAATTTTCGGATAAACCACCTATTTTCAGTAAAACTTCACTTTTCTGATAACTCACTACTTTTCGGAAAACAAAACCCTTTTCCGAAAATCACTACTGGCCGACTATTTTTTGTTCCTCGTATCTCAAACCACGAACACGAATTTTATGCTAAAAATTAATCCAAACACCCAAAAAATTTGTTATTTTAACCAAAGTAACAATACCAAATCACTACCACACCTATGTAGATGATTTGTATCAATAATAATCCATAAAAACACAAAAAAAAAAATCGATCAATTGATTTTGGATCAAAATAAACACAAAATCAAGAACACAAACACAAAAATAATACAATCATCCCATGGTTCTTGATACCATTTGTAGGATATTGTAAATCTATGCTTAATCTAGAGAGAGAAAGAGATAGAAAGTTGGTAGATTTCACACACACTTTTAGAGAGAGAAAGTAAAGAAACTATGTGTTTTTATAATGAAGCCACACCCTCAACATCAAAGGAGAGGGTTTATATACCAAGCCCGTAAGATGGGCTTGGGCTTACATTGTTGGGCCGGCCATACATAAAATGGACCGGGCTTTTCCTTGTTAACTAAATATAAAGATACTAGACTACGAGCTACTACACAATATATTATTGGAGTCATCAAATCTTCCTAAATACGTAAAACGTATTTCTAACACAGGGGTTAGCTCGGCGGACGTTATTTGCGCATCGATCGCTGATGCTTTCTTTCCGCCTATTTTTGGATTAGACGCACCGCCCTTATTCATCTTGAGAGTATAGTTTAAGGTCCCATTGATGGCGCCAACTTGTTAATACAAAAGTTGGATGGACCGCGCTTGACCCGAATTAGGCTTAATTCGGGTGTTGAGGACTCCGGCTCTTACACCAACAACTTTTATGAAGACCCTCATACTAAATAACAAGCATCGTTAGGCTTACCATAGGAATGTTCCCGCGATTAGACTCCGGTGTGAGAGTAAGTAAGTGGTTTTATTGAGTAATCGATAAGGGTTTAGAGATTGTACGAATCGTACCTTTGTGGAACCTCAGGGGTTCCTTTTATACCCGGTGAAACCCTAGTTGGGCTTTCCTAAACTTGTGGCCTAAGCAAGAGATAATTACCATATACAATTAGATATTTATCACGTAAATAAGGAGAATGTATATCCTCTTAGCTTAGGTGAATCATAATCCTAGTTAGATTATGATTCTATCTGATATTGTCAGCGTACGGCCAGGACGTGGTTGTTGTAAAATCGTGTGTGACAGTGGCTTATTAGGCCTCATGGACTTTAGTGTTGTCATTCATAATCCATACGTAATGGATTAGATACGGGTATTACTCGTGGGTCAGTTTATAGTCTGACTAGGGACTATACGTTATCACTGGCTAACTTACGAACCTCGTTTTGTCGGCTATCTTTAGTGACCACTAGTGAAGTAAACATGGTATTCCAAGCTTGAAATTGAAGTGCAACCCCCATTTTTGTTACTTAAACTTTCACTTTTGTTGATTGAAGAATGGTGCAGAAGATGATTTCTAAGTACCTTATACCCCAAACAAGAAAAATATAAGAATTACAACACCTCTTGAGAATATCCACTTCGGCAAGTGCGTGTTACACTGAGCATTACAACGTAACTCCTTAAAGTGATAGTTATCCAGGTCTTCGACCATCCACCCTTGACGCTGGAAAGTACATAATTCAAGTCTCAATCATAAATTTTAACGCTCAAACAAGTCATCAATCGATAGACTGGGTTTGAAGAAAATAGAAGGAAGTGTCAATGATGAAATAAGTAGATGCTTCGTGAAATCTCACTTCAACATCAAATGAGAGATACCAAATCCACTTTATAATTACTTGACATTCTTAACGCCGAATACTAGCCATTTGACATTAGTGAATCTTATAAAGGATTGTTTTGGTGTTAATTTGTTTTTGTCGTGTTTGTTGTGTTTTTTATTACCGTGAACTAGAAAACCAACGATGACTAAAAAATGAGAGGCCGTCAACGTTGTTTAGCTAACTTGACTTTTAATCCCAAAATCAGTCATATGCCCAACTGATGCGCGGATTGACCTCCACGGTGAGATCGTCGATTTTTTTTCGATAATAGGGTTTCAAAACAAGGTTTTCTTTGATCCGAACGAATGTGTAATCATCATATAGAAAATATCCGGCACATCCATCATAAAATACAAGCCAATTCCTTATAATAGCCCAAAAGTTGTATACAGATCCACAACACATAAATTTGCAAAATTGAAGCCCGCTTCATCATCTTATAAAGAAATTCATTATTTCTCAACATCACGTCCTTTAATATAAAAATCCATATACTTTCCAAAACAAATTTAACATAAGTCGAGATATGTTCGGATGTATTGGCCCAAGTATGATAGATTTAAAACATGACTCATGCATCTTCATAACATTCCATATACTCAGCCCAATGGAATTAGATATCGCTACCAACTATAACTCAATATCATCAGCCCAAAACACTCACCAAAGTTATACCTAATTTTCGGGTATAAAGGAGCCACAAATCCTACTTAACCATAAACTTACTCATTAGAATACGTAGCCACAACTGACACACATAGTTATGTTCGTATGCTCAAACTATGGCTAAAATGGTGAAGGTGTTTTGGTAACACAACGCTTCCAAGATCTTCGATTTAACTTTTTTTATTTCTCGATTTCCGCCTTGAACATCTTCTTTCGAGTATCGTGAGCAACGACTTTGTAACTCTAATTTTCTCAAAATGTCTCCATAAGACTTGTACTTGTCGAGATTCCTTTGTATATACCTAAATCATCATTTATTCTTCGTTTTCACTTCTTTTCTTTGTATTTTCTTCACTTTCCTTGATATTGGCTATCTAAAAACACGAAACACAACTATGAACATATATGAGCTAAAAAGATTGTTAGTTTAACCAAAAATTATGCATAAAATACAAATAAAGCTCCTAAAAATACTCATTTTGAGCGTTATCACCTTAATTACGTCGGAGCTAAACTACCAACATCGCGTGTAACTACCTTACGCCTAAAATACCCAAGAAACCCTACACGACTATATTGTAGTTCATTTTTTATAGATAAATATACGGAGGTTTGATCTCTTTATATACTAGAGATAACCATTTTTACAAGACATCTAGTTTAACATAAAGGTCCTTCCATCTTTTGCACTTTGATCATATTAGACCCTCTTGTTTTATTATCATAACTTTTGTCTCACCAAATCTAATAACTCCCAATAACTATCATACATCAAACAACATACCATCACAAACACCAAACACAAAAAACCTTCATAAGGATTATATGAGGATAAGGTGGGTGGGTGTGTATGGATAATAAAGTATCTTAGTCAAAATAGTGTTTCTATCCTCCAATATCTGCAACACATTAGCAAAATATTCTTAGAGTACTCTAGGACAAAAACCACATATATATAGTGGGAACTTGATGTTTCCTTGAGAAGCTTTATTAAAGTACAATTAACCATCTTGGACTTTCTTGTCTATCTTTTTTGCACCTTTGACAAAGTTAAATTTATCCTCTTAAACCTTTGTCTTCATTGCTGATAAGACTTGCTCTCGCTAATACTTGAAACAATTATTCCGGCTTTCTAATAATAGATAGTCTTCAGGGAGTCAGTGAGTTATTGTTATCACTTACTAACTCCATCATCCTAACATGGTTATTTACATCACTTGTTGATGTTAGAATATTGTAAGTTGGATAACCATCTTCTTTGGAATTCATGGATACCCTGTTAAGTTAACATTTGCATCTGGAGAGCTTCCTTAAATCGTCTCCCTTCTCGGCTTAATTCACAAAATAGAGGTGTTGCCTTATCTTGGATGTTATGCTCTTTATCCGATAACGAGGATGAATCGGTTTCTCATTGTCTAATATCAAGTTCTCGGATTAATACTTTATGGAGGAAAGTGTGAAGCTTGTGACAATTTGATCCCTCCTTATCCATGCATTTGATTTTAGTTTCAGATTTTGCTAGTGGCAACATTGGTCGCATGGGAAATTCGGTTCTGAAGAAAATTCTTCATAGGGGTTTTCCTTTGTGTCTTATGGGCTATATGTAGATAGACAAACAAAGTTTGTAATGCCTATACGGATTGTGTTGAAGCTGCAAAAACGAAAGAAAATATCTCTTTAATTTACATGCTTTCTTTTATTTGGATTTCGAAGAAGTGCTCGCTCAAGTCGGCTAACTGGAATCAATGGACTCTGGATCCTAGAGGTTGCATGCCTTAGGTTTATGCTTATGTTTTGATTTTTCTTTTAAGTGGTTCTTTTTCATCTTTGTCTTTTTGATCTTTTGTATTTTTTGGCATCTCCTTGGTACCTTTTTAATAAGATTAGCTTTAAAAAATAATTATAGGGTTGATGTTTCATAATCACATTGGTTATATAGCTTAACGTTGTAAACAAATTGAACGTTCATTGAATAGTTCATAAATTATCCGATAAAAAGTTCGTTAATATTTATTTATTAATTAAATGAACGAACATTAACAACATTTTACCTTAATTTAGTTAAACTAGCATGGTAACCACGCAACGCAGTGACGAGCACCCTACGACTATTTTTTTCAATCAAACTACTATTAAATCTGTAACACCCCCATTTTACCTTTACGTAACGGAACATTGATCTGTGGTATTACTTTATAGAACACAAGTCATAATAGAAAACAATTCAAAAGAGTGATTAAATCAACTTTATTTATATATCATTAAAAATCAGAGTTTTACATATGAGTTTCCCAAAATCTAAGATAATAATTTCAAGCTTGTGCCTCTTCATGTCATTCTTATTCTGCTCCAAGCTATTAGTCACAGTTTCTTGAAATATATAATTAAAGTCAACACAAAGGTTGAGTGAATTCAAAAGTTTACAATAACAGTTTTGAATACATGTCTACCACTTTGAGCTACGTTACTATCTGTTTACATAAAACAGTCAATTCTTATTTTACTAAGCTCATGACATCAAAACTAACGAAATTCACCGAACTGACCGTCATGAAAGGATCTCATGATAAGTAACCTACATATCTTAGGTTACCCATTAGTTCTAATAAAGTATGCTCGATTACCCCACGTATAGGTAACACAAACAGAATTCATTAAACCCAGTAGATCTATTTACCCAATTAGCGCACATAGTTGTGTTTAATGATTCATGAAATTTCATAAACAAGTAACAGTTTGGGCACTCGTACAATAACATATTTCAATAAAATCATATAGTTCAAAAACACATGTATTCTAGTTTTAGCATATATCATCCTCACGGGTTTTAAAATCATTTAGAAAGCATTTAAAAGTGAGGCTATGAACTCACGTTATGTCAATAGAATCCAAGCTATAATCATATATATTTCATTCACAGATAAACAGCTTGGTCATACAAACCACAACTTGGTCTCACATAAACCTGGATTAACACATTGTGTATAGTATCAAGTCTTTGATTTTTAGTTCAATACTTTTAAGTATTAGTTATGTGTTCTTTAATTAATATTTGGTTGTAAATCTAGCATCATTGTTCGGGCCAACATACTCGGAAGCCATTCTATAAACGTTTGACGAGCGAGGACACTTTAAATCGTAAACCTAACCACTCAGTCAGAACGTAATATCGAGATGGAACATCTTTGTACGAAGCTCCCTACTAACATGATACCTTCACTACTTCCTCATATTTATAATTTATCTTCCCTACTTTTTACATTGGCAAAAATAGCTCTTTTGGTTATACTTTTGCGTAATTCTACTTTTAACCCCTAAAGTATATAGTTTTACTTATTTACATTTTAAACCATCTACATTTAAACATAGGGCCTCAAACTATCCAATATTTATTCTTATAGCTTAAAATTCTATAAAATGACACTTTTGGCCCAAAATGTTAAATAGTTTCAAAAATGACAGTTTTAGTCCCTATACTTGTAAAAATCACATAACAACCTCAAAAATGGACCAAATGATCTAGGACTTTAAAAAAAGTTTCAACATATTTATAATCATAATGACAACATTTTACCAGACTCATATCTTTTAAAATACGTTTTTGCTTATTATTTCATGTAAATTACAAAACTAGGGTTTTAAGACATCTTTAACTTATAACTTTCATTTAAAATGATCAAATGACTTCTTTTATTTTATATTATCTTTCTAACATTATTTTAACATTATAACAACTCAAAGAATTCATTATAACAAGATCAAAATATATCTAACAAAGTAATTACCTAGGTAGCTCCAAAATGGCTCCTAATGGCTTCTTATGAAGACTACTTGCTATCAAATCTTCAAGAGCTTCAATGGATTCCTTCTAGACCTGGTTTCTGGTCTTCTAAGTGTCCTATGATTTATATATAATTGGAAAATAGAATAGGTAATGGAGGTTAAGAGAAAATAGGGTGCAAGTTCTAAGGAATGAAGTTCACCCTTATTTATACTAGTTTTAACCCTTAGGCTCCAAGTTTGGAATTTAAACGTGTAACACAGCTACGTTAGTGACTAAGGAAGTATAGGGAAGATCTATGCAAGTTTATAGATCCTAGGTATCTTTAAAATTCAAGGTATAAATGTTGGAAGGTTTTTAAGCCACGAAATGTACTAGGATGAAATTTTGCCATCAAGTAGCTTATGCACCTATGTTCTTGGTTGCTTAGGGCAGGAAATATCTTCTAAATAAATCAAAATATCTGCATTAGGTTTGAATTTGGGAGGGAAAGGTTTGAAATGGGTTTTTTAAGGGAAAATGTAAAATCGGGTCTTAATTAGGGCTTGTAACTTTATACTTTGTGATTTTGGTGATTAAAGGATTAAGAATGTTATTATTGATGGATTAGGGTATAACTAGGGTTTCTAAATTGTAATTAAGAAGTTTGGGTCTTTGGTTTGAATTTTAACAAAGGTTTGAGGTAAAAATGGGAAGAAAACCTAGGCGGGTTAGGGTTTCTAATGATCTAAGGCTAAATCCTTGATAAATCCATTATCCTTGATTTAGCTACTGATGTAAACTCATTTTATACTTACTAAATTGTCCTCAATGTGTTCATGAAGTCTCTACATTGGTTTTACTAAGTTATTCTAAGTAAACATGTCTAAACGGTGAAAATACCTATTTTGACCTAATTTATAAGCCATGTATTGAAATCTTGTACCTTGTACTTTAAGGTACTTGTAAAATGTCTTAACATAATCTTATAACCTTAGTTAATGATTTAAGTGTTTGTAGACTTATCCTAAACACTAGTACAAAAATGGTATCCGTCACACTCAAAAAGAGTGACCGTATGCCTATAGTCACAGGCGGTTTTTTAGACTTTGTGACTAAATGTCCCGCGACCGTAGGTACCATACGGTCACAAGTTCGTCTTTGTGACCATAACCATAAAAAAAGAGTGGCCAATACTCAAACATTTGTGACGAACTAGGTACAATATTTGGTGGTTTAGTGAATATGTGTGACGGTAAACATTTTACAGTTACACTAGTTTTGTTAAAAAGTTACTATTGTTTGTCCTTTTGTCACATGAATATACAATATGTGTGGCATTTACTATGTTATGAGTGTATTTTTTGTGACTATATGCATGTAATGGTCACATGAATTGTATGTTTGTGTGACATTTTATGATATATAGTCACATAAATCATGTTAATGGTAGTGAGTTAGTCACATACAATTAACCAATGAGTGACCAATAGTGGTAATAAGTGTGATTGTATGCTATGTAAACTCAAACAAATTGTATTTTGTGTGACTATATGCATCCACTAGTCACATGAACTGTATGTTTGTGTGACCTTTTATGATATGTAGTCACACAAATCATGTTAATGGTAGTGAGTTAGTCACATACAATTAACCAAAGAGTGACCAATAGTAGTTATTAGTGTGACTGAATGATTTGTAAAATCAAGTAAATAATATTTTGTGTGACTATATGCATCTAATAGTCACATGAATTGTATGTTTGTGTGACCTTTTATTATATGTAGTCACACAAATCTTGTTAATGGTAGTGATTTAGTCACTTACAATTCACCAAACAGTGACCAATAGTAGTAATAAGTGTGACTGTATGCTTTGTACAGGCAAGCAATATGTTTTTTGTGTGACCTTTTATGGTATGTAGTCACACAAATCATGTTAATCAAGTGACCAAAAGTACTAATAAGGAAGTGCGGGGAATCAAACCCCGTGCCTCTCGCATGCATTGTGAGCGCTCTACCATATGAGCTACACTCCCATTTGGCAATTACACCTAAGACTTGTTGAGCATATTTACTTTTAAAAAAAATATGTCCATTGAACTAAGATTGATGAAAGAAGAACATGGAACAAGAAGCTACCTTTGGAAGCTTAGTTGGAGGTCCTTTGTTAACAAAAATCAGAAAAATCATGAAGTAGTTGTACCTGCACAATCAAATATACAAGCAGCTCTTTTGTAGCTCTTCTACACTCCCATTTGGCAATTGCACCTAATACTTGCTAAGCATATTTACTTTTAAAAAAAATATGTCCATTGAACTAAGATTGATGAAAGAAGAACATGGAACAAGAAGCTACCTTTGGAAGCTTAGTTTGAGGTCCTATGTTAAAAAAATCAAAAAAATCATGAAGTAGTTGTACCTGCACAATCAAATATACAAGCAGCTCTTCTAAAAGCTCACAGTCCTAAACTATGATCCAGTCTCCATGGCATCTTTGTACACCTTGTCTTTCTTGGAAAGTGCAATTGATTGCTTCCATCTACCTGTCTTCTTGTAGATATACGTTGCAACACGTCTCATCTCAAGAAGCTCGTATTTTTTCAATCCGTTAGAAAAGAGATGAGTACAAATCAAAATATGACATACGGAGCTTGCTTCACCACAGTATAATTCAGCTTTTCCAAAGTCACCTCTTGAAAAGTATAGCCAGCAATCAGAAGCAATACCATCTCGACCACAACGTCCACTTTCTTGATAATGGGACTCCAGACTCTTGGGGCACCCACAGTGGATCACATATCTTATGTCCGGCTTATCGATTGTTGGGTTTTACTTTGTTCCAACAGGGTGAATATAATCAATAGCCTAGCTACGTACCAATGAATGGTTACCGGATATCTCTTGAAGTCGTGTAATCACTTTCCAAAGAAGATTATTCGACCCTATGCCTGGGTTAACACGAATACCTCCTTGGGATAAAACCAAGAGTTAGTTCTTGTTTTAGGCACAAATCAAGAACTCTGTGCGTTTATGTGTTTCTTGTTTCTGTATATTTCATCATGCAAATATGATCACTATTTATAGTGATCCTAGTCCTAGAAGGATGTAACTCATAGTCAATGGTAATTAAGAGCATTAATCGGCCAATTAAGCTCATAATTACCTACATGAAACCATAGTGGTTACATGACCATAAACCTGGTCATCAAGTCAATATTCAACCCTCATTGATTAGTCAAAGAGGTTACAAAGACTTTGTGCATCACCAGGAGCAGCGTCCTAACCAGGAGCAACTTCCTGACCAGGAGCAACTTCCTCACCAGGAGCAACTTCCTAACCAGGAGCAGCTTCCTACTGATGAACTTTCAACCACTATATTGAGTCCAGGGAGGTCAGGGACTTAATAGGTGTACACTCCGTACCTCCAAACCCATTTACAAGTATGACTCGATCCCACAATTGCACTAAATTTCCAACAATCCTCCCCAATTTAGTACAATTCCTTTTGCATGAAAATCAACTTTAACAAAACCAGTGCATAAATGAAAATGTCCTGAGGATTGAATTTCCATATTAGTACATCACTTCAAATATTCGAGAATCAGGATGTTCTAAGAATTGAACCCTTCAACTACTTTGAATACCTGAAGATAAAATACACACAAGTTTTCAAACACTTAAAACGCTCCTGACACCATACAAGCCATGTGTCCATATCCAATTCATAAATGTTGTAAGAGCCAAAGTCCATGCTCCTTGAGGCGGCGAAACCTCAACATTTACATAGGTGGTTCCTCTTTAGTTCATGCTCCTGCTTAAGCACTTTTCCAAAGAAATTAACCATTAAGAAGTTTATAACTTCATCCTCCTTTCAGCAGGTACAAGCACATCCTTGGGATGATATACATGTGCTTCAGTCCCCTGAATGTTCAGCTTTCCACATTGAACTCAGCTCCCAAGTTTCCTCAGTAGGGAGTTGGGTGTCCTAGCATTCAGTGACTAGTTTGGACTTTAAACCCATCCCTTTAGCAGACTTTATAACCAAGTCTCTAGCCAATCCCTTCGTCAAGTGATCAGCTAAGTTTTGTTGAGACCTCACAAACTCGATTGATATCACCCCATTCATGATTAGCTCACGAATCATGCTATGTCTAACACCTAAGTGTCTAGACATACCATTGTACATTTGGCTATAAGCCTTAGCCAATGTAGCTGCACTATCACAAAGGATAGATATGGGTGCCATAGGTTTGACCCACAATGGAATCTCAAGAAGCAAGTTTCTCAACCATTCAGCCTCTTTACCAGCAGCTGCTAGAGCCAAAAATTCAGATTCCATTGTTGAACCAGTAATACAAGTTTGCTTCTTGGATGCCCAAGAAATTGCACCACCACCAAGAAGGAATACCCAGCCACTTGTGGATGAATTATCCTCGGTATTGCTGATCCAACTTGCATCAGTATAACCTTCCAACACTGAAGGATATCCAGTATATGACAAACAATAATCCATTGTTCCTTTCAAATACTTTAGTACCCTCTGAATTGCTTGCCAATGCTGAGTACTAGGATTACTAGAATACCTACTCAGTTTACCCACTACAAAAGCAATATCAGGCCTCGTACTAGTCATGGCATACATCAAGCAACCAATCACCCTAGAATACTCAAGCTGGGAGACAACCTGACCATTGTTAGGCATTAGTTTCTCACTTGTATCCATAGGTGTACTCACTGGAGTACAATCAAAGTGATTGAATTTCTTCAAGACCTTCTCAATATAATGAGACTGAGAAATTACAATACCATCACTTTCATGTTTAATCCTTATGCCAAGGATAACATCAGCCTTCCCCATGTCTTTCATAGAGAACCTTGATGACAAAAACTCTTTGGTTAAATCAACATGAACTTGGTCAGTACCAAAGATTAACATGTCATCAACATATAGGCAAATGATGACTCCTTTACCAGATTCATCAAATTTGCTATATACACATTTGTCAGCTTGGTTAAGTAAATAACCATTAGACAAAACCACTTCATCAAACTTTTGATGCCATTGCTTAGGTGCCTGTTTGAGTCCATATAAGGACTTAATCAGTTTACACACCTTACCTTCATGACCAGGCATGATGAAACCTTGAGGTTGGTTCATATAAACCTCCTCATCTAAATCACCATTCAAGAATGTTGTCTTCACATCCATCTGATGAATAATCAGATTGTGAATGCTTGCCAAGGCAATCAACATTCTTATGGTACTTATGCGTGCTACAGGAGCATAAGTATCAAAGTAGTCTATCCCTGACTTTTTTCTAAAGCCTTGAATGACTAACCTTGCCTTGAACTTTTCAATAGTTCCATCTACCTTCATCTTTCTTTTGAAGATCCATTTGCATCCAAGTGGATTGCAACCTGGAGGTAGATCAACCAACACCCAAGTGTTGTTGCCCATGATGGAATCCATCTCATCATTGATTGCTTCTTTCCAGAAAGCAACATCCTGGGACTTCATTGCTTCATCAAATGTTTTGGGATCATCCTCAACATTAAAGCAATAGTAGTACTGGTCAGAGACCTCATCCCTTGTTCCTTCAACCAAGTATAGTTGAAACTCAGGCCCAAAATTCCTTGGAGTCCTATGCCTTGTGCTTCTTCTAAGCTTAGGCTCAGGTTGCTGAACCACAACCTCATCAGTGACCCTTTCAGGTTCTACTGAAACACCAATGTCCTCAGCTCTAGTAGGATTCCTAAGGCTTGGTCTAGGGACTGATGAGAACCTAGTCTCATCAAAGTTAGCATCCCTTGATTCAATGATTGAGTTTATTGAAACTGAATCATTAGGTTCAATAACATAGAACCTATAAGCCTTGGAATGCTCAGCATATCCAACAAAGATGCATTCAATGCCTCTTTCACCGAAGGTTTTCACCTTTGGATCAGGGAGTCTTACAACAGCCCTACAACCCCAAACTTTGAGGTAGTTCAAGTTTGGTTTCCTTTTAGTCCAGAGTTCATAAGGGGTAATCCTGTTCCTTTTATTAGGAACCCTATTTAATAAATAGCAAGCTGTTAACATAGCTTCTCCCCAAAACCCTTGACTCAGTCCCTAGTAGGACAACATGGAGTTAACCATCTCTTTTAGTACTCTATTTTTTCTTTCAGATATACCATTTTGTTGTGGATTATAGGGAGCAGTTGTCTCGTGGATGATTCCAACAGACTCAAAGTACAAAGTATCCATGTACTCACCTCCCCTATCAGTCCTAAATCTTTTGATTTAGACTCCTTGTTGTAATCCAACATTAGTTTTAAATACTTTAAATTTATCTAATGCTTCATCCTTAGTATGTAACAAATAAACATAGATAAACCTAGAAGCATCATCAATAAATGTTACAAAGTATTTCTTATTCCCTAATGAGGGAGTAGCATGCAAATCACATAGGTCACTATGGATTAGCTCCAAAACTATAGTTTCACGTTTTACATCCTGAAATGGTTGCTTAGTAATTTTGTTCAGCATACAAGTCTGACACTTATCAGTGTCCATGTCAAAAGCTGGAATTAACCCATCCTTAGACATATCTTGCATCATCTTATAGTGGACATGGCCTAGTCTAGCATGCCATAGTGATGAATCATTTAGTTTAGTGGTAGTCATCAGGACAGAATCAACATTTATACTAGAATCAATATTAAGCCTGAACATTTGATTACATAAATAGCCAAAACCAATAAACACACCATGTTTAGATAAAACAAATTTATTAGATTCAATCACTTGTTTATAACCACAATTTTTCAAAACACTACTAAAAACCAAGTTCTTCCTAATATTAGGAACATGTAAAACATTAAACAAAGAAACAATCTTTCCAGAACTAAATTTAAGATCTACACAACCACGTCCATGCACTAGGGCTGTTGACTCATTTCCCATGTGAAGAATAGATCCATCATTCATTGACTCATAAGTCTTGAACCAGCATCTATCTTTACACACATGTACCGTTGCTCCAGAGTCAACCCACCATGCAACATCATCATCCTGCACAAAATAAGCTTCAGATACATATGTAACATAATAAATCTGGAGAGATTCATTAAACATATTCTGACCTTTTGTGCCTGATCCATTAGCTTGGTTGCCAATGCTAACACCTTTGCAATCCCTTTTGAAGTGTCCAGGTTTCCCACACTTCCAACAAGCCACTGATGACTTCTTGTTAAGATTAGCTTTGGTGTTATTCTGATGCTTACGTTTGCCCTTGTTGTCATTGTACCTGGTGGAGTTGTTATGCTCCACCATATTGACAACAGATGAACCAGCAACATTGTTGCTCTTTGACTTATCACTTTCATGCACCCTGAAGGATTCCTCAATGCGCAAATGACTGCCCAACTCAACAAGAGTTAACTCCTCCTTCTTATGTTTCAAGGTGTGCTTGAAATCTTTCCAAGAAGGAGGTAGTTTGTCAATGACACACGAGACCTGAATGGTCTCATCCATGTTCATTTTATGTTGTGTAAATCTGCCAAGTATTCCAAGAAGTTCATTGTATTGTTCCATGATTGGTCTTGAATCAGTCATTTTGTAATTTGTGAAATCACTCACAAGGAACTTCTTACTTGATGCATACTCAGCCATATATTTGGCTTCTAAGGAATCCCATAGTTCTTTATCAGATTCAACATTTTGGTAAATATCAAATAAAGAATCAGACATACCATTGAGAATTATGCCGCGACACACATAATCATCATTCTCCCATTTGCTCCTTTTCCTCAGTTCCTCCAAAGTAGCATCATCACCACCATCAGGAATAGGAGTGGTCAGCACGTACACCACGTTCATGGTAGAAAGAAGAAAGTGCATCTTCTTCTGCCATCTCCTAAAATCAACCCCTTTAAACTTGTCCAGTTTGGAGAAGTTAGCCACCATATGCTTCATTGCCGCCGCCATTGATTATCACAAAATAATATTCTTTGATTGTTGGGGTTTACTTCGTTCCAACAGGGTGAAGATAATCAATAGCCTAACTACGTACCAATGAATGGTTATCGGATATCTCTTGAAGTCGTGTAATCACTTTCCAAAGAAGATTATTCGACCCTATGCCTGGGTTAACACGAATACCTCCTTGGGATAAAACCAAGAGTTAGTTCTTGTTTTAGGCACAAATCAAGAACTCTGTGCGTTTATGTGTTTCTTGTTTCTGTATATTTCATCATGCAAATATGATCACTATTTATAGTGATCCTAGTCCTAGAAGGATGTAACTCATAGTCAATGGTAATTAAGAGCATTAATCGGCCAATTAAGCTCATAATTACCTACATGAAACCATAGTGGTTACATGACCATAAACCTGGTCATCAAGTCAATATTCAACCCTCATTAATTAGTCAAAGAGGTTACAAAGACTTTGTGCATCACCAGGAGCAGCGTCCTAACCAGGAGCAACTTCCTGACCAGGAGCAACTTCCTCACCAGGAGCAACTTCCTAACCAGGAGCAGCTTCCTACTGATGAACTTTCAACCACTATATTGAGTCCAGGGAGGTCAGGGACTTAATGGGTGTACACTCCGTACCTCCAAACCCATTTACAAGGATGACTCCATCCCACAATTGGACTAAATTTCCAACATCAATACCTATTCCAAAAGCAATCGTTGCAACCATGACTTAGAGGTCATCCCTTATAACGATCTTGCAACAAGAGAGTATATAAAAAGACGTGATTATTAATATGACCTGACTGATGTATGAAATTTCTAGTAGGCAAAAAAATTGAAACATGTGTGACTCTTCACGAGCATTGTTAGCCATTTGACCATGATACATTCTGACATTGATACCAGACTCACAAAGTGATTTAGTAGGCTAAGGATGTATTTTCTTGAAATGGCTATGTGTTACTTAATAACCACAACTAGACGACGAACTGTAATATAATAGGCTGTAAAATAGTGTTTAGACGTGTTTCAACTACTTATAATTAGACGTTCAAATGATGAACTAATTCATATACCTCATATCGCTGCAGGTTGCGGGATAAAGCTAAGCTTCACACTAGAACAAGAATGAATTTATCCGAAAGAGCATTAAAGTCCTTATAAACTTGTTTATTATCAGCAGATGGCAAACAATCTATCCAAGCAGAATCCATTGCTTTAGAAACATTCCATATCTTCACACGATCTGTATCACTTCTGTTACGTCGTTGTGCAGCTGTAGCCATTGCAACAACACTCAAACCTCTTAGGGAACCAATTTTGCAGGACATTCAACATCACGAGCAGCAGCCAGCGCGCTGCTGCTTTTGTAGAGCAGAATATTTTGCAGTTGTAGCCACTGCAATAGCAGAAAATATTTCACTACTAATTCCATGTGAGGGAAGGTAATTCTCAGCAACCTTTGACAACATATAACCTTTAGAAACAGCAACATCTGGACCACACAACTAACAAATGGTTCAAATATTAGTAGAAGAAATATTTCAATTCTTATGAGATACAGTAGAGATCAAAGAGTTAGTATAAGTAACATCATGATTCCTGAAGTAAAAAACTCAAACTAGCACAATTGGCATATAGTTATACATAGCAGATCAACTTATACAACTGAATATGAAAAGAAAACTTTAACATAGTTTTTATATAAAAGAAACATAGTGCCTAGAAACAAATGCAGAATAAGCGCAGATGCAATTGTTTGCTTAATTGAAGAGCTTGCCACCGGCCCACGTAAAAACATTTTAAGAATGCAATCTCATACTAATTACCGAAAGCAACTAGTTTAAGAGCAAACTAAGCGGGTAAGCATGATCATGTTTTTTTTCTATCCAAACACGTAGAAGTGTTGCTTCTAAAATACGCAATAAGCAGATAAGTTGGCTAACTAATTTTTAAAGGATGTTTGGGATAGCTTTTCCTATAGTATATATATGGTTATATTAAAAAGAAACCAAGTTTGGAGTGTAGTGATCATCCAAACTACAGTAATTCGGCTCATCTACATTTTGTTGGGACAATATAAGCAGTTCTCAGTAAGCAGGTTGGAATTTTTTTAAGTATTTACAATAGAACTAATATTATGTCTTTACCAGTATACGCCTTGAATCTGCCTTTGACAAAGACGCCATCCTCCTAACTTTTTAAACAAACTAGAACCCCTGAATCTCGTCACACACAAACACCAAACTTTTACAATCCGAACCACAATTGAGTACCAAAAAAACCTCGATCAGTTTTCCACTGCCCTCCCTAAAAATAACAAATATACAAAAAATTAGCTCTCTCCAAAAAATTATTCAGCTTTAAATATTCACAAAACATTCTGATAAGTAACTAAATACTCAAGATCATCACAAACTTAGAAATAAATCAGTAAAACAAAACTAATATTTTTATTTAAAAAGGTACTACGTATATAAGATAACAATTTTATATATTTATCAATATAAATTTAGTTTTTTCCTCAAATTTATACACTTTAAACAAAAAAAATATCAGTTTTTATAATTAAAATCAAATTAAAAACAGTAATCAAAACTGACAGTTTAAGATCCAAAAAATGAATAAATTAAGAAAATCATAACTATGATCCCGACTGAACTTAACACTTATTAAACAAATTCAAGGACCTATGTGCCCACAAATGGCCGAATCCAATCAATTAGGACATAGTAATGAACAAATAAATACACATATAAAAATTTTTAAAAATAAAAAACGAACCAATATCTTATTTTGAAGAGATCGGAAGTGAAAGAACAAATTGAAAGAGAGGAAGTGCACTGTGGTGCATAGTGTGGGGGGGGGGTGTACGGTGGTGTGCACAGTGGTTTGAGGTGTGGGGTGGGGGGCCAAGGTGGTGACGGTGGTGCTGTGGTGGGATCTGAATATGGATTATTTGATTCAATTTATTGTTTATGAAATCAATATGTCTTGGAGAAAATAAAGGGAGGGAGTAAAGATGAAACTGGAATAGAGGGATCTGTTGGGTGAGAAAATATGAAATTTGATTTTTGGTGAAAAACTTTGCAATGAAATTTGATTTTTGATGAAAAATTTAGTAGTGAAATTTGATTTTTGGTGAAAAACATAGCGGGATAAACTAAATGGAAGGAGGGAGTATCAAATCTTTTATGAAAATATTTAGAAAAGTGTTTCAAACTTACTTTTTATTGTCATACATTTTAAATTTATGTGTGACTAAATATTCAGTAAAAAATATTTGCCACATTAAAATAATACGTGACAAATTTACTATCAATTTAGTAACTTACAGAATAACTTTATGTAACTATATATGATTTTTGGTCACATTCAGTATGTGTGTGACAGATATTTTTCACACATGTATATGTATAGAGTATCTAATAGTGGAACCAGAATTTGATTCTGTTACACTCCTAATTTATTAAGTGACCATAGAGTCATCAAAAAATTAGAAGTTATATCTAGTCACATAAATATTCATATGTATGACAAACAAAAAACGAAATGGTCACACAAACTGACTTCAAGTGTGACTGTTTATTTTTTACTTGTACCTTTAGTCACACAAATATTTTATTTGTGACTACACGAAAATCCATATGTGTGACCAAAACCACTTTTTGTACTACTGAAAAGACTAGGTAATGATTCTATGTAGATTTCTTAATATAAGGGTTATCCTAATGACTTTCTATTTTGTGTGATTAGGGTTTATATCATAATGTAAGCTTATTCTAGGTCTTATATAGTATGTTTATGACTTCTTGGGTTTCTACATTCTTAGTTTAAGGGTTTGTATAGGTTGATAATATTCTAAAGATAATTAAGTGAGCTTAAGATCATATGCTTCGATAACTTGTACTTTATGCTTTATTAACTTGTAACTTATCTTGAAATAAATGTATAATCTTAATATGATACTTAGTTGAGTTTTATAATTAGTTACAAAAGATTAGACTCTAATTCAATGTGAAATGGATTTTATATGCTAATCTTAGTTACTAGGTCTTAACTTGTAATTAGCTTTGGAATAGTGAATAATACTATTTTGTGATCAATTATCTTTCCTTTATATGATAGATTATGATTAGTATATTGTATTTGATACTTGTACATAGATATTATGTAGTTATATTGCTTGAAATATTGTTTACCAAGGGTTTCTAGATAGTGATCTAGGCTATTATGTACATTTACTTGTATTTAGCTTTGTATAGTTTTTTTTTAGTATTCTTGGATAATATTTTACCTTCAAAGTATAGTTTACAGCTTTTTTATAATCCATAACTACTTATTTATATCTGTTGTTCATTCATAGTTCATAATTCAAGAGTTTACAACTCATTTATAGGGATTCTAGGATTTTTAAGGGAATTTAGGGCACCATATTTATATTTGAGATGTTCTTATTCCTAATGTACTTATTAGATTATTTTTGGTACTTACACTTGATATATACATTATGTTGAAAACATATAGGAATATGTTGTAGTGGCACGTTAGGTTGGAAGAACACCCCATTCATCTTACCAAGTAAGGTACAAAAACAAAAATTTCAAGTCAAATTTTCATATTAATAAAATCATAACACATGATACATAAGTGAAATTTGAGGATTGTCACAAAAGCGTAAAAAAATTGAATTAAAATAAACAAACTAATCAAAAAATAAAAAAAATCGTAAATATATCAAAATGGAAGTTGAATTAAAAACAAAATTTATAGAAAATATGGTGAAATTTGATTTTGAAAATAATAAATACATATCAATTTAAAAATAAGAGTAAAGTGAAAAAATATCCATGTGGTTTGTCAAAAGTTTGAATTACATCCCACGTTCATACTTCGCACAACATACATCATTGTGGTTGTAAAATTGGTACGCCTTACATCTCTGAGGACGCATCTTGTAAATATTTTTCCGTCAAAGGTTAAAACTGTTTGTTATGTTAGGGGTATTTTAGTCATTTTATAACCCAGGGATGATTTTTCACCTAACTTTAAAAAAACATAGAAAAAAGTTTTTTTTGAAAAAAAAATTCAAATATTTCCAAAAATTTTAAGAAAAAGAATTTTACAACCCAAATATTTCGAAAAAAATTCAAATATTTAACAAAAAATTTAAAAAAAAAATTGGAAAAAGAATTTTTTTAAATAAATGTCTTTTTTTTAATTTCGAAAAATGTTTTTTTTAATTTTCAAAATTTCAAAAAAAAGTTTCGAAAAAAATTTTAAAAAGTTTTTTTCAAAAATTTTAAAAAAAAAACAAAAAAAAATTCGAGAATTTTTTCCAATATTTTTTTTGGCGAAAAACGTTTTTCGATAATTTTTTGAAAATAAATAATTTTTCAAATTTCCTTTTTTAAAAAACTGTTTTCAAATTATTTTTTTTGTGAAAATCTTTTCAAATTTTTTTTTCAAAAAAGTAAATTTTAAAACAAAATTTCTTTTAATTTTTTGAAAAAAAAACAGTTTTTGAAATTTTTATAAAAAAATCATTTTTTCAAATCTTTTTAAAAATATTTTTGAAAAAAGTTTTTGAAACTTTTTTGAAAAAAAAATTTCAAATTTTTTTCGAAAATTAAAAAAAACATTTTTTGAAATTTTTAAATAAATTCCTTTTCCGATTTTTTTTAAAAAAATTCTTTTTTCGAAATTATTTTTAAAAAAAAAATCTTTGAATTTTTTTGAAAAAACAAATTATTTTGAAAGAACAAATTTTTTCGAAAATTTTTGAAAAATAAAATATTTGAATTTTTTTTATAATTTTTTTTTAAGTTAAGTGCAAAAATCATCCCTGGGTTGTAAAATGACTAAAATACCCTTAACGGAAAAATATATGCACCATTCGTCCTCAGGGATGTATGGTGTACCATTTTACAACCACAATGATGTATGTTGCCCGAAGTATTTACGAGAGATGTAACTTAAATTTTGATAAACCACATGGATGATTTTTTCACTTTACTCTAAAAATAAGGTTTTTTAATAAGTTGCTAAGAAGTTGTTACAAAAGAAATGGATATTTAAGATTAAACATTTGGTGGTTAAGTTTGGAGTAAAAATGATCTAATTGTTGAGATTTGATATGTTTATTTGGTTTTGAGTTAGGTTTGAAGTTAGGATATGTATATACACATTTTATATAGTAGTATAGATAAACGAACATAAACATAAGTCTTGTCTATTTATTTATGTTCGTGAATATCATATTATTCGTTTAGTTATGATTATTGATATGAGCAAAATCTCATATCAATAATATCACAAATCACCCTAAAACACAAAGCAAAATACCTAATTTTTATACATAAAAGCAGTATTATGGTATGTTTTGTTGTTTGTGCTTGTGTAGGTAACAAAGATACAATTTTGGAGCAAACAAGTGAAATCAAGCCTTAATGATGAAGAAAAGACAAAAGGAGGATGAAAAGTGACAAACCTTGCAAAGACAAAGGACCTTTCTTGACAACATTCAAATATGAGGGACTAAAGTGTAATAATATGAAAGTCAAGAATAAAGTCAGATATGGTCAACTCTCAAGTCAACAAAGTCAAAGGATGATTTTGGAACAAGTTTGAAGTTTGAAGGACTAAACATGACAAAGAAATGAAGTTGGGAGCTCAAGATGATAATCTGCCTAGTTAAGGGACTGAAAATGTCAAAATTCATACAAGTTTGGAAGTGATCCATGTTATACACATTTCAGTCAATGGGAGAGTAGTATTCCACTCACACGGATTGCACTTTATGTGCCACCTCACCCCACTCAGCTGCCACTTCATTTAATAAACAAATCATAACAGTTCCACGCATTAATACTTTCTCCACCAATCATAAATTAGAGAGTGGATAACAATCCGTGCCTCTCTCTCTCTCATCAATTCAGAACACGCCACCTGTCACATTCAAACAAGAACAAGCCCAGTAACGAATTTGAGCTAGAATGCATATCAAGAGAAATGATCAACATGAAAGTTGCTCCAAATCAAGAGAGGAAGACAACCCCAGCAACCAATTAGCCTGAAAGTGACTACAGCAAAAACCCCCAATTAAAGTTCTTCAATGGCTAGTTAAAATCAGAAGAATTAAGCCACATGGAAGCTCACCATTGGTTGCAACACGTCACCAACCTCCAACAAACTCCATCCCAACTACTATAAATACCCCTTTAGTATTTCATTTTGTGTATGTAGTTAGTGTGTGTAATTTTCACACACTTGTTCAATCCTCTCATTTCTAGTTAGAAATTTAGTTAAAAACTTCTCTCAAGTGACTAACAACCACTTGAGAGTTAGTTAGTTAGCTCTAACCATTTGTAACGAACTTTTCCACCATTAATGAACTTCCATTTTCACTTTCACTCAACTCTCATTCTCAATTCTGCATAATCCTACATTCTTGTTATTTCTATGATTCTTTTGATCATTCATGATTAATGGAATGTGTTTGAAGTCTTGTTGAAGCCTATAGCTGATTCAGAAGAATTTTCAGTTCATTTCATACCAGTTTTAGCAGTTGTAGCAAGGGAGATCATTAACAGTAGATGATGATGATATGATGGTGTTTGGTGGTTGATTTCTGGTGTTTTTAAGTTTACCTAGTAGGCTCAGCGCCTCACTACTCCATCAAAAGAGGCATCAAGCTAAAAGGCACTTAGTTTCTTGTTTAAAGTTCCCCTAAACTGTTTTGCATGCTAAATTCCTAGATATAACTCTTGATTGCTGAACTGTGATTGTGTTACTGTACTTGTGGAGTGATTTTGATGTTTTGATTGTTTACTAGTAGTCTTATAGCTTTAATTCAGTTTTTACTTGATCAAAGTTGCTTTAAATCAGTCCTATATTCATCAATAGCTCATTTGTATTCTTTCAAGTAAACCTGTTGTATTTTTTAGTCAACTTAGTTCATTTTAGTCACTAATCAAGTTTTGATAAGTTTCAAGTGTTGTCATAAACATTTGCATAATAAGTCTTCACAAAAGTTTTGAAATCAGTCAAGAACTGGTGTTTGGATCAAGTTCAATTTTGTGATCTAGTTGTTAAAACTTTTTCTTTTAAGCTTATTTACATTCATTAAGTGAATACTAGTCATTTGGTAAGGTTTTGTGGTCAAACTTAGTGTCAAACAGGCAATTGGCACTTAAAAACTTTAGGTCAGTTCTTGTGAATGCATTTCGGTCAAACATGTATACTTTGATCATCTCTCATTTCTTTGATTTTTGATGTTTTTAGCTGAAACATGTTCTCATTTGTAGTTTAACATACAATCTTTCAGTAATAGTAAGGAAATTATACAGTTTTCAGTATTGAGCTAGTTATCAGCTTATCAATCAGCACTTGAGCATTTGATAGTTACTGTGATCATAGCAATCTGTTCTCATCAGTTCTCTTAATCCTTTTCATAAAACACCCAATTTTCTTTCACAAATCCCTTTGCAAACATGTGCTGAGTTGATTCTGTGAATTTGAGCTTTTTGGAAAAGTTGCTCAAACTTGGTCAAAATAAGCACTTTTGGCTTATTTCAAATTCTAGCTTATTTTCTTGTTCATTTTCCAAACCAATTGACATTCCAAGTTTCTAAACACTTGATTAATCAATTTCAACAAGAAAATCATTTTGTGGATGTCTGAATAAGCTTTTAGCATAACTTGAGCTTATTGAAATAAGCTACTTTGAGTTTTACTGGATTTTAGCTGGATTCCTTGAACAGGTCTAGTTGATTTTTGATTTTAAGCACTTTAAAGAAAACTAGAACAAATTTGATTGAGAAATAAGCTCAAACGAGCTTATTTGAGATTGTTTACACGTTTTTGGAAAAAGTTATGTTTTAATTGCAATTTGGTCCTCCGTTTTTCATAATCTTGATAAACAGCTTTGAAACTTGTACTTTTCTAGGGTTTGCACAAACAAGTCCCGGGATTTTGATTAGTTACATAATTGGTTAGACAGTTTTGATATTTGTTAGAAAGTTGTTGTAACTTGTTTAATTTTAATTCCTAGTCCCTATACTTTCTGATTTTACACTTTTAGTCCTTATATTTTCATTTCATTTACATTTCAAGCAATTTTTACATTTGTGCTTTAAATACTTGTACTTTGTGATATCTTTGTGGTATTTGCAATTTGTTTTACGGTTAAGTAGCTATAATATTTTCCATTTTTTTACGTGTTTGTTTGAAATAGACATAGAATCCAAATAATCTTGTAACAACTAAAAACAATTATAACTTGATATTGGTGGGACTTTCAATTTGGCTTGAGTCGAGAAAAAACGAACTTGCATAAATACTCAACATTAAATGGCGCCGCTGCCGGTTCATGACATTACGAGAGACTATTGATTGACGGTTTCGATTGGATTTTGGGATTCGTTCCCCGAGTGGACGTTCTTTTTACGTATCATAAATCCAAAAGATAAAGAAAATAAAAAATATAAAAATATAAAAACTAAAAAACCATAAAATCAATTCGTTAAGAATTGAACAAAAAAATTAAAAATCCAAAAAGTAATCTTTTTCCTAAAAGAATACACCCAAAAATATATATTATATCGTTTTTCATCATTTTTACGTACATATAGTATTTTATTAAAAACCCAAAAAATACAAAAATATTTTTGATATATTATTATATGTAGATACATATACGTATACGAACACTCAATACACATACTTCCATAAGTATTGCTTTTGCAATACACCGTGTTCGAGAGCGTTCCGGTCCTTCACACGTGTATCAATCAAATTTAATTAAGGCAAAAATAGATAAATACTTCCAATATGCAAGAATTCGAAGAATACAAACTACAAAGTGAATAGATAGGCTATGAGCTATAAAACGCCGTCTAAGGGGTTTTCCACCCAAAGTATTACTTACATATACTATATTTTCTTGTGGATATTACTTATTGCACCTCGGAAAGGATAATCGCTTCTTTTCCAAAGTCGAACGAGAGCTCCTCTCTCAGTCCTTGATTTGAGTTGCATGCTCACCTGAGGGCGTGCACAAATACCTTTTGGTGTACAACCACTTCCTCCCAAAAGGAAGAAAAAGAGAAAGAGTAAGAAAAATGTACATGATTAGAACTTTACTTTTATAGCACGTTTACGATTCACGAACAAGATTTACAAGTATTACGTACGTGATATATCACGATAAGTATTAAATACCTATTAAGGCATGATAATTATTTCAATAATAATTATAATCACGAACATACGAACATGAAATCATGAACGTATATAATCACGAGCTTAGTATTACGTATAATTATTACGATCGTGAATAAATATATAATAAGACACGAGCGATAACTATTTAAATCACGTAAAACACGAACACGAGAACACACTTATTATTAGACACGGAAAACATTTGGGTTACCCCATGTGGGCCCCCTACCCGCGGCTAAACACAAAGAAAAGGGCCAAGCCCATGCAATTTTACTAAAACAAGAATTCGGGAAAATATTATTTTCATAATAACAAAATATTAGAAAAGATCAAAGCCCTAAATCTCTCTTTCTCCTCTTCTTTGGCCGCCGGGTATAAACACACACCAAG